>OY740765.1:19405968-20605968 GCA_963513935.1 Aphrophora alni | reverse complement strand
GGGATCATAACCCACAGGTCCATGGACAGTAAGCACACTCCTCCATTTGTGATGAATGTTCAGGTAGGTACTACCAACTGAAAGTATGTACAATGAGTTTTGGGAAAGTGGTGGACTTTCATAGCCACCACGTTAGAGGTATGTGAATCTCTCGGAACTTAAATATTAAAATTTAGCACCTTTAACCCTGTCGAAACAGCTATCACACCAGGAAATCATCATTGATAATTATTTTTTAAACATAAATAGCAAGGGCACTGTAGTGTTAACTTATCAACTTTACTAAAACAAATGAGAAGGCTAGTTCTAGTAGCATAGTTAGGTGTTTCATCGTAACACACTAAAACAAGTGAATTTTTGAAACCGATGTTTATAATAATTTTTATGGACAACCTGGAATAACCCAGAATGCTACAAAGTTCGGTAGTTAAGGCCAACATTATTTTAAGAGATAACTACCGAATTGAAAATATGACCATAGAGATTAGCCGTCAATTTGTCTGGGTCCCAGAGTTGACTACTAGAATGCCTAGATTACCATGTCTCAATTCCAGCACTGAAATACTTTGGGCCTTCGTGCATGTTACTATACTTTCATAATAAATCTCTTAACAATCTTGTATTAGATTATTATGTTTACGTTATAAATTGGATTTACCTTTAAACCAGGGTATCGGTGAACAATGAAGGGTAAAATATTGAGAATAGATTTGAAATCTGTGACTAATAGAAATACTTGTACGGTATTACAAAGAGTCAAAGTGATGTTACTACCACCTCCTACTAAGTGAAACATCTATTTCTAAATTGGATATCAGTTTGAACAAGCGTAAGTTTGAGCTCTGAATGGTAAAAAATTTAGAATAGATTTTAAATCGGTGATCTTAGGGATATATCTTATTTGAAATAGTTATGGTGAAGTAAACCCCTATCTCCTAATAAGTGAAATGTCTACGTCTAACTTGGTTAGCAGTTTGAAACAAAGTAACATGTAGCCCTGAGGTATAAAATATTAAGAATCGATGTCAAATCGGTCATCTTTTGACATACTTTTATTGATAAAAGTGAAGTTAACCCCCACCTCCTAATACATGAAACATTTACTTTTAAATTGGATAGCAGTCTGAACCAGAGTATCCTTGAAACCTGGAGGGGTAAATAATTGAGGACTGAGAATGGGTAAGGATAACTACCAAACTTAAAATGTGAATGTAGGGAAAAAGCGTCCATCTTGTTCTGGGTATCGGGGTCAACTGCCAGGATGCCTAGGTTACCACCTCTCAAGTCCAGTGTGTAACTACTTTGGGCCTTCATGCATGTTCAAGTACTTTCGTAAAAAAAAACTCATAACAACATCACATTAGGTTATTGTGACTAAGTCACAAATTTATTATAAGTTTGAACCAGTATATACTTGACCCCTGAAATGTAAAATATTGAGAATATGTTTTAAATCCGTGATTGTTGAAAATAATTTTATTGTAAACAGTTAAATTAAAAGTTAACCCCATCTCCTATTAATTTGAATTTATATTTATACATTTTATATCAGTTAGAACCAGAGTAACTTTGACCCATGAGGGGAAAAAATTTGTTTTAAATATTTCATCATTTGACATACTTTTATTGTAAACAGTCAATGTGAAGTTTCCCCCCACCTCCTGCTAAGTCAACTTCTAAATTGTATATCAGTTTGAACCAGAGTATCTTTGATTCCTGGGGTTAGGGATTTGGGACAGAAATCCCAGGGGGTAGCAGAGGATGATAGTCAAATCTAGATCTGAGGAAGCTACCTTCAGGACTGCTTGAGGTATTAATACGCGAGGAAGTAGTTCGAACTTTTATTTTTAATAACATGAAAAAGGACAAAATATTAAAAAATGTGATTAATCAGAAACAATCTAAGAAACATATGTGATGTCTGGAAATAGGTAAAATGAAAAGAACTATTGTAAGTGAAATAGAAGCGAGACATGTGACTTGTCCTATATTTTTATGAGCGGGTAACGAGACTTAGCGTCGGTCTCATTCTAGTTGGCTCCATCACGGTGTCTGTGTCGCTTACAACGGTGAGAGACTAATTTGGACTGGAAATAAAAAGCGTGATGTGATTTTTCAGTATGTACTAGCCTGTGTCAACATCCAAAGTGATAATGAACTACTAACAGTGTTTGATATCAGAATATAAACGGGTCTACTAAAAAAAAACAGTGTAAAATGTGCGACCATGTGCTTGGTACAAGGAGAACTAGGGTTAGTTTCCTATCATACAAGTTATTAAGAACGATTCATGTGAATATCACGTTTACTTATATAAACTGTTTAATGGGATGGTAATCTAATGGCTTTGAACATTTTTAAATAAATTAGAACAGATGAGAACTCCGTTTGTGTGTAAAAAAGATTCTGTTCTGGCTACAAGATAGGCCTCCATGTTAGTGTGTAAAATGAACAAGAGCGTGACATTGTGTATGGTTGAACAGTTCCTTCCTTTTTAGAAGAAACTGTTTATATGTACAAAAAGCACATAAGGAACAAGGCATAATCTATGTATGTATTAATTTAAGAAAAATGTTTGTTAGTTATCCATGTTTTACAATCCTGTGTATTTTTGTTTTTTTATCCTATGCTATTGGTTTCATGTCTGTTGTTTTTAATATTCTGTTAAAATAATAATAATAAGGATATATGATTCTACTTAACATAAAGATTATAATATGTTTGAAAGGTATATAGTTATAAATGACTTTAATTTCTGTTTAGAAGTTCAAATATTATAATGGGAGTTTGAAATATTCTGTTTCCTCTTGGATCAAACTCCTATTTTTAATTTTTATATAATCATAAATATATATAAAACCTTTTGTTAATGATTTTTGAAAAAAAGGACATTTGATTTTGTAAGATGTTTTAAAAATACATATCTCATGAAATTTTGTAATGTAAACATATGTAATTTTGAAATTCTTTTCGTTTAAAAGTATAAAAGATTTCGGGTCTTTTTTAGAAGAGGGCCGCCACTATTAAAATTTCCACTACACAGCGAACCTTACTGGGATGCATATAGACGGAAATATCAAGTAAAACGTTTAAATTGTGTTTATTATAAATGTATTTACATTACTGTTTTTCATTTACATTACCTCCATTTGTGTATAGGAAATTTTAATTGCGTCTCAAGTGTTCATTGTTGAGTAGGTGAAGGTCGGGCAAAGGTCAGTGCTCTGCGCGCAGCGGAATCCCGCTATACAGCGCTGTGCGGAGTTAGGTTATGATAAATAACCACAAATTTGCTGTATCAGGTAAATAACATGTGTACCCATATTTATCATAACATAACCTAACCTAACTCCGCAGAGCGCTGTACAGCGCTGTGTAGGGGAAATTTTAATAGTGGCGGCCCTCTTCTAAAAAAGACCCAAGATTTCAACATTCCATTCCAGTATTTCATTAGGTACACTGTTTCCAAAGAATTCACGATCCATTAAATTTAGTATTCAAAATGTGCACTTGCCATGGCGCCCAACATTTTATTAATTTTCTTTTATTATTAGCTTCTCCCTTTTTAGTAAATTATCAGAATTGTTACACAAGGTTGGGCAATTTGTTATTTTAAGTAAATTTCAACCCCATGTTCCCTAAATAGTTACAATTGTCGCACGACGTGTGGCGATTGGCAACTTAAAGTTAGCTCCCCCTATTTTAAATTTATTACAGAGTTTATTTTACAATTCGTGTTAAAGAAGAAATTGTCACTTTTTGTTTTTCAAAGCCTAATTTGTTTAATATTAAGATGTTCCAATTTTTAAGTTGTTTTTGAACAAGGTTAATAATATTTTTAATTTATTTTCACTATATGAGAGTTTTGAATACAGATAAATCAGTATAAGTAATAATTACACAATTAATGAATGATCTTTTGTAAAAAATACACTATAGAATATATACGATTGTAATGTGTTTTTTTTGTACACAAGTTTATATTTATCAAATTTATTTAATAAAATTTATCTTTTATAAAATATTAGATGTATGATGGTGTTAAACAAGACATGTTCAAATGTTACAACTACTAGTTTAATTATTTCATAATAGCCTACGACTTTTGCAAATTTATGTTGTAGGCTAGAATTTCGCATTTGAGAAATGAATTTTTATATCATATTTCATCAATTTTTAACACGTGTAATACTAGTATAATATCTATGTTTATAAAGAAACTTATGATCGTTCCAATTTGATAGAAATCTGTAGTACTTGGGTAATTCTGAGCAATTACTTGGTCAACCCCAAACTTTTTCATATTTTACTACGGTCATAAGGATGTTCTCAGAAAGCAAGAAACATATAATTCAAGGCCCGCAAGGCCATCGTACAGGTTGCCGAGCGATAAGAAGGTTCAAAGTCCACGCGATAACAGTGGCTTGCGGGAGACGCGCGGAAGGCCAGTTGTGACAGTACTGTTATGGCTAGTGATTCCTCCGATAATCCTTTTTTATGTGACGGGTGTGAGAACACGTTACTTAGTTTCACGGTTTTAAGCGAAGATCAGAAAAGTTAACACGTTTTTTGTACGAACACGGCGTTTTGCAACGTACCAAAGTGTGTCAACATTTGGCTGGTCGATGACGTTAAATGAAGAAAAACACACGTTTAACTGTTGGAATAGAATCGAGTCTGTGTTAACTTTCATACTCATGATATTCACTTCAATAAACGAATGGAAGGTTTGGCCAGGTGATTTTATATATACTATATAGCAACCTGGCTAAACCTTTCATGACATATAATAATACAGCCCTACATATTTACAGCAAAGGTAACTTTATTTGTTCCTATGAAGTAAGGTATGTAGTAGAGGATAAAAAAATAAAACAAGGAAAATACAGTGCCACCTTAACCTCCTAAGACCCAGAGGTGAACTACATTGTCCCGCAAGCCACTGTTATCACGTGGACTTTGAACCTTCTTATCACTCGGCAACCTGTACGATGGCCTTGCGGGCCTTGAATTATATGTTTCTTGCTTTCTGAGAACATCCTTATGACCGTAGTAAAATATGAAAAAGTTTGGGGTTGACCAAGTAATTGCTCAGAATTACCAGTACTTGTACACATCCCTCAAATTTAGTAATCTGATACGTCCCTTATGAGAAATAATGATTTTATTTAGTTAAATGGATTTTGAAGCAAGCCTTTTTGACCTAAGTGTTCTTTTAGTAATGTCAAAATTTACTACCACCTTTTCAAATCAAATGCTCTATGTGAGTTATAAGGAATAGTTTTGAATGATGCCGTTTATACAAGTTGTCAATGTTTGGACAAGTTGTGGCAGGACAAAACATAAACTTTATAAATTTGACTGTCATTTCTCTTTTTTATTTTTGCTTACCTAGTATTAACGTACATTATTTGGGTTACATATGGATCATATTCCTTCATAGTAATATTTTGTAGGAATTAGGAATGACAAGCATGCAATTGATTAGCACTTCTATTAGTATGTTTTATCCAGTCAACATGTGATACTTATTTAAGGGACAAAAACATTACATATATACACCATATATACTGTATATACTAATTTGACGAGTGGTTTTCACACAAAATGTGTGTTTTTAATATTATATGGTGTGTTATCTGGGAAAAATTTACAAATCAGCCCAAACTACTATTGACTATCACACGATATGTACTATAACTATTTCACCACTGATCTTGATTTATACACATTTTGATAATTAATGTGATAAATTGTTGGTTATGACAAAGTTAAACTTTATTTGTTTTACTAGAGTCAAATGTTCTAATTAATCAAACATTTCAAATACTCTAAGACTACAAGAAGTTACAAATCAGTTGTCTATTTTTTGAAAGATTATCAATTAAACATTTTGTTACCATAACAACCCATTTTCATAGTTTAATAACAATTAAATAGATTCCAACTAAATCCAATCAGATAGGGATTTATTAAATTATAATAGTTTTGTTTTACAAAGTAATTAAGGAAGAAGTTAAAATTTACAGTTGTAGATTTCGTATTCATTACTTATAAGTGGTAATGGTTTACCTAAAGGTTGCTCCTAATTTTTGAGAATTTTTTTTATTGTCTACTACATACTTTACTTTTTGACCTTTTCGGGACTATCGACGCGTTATAAATATGTTGATTTGATAGTTTTTAGATTGTGATTTTTCAGTGAAAAAAAAGTGACCTCCGCAAGGAAAACATTATTTATTCTTAAGAAGTAAGGTATGTAGTAGACGATATATATATACATATATATAAAATTAAAAAATCCTGAAAATTAGAAGCCACCTGTAAACAATTACTGGTATAGGTTAATATATAACTTTTCCCCTTAATATTCTATTTTAAATAGGCTAAATTTAAGTCATTTATAAATTAAGTAACAAAGTGCTCAATTATCAATCTACTATTGAAACGAGACAGGAAATAAAAATTTAAGAAATATGAAGAAATAACAAATTAGGCTGATAATAAAATTGGACCACTATCTGTATACACTAGCTCCTGGATATTAGCCTACACTATCTTAACAAAATCTATTATTTGGTTTATTAAAAAAAAAAAAAAAAAAATGGGGAAAATAATTTAAACTTTATGTGGGTTAGAGAGAAAAGAAAAATCATATATTGCTTTCTTGTAAAGGGTTTAATTTAATTTATTGAAATAGCCTCTGCAGATTTTGATAAAATCTGGCCAGATATAGTGATGTGCCGGAACAGGTTATTTCAATGAACAGTTCCCAACATGGTTAGCAGTAAATAGTAAACATATTGATACAAACTGTTTTAATAAATTTGTAAAATACAATATATGTGAAATAAATATATACTGGCGAAACAGTTCACTAAAGCTGTTCAGAATTTAAATGCAGAAACATAATTTATTCTACTTTTTTGGGGATTTAGGCGTGTGCAGTGATCATTTAATATATAACCAAGTTCTATAGAACATTCTCTCGCAAAAATTTTAATTGCAAACCCCTGCTTGTGACCCCTTATTTTTAAGGTATTGGTAGAAGAATGTAAATGACGAAAACTAGAAGTCTCTATCTTCTTCCTCTCTAAACTTATTTACGATTAAAGAGGAGAATGATTCAAGTTCTCTTAACTTTTTAGTGAATGATTGTTCAAGAGCTAAATCCAAGGAATGTTTATTAGGTATTAGAATGTACTTCTTTATGTATGGGGAAACAATGCTCCCTTTTCAAAAATTGGAAATATTGGAGGCAATTCAAAATTTTTATATGCAAACCCCTTTCATGTGACCATTCATTTGAAAGGTATTGGCAAAAGAAAACTAACATTGCAAATTTGAGACTATGTTGGAGTATGTGTTCATATATTTGTTTTATTTTGATATTATGTTTTGTTTTTGATGTTATGTTTTCATGAATTCCAATGTTTTTTTTAAATTTATGTTTTTAACTTATTAAATAATAAATGGTGTACAAAATGACTTTTTCACTCATCAATATGCATTCAGCAATCATTTTAAGAATTTATATATTGTATAATAACTTGACAAGAAATAGTGGGGGGGGGGCAATAATATTAACTTGATTTAAGTTACTACACCACAGACATCAGCTGAGCATAGCAATAAATTTTGTTGGTGTAAACTGACCTTATTTTTCACCCTCAGTTGTTAATAAGTTCACTTCACAAACTCAGACTAAACTGTCTTGGATTTTGTAGGATTGAAATAAATCTGTTATTGATTAACCCTTTGTCTGTCGCAGTAGATCAAATTGATAGAAGCTTAACACATTGTACTGTTAATTTTTAGGGTACAGCCTAGAGATCCTCTCCAACCCAATAAGTCCCTTTCCTCCAAATTTCAGTTGAGAATTTGAATTAACTGAGGGTACATGTTATGTGAGTTAGGTTATTTGTATCAATATGCTACACTGCAACCTCTTCAGAAAGAAATTCAACATAATAAATTTTTGAAATATTAAAGTACTTGACTCTTAATGTTTATAGATTTTTATTATTTTTATTTAGATTATCAAAGTAAAGATCCTGCTCCTGAGGTTGTACAGGGGGAACAGGTCCTGAAAGAAGTAGCAGAGGAAAAAGTTACTTCATATTATGCAGGTAAAATTTAATAGTTAACATTTGATAGATATAGTTATTTTTGACTAATTGTGTTCATGGATTCACCTGTTTGGAAGATGGGCTTTTTTTGTTTTGTTATTTAAAAAGTAAACAATTTTAGAAGACAATAGCTATGATCACACTATTCATAGCTATACTTGATCGAGTCATGTCCCACGTTCAAACTAAAACCACTTGTAATTTTGAAACCTCTGAAGCAATATTTATATTTCTTCTAATTAAAAATAAAAGTTTTAATTATCGCTGATCATCTTTAAAATTGATAAAATATTTAGTGTTTGCACTAATTTTAAACACACTAAATTAAAATTTGGTCAGATAATAGGGGGAAGAAAAACATGAAAATTGAATTGTGCTGCAAACAGCCAAATATTGTGTAATTTGATCATTGACAATAGATATGTCAGTGATGAAATTGGTATATGATAGCCAAAACAGCATAGTCCTCAAGGATTAACAAAATTCAAAATAATCTAATATTATTTGAAGGCTCCATTTGTTTGTTTTCATGACAGCTCTATATTAAATGTCTTGCATCTGTTACATACCACTATGTGTTATAGTTATATGTATATGTATATATATTTTTTAATCTGGTTTTATTAATATTCTTTAATTATTTGTGAATAAAAAAAGAGAGAAAGAATCCTCGAAGACGGTGGTTCCCAAACTTTTTTGGTTGACGGCGCTTGTGTATAAAGATTTATCCATGGTGTCAAAGCATAGCTTTTAAAACGTATTAATAAGTACATATTGAAAAAAATTATTATAGCTATGAATAAATAAATCATAATTAGTGGTAAAAAGAGTCATCTTTTTAATTCTTAAATCAAACTGAAGAGAGCTCTCCTCTCCTCACTTCCTTTATCATAATACTTGTTTTTTATAATAGCTGCCCCCAATAACAGATTCGTACAAATGAGATTTCAAATATAATTTATTTGGATGACGACCGAGAGATACTTTGCCTTTAAAACAAGGGGAGAAAATATATTGATATACGGAAGTTAGTTAGTGCTGTGCTGCCAATTTTTTTGTTTTTGTATAGTCTCCAACAACATGAGAGGATAGTATTGCTGGTCTGATTCTAAAAATATGTTGTGGTCCAGATTTTGGGAATTATTGTTTAAGGGAATGAGTTTGTAAGGTGAAGTGACTTAAAAAATGAAATGGGGGGTGTCAGTAGTTATATTATCCAAACCAGTAATTTTATGGTTTCTCTTAATTAACAAAAGAAACATTCTATTATTATTAGCCGACGATTCTGTTGGTGCTTTGCCTAGATCTGACACACAGGTTGTCACTCACTTTACAGTAACGAGGAAAGTGAGTAACATTCACAGACTAACTTGATCTGTACAGAACACATTCTACACTCAAGTGTACAGCTGTTAAAGTCTATAGTCTATTTAACTCTATAACTTGCATGAAGAACTTCCCAGAATGGTACACTGTTTTGTTCCTCTTTTAATTTTAATTTTCAATTCACCAAAAATATTAATATTGTCCAATCATTTTTCTCAGAACAACCCATAGAATTCATCTCAAAATTAATAAAAAGTTTTAATTTAAAAATGTTATATGTCAGGAGTGAAAAACATTGTAGTATATTATTTCCGAAAAGATACTTTGAGAAATCAATTTGTAAAAGTGGAAAATAGTTGAAAAGTTAAACTTATTTTAAAAAATTACGAAAAATAGTAATATTATCCAAAACTGGTATATATAATTTATCTCAAAAGAGGGCATAAAATTCATAATATGTAATGAAAAAAATTGGAAGTATAAATTTTGGAGTTAGTATGTCAGGAATTAAATAATGTGCAATAACCGAAGTCAAAACAACACAAAAATGCTTAGTGAATAAAAGCATTTAAAAATATATTTCTTATTAGAAAAAAATAAATTTTTGTGAAAAAAGTACAGAAATGATGGTATTTTGAAAAATTCACCAAAAATATTTATGTTAATTCATAAATTTTCTAGAATCATATATTTTAGAGTCAGGTAATATAGAATGAGAAAAATTGCCTTTACACTACCAAAAACTCACCAACCAATTTCTATAAAATAGCAGACCTTTTTTTAGCCTATTCAAACATAATATATGTAGTATATAGTTGTGCTGATAAATCTGTATCAACAAAACATAATAAATATATCACAATAATTTAAAAAATAATAAAGTAACAAAACAATAACCTTAAACGCACTAAACTTTGCACAAAGCCAGTTCAGCACGCAAAATGGCTATCTTTCTCAGTGACAAAAACAAACTGATTCTGTTTGAAAAGCTTGACTTTGTAGGTACAGTACTACTAAAATATTTGTCCCGCAGAAACATGCAATATTTCCCACGAAAGCTCCAAACTTCTTTTTTCAATGATATATATATCTTTAAAAAAAATCAAAATATTACCAATCAATATTTCAAATAGATGGCTTTTGTCGCAAATTCCACTGGCACAAATAATTTTGGCCATGACATTTTAAAAATATCTGTATCTTTTTAAAAATTTTGCTGAATTGTTTTATTTACTAAAATTTTACATTTTACAAAGTCTCGGTTTAAGAATAACCTAAGATAATTTATTATTTCCAATTAGAAAGTTATCAATAAAACAATAATAACCCGAGGTAAAAAAAAAACCTGTTTGGGCAATAAATTACATGTAAAGAAAAGAAAGAGAGACAGAAAAAAAAGAAAGAAAAAACTGTACATAAGCATTTAAAAACAAAAGATGAGTAGTTAAAGTGGAAAGAAAAAAAGCAGCTGACCGAGTACACACTAAATAAACATTAAACCTACATAGGAATCTATAGAAAAAAATATAAAATTTCAACATCTTGTAAACATGGGTTAAATGATTACTTTATATTAACAAACCAAAACAACAACTACCTGCCAAAAATACATAAGCACGATGAAAATTATACAATTTCATCACTAAAATATATAGAACTACTTACATTCATTCATAGTAGCACTCCCTTGTACACAATTAAAATCATTCATACAATCCTCTATTATTATTTGATTTATGAAACAACATTAAAGTAAAAATCAATCAATATCCAGCACATACTATAATAAGATCAGGCAAATAATTAAATAATCCCTGTGCCAAGTATGTATAAACTTTCATAAAAACCGATAGGTTATGTTTAGGTACTTTAACATAAAATTTATTTCATAGATCTCTAAATCTTGCTGCCAAATTACCACTTTTATTGCCACTTCTGCTAAAGAAAGTTCTTAAAACTTTATAAACATACAAATTCCTAACAGGTAAAATATTCAATACTTTAAAATAAACAGGTGTGAAGAGTGTTCGGTAATGCATATGAAATTCTTTTGTAATATTATGATGGGTTTTAACATTATATAATACGCCCCGCTCCAAACTGGAAGGCCATACTCTAATTCTGAATTCACAAGAGCATAATAAATAGTTTAAAAAAAAATTTACTATTACTTAAATATTTTAGCATATAAAACACATAATTTATTATTTTTTAAAAATAGATTATGTGATTTTTCCACCTCAGCCTTGAATCACAAGAACAAGAACGTTTGATAGGAAAATGGAATTATTGATTTAACTAAAGACAATATGAAGAATGATGTAGACCCAGCTAGGACCCCAGGAAATGACAGTCATATTCACTGTAAGCTCCTAAGGATATATTCCTTTAGTGCTGTGTAATATTGAAAATCTAAAACACTTCATATTTACTACTTTAATCACATATTTTAAGAAGTTACTTTGTCTCATCATATTAAGTACTGTACAGTCTCATAATTATAAGGAGCTCTGCTTTGTCCCATACTATTATTATCTACAGTTGCATTGTGTAAGGAGTTGTTCTTTTATAAACAGAGCGAAGTAAGTTCAAGTTTAAGTCGAACATTTGGAATTTCATCTCTGTGGTTGTTTGTTTTTTTGCAACTAAACCAAACTATAATATGTACAGAAGTTATTATTTTATTTTCTGATTTAAAATTGTAGCCAATTAATACATTTTTCCAATGCATGGTCACGGTTGTTCTGATTAGAAATACAGTCCTCACTCCAAAATACTAAGTATATATAGAACCTAACCTAACCTAACCAACTCCTCTGATTCCAGTGTCATAGATCCGAGTTAATAGAAGTCGTTATCAATTGTAATAACAGAATTCTTGACATACTACAAAAATATTCGAGCAATATTAACTTCATTTATACCAGTATAGACCTGGCTCATGAATTGCAGTAATGGATCGTTTGTATTCAATTTCTCTCTAAACCCAAACTGTTTATTACTAAAGAAATTATTTTTCTCCAAAAAGTTTATCAACCTCCGTTTAACAACTTTTTCCAACATTTTTGAAAATATCGACAGCAAACCAATAGGTTTATGATTACTAGGATCCATTTTATCGTCTTTTTTATAAAGTGGTGTAATGATTGATTTTTTTAAAGTACTCGGAAATTCACCAACACTCAAACTGAAGTTAACCACCAAGTACACGAGAACCTCAGTAATATTTTCCTAAATTTGTTTAACTATTATAGGTGTAATATTATCAAAACCAGGTGCTTTCCTATTTTGTAACAAGTCAATTATTAATTTAATTTCTATTTTTAAAATCAGATAAAAAAACAAAGAATGACTACTCTTGTTAACATTAAAAAATTTAATCATATTTAACTGTGAAAGTTGGTACACAATCTCTTTCCAATTTAATATTTTATCTAAGGTCTGATGCTACAGTGCAAAAGAAGGAATCAAAAATGTTTGCAATACCTACTGGATCTGAAATATTTTGACCGTTCAAGTCTTTCAAAGAGATATTTTCATTTTTTACCGCTTCTTCTCCAATTACATGTTTAATAGTTTTCCACTCGTTTAGGATCTTGTTTGGTTTCTTCAAAAATATGAGTGTAATAATTGTGTTTGACTTCTTGTATTGCATTTATTACCTTATTTTTGAAAATGGTATATTAATGATATAAGTCATTATTAGTACGTTGTTTAAGACTTATTTTGAATAATTTTTTATTTTACTTTTGCCTTACTGTTAACTTCTGATTTTGCATAAGTCTCTTCAGCTATTAATCAAAATAATTCAAGAAATACATCAAATGCAGCAGAGACAGAATGAGTTTGATAAACCCGTTCCCAGTTAATATTTTTAGAACTTTTAATTAATCTTTTGAAGACTTTTTTTTGTTGACAAGACTTACTAATTCTTTCAAACTTAATACACACTGCAGTCATTCTATGATCACTCATTCTTGCATCACTCACACAGCTCTACCCGGCAGATGTTAACTCTCTTCGTTTGTTTAAAAATTAATCAACAATATTATTTTTATACAAAACCTAACTTATAGGACATCATTTTCTCAGAAAGATGTGTAGAATATAATTATGTATATATATATATATATATATATATATATATATATATGAAACAGTTTTGGCGTAAGTATGTTAGGTGTCAAAAAATGAAGTTAACATTTTTCGGAAAAACCTGCATCATCCAAAATCAATAGCTTACCACCTTTTTCCAAGATATATAAAAGGTTTGTATAATATTTTTGAATATATTTAGAAGAAAAATAATTAATTTGTTACATTTTCCAAAAAAATTGTATTATGACAAAAGGGAAAAATGTTAGGTTTAATTTGAAAAAAATCACCAAAAATAGTAATATTATGCAAAACACAACTACAAATTATCATTTCCTTCAAAAAGGTGCATAGAATTTAGTTGTGTTGAAAAAAAAAATAGAGTTATTAGGTCAGGAATCAAAAAAGTCTGGTAGCCGAGGCAAAAATTGGTCAGAAAAGGTAATGAACACCATACAATTTTTTTTGAATTTTTTCAAGTATTACTAGAGATTTGTAATATATTTTGGAATAATAGTTGATAAAAAAAAAATTAATTTGTTATATTTAAAAAAAAAAGAAAAAGTTTTTATGGAAAAAGGTAAAAAGTTGAGCTTCATTTGAAAAAAATCACCTAAAATAGTAATATTATGCAAAACACAACTACAAATTATCATTTCCTTCAGACAGGTGCATAGAATTTAGTTGTGTAGTGGAAAAAATTTAATATCTAAAAAATTTTGAGTTATTAGGTCAGGAATCAAAAAATCGTCTGGTAGTCGAGGCAAAAATTGGTCAGAAAAGGTAATGAACACCATACAATTTGTAATATTTTTGAATAATATTTGATAATATATATATATATAATTTTCATTAGTTAGTATCGCAGAAGTCAAAAATTCTTCCAAAAAACAAAGGCAAAATGCCAAATGAAAGCTTATATTTACATATATCAGCATTTTTTCAAATTTTTTATAGATAGGCTTATATAAATTTATATACATTTTGCATTCATTTTGGTAAAAACATAATCAATTTATAAAATTTTCATTAGACAAAATTATTTTTTATATGTAAACAAATGGAAATTTGCTAAAACGGTTAGACCAGATATAACATATCTCTAGACAGCCTCAGTATTAGATTTCTGACAATATTATTCACTCAAAACAATAAATTCTACAAACAATAATACAGATATTATAATTTGTATACACAAATTATAATAAATAAATAAACATACCTAACAAAACAAGTTAACAGTAACAGAAATAATCCCAAGTCATGCACTACGCCTATCACAATACGTCATATTAGTACACAAACAAGCCTGAGTAAAACTGTAACTTGCAAGTCAGAAATAATAACCTAAAATAGCTCTAAGACATAATGAGAGGTGCCAACAGAAAGATCTAAATCTCATCTTCCAAATTGTGTAAAGAATGGTTACAAAATATCGATGTAAGTAATCGATATATCCTATTTAGTAAACTGCACCGAAAGAAAAATGAGTCTGGTTCGGTTTGGTAACTACTTCGTAGAATAGATATTTCTCACGAACTATAACAGATAGAAAGATTTGGAAAGCACAGATCGAAAAAGAAAAATGTGATCTATAGTGTTTATGTGATCTATGTGTTATCGTCGATCTGTTTGGCAGAAAAATAGATTTATGAGAACATCTAAGAAAGAATGGCGACATTTCTGTTTACAACCGCACAGTTCAAATCTTTGATATTACGCATAAAAACATGCAAACTATAGCAATTTTTGAAATATTATTTAAAACGTTTTGTGGTATTTTTTTGCATGATTATGCATCTACGGAACATTAGCTTTCCAACGGTATTTTATTTATTGCGATAAGACGATTGTAAGTAGGCGAAATGTTGAATTGCAAAATACGTGTTTTTGAGTCGATCAAGCGTCATGGATCATCGACCCAGCTGGGCCGTTTGCCAGATAGAGGGTTAAACATATTAAAACAGCTATTTTTAATTGTAGTAATATAATTATTGCACTTATTATAAATTTTTATATGCACAACGCAAAAACACAGTTTCACACATACATTTATACACATGTACAAATATATTTTACATTAATACACAAGACTATTTAAAGTCAACCAAAAACAAACATCCTCAACAAAAACAAGTTTCTATCCTTCCTTAGAAATAATGTTTACTGTGTATCCGGTTGGGCTAGTGGTTTAGATTCTGCAGCTCTGCCACTTTTTCCATAGTAGTGAGATCAATAACTTTAGCACCTTCATGTGTCCGAAGCAGGATCCTTCCGTTCCGAACCCATAAGAACTGAAAACCTTTTTCCTTCTTAGCCGCTCTTGCCGCAATAAAGAATCGTCTCCTGGCTTGACTTAAACTTTCATTAATGTAAATTACTTCGGCCGGTGTTCCCATCATTCCTATATCATTGGTATTTAAATTTGGTTTCACTTTCCTTTTACACAATAGCTCTTCTTTGAATATACGCCGAGTAAATTTGATGATGATCCCCG
This sequence comes from Aphrophora alni, assembly GCA_963513935.1. Taxonomy (NCBI): domain Eukaryota; kingdom Metazoa; phylum Arthropoda; class Insecta; order Hemiptera; family Aphrophoridae; genus Aphrophora; species Aphrophora alni. The sequence goes on along the minus strand of OY740765.1, from coordinate 20,589,921 downwards.
ATATCTCGGTCCAGTTTGACTGTGCGTTGGTCCAAGATATGGCACGTGTTAACCATGTCGTCATTTATCACGAGCCTCAAACTGATCCCATTTTCTTTACCACATCAAGCACATTCACTCTCATTGTTATTGTATCTCAATAACTATGAGAATGACGAAAATTAGAAGGGACAGTTGAAAAGAAAAAGAAAAACACTATAAAACAGTGTATCTTTGGAGTAGTTTAACAGTGGACTTTTGAAAAATATAAAAATTTGACGTAATTTTTGTCTTCTGCTTCAAAACCCATTGTAGTGTTTATTCTAGCAACAAAAAACAGTAACTTCAGCTATTTAATAATGTACTTTCCTTACAGCTTAAGAACTTTTTGTTATAAGAATTCATAAGTACAGATCATTAGATTTACAGTGGTATTAAAATGATTGCAATTAAACGATATTTAGTGGGTGAAATTCTCACTTGTGAAAAGTGAGATTTTTACAACACGGTTATCGCAATTGTTGAATGACAGTTGGAGGGTTATATATTTTGCTAAAAATGTAGATAGTGGTCTGAAATTTCAAAATTATATTATGGAAACACAGTTGGTAATCCTTGAAAGTGCCTAGTTTTAACATTTACACTTTTCCTCAGAAAGTAATAAAATAAAATTGAATGTTGTATAAAATGTTATAAAACAACTGTTTTCTCTCCACTTCATTTCTTTCAAATTTAATAATAACAGGTAAAAAATAATTATTTACGTGTTATAATTAGAGAACAAAATGATGAATACAATGGTGAAATTACTAATTTTTAAACAAACTTAGTTTGACTTCCACTGTGTTCAGAAGACAGAAGTTTATAATAAAAATCCAATTACAGTATTGTTCACCCAGACACTTCCCCACTACAAGCTTTACAGCTTTCCCCAAGTGCCACATCCTATCAAATGACTTCTAGAGCTCTTTCAGGTATTAGGTTGGCCTTAGCTTTCAGTTTTCTCTGTCTGTAACTCATCTCTTAAGTCCTTTAATTTTCATAGCCCTGTGACTTGCAGCGAAATCGTCCATCCTAAGTCTTATCTGCTGTTTCTTGTGAAACAGAAATGCACTCCTCTAGCCATCCAATCTGCTACCATTCTCTTCAAACTATTTCATTCTCTGAGCCTTCACAAATCTAATCACATCCTGACCTCCAATTGACAATCTACTCACCCAGCTCTTCATTTTATTTCTTTCTCCAGTCTTCACCCTTCCTTACAGATCCATATATCTTTCCTTATAAATAAGAACCGTTCAAATACTTTCAAAGCATTTTCATCTGATACTTTCAGAGTCCAAATCTCTGAAGTAACGACCTATAGACGCAACAATGTTTTCTACATTTTGAGTTTTGAATTTCTTGTGATACAAGTTTTTATTTGCAAAATAACTCATATTTCCTGTGCTTATCATTATATATTCCTCTTGATATCTTCACTTAAACAGGGAACTAGTTCACCCAACTAGTTTCCCGGCAAACACTGCACACACAAACACACACACACACACACACATACTAGCTCGCCGCATAAGTTCCCTGGTCTTAAATATCTTTGCTTCGGCTAATCCTACCTAAAAACCCTCGCATTAAATAGCTTACTTCTTATTGGCTAAACAGCTTTCAGGTTAGGAGATGGAGCCGCGAAAAACCGTGAACACAAAGCCATGGCGCTCCATCAACCACCTATGAGCCCACCTCGGCTCTGATTGGTTCGCGCAAGCTGATACAAATACAATGGAGAGCCCTTTGTTTAAACTCAACCCGTTGTAGAAAGCTAGCTACAAGATTTGAAAATTGTATAAGTAGGGTGCGAAAACCAACAAAATCATCACTTCTTCTCCGGGAGACCAGCGGATCAGTTCATCGCTTCTTGTCTGGGCGACCAGTAGATCACATCATCACACATTCCTCTGGGAAAACAGTCTACCACATCCTCACTAGATTCCACATTACTCCTCATCACTTTTCCCCCTACACACTCAGGCTGACAAGTAAGGCGAGGGTGTTTGCATGAGCGCCTTTTTTAGCACAAACACAACTAGCTTTTGAAGACCACCTACACCCGCCTACCTCCTGTTTACCATCCCGGACCAACGCCTGCCAAAGAAGACTTGCCGCATGACCCCCGACCGGAGAATTATTAGGGGAAACCCTGGCACCAGTGGCCATTGCAGCACTATTGCCTCCTAAAAAGGTAGTTGTTAGAGCTCCGGCTCTAGCGGTAGTGGTCTGTGTGCCTTCGAAGCCGGGGACCAATAAAGCTGAGGGCTCTATTCAAAGCCTACCTTCTGCTTACTAAGATCAAAGCTACGTCACTCTAATTGTGTGTTTATCATTAACTTTATATCATTGCCTCCGAGATATTTAAAACAAGATACTCCTTCAAATTTCATTTTGTCCAAACTTTGGTAATTACATACTGCTTTTCTGATTTCTGAATTTGACATTTTCTTGTAGTCAGTCTTCCTTTCATTTACAATAAGTCTTTTTTTTGTGTGTTTTTTTTAATGTCCATAAATTTGTTCAAGAATATTTATTGTCCGAGTAGTAATTTTAATATTGGTATATATACAGATTCAACTGGATTTTCCAAATATTGTCTCCTTCTGATCAATTAAATGTATCACCTTCCTGTATCTAGAGCTACTGTGTAAATTATATTGCAACAGAGTCATGAGATTAAATTAAGACATAAATAGGGATTGGGTTAGATTTTTTTTCTTCTTCATTTTTCTAATAAGGTCTCTCTGAGCAACTCTTGTTTTCTTCTCACTCTAAAGTTCCAGTGTCCGAGGACTAGGGGTTTCTATTTTATGCTCTGTTTTTGTTAAGGTGATGACGAATGATGTTTTATTGCCTTTAAATCCTCAAAAAACAAAAATAAATTAAGATGAATAGATATGTGGGAAACTGATTATAGACCATTGTTTCAAAATTCTTATTTTTTTCTTTATGCAGATTATTTGAGCTTAACATAACCAAGTCAGTTTCTCTTGTGATTTATTAATATGTTTTTCTTTTAATAATGTTTATTTTCATTTAGAAAATATGTGGGAGCTTTTATATGTAAGTTTTGCCCTGTTGAATCATCTGTAAGTTATCTGTTTTTCAGCCATCTCTGTGACATGTCACTAAAAGAAGCAGAAAATGAAGACAATATAATTTGCAACATGTGTTTCGCAAGACTTCCAAGTGGGATGGCGTTGGACACATATAAGAAAACAAGAAGATAGCCTATCTTCTGTTATTATAATCTGCAAGGTCCAAGTAAAACAAATAGATATTATTACAAAAACAATTGTTATGTTAATTTGTTAATTTTTTTTATATTACCTAATTATACAAGATTGCAATTGATTATCTACTAGTGTATTTTGTCCAGTCAAATTGTGGTTCCAGTTTGTGCTACAAAAACATTTTAATTACAGTATATACTAATTTGAAAATTGCGTTTTTCATCCGAGATGCGTGTTTTAAATATTATATGGTAGTGATATCTGGACAAAATATACAAATAAGACGAATTATTATTGATTATGACAAGGTATGTACTATAACTTTTTTCAGTGATCTTAGTTATTATGATAACTTGATAAAGTGCCTATTTCTTAGAAGTTTAAATCAATTCAACATTTGTTAGCATAACAACCCATTTTTAATAAATTACTATCTGTTGAAATATTAGAATAGTCATAAAATCAATTTGAGGCTAGATTAACCAACTAGATCCAATCAGATAAGGCTTTATTAAATTATAATAATTTTGTTTCACAAAGTAATTAGGGAAGAAGTTAAGATTTTTAGTTGTAGATTTTGTACTCATTACTTGTAATGTAAAATTCATTTTACTATATTTCAATGTATATAAATATAGTTTGATTTTATCAACATCTACATAGAGGTTTTTGAAGAAAAAAATAAGTTTCATCAGAATCTAATTGGAGATTTTTGAAAAATCATCTACATCTTATTAGAGGTTTTTGTAAAAGAATAAATTATATTTAAAATATTTTGTCAAAAAGTTTCTTCACAATCTAAAAAAAAAAGTTTTTTTGAAATAATTTCATCTCTATCTGATTTTTTTTAAAGTAAATTATGTTTAAAATATTTTGAAAAATGTTTCATCATTATCTAACTAGAGATATTTATAAATTATCTTTAAAATATTTTAACAAATGTTTCATCTTAATCTATTTAGAGGTTTTGAGTAAATGTAAATTAACTGTAAACTATTTTGACAAAAAGTTTCATCACAATCTAAATAAGTTTTTTTGAAAAGGAAAAAAAAAAAAAAAAAAAAAAAAAAAAAAAAAAAAAAAAAGGAAAAGGAAAAAAAAAAGTTTCATTACAATCTTAATGGAATTTTTTGGAAAAAGTTTAATCATTCACAATACTTTACAAGTATGGTTTTCATGTGAAATGTATGTTTTTAATTATATATGGTAATGATATCTGGACAAAATGTAAAATTAAGCCAAACTAATTGACTATCACAAGGTATGTACTACAGTAGACTCACTCTCGTTCAGACACCTCAGGACCGGACCCTTGTCCGAACTAAAAAAATGTCCGAACCATCAGAAATAAATGGAGAAATGTCTAAATATGTTGAATAATAGCAGTTTTCATGGAAAAATTAGTAAAATGCTGTTTAAGCTGCATTATTACACATGTTTACTGTACTAGAATAAAACTAGACTATAAGTGTTTATGTTTGCTACTGTTAGGATTGGCTCCTTTAACAAATTTGGATTTTGTTAGGAAGTTCCTTTTAATGCTGGGTCCTTTATTTTCAATCTACTCAAATCAGTGTTTCAGTACTCAATGAATCTTTATTAACAATTATTGTTAAGAATGATTATACAATACTAGAATATCCTTATTACTAATATTAATCGAGAATGACTCTAATTGTTGTGACTCACAGATCTGATTCCACGTTATATTTTATAATTACTTGTCTCTGAAATAATTACAAGGTTTGCTCACCCTGATTGCCACTCATGGGTGCTTATCTGAAGTCTCAATACTCCTAGGTAGCTCGTGCATGCCAAGTCCATCTGGCTATCTTAAAGAATTATACTCCCAGGATTCTCTTACTCGCCAAGTCCATCTGGCTACCTTAAAAAATTCCTACAGCACCTCCCTTGATCAATCTTGGCCCACTAACCCAGTTTTCTCCCACCCAAGGGTTTATATATGTTTGTAGCAATGATGTCTGCCTTACTTGCAAGGTAATCAATTTCATCATTTTTCCAGGTCTGTCACAATAATTGTTGTCATACTGGGTTCTTAAAACGAACTTAGACTATATTCCTAACTAAAATTATCCTAATTCCTAACATCACTTCAAAATAGAAAAAAATATATATATATACAAAACTACAAACAAAAATACATCTACCTCAGGGACTGACATCTTGTGAGTACGGGTGTAGCAATCCCGAGGTACCCTAGCTGGATCTAACCTTACTTCATCTAGTCTTGAGGAAGATCCCTTCTCTTTTATCTTTGTCTGGTCTATTCTTGATCACCTCTTGTCTTTCTGACCCTGACGCTATTAGAGAATCGAGGGCTAGGGGTCATTCATCTTTTCTGCTCTATATTTCTCTTACAAAAATTTATGAACTTTCTTTTTTTTATTGTTCTTCATGAAGAGTCCACTGCTATAGCTTTTTTAATTTTGCAAATCATATGGCAAGCAAGAAACATTTAGAAGAAACATCCGACGAGACATTACCATTTTAGTTGAATTATTGTGATATATGCAAAAACCGATGGATTGCACCTACATATGAAGTTCAGTTGTCATCTAAAACAAGTTTGATTTGTGATATGATATGTAACATTAGATTATTCTATTTAATTTCAAAATTAGATGTGTCAAATCTATACTGTAAAATATGCAAAGAAAAATTTGTAAATGGAAAATCATATAAAGATAATGAATATTCTGTAAAACACTGTTCCAATCTTTTAAAATTAAAACTAAAAGATGATTTTTCTCACTGCCATCAGTTTATTATTTTTTTAAATAATAACAAGTACTTCAATGTTTTATATAAGAATTGTATAGCATATAAAGCATCTCTTATCTATCACTTATGAACATATGATTCTTGAAGAGCCTTTCAAAAAAATCCAATATGAAAATTTTGTTTCATAAGAATTTTACGTAACATCACATTTCAAAGAATAATACTGTCAGTGTTCTGAATGTAAAAACCTTAAAAGAGATTGTGAAGACATGTTTAAAAATTAAAATGAATACCCGGCTTGGAATAAAAATAAATAAAAAAGGAAATTACTGTATGTAATGTAAATAATAGGTTTAGCGGTTGGTCATACGAATTAACACCATTTCACAAAAAAATTATGTCAGCAATCAACTATTACCAAGCTTGTAACAAAGTTTTAACTATTGAAATATGAAAAACATGCACAATCGATAGGTCATTTGAAAAAACTCAACAAAATTGTCAAAGAATATGATCACTTAAAATTTTGTTTTATTTGTAGACAACCTGTCGCAAATGGCACAACTTGTGAACACATTGAAAATGTTCAACAAATTGATGTAAATAAATAATAATGGTGGATCATTTATTTATTTTCATTATTATTTATCACAAATCCATTGTAATTTTAGGTTTGTCAAAATATGCCAAACCAACAAAAATATTAGAAACAATCGGTTATGATCTATTATTAAAATAATAATAATAATAATAATGTCAAGACATTTATAACTTATTACACATTTTTTTTACTTGAACCTAATAGTCTAAAAACTTTTAAAGTTATCAGTAACTTATTAAAATATCTATTTGTTTGGCTTTATTAATTTGAAGACTTTTTTAACTTATTACAAATTTTTCTTTTCTTTTGAAGTTTTGCTGCCCTTTTTTACGAGAGACACCATGTGGTTGGTGTATCACCTGATGCAAGATACACGAGCAAGAAGTAAGTTTTCTATTTAAGTTATTAGTAATTTATTAAAATATCAATTTCCTAATATTTGATACACATTTTTTAATTTTTTTATTTACTTGGGCCTAATAATTACAAGATTTATTTTATATGTGTTGTTATGTACAATTTTCTTGTATTCTGCATTTTCTCATTGTGCATGTTCTTCATATTTCAATAGTTAAAACTTTGTCACAAGCTTGGTAATAGTTGATTGCTGATATATTTTTTTTGTGAAATTGTGATAATTTTGTGTGATCAATCGCTAAACCTATTATTTACAATTACATACAGTAATTTCTTCTTTCTTATTTTTGCTTCTAAGCCTTGTATTCATTTTCATTTTTAAATCCGTCTTCATAATCTCTTTTATGGTTTTTACATTCAGAACACTGTCGGTCTTATTCTTTGAAATCTGATGTTATGTAAAATTCTCCTGAAACAAAATTTTCATATTGGATTTTTTCGAAAGGCTCTTCATGAATCATATGTTCAAAAGTGATAGATAATAGATGCTTTATCTGCCATACTATTCTTATATAGAACATTGAAGTACTTGTTATTATTTAAAAAAAATATACTGATCGCTTTGTGAAAAATCATTCTTTTAGTTTTAATTTTAAAAGATTGGAACAGTGTTTTACAGAATATTCATATTCGTTATGTGATTTTCCATTTACAAATTTATCTTTACATATTTTACAATTTAGATTTGACACATCTAATTTTGAAATTATAGAATAATCTAATGGTACATATCATATCATGCATCAAACGTGTTTTAGATGACAACTGAACTTCATACGCAGTTGCATCCATCGGTTTTTTGCATGTATCACAGTAATACAAATAAAATGGTAATGACTCGTCGGATGTTTCTCCTAAATTTTTCTGGCTTGCCATATGATTTGCATAATTAAAAAGCTATAGTATTGGAATCTACATGAAGAACAATAAAAAAAAAAAAAAAATGAAGTTCAAAACCCGCTATGCCGGTCACAAGCCCGGGGCCTGTTGTCAAGTGCAGGAAGGGTGAGTGATAGAGGAGTAACACCTCTGTAAAAAACCTTGGTCCATCTGACCCGGATGGTAGTACCTTGTGAAGAACCTAGAGGAGTAAACGTCGTAAAAAGATCAATCTGTGATTATTCTGGTTAAATGAAGCTATGGATAATAGTAACAGATGTATTACCCCAGGTGGCAGCCCAGTTGAACTGGGAAATCCACCTTCTACGGAGGGAGCCAACTCTTGCTTTCAGGAGATTGTAATAACCCTTTTGGAAAAGCTCTTTGTTAGGGAGATCACCACCTAAAAGCTTTGGTTCTACAAGAAAATAAAACATTATCAAAGCAAACGGAAACAAGTGATATAACTTTTATGATGAATGGCAAGAGGAACTGATGAAGGCAAGGAAAGCATTAGAAGTAACTATAGATGATATCAAGCGACACATTAATGAGTTAGAAACAAATCTCACTATGCTGAATAAAGATCAAGCAACCACAGCATATTCAAAATAAAATAAAACTAGTTACTATACTGATGAAGAAGAACTGTCTAGTTATATTATGTAGTAGTTGTTAAATAAAGGTTAATTGAGTACTGAACCATTAGATTAAATTGAAAATAAAGAACCCAGGCATGTTAAAAGAACCAATCTTAACAAATGGTGCATCGGCTGTGCTTTTAGTTTTTGTTAAAACTAACAGATAAATACTAAGGATTTTTAATAAAAAAAGTAAATTTTTAACCATTTTTAAAAATTAGTAACATAGTTGAGAATTATTTTTGAATTCTTATTGGCCTTGGGTTTAGTATTTACTAAACATTTCGGATTTTATATTCCAAGTTTGATAACATTTAAGTTGTTGAAGTTTTTGACTATGTAAAAAAAAATTTTTTGTAAGTTTAAAAATTAATTTGTTTTTGAGAGATACTTAGTCATGGTTATTTTGTGTTAATAAAAACAAAAAAGAGGAAATTTGGTTGAAATTGTTTTTGACGTGAATTGAGTTTCATATTTATTTATGCTTTTTTTTTTTAAGTTATGAGTTAAGTTTAATTCTGTAAGTTGATTACGCATGTTTTGTTGTTTTATTGAAATATAGGTTAAATACTGATAGAATTACATATGTGTTTATTTTGTGTACTGATTATAGATATCACTGAGTTAGCAAGATAGTTATGTCATTACGTTTTGTGCTATATCTTAAAGTGAAATTAATTCTTCTTTCCTATGATAAAGTCATCATTGTAATAGACTTATAAAGGCTTAATGTAGTTTTTTTTTTGATCTTGGTGAATTTAGTAGCTGAGACTATTGTAAACAAACGTTGTCATAAATCATTCATTGGTTGTAATACTAGTTAGTCAAGATAGCAAGGTTACACAAGGAATGCTGACAAAAGATGTCTTTTACAATGTGTGTAGCATGAATACTGACTCATGAAATTCGATACTACATTTCTAGTTATAGACTATTAGATATTTCGAAAAAAATGATTACATCACTTACTACTTTGAATAGATATTTTCGAAAAAAGTTAGTTAGAAATAAAGTCTTAAGTTCTTTTTAAGAAGTGAGAATAAAACAACTATTGTGACAGACCTGGAAAACTGATGAAATTGCTTATATTGCAAGCAAGGTAGATGTCATTGATGCTACAATGACATATAAACCCTTGGGTGGAAGGAAACTTCGTCCGTGGTCAAGATTGTTCAAGTGGAGATGCTGGAGAAAATCTTGATGATAGCCAGACGAACTTGGCGAGTAAGAGCTTCGTTCGAGCATCCAAAGAGTGGCAAGCAGAGTGAACAAATTTCGTGTATGAACCTTGTAATTATTTCAGAGAAAAATCATTATAAAATATAACGTAGAATCAGATCTGTGAGTCACAACAATTAGAGTCATTCTGGAATAATAAGAAGAAGAATAATATTGTATCATTATAATAAGATAGGAGATGGTTATTCTTGTTGATAATTGTTACTTGAGTACTGAAACATTTGATTAATTGAAAATAAAGAACCAAGGCAGGTTAAAACGCTTCCTTAAAGAGGAAACTTGTTTTTTGTTGCGGATTTTGGTTTTTGGTTGACTTTAAATAGTCTTGTGTATTAATGTAAAATATATTTGCACATTGGTATAAATGTCAGCAATCAACTATTACCAACCTTCTTCAATTTATTAGGCCCAAGTAAAAAATATGTATCAATCATTTGCAAGTAGATATTTTAATAAGTTACTGATAACATATATATAATAAGTTTAAAAACTATTCAAATTATCACAACCAAGTAAAAAAAGAAGTGTATCAAACATTAGCAAATAGATATATTTTGATAAATTACTAATAACAAAAATATTAAAAAAATATTTCAATGTGTATTAAGTTAAAAAAGTCTTCAAATTATTAGACCCAAGTAAACAAAAAATGTGTATCAAACATTAGCAAATAGATATTTTAATAAATTCCTGATGACAAAAAGTCTTCAAATTATTGAGCCCAAGTAAGGGGGAAAAAAATGTATATCAAACATTAACAAATATATATTTTAATAAATTACTAATAACTTTAAAAGAAAACTTCTTATTCGTGTATCTGGTATCAGGTGATACCAACGACATGCTGTCTCTCGTAAACAAGAGCAGCAATACTTAAGAAGAAAAGAAAAATCTGTAATAAGTTAAAAAAGTCTTCAAATTATTAGGCCCAAGTCAAACAAATATATATTCTAATAAGTTACTGATAACTTTAAAAAAAAAGTTGTTAGTTAAAAAGTCTTCAAATTATTAGGCTGAGGTAAAAAAATATATCAATACATTGGTAAAGTGATATTTTAATAAGTTACTGATAACTTTCAAATTAAATTGACTCATCTATTCATAAGGTTTAACATGTAATTTACCCAATATGAACTGGTATCATGAACTTTTGGGTGTTGTGGTCATTTAACAAAAAAATATTTTGTTTGTTATAAATCTGTTATCTTTTGACCTATTATAAAAATTATGAGATTGACATTTTCATCATTTAAAAGGCAATAAATTTTGTCTCTTGTAAGTTTTTATAAAACAACAGTTTAGGTTAAACAATTTTTAAATGTACAAAATGAAGTTTTGATTTATAGTGTTCTGGTAATATGCTACATACAAAATGTGTATATCAAATCCGGATTCAATATTTCATCCATTTCCAAAATTATAATTTTTTTTACAAAAAACACGGTCAGAAAACTCTTATAGGAACTTTTTTTCTTTATTTAGTGCCCAGTATATCTTATTTTAACAATTCTTCCGTTAGTTTTTTTTATAAAATTACATTCTCTATTGATAACCCTATATCATCACTTTGGTGTTTCAGAGTGAAAAGTGGTAGCATGTTTTGTTTTCTTTTTACCACACTTTTCATGAGTGCAGTTTACATTTTCAGTTTTCCCTGAGTATGTCGTTTATTCTCTGTATTAAATTTAAGTTTTCAGCCATTTTTGTTTTTACATTTTGTCTAGATCATCTGCAAACATCCAGGGTTATCTCAATACCTGGTAATCTATATTCTCATCTAGGATATTTTTTTTGTTATTAAATTGTTTAGCAGTCATTCTCAGATCTGGCTTTGTTTTGTTCCTCAATAGTGTAAGAATGTTTAAAGGATATTTAGGACTGTATACTAGTTTTTTTTGTTTTTTTTCCCTTCTTTTTCTTTTTCAGAATTATTTTAGTTGGTTTCATTATAGTAAACTTTTTCCATTAATGCCTAAAAAATGTATTTTTGTTTTCAGTCATTAATGATGGTCATTAAAACTTCTAACATTATTGTATTAGATATTTCTTTATATTAAGTATTTTATAACTAGTATTTTTATAGTAAATTCTTTTTCTTAAGTTGTTTAAATGCATATTACTTTTTCCTGTTATTTTAAAAAACTTTCAGTCATTGTGAACAAAATTTAGAAATAAATGAGTTAGAATTTATTTGTTGTTATATATTAAAATATGTTTGTAATATATGTTAATAAATGTAAAAATTGTTTATATTTCTGTGGAATTTCCTCATTTTGCATTCCTCCAAGTCCAAAAAAATTGTTCTGGGAATGTCTCTCATCTGTGCAGTGCTCTACAGCCCAAACGAGTATATAGATTTTAATCAAATGTAGTATGTAGATTGAAATTTTTGTAATATTTCAGTACTTTAACTTTTCTCAATAACTCAAAATATGAAGGTACCTACCATAAAGACAAAACCATGAAATTCTGATCTAATCGGCTTTATTGAGTTCCCTAAAATGTCACCTCTAAGTACCCAAACAAAATTTATTAATCACCATTTGTCTAAAAGTACCTGTTGGTAAGTTATCGGTAACAAAAAAAATTAATAAAAAACTCGAAACACATTGGCACGAGTATAGCTCAAAGCACATCTTAGTGAACGTAAGGTTAATTACACTACAATGCAGTGAGTTGTAGTCAAGGTGAGTTAAAATTGTTGTTTGATTTTTTTGTTTGATTTGTTGGTTTTATATTAGGAATTATTTTATTCTTTGTTTTTGTTAGAGTGATAATGACTGTGATGATTTATCACCTTAAAAAGAATAATCCTTTCATATTGAAATATATGACTTCCACACAGTTAAAACCTCAAATTGTTTTAATAATTTAACGAGGTACTGTTAAGGTATTGGTAAGTATTGTACTAAACTTGGCTTTTTAATAGGTGCCAGTTAATCAACTAAAAATGACCATCATTGGGATCTATAAAAATACAAAAGATAAATTTTAGTAGGAAAGCTCTATTAATTTTTTTTAAAGGATTTAAAATTACACTGGAAATTTTCCAATCAAGCTGCCAATTTATTTATGTTAACCCTTTGCGATCGTTTGTCCAGTACAACTGGACAACGCATAGTCACAACCAAGTTTGATATACTTACTGACTGTGTGTCCTCTCAGCTCGGATGTCCAGTCCTACTGGACACCAACTTATCCACATTTGATCTGTGCCAGTCTAGACTACACTGTGTAATCAACTCGGAAGTGATTTAAACGTCAGCTGGAGTTATTGCACAACATTTTAAAAAACCTTTATTTTCTATTTAAAAGGACCAAATAAATAAAGCGTGATTGTTAGGATAAGCATTTTAATACACCATAAATACAAAAAGAATGAAGTGTATGATTTATAATTATGTATTACCTACTATGATCTACCCAAATATAATATAAAATATTTACATTTCCGTTTTTTTATTTTTTATTCAGATTCTACGTAAATTTATAATAGCCTACATAATTTCAATCTTAAATGTTTGTTCAATATCCTAAACTTTACTAAAATTCAGATTTCTAATGTAGAAATTCACCTGTATTCTTTCAGTGTGATATTTTTCAAAACGAAGTCCAGGTTCTTTTTCACATGTTTTACAATAATATTTGCTTCTTCTTCTTGTACTGCCAGGATTTCTGTTACTACACAGTCCTTTAAGTACCCTTTAGTCTCTATTGGATATAATAAATTTAATTTTCCACTTAGTCGCTCATCTTCTTCACAGTTAGAAGATCGTGTTTCTTGTATCTGCGACCAACTGTTTCGCCAGCTCTCTTCTGAATCTTCTTTGTCGAACTTTGCGTTGTCCTTGTTGTAAATTTAAGTTGTATAAAATAAATGAATTTTTAATAGCGGTTTCCAACAGCCAGAAAAACACCTTTCACCACCATTTTATTGATTTTCTAGTGAAGCTGTACGAAGAGATATAGTGGTCAGCAATATCTACACCTCCCATTGACTCATTGTACTTACAAACTTCTGTGGGCTTTGTAATGTTTTCAGAAATTCCCCCTTTTATAACACGTTTCACAGTCTTGGTTGAATTATCATAAATGGTAGATAGCATAGTTACGTCATTTTGTATCTCTCTATAAAAGAAGAAAATATTTGTCTTCTCGTCTGTAAGCTAGGATTTCACCATTTTTCAATTTAATCTTTGAAACTTTCTTTCCATTAAACTTATTTTTCTTTATTTTGGACCTCACCTTTTCTGGCAAATTTTTTCTGTTTTTCTTTATAGTTCCTGTTAGATGAACTTTCATGTCATATAGTGCTGATGCCAAATCTAGATTGGTATAAAATCTATCTGTGAACACATGGAGTCTCTTGATATTACCATATGATTGTAGAAGTTTATGTACGAGGTGTAAGACAATCCTGCTTGCCATTCCTAAGTCAGGTCACACCATATTATCAGTTCTCCCTAGACTGAGATAGTGTAGGTTTTTATAAAATACAGTAAAACACTGATGCATATTTCAGTGTTCACGTTCGGAGGACAGCTGTGTATCACAAGGAAAAGAATGTGACTAATTAAGCTGAGCTAAGTCATACAAAGCATTAGAGTTATTTATTTAAAGTTATAGACTTTATAAACAATGCACTAAGTGCCAAACCAATAATAAACTTCTAACCTCCCCAAACAAATACTTAACATGTCCAGTAGTACTGGACATCCGACCATTCAAGCAAATAAGCATTGTCCAGTTGTGCTGGACATACTAGCCGTGACAACTCTAATGCAGCACGGTACTAAAAGCTAGCAGGAAAATGGCAATGTCCAGTAGCGATGGACATCCGACCTCGAAGAACTTTTTAATAAAAATATTCCGATCGCAAAGGGTTAATGATAACACTTGATAGTTTGTATTCAATATATAAGTTAAAGTCTGATTTATTCATGGGTTTTTTGCTGTAAACCTAATCATTTTAGGATACATGGCATATAAAAGTTTAGAAAAGTTAGTTATTTTTGGTAATTGGCTAGAACATATAGAAGTTGTTTATGTATATGTGAAGAAATCAACAACAAAAATGCATTAACATTTTTATATGCTTGTATTAATTTTATTTGTAAGAAATTACAAACTTATTTTTCTTCCTCATAAAACGCATAGAAAAAACAGGAAACTTAATTCTTACAACTTCTACTTCATATGTGATTTCACTTAAACTTATTATGTTTATAGCTATTAGTGAATGCCAGAATTATAATTTGCAAGGTAATTCATATAGAGAATAAAGTGAGATAGCTTTCCTGAATTAGTTTTATGATAATTATTATTTAAATTGAAATACAAATTTTACATACTGAAAAATATATTGGTTATCTGCTGACCGGAAGGTATCTGCTTGGGTTAGACAAACTGGAACCATAGTACCATCAATGTATTCTTCATAGCGGTAGTTGGCAACAATCAGTATCGGACTGAAAATAAAATAAATAGCTATTTGTACTTGATGTTTCAAAATGATGTTACCAAACCTTGAGAATTGATAATAGGCATAAAAATAAAGGAAAGAGATGTCTCGAATCAGTTCCTGTTATATTAAATTGGTTTCTCTAAATCTACTTATATTTGATAAAAACATTTTTTTTGTTATTTGTCACAATCAAACCATATTTTAAAACTATTTTTTAATGATGTTTATAAAATATGAAATTTTCATAAAAGTTTACTCGGTAAAAAATTTGTTAATCTCTTATCTGTAAATGAAGTAAACTTTTCTTTTATTGAAGGAACGACTATCAATAAAAGAGAGTGATGGAATTAAACACAGTACTATCATTTAAAACTGTAAGGAAATCAAGGATTCCGCGCCGAACCACAAAAACAGGAAACAATCTAAGATTATAATAAATCTTGTATGTTTATTATGTCATATTAGTATGTATATTATATTATGTCATTCATGGTATATATATTTATTATAAAAAATGGTCATCATTCTCAGACGTTTTTAGCTAAACTAAACATAAACCTAACACTAAGTATCAAGGTAACATTTGGTACTTAGCTTTAGGTTTATGTTTAGTTTAACTCTAAATCTCTGATGATGATGAGTATGTCATCGAAATGTACATAAGGGTAATGTAATAAACATGTTATATTTATTATAATCTTAGTTTGTTTCTTGTTTTTGAGGATCTTGGAATCCTTGTTTTCCATATTGTGAATATCACTACAGTGCTTCTTGGACATTTGATTTAAAACTGTATTCATTGTATATCAGAAAGAATTGAACACTTGATATTTTGTAAAATCGTTTGGAAATATTTGCTATGGTTTAAAACAATTTTTATTTTAAATGTTCCAATGAAAAATTATAGCTTTCTGAAGACACAAACTCTTTTTAATTGTGTGTTCAAAATTTGGACTTAATGCCTATAATCGGTTCCTAAAGTTTGATTAAAATTGGTTTGTATAATTACATCAATACAGTTTGTCACAATACGTATACTGGAAAATATATTTAACACAGGCATATATTTCTACAATATCTCTAAATTATATTATTTATCACTGTAACAATTTTTCAATACAATTTAAAATATTTTATTTTTAGATTATAAAAATTAAAAAAATAATATGATATTTTATTTGCAAATGTTTGTTATTTGAATATTTTGATTGATAAAATAGTTAACATTTAGTTATAATAGCAGTACTTAAAAAACCGACTATTTTCATTTTTTCTTCTGTTCGGTAGTAACTGTCACGAAATGACATTATCAGATGTTCAGGTAATTAATACTGCCCCTATTGTATATATTACGATTACTACACATGCCATGGTTTTGAATTTTTTCTGATTTTGGTTTTCATATTATCCTGTCATATAACTTTCAAACTCATAAATTAAAAGTCGTGGGAAGGGGGTAACTCACCTCACTAATTTACTGACTTTGGTCTCTGGCCTCGGTCGGTATTGTATTTTATTGTGTACATTTATAGTTTAAATTGGAATTTATATATAAATTCCATAAACTGAACACATTTTACACAATTTAATAAATTAACATATGACTGAAACATAATATCCAACACAAAACAAATCAGCCTCTCCTGACACCAAAAAAACTGGTGTGCGTAGGACCACATGTTGGAAGTGATAACTACTATGGACCGTCAGTATTTCCAATATCTTTTGAACAATACGGGGGGACATGCTTCAAAAACTTTGCAATGAGTATACTTAAAGAGTCCTGAATATTTTTGCCTGTAGAAATATAAACAGCAATAATTATGATAACCTGTCCAGTTTCTATTACATATCTACTTAAACAAATTTCTCCGATTTTCGACTGGAAAACTTCAAGGCTAGCTGATTTGTTTGAATGAATATCCATATGTGAGGTTACTGTATTCACATTATCACCTGCATTATGATAAATTGAAACTCCACCGGCAGAAATCCCAGGTCGTATATACTTTGTAACGCAATTGAAATCCGGAATATCTGATCTCTCCATCTTTCATATGTGTTTCCGAAAGAATAATTACATTTCATTTTTTCAAAATACTGTCATTGAGATCGAGTGCGTATGCAATGATGCTTTGATAATTGATTGAAAAAAAAAAAATTCCCGTTTTGTTGCAAATAAAGTCAGACAAAACTTCACTAATTGTTGTAAGCACAAACGTATGTGCAATGCTATGCAGCCCAAAAATTTGCGTAGTGCTATACATCCCTAACTTATGCACATTGCTGTACAACACAAACCTATGCGCAGTGTTATAAAACCCAAAAGTATGCGCAGTGCTATATAGCCCAATTGTATGCATAGTGCTATACAACACAAACGTATGCGCACTATACACCCCAAACTTATGCATAGTGCTATACTGCCCAAACGTATGTGCAGTACTATACAACGCAGATGTATGCGCAATGCTATACAGCCCAAATATATGTGCAATGCTATATAGCCTAAACGTATGCACTGTGCTATACATCCCAAACGTATGCGCAGTGCTATACAACACAAACATATGCACACTATTATACACCCCAAACTTAGTACTATACAGCCCATACGTATGTGCAATGCTATACAGCCCAAACGTATGTGCAGTGCTAATAGCCCAAACATATGCGCAGTACTATACAACACAAACGTATGCGAAAGCTATACAGCCCAAACATATGCGCAGTACTATACATCACAGACCTATGCGCAATGGTGTACAGCCCAAATGTATACGCAGTGTTATATAACCCAAACGTATGCACAGTGCTATACAACACAAACGTATGTTATTATTATGTTCAACATAACGTCGCATATGAACATATATAGGTATACACTTATGATTATGCCGCTCTTATGGTACGCAGTGACCGTGACACAATTTTGACATTTTACTCCTATCCCAGAAAGTGCCTAACAGGTCTATAGAAGTTATCACTTCAAAAATTGTATTAAGGTTCTTCTAGAAGTGCCAGGTTCTAAAGAGTAAAATGCACTTTCTATGAAGTAACATCTGAGTGAACACTAGATACTCTCAAAAGCATCTTTGTTTTTAACATTTTTCGGAAGAGTGTTAAAAAGCTTTATATCAGAGTATAGTATACACTGTGTTCTAAAAATGTCAGTTTGTGTGAAAGTTATTGAAGCAATCTTTTTACACATAGGATATTCATGACAGCGTTGATTAATTTCAAACATATGCATTTATAGTACATTTCAAACATATATAGTACATTTAATAAAATATTATAATTTCATAAATATAAATACATGGAAAAAAATCAAAATCTGATCTTTTCAAAGGAAAGATTCACATGACTGATTATAATTTAGATGAAAGATTAAAAGATGAAATTTTTTTGTAGCCGATATATGTTTAATGGCTCAACAAAGTTCCCTAAGAAAGCCACCCCTTACCAGCAAAGAGACATGTGAAAAATAAATGGGTTTTAAAACTTCTAAGCTTTTCATTGATAAAATAATAAATATTGGTTATATGACACCAGTTTTATATTTTCTTATAATGTCAACTAACAAGTCATCAGTATATAAACAATAAAATTTTAAAAATAATTTCTTTCCATCAAAATTGAGAACGATTTTCATAAAGAAACCTTTTTATTAGTATGTAATTTAAATCATATCCAAATTTAGATTTCATATGTGAAGTTAACCCCACCTACTTATTTGAAATGTTTATTTCTAACTGGATATCAGTTTAAACCAGACCAGAGTGTCCTTGAGACCTGAGGTGTACAAAATTGAGATTAGTTTTTCAATCGATTATTTTTTTATTTACTTTTATTGAAAACAGTTAAGGTGAAGTTAACCTTCACCTCCTAACACATGAAATGTCTACTTCAAATTTGTAAATAAAGTGTACCATGGGGGGATTGTTAAGGAGATATAACTATAAGGGAAATTATTCAAAGAGGGACTTAACACAGTTTGGAAACGTGCTGGGATCATAACCCACAGGTCCATGGACAGTAATCACACTCCTCCATTTGTGATGAATGTTCAGGTACTACCAACTGAAAGTATGTACAATGAGTTTTGGGAAAGTGGTGGACTTTCATAGCCACCACGTTAGAGGTATGTGAATCTCTCGGAACTTAAATATTAAAATTTAGCACCTTTAACCCTGTCGAAACAGCTATCACACCAGGAAATCATCATTGATAATTATTTTTTAAACATAAATAGCAAGGGCACTGTAGTGTTAACTTATCAACTTTACTAAAACAAATGAGAAGGCTAGTTCTAGTAGCATAGTTAGGTGTTTCATCGTAACACACTAGAACAAGTGAATTTTTGAAACCGGTGTTTATAATGATTTTTATGGACAACCTGGAATAACCCAGAATGCTACAAAGTTCGGTAGTTAAGGCCAACATTATTTTAAGAGATAACTACCGAATTGAAAATATGACCATAGAGATTAGCCGTCAATTTGTCTGGGTCCCAGAGTTGACTACTAGAATGCCTAGATTACCATGTCTCAATTCCAGCACTGAAATACTTTGGGCCTTCGTGCATGTTACTATACTTTCATAATAAATCTCTTAACAATCTTGTATTAGATTATTATGTTTATGTCATAAATTGGATTTACCTTTAAACCAGGGTATCGGTGAACAATGAAGGGTAAAATATTGAGAATAGATTTGAAATCTGTAACCAATAGAAATACTTGTATTACAAAGAGTCAAAGTGAAGTTACTACCACTTCCTACTAAGTGAAACATCTATTTCTAAATTGGATATCAGTTTGAACAAGCGTATCCTTGAGCTCTGAATGGTAAAAAATTTAGAATAGATTTTAAATCGGTCGTCTTAGGGATATATCTTATTTGAAATAGTTATGGTGAAGTAAACCCCTATCTCCTAATAAGTGAAATGTCTACGTCTAACTTGGTTAGCAGTTTGAAACAAAGTAACATGTAGCCCTGAGGTATAAAATATTAAGAATCGATGTCAAATCGGTCATCTTTTGACATACTTTTATTGATAAAAGTGAAGTTAACCCCCACCTCCTAATACATGAAACATTTACTTTTAAATTGGATAGCAGTCTGAACCAGAGTATCCTTGAAACCTGAGGGGTAAATAATTGAGGACTGAGAATGGGTAAGGATAACTACCAAACTTAAAATGTGAATGTAGGGAAAAAGCGTCCATCTTGTTCTGGGTATCGGGGTCAACTGCCAGGATGCCTAGGTTACCACCTCTCAAGTCCAGTGTGTAACTACTTTGGGCCTTAATGCATGTTCAAGTACTTTCGTAAAAAAAAAACTCATAACAACATCACACTAGGTTATTGTGACTAAGTCACAAATTTATTATAAGTTTGAACCAGTATATACTTGACCCCTGAAATGTAAAATATTGAGAATAGGTTTTAAATCTGTGATTGTTGAAAATAATTTTATTGTAAACAGTTAAATTAAAAGTTAACCCCATCTCCTATTAATTTGAATTTATATTTATACATTTTATATCAGTTAGAACCAGAGTAACTTTGACCCATGAGGGGAAAAAATTTGTTTTAAATATTTCATCATTTGACATACTTTTATTGTAAACAGTCAATGTGAAGTTTCCCCCCACCTCCTGCTAAGTCAACTTCTAAATTGTATATCAGTTTGAACCAGAGTATCTTTGATTCCTGGGGTTAGGGATTTGGGACAGAAATCCCAGGGGGTAGCAGAGGATGATAGTCAAATCTAGATCTGAGGAAGCTACCTTCAGGACTGCTTGAGGTGACCCTGCTTTAACTAAACACGGTGGATCTAGAGCTGAAGATCGATAAACATTCCCTAATCCAAGGTGTCAAGTGTCCTTAGGTCAATACTAAGATTAATTCTGTGCTAATGGATGAATTGTACAAGGGTGATTGTGCATCAAACAGAGCCTATGGAGGACTAGGAGACCCTTCATAATAAATAGCCACTTTTTAAAATGTTGAAACTTGTGGGAACATTAATGGATTATTTACAAAGTAAACAAATTAATAATGACATAACATACTTAGAAATTGTTATTGAGAATGAAACAGAAACAACTTCAGTCATGAGGGTCATGTGATAAGATGGCGGGAAGGTCTATAACCGAAATCTTATCAGTTAAAGTAATTGGACAATGCCCCTTTGGATAATCTAGTGTAATATCCATCATAGCAATGCTGCTTCTGCAGTCTTCTGTCAGTGATTTCTAACTGAGAACATAGACCTAGCCCTTATTCATGAATCTTGGATAAATGGAGGTAAGATAAGAGGAATGGGTGTGCAAGAAGTAAGATCATATATAGTGGTTCATATAATAACTTGCTAACCTGTATTGCAGTTAAGTATAAACTATGATGTCTGCCTTTGTTTGCTTTCTGTTACAGAGATATCACCACGGTGAAGATCACCTGTGGATACAGAAAGGTAAAAGATAAATCAAACCAAACCAAACCTTCCCTATGATTTGGAGGAAACTCCACCCTCTGAAGAACTAGAGACGGTGATGAATTTCTGTGAGAAAGAGAAGGAGCATTTCCTCGTGGGATTAGACTCCAACTCCCATCACATAGCATGGGGTTTAAGTAACATGAATACTGGAGGTGAGTCCCTCTTAGAATTTCTTAACAGTAAAAGTTTATTGGTAGTTAATGTTGGTGATGAACCTAACTTTAGAAACAAAGTAAGGAAAATGTAATTGACATTACAATTTCCACAGAGTATATTAGTTTTTTTGTAACTGACTGGCATGTCGCTTGTGAAGTCTCATCATCTGACCATTGTCACATTAAATGGAACTTTAATTTTTATTCTGACATACAAAAGTTTAGAAATCCCAAAAAGAACTAACTGGAACGCTTATCATGAAAAATAATTAACCTATAGATTAGATTCCTTCAGTAACAGAGTCAGAGAGTCAGAGTCATAAACAATATCAATTTTATGGCGGCTAATATCCAAGAAGCCACTATTGATTCATATAGTAATAATTCTCCTATCCAATCCGTATTCACAAAAAGGGGAGCAAAATGGTGGAATAAAGATTTAGATAGTTTAAAGAAAATTAATAGGCGGTTATTTAATAAAGCTAAGAAAACCGATCAGTGGGACAACTATCATAAATCCTCAACCGAATATAATACTCTTTTAAGAAGATATAAAAGATCCCCTGGAGAAACTTTTGCCAAGAGATTGACTCTACTAAAGCAGTCTCTAGGATACACAAAATTTTATCGTAGGAACCGATTCATCCAACTGGAACCATTGATGATCCTAGAGGTGGTTTTATTTCTTCAAGTAAAGACACACTAAAAGTGTTAACTCAAAACACACTTTCCAGATAGCATTGTAATGACGGAAACTGGCATAATCCATAATCAGAGTGGGACAACCTCTATAAGAGCTTCTTGTTCTGACTGGAAAACTGCCAGAGAAGTTATTACTGTATTCAGGGTAAAATAGGCTATAAATAAATATGATCCATTTAAGTCCTCAAGAGAAGATGGAATCTTTCTGGCTCTAATCTAAAAAGTTTCGGAATCACTTCTCCTTCTACTTTACCTTCAGGGCTAGCCTGGCTTATGGCTATATACCTATAGTATGGAGGTGTAGTAGAGTAGTTTTCATACCAAAACCAGGAAAGGGAAATTAGACAAATCCCGAAACATTTCAACCAATATGTTTATCCTCCAATGTTCTAAAAGCAATGGAAAGAATAATACAAACACACTTACAGAATGAAATTCTTATTAAAAATCCCAGTCACTGCAACCACATGCATACCAGTCGGGTAAATCTTGTGAAACAGCCTTACATCAACTGGTGAGTAGAATCGAGGAATCAATACATAACAAAAAAATTGCTTTGTGTGCATTTCTCGATATATAAGAGGCCCTTGATAATATTGCTTATCAATAAATCATAGCAGCAGTTAAAATTCGAGGGGTATAAAACACTATTAGTAATTGGTTAGAATCAATATTAAGAAATAGAATAATTCGTGCAACCCAGTATGGTGAGAAATTAGATGTGATAGCTGTGAGAGGTACTCTTCAAGGAGGAAATTTCTCTCTGATGCCGTGGACAGTGGCGGCGATTCGGGGGGCCCGCGAGCCTTAAACCGGGATTTTTCGGGAAATTTTATCGGGACCCGGACACGCGACGGGCCCTGCTACACTTGCCCCCCTATCATAACAATATTTTTATGAGTATTGTCAAGAAATTACTAAATAAGTTAAAATGTCTTCAGACAAGATTGTGCATCGTGCATCCAAAACGGCAATAACCATTATTTTTTAGAGAGCAGTATTTATTATTTAATGTCATGATACGAAGTATGTGTATTGTTTATCGTTGGCCGATAAGTAATGCAGCTATCGCTACATCGCACATCGCGGTGACTCACCGGCGCCGGCCGGCGAAAAGATAAACATCTGGGAAAAGATTATTGGGAGAGGGGTCCCCCATGAACAAATTTGCGGGGGGGCCGCAGGTTCTAATCGCTGCCACTGGCCGTGGAACTGGGTAGTCGACCCCCTAAGTAAATTACATTTTTATACACAAAGTATAGGGAAAACATAGTAGTGTTAATAAGAGGTAAATCTTAAGTGTTCTTGCAGAATTAATGAATAGAGCATTAAAGAAGATCGAAGACTGGTGCAGGAACGAGGGTCTTTCCGTTAACCCGGATAAGACTACCATCATACCCTTCATGAGAAACATTAAAATAGACAGAGTTAAGGTAAGTCTAGTAAATACTAACATAGAATTTTCAGATGATGTTAAGTATCTAGGTGCATCTAGGAAAGTCGTACTTATTATAATTGGATAAAAAACTCCTACTTGGCCCTGCTGTATAACAGTTCTTACTGTTTTTGTTATTTGTTTTTAATTCCGGAAATTCTTTGTTATTTTTTAATTTATATGGGTATCTTGCGGTGTCAGCAAAGGATTTTTGTTTATATTTACTGTAATTTTTGTTTTGTTTATAAGTTATTGGGAATTGCTTGGAGGCTGTAAAAAAATCTTCCTTAAAGAGTGTCATACGGGTTTTTATTGTAATTTGTCTCTCATGTTCCGGGCATACTTTGCTGTTACTTGGGTGATTCCCTTCGCAATGAATACATTTAGGGACTTTGTCACATTGACCGTGAAATTTATCTCCACAAACCCTACATTTCCTCTCTTTCTTACATGGAGCGTTTGCTCGGTGTCCATAAGAAAAACACTGCATAATTGGGGCAAAATATTGTCTGACTGGAATTATTACATAATTTAGCCTAATTTCGTTTGGCAATATGTTGCCTGAGAAAGTAACTTTTACTGCGTTTGTATTATATATAGTTCCGTCAATATCTTTTTTTGTAATTCTGATGGCTGATGTTATTTTTATTGGGCTATAACTTTCTTCTATTATGTCATAGACATCTATATCTTTTTCTATGAAAATTATACCTGTTGTTTCCACTCTATGGGAAGGTATGAATACATTATATTCATTTAGTAATTGATTGTCTATTAAATTATTTGCAGCCATTGGAGAACCGCAAATAACTGATACACTATTGCCTTTTCTTATAATATACCGGTATTCAATGTTTTCCTTAGTGATTTCTATTATTTTACCTATTTTTATAGGATGTAATTTAGTATTATTTTTAGGGTGGATAATTACTTCATAAGGTCCTTCATTATTTGGTTCGTATAATTTTTTTGGTTGTGGTTTTTTTTTGTTTGGGGGTGGATTTACTTGTAGGCTATTGCAAGATTGTGAAACTCCCTTAGGAGAGCTTGGAGGACTTAAACTATCATGTTTTCTTTTATTATCTAACCCTACTCTTGTACTATCTTTAGGCATTTGATCATTTATATTTAAAATAGACTGTATTGCTCTTTCAGTCCCCATATCCACAGTTGATTCCATGGCTAGACCTGAAAAGGACAGGTCCAGCCATGTAAGCTTAGAATAACTTGGTTAGGTATTAGTATTAAAACTTTATGCTTTAAATTATTTAAAAGAAACTAAATATAGGTCAATTGGTTAATAACAGGATTAATTTAGTTTAGGAAGCTACATTATTCTTAGATACATAACTACATATATAAGAAATAGATGTTCTATAAAAAAAAACTTGCGTATCTACAGCGTTAGGTAAGACGCGGAAAAATTACGTTCTCTCGCTAGAGCGGTTGGTTGAACAACGACTGAAATAAATAAGTTAAAGTGTGAGTAGGCTATATTAGAGATGTGCCAAACTGCTGTTTGAACTAAGCAGCTTAGCTGAAAGCAGCTGCCATCACTAAGCTGCTTAATTAAGCTGCTTACTAAAAGCAGTTTACCTCAGCATCTTCACACATACTTGTTCTGTTTACTGAGCAGTGAGTTGACAGTGTTACCGCTTCCCAATGAAACGAAACAAAGAAAGCTGCAGCATTGAGCAGACACCTACTTGTATAGTAGTAGAGCGCTTACTGCTGTTGGTGGCTAACCTGCTTTTCTGTTTCTGTGACTGTTGGGTTGGGCTTGGGCGTTGGTTAAACTGCTGCCGAAAAACAGGCATTCTCAAACAACTGTTTAGTAGCTAAGCTGCTTACTTCAATAAGCTGTTGTTTTTAAGCTGCTTATGCTTTTTTCGCACATCCCTAGGCTATATAGGTATTAATACGCGAGGAAGTAGTTCGAACTTTTATATTTAATAACATGAAAAAGGACAAAATATTAAAAAATGTGATTAAACAGAAACAATCTAAGAAACATATGTGATGTCTGGAAATAGGTAAAATGAAAAGAACTATTGTAAGTGAAATAGAAGCGAGACATGTGACTTGTCCTATATTTTTATGGGCGGGTGGGGTAACAAGACTTAGCGTCGGTCTCATTCTAGTTGGCTCCATCACGGTGTCTGTGTCGCCTACAACGGTGAGAGACTAATTTGGACTGGAAATAAAAAGCGTGATGTGATTTTTCAGTATGTACTAGCCTGTGTCAACGTCCAAAGTGATAATGAACTACTAACAGTGTTTGATATCAGAATATAAACGGGTCTACTAAAAAAAAAACAGTGTAAAATGTGCGACCATGTGCTCGGTACAAGGAGAACTAGGGTTAGTTTCCTATCATACAAGTTATTAAGAACGATTCATGTGAATATCACGTTTACTTATATAAACTGTTTAATGGGATGGTAATCTAATGGCTTTGAACATTTTGTAAATAAATTAGAACAGGTGAGAACTCCGTTTGTGTGTAAAAAAGATTCTGTTCTGGCTACAAGATAGGCCTCCATGTTAGTGTGTAAAATGAACAAGAGCGTGACATTGTGTATGGTTGAACAGTTCCTTCCTTTTTAGAAGAAACTGTTTATATGTACAAAAAGCACATAAGGAACAAGGCATAATCTATGTATGTATTAATTTAAGAAAAATGTTTGTTAGTTATCCATGTTTTACAATCCTGTGTATTTTTGTTTTTTTATCCTATGCTAGGCCTATTGGTTTCATGTCTGTTGTTTTTAATATTCTGTTAAAATAATAATAATAATAAGGATATATGATTCTACTTAACATAAAGATTATAATATGTTTTAAAGGTATATACTTAGTTATAAATGACTTTAATTTCTGTTTAGAAGTTCAAATATTATAATGGGAGTTTGAAATATTCTGTTTCCTCTTGGATCAAACTCCTATTTTTTATTTTTATATAATCATAAATATATATATATATATATATATATAAATATATAAAACCTTTTGTTAATGATTTTTGAAAAAAAGGACATTTGATTTTGTAAGATGTTTTAAAAATACATATCTCATGAAATTTTGTAATGTGAACATATGTAATTTTGAAATTCTGTTCGTTTAAAAGTATAAAAGATTTCGGGTCTTTTTTAGAAGAGGGCCGCCACTATTAAAATTTCCCCTACACAGCGAACCTTACTGGGATGCATATAGATGGAAATATCAAGTAAAACGTTTAAATTGTGTTTATTATAAATGTATTTACATTACTGTTTTTCATTTACATTACCTCCATTTGTGTATAGGAAATTTTAATTGCGTCTCAAGTGTTCATTGTTGAGTAGGTGAAGGTCGGGCAAAGGTCAGTGCTCTGCGCGCCGCGGAATCCCGCTATACAGCGCTGTGCGGAGTTAGGTTATGATAAATAACCACAAATTTGCTGTATCAGGTAAATAATATGTGTACCCATATTTATCATAACATAACCTAACCTAACTCCGCAGAGCGCTGTACAGCGCTGTGTAGGGGAAATTTTAATAGTGGCGGCCCTCTTCTAAAAAAGACCCAAGATTTCAATATTCCATTCCAGTATTTCATTAAATACACTGTTTCCAAAGAATTCACGATCCATTAAATTTAGTATTCAAAATATGCACTTGCCATGGCGCCCAACATTTTATTAATTTTCTTTTATTATTAGCTTCTCCCTTTTTAGTAAATTGTCAGAATTGTTACACAAGGTTGGGCAATTTGTTATTTTAAGTAAATTTCAACCCCACAAGTAAATTTCAACTCAACGTTCTCTAAATAGTTACAATTGTCGCAAGACGTGTGGCGATTGGCAACTTAATGTTAGCTCCCCCTATTTTTAATTTATTACAGAGTTTATTTTACATAAATTCATGTTAAAGAAGAAATTGTCACTTTTTGTTTTTCAAAGCCTAATTTGTTTAATATTAAGATGTTCCAATTTTTAAGTTGTTTTTGAACAAGGTTAATAATATTTTTAATTTATTTT
Source organism: Aphrophora alni (assembly GCA_963513935.1). Lineage (NCBI taxonomy): Eukaryota > Metazoa > Arthropoda > Insecta > Hemiptera > Aphrophoridae > Aphrophora > Aphrophora alni. The sequence continues at coordinate 20,561,864 of OY740765.1, read as the reverse complement.
CACTATATGAGAGTTTTGAATACAGATAAATCAGTATAACTAATAATTACACAATTAATGAATGATCTTTTGTAAAAAATACACTATAGAATATATACGATTGTAATGTGTTTTTTTTGTACACAAGTTTATATTTATCAAATTTATTTAATAAAATTTATCTTTTATAAAATATTAGATGTATGATGGTGTTAAACAAGACATGTTCAAATGTTACAACTACTAGTTTAATTATTTCATAATAGCCTACGACCTTTGAAAATTTATGTTGTAGGCTAGAATTTCGCATTTGAGAAATGAATTTTGATATCATATTTCATCAATTTTTAACACGTGTAATACTAGTATAATATCTATGTTTATAAAGAAACTTATGATCATTCCAATTTGATAGAAATCTGTAGTACTTGGGTAATTCTGAGCAATTACTTGGTCAACCCCAAACTTTTTCATATTTTACTACGGTCATAAGGATGTTCTCAGAAAGCAAGAAACATATAATTCAAGGCCCGCAAGGCCATCGTACAGGTTGCCGAGCGATAAGAAGGTTCAAAGTCCACGCGATAACAGTGGCTTGCGGGAGACGCGCGGAAGGCCAGTTGTGACAGTACTGTTATGGCTAGTGGTTCCTCCGATAATCCTTTTTTATGTGACGGGTGTGAGAACACGTTACTTAGTTTCACGGTTTTAAGTGAAGATCAGGAAAAGTTAACACGTTTTTTGTACGAACACGGCGTTTTGCAACGTACCAAAGTGTGTCAACATTTGGCGGGTCGATGACGTTAAATGAAGAAAAACACACGTTTAACTGTTGGAATAGAATCGAGTCTGTGTTAACTTTCATACTCATGATATTCACTTCAATAAACGTACGGAAGGTTTGGCCAGGTAATTTTATATATACTATATAGCAACCTGGCTAAACCTTTCGTGACATACAGCCCTACATATTTACAGCAAAGGAAACTTTATTTGTTCCTATGAAGTAAGGTATGTAGTAATGGATAAAAAAATAAAACAAGGAAAATACAGCGCCACCTTAACCTCCTAAGACCCAGAGGTGAACTACATTGTCCCGCAAGCCACTGTTATCGCGTGGACTTTGAACCTTCTTATCACTCGGCAACCTGTACGATGGCCTTGCGGGCCTTGAATTATATGTTTCTTGCTTTCTGAGAACATCCTTATGACCGTAGTAAAATATGAAAAAGTTTGTAGTTGACCAAGTAATTGCTCAGAATTACCAGTACTTGTATACATCCCTCAAATTTAGTAATCTGATACATCCCTTATGAGAAATAATGATTTTATTTAGTTAAATGGATTTTGAAGCAAGCCTTTTTTACCTAAGTGTTCTTTTAGTAAAAATAATGTCAAAATTTACTACCACCTTTTCAAATCAAATGCTCTATGTGAGTTATAAGGAATAGTTTTGAATGATGCCGTTTATACAAGTTGTCAATGTTTGGACAAGTTGTGGCAGGACAAAACAAACTTTATAAATTTGACTGCCATTTCTCTTTTTTATTTTTGCTTACCTAGTATTAACGTACATTATTTGGGTTACATATGGATCATATTCCTTCATAGTAATATTTTGTAGGAATTAGGAATGACAAGCATGCAATTGATTAGCACTTCTATTAGTATGTTTTATCCAGTCAACATGTGATACTTATTTGAGGGACAAAAACATTACATATATACACCATATATACTGTATATACTAATTTGACGAGTGGTTTTCACACAAAATGTGTGTTTTTAATATTATATGGTGTGTTATCTGGGAAAAATTTACAAATCAGCCCAAACTATTATTGACTATCACACGATATGTACTATAACTATTTCACCACTGATCTTGATTTATACACATTTTGATAATTAATGTGATAAATTGTTGGTTATGACAAAGTTAAACTTTATTTGTTTTACTAGAGTCAAATGTTCTAATTAATCAAACATTTCAAATACTCTAAGACTACAAGAAGTTACAAATCAGTTGTCTATTTTTTGAAAATTATCAATTAAACATTTTGTTACCATAACAACCCATTTTCATAGTTTAATAACAATTAAATAGATTAACCAAGTAAATCCAATCAGATAGGGATTTATTAAATTATAATAGTTTTGTTTCACAAAGTAATTAAGGAAGAAGTTAAAATTTTCAGTTGTAGATTTCATATTCATTACTTATAAGTGGTAATGGTTTACCTAAAGGTTGCTCCTAATTTTTGAGAATTTTTTTTATTGTCTACTACATACTTTACTTTTTGACCTTTTCGGGACTATCGACGCGTTTACGCGACTGGAGTAAACTGTCCACACAGACTACGGTCGCGTATACACGTTTTAGAACTTTAACGTTTGAGTACTATCATCGCTTTAACGCGACTAATATAATTCTTTTACTGACATGTACTGCAATCTATTAGCTTTAAAATGAACTATTTGCACTATCGATAGGAGGCGGCTAACAGTAGAAAATAGAGAGAATAAAATCATGTTTACTAGGTTTTGTTGAAGAGTGTTAGTAAACATGGCCGATTCTTTGCAGTCTAGTTCAGGATTTATTTCTTCTAAATATGTGGATAAATCGCGGAAATTGTATTCCAGTTAAATTATTGAAATTTTGCTAAACGAAGAGTCAGGTGATGAATTTGATAGTGATTGTTCTAGTTATAGTTTTGATGATGATACCACGTGTGGAAATGAGGTTAGTTTTAGTGATTCTGTTGTTAGTGAAGAAACTGAATCTACTTCCAATAATCAACAACAAGAAATAGAATCTGAAATCCCAAAAAAATTTAAATTTTCAATAATTAAAAACAACATTTATTCCTAAAGTTTGAAAAGTGATAAATAATAGAAAATAATGACTGCATGAAGGTAAGTGACATAAATACAGCTAAATAAAATAACCTAGTTTGAGCATGAAGTAGGGTATAGAGTACGTTAGTTCCGAAAAGGTTAAGAATAAATAATGTGTTCTTTGCATAGGTCACTTTTACACTGAAAAATCACAATATAAAAACTACTAAATCCGACATATTTATAAGTTAAAACATAATGACAATATTTATAGCGTACGGTTTGACACATGCACATTACACAATGACTACGCTAGATCACTATTTTATGTCACGACAGGTTTGTCCAGATGGCTATGTATTTAAAACCACCGGTTTAAATCTTTCGTACGTTTATTGAAGGTAATAATTGGCTTACTTTGCGATATACAGGTATACAGATATACAGGTAATATATATATAACCACTTTTTTTGGCCACACTTTTTATAGGTTTATTGAAGTTAATAATTTGAAATTAGATTATTAATATGGAGATTAACAGCATAAAACGTGATCTGTAATCGCGGATAGATATAAAGATTGAAATATGTTTAGTGACATATGAGACATAAATGTGAACTTTTGCCATTATTTCTAACCTATAAATATGTTGATTTGATAGTTTTTAGATTGTGATTTTTCAGTGAAAAAAAGTGACCTCCGCAAGGAAAACATTATTTATTCTTAAGAAGTAAGGTATGTAGTAGACGATATATATATACATATATAAAATTAAAAAATCCTGAAAATTAGAAGCCACCTGTAAACAATTACTGGTATAGGTTAATATATAACTTTTCCCCTTAATATTCTATTTTAAATAGGCTAAATTTAAGTCATTTATAAAATAAGTAACAAAGTGCTCAATTATCAATCTACTATTGAAACGAGACAGGAAATAAAAATTTAAGAAATATGAAGAAATAACAATTTAGGCTGATAATAAAATTGGACCACTATCTGTATACACTAGCTCCTGGATGTTAGCCTACACTAGCTTAACAAAATCTATTATTTGGTTTATTAAAAAAAAAAAAAAATGGGGAAAATAATTTAAACTTTATGTGGGTTAGAGAGAAAAGAAAAATCATATATTGCTTTCTTGTAAAGGGTTTAATTTAATTTATTGAAATAGCCTCTGCAGATTTTGATAAAATCTGGCCAGATATAGTGATGTGCCGGAACAGGTTATTTCAATGAACAGTTCCCAACATGGTTAGCAGTAAATAGTAAACATATTGATACAAACTGTTTTAATAAATTTGTAAAATACAATATACCGTATGTGAAATAAATATATACTGGCGAAACAGTTCACTAAAGCTGTTCAGAATTTAAATGCAGAAACATAATTTATTCTACTTTTTTGGGTATTTAGGCGTGTGCAGTGATCATTTAATATATAACCAAGTTCTAGAGAACATTCTCTCGCAAAAATTTTAAATGCAAACCCCTGCTTGTGACCCCTTATTTTTAAGGTATTGGTAGAAGAATGTAAATGACGAAAACTAGAAGTCTCTATCTTCTTCCTCTCTAAACTTATTTACGATTAAAGAGGAGAATGATTCAAGTTCTCTTAACTTTTTAGTGAATGATTGTTCAAGAGCTAAATCCAAGGAATGTTTATTAGGTATTAGAATGTACTTCTTTATGTATGGGGAAACAATGCTCCCTTTTCAAAAATTGGAAATATTGGAGGCAATTCAAAATTTTTATATGCAAACCCCTTTCATGTGACCATTCATTTGAAAGGTATTGGCAAAAGAAAACTAACATTGCAAATTTGAGGCTATGTTGGAGTATGTGTTCATATATTTGTTTTATTTTGATATTATGTTTTGTTTTTGATGTTATGTTTTCATGAATTCCAATGTTTTTTTAAAATTTATGTTTTTAACTTATTAAATAATAAATGGTGTACAAAATGACTTTTTCACTTATCAATATGCATTCAGCAATCATTTTAAGAATTTATATATTGTATAATAACTTGACAAGAAATAGTGGGGGGGGGGGGCAATAATATTAACTTGATTTAAGTTACTACACCACAGACATCAGCTGAGCATAGCAATAAATTTTGTTGGTGTAAACTGACCTTATTTTTCACCCTCAGTTGTTAATAAGTTCACTTCACAAACTCAGACTAAACTGTCTTGGATTTTGTAGGATTGAAATAAATCTGTTATTGATTAACCCTTTGTCTGTCGCAGTAGATCAAATTGATAGAAGCTTAACACATTGTACTGTTAATTTTTAGGGTACAGCCTAGAGATCCTCTCCAACCCAATAAGTCCCTTTCCTCCAAATTTCAGTTGAGAATTTGAATTAACTGAGGGTACATGTTATGTGAGTTAGGTTATTTGTATCAATATGCTACACTGCAACCTCTTCAGAAAGAAATTCAACATAATAAATTTTTGAAATATTAAAGTACTTGACTCTTAATGTTTATAGATTTTTATTATTTTTATTTAGATTATCAAAGTCAAGATCCTGCTCCTGAGGTTGTACAGGGGGAACAGGTCCTGAAAGAAGTAGCAGAGGAAAAAGTTACTTCATATTATGCAGGTAAAATTTAATAGTTAACATTTGATAGATATAGTTATTTTTGACTAATTGTGTTCATGGATTCACCTGTTTGGAAGATGGGCTTTTTTGTTTTGTTATTTAAAAAGTAAACAATTTTAGAAGACAATAGCTATGATCACACTATTCATAGCTATACTTGATCGAGTCATGTCCCACGTTCAAACTAAAACCACTTGTAATTTTGAAACCTCTGAAGCAATTTTTATATTTCTTCTAATTAAAAATAAAAGTTTTAATTATCGCTGATCATCTTTAAAATTGATAAAATATTTATTGTTTGTACGAATTTTAAACACACTAAATTAAAATTTGGTCAGATAATAAGGGGAAGAAAAACATGAAAATTGAATTGTGCTGCAAACAGCCAAATATTGTGTAATTTGATCATTGACAATAGATATGTCAGTGATGAAATTGGTATATGATAGCCAAAACAGCATAGTCCTCAAGGATTAACAAAATTCAAAATAATCTAATATTATTTGAAGGCTCCATTTGTTTGTTTTCATGACAGCTCTATATTAAATGTCTTGCATCTGTTACATACCACTATGTGTTATAGTTATATGTATATGTATATATTTTTTTAATCTGGTTTTATTAATATTCTTTAGTTATTTGTGAATAAAAAAAGAGAGAAAGAATCCTCGAAGACGGTGGTTCCCAAACTTTTTTGGTTGACGGCGCTTGTGTATAAAGATTTATCCATGGTGTCAAAGCATAGCTTTTAAAACGTATTAATAAGTACATATTGAAAAAAATAATTATAGCTATGAATAAATAAATCATAATTAGTGGTAAAAAAGAGTCATCTTTTTAATTCTTAAATCAAACTGAAGAGAGCTCTCCTCTCCTCACTTCCTTTATCATAATACTTGTTTTTTATAATAGCTGCCCCCAATAACAGATTCGTACAAATGAGATTTCAAATATAATTAATTTGGATGACGACCGAGAGATACTTTGCCTTTAAACAAGGGGAGAAAATATATTGATATACGGAAGTTAGTTAGTGCTGTGCTGCCAATTTTTTTGTTTTTGTATAGTCTCCAACAACATGATAGGACAGTATTGCTGGTCTGATTCTAAAAATATGTTGTGGTCCAGATTTTGGGAATTATTGTTTAAGGGAATGAGTTTGTAAGGATGAAGTGACTTAAAAAATGAAATGGGGGGTGTCAGTAGTTATATTATCCAAACCAGTAATTTTATGGTTTATCTTAATTAACAATAGAAACATTCTATTATTATTAGCCGACGATTCTGTTGGTGCTTTGCCTAGATCTGACACACAGGTTGTCACTCACTTTACAGTAACGAGGAAAGTGAGTAACATTCACAGACTAACTTGATCTGTACAGAACACATTCTACACTCAAATGTACAGCTGTTAAAGTCTATAGTCTATTTAACTCTATAACTTGCATGAAGAACTTCCCAGAATGGTACACTGTTTTGTTCCTCTTTTAATTTTAATTTTCAATTCACCAAAAATATTAATATTGCCCAAAGACTAACTTGTTATATATCATTTTTCTCAGAACAACCCATAGAATTCATCTCAAAATTAATAAAAAGTTTTAATTTAAAAATGTTATATGTCAGGAGTGAAAAACATTGTAGTATATTATTTCCGAAAAGATACTTTGAGAAATCAATTTGTAAAAGTGGAAAATAGTTGAAAAGTTAAACTTATTTTAAAAAATTACGAAAAATAGTAATATTATCCAAAACTGGTATATATAATTTATCTCAAAAGAGGGCATAAAATTCATAATATGTAATGAAAAAAATTGGAAGTATAAATTTTGGAGTTAGTATGTCAGGAATTAAATAATGTGCAATAACCGAAGTCAAAACAACACGAAAATGCTTAGTGAATAAAAGCATTTAAAAATATATTTCTTATTAGAAAAAAATTAATTTTTGTGAAAAAAGTACAGAAATGATGGTATTTTGAAAAATTCACCAAAAATATTTATTTGATCCAAAATCAAACTTGTTATGTATCATTATTACATAATGTAAGGTGCATAGAATTTAAACTTGAATTCATAAATTTTCTAGAATCATATATTTTAGAGTCAGGTAATATAGAATGAGAAAAATTGCCTTTACACTACCAAAACTCACCAACCAATTTCTATAAAATAGCAGACCTTTTTTAGCCCATTCAAACATAATATATGTAGTATATAGTTGTGCTGATAAATCTGTATCAACAAAACATAATAAATATATCACAATAATTTAAAAAATAATAAAGTAACAAAACAATAACCTTAAACGCACTAAACTTTGCACAAAGCCAGTTCAGCACGCAAAATGGCTATCTTTCTCAGTGACAAAAACAAACTGATTCTGTTTGAAAAGCTTGACTTTGTAGGTACAGTACTATTAAAATATTTGTCCTGCAGAAACATGCAATATTTCCCACGAAAGCTCCAAACTTCTTTTTTCAATGATATATAGATCTTTAAAAAAAATCAAAATATTACCAATCAATATTTCAAATAGATGGCTTTTGTCACAAATTCCACTGGCACAAATAATTTTGGCCATGACATTTTAAAAATATCTGTATCTTTTTAAAAATTTTGCTGAATTGTTTTATTTACTAAAATTTTACATTTTACAAAGTCTCGGTTTAAGAATAACCTAAGATAATTTATTATTTTCAATTAGAAAGTTATCAATAAAACAATAATAACCCGAGGTAAAAAAAAAACCTGTTTGGGCAATAAATTACATGTAAAGAAAAGAAAGAGAGACAGAAAAAAAAGAAAGAAAAAACTGTACATAAGCATTTAAAAACAAAAGATGAGTAGTTAAAGTGGAAAGAAAAAAAGCAGCTGACCGAGTACACACTAAATAAACATTAAACCTACATAGGAATCTATAGAAAAAAATATAAAATTTCAACATCTTGTAAACATGGGTTAAATGATTACTTTATATTAACAAACCAAAACAACAACTACCTGCCAAAAATACATAAGCACGATGAAAATTATACAATTTCATCACTAAAATATATAGAACTACTTACATTCATTCATAGTAGCACTCCCTTGTACACAATCAAAATCATTCATACACTCCTCTATTATTATTATTTGATTTATGAAACAACATTAAAGTAAAAATAAATATTTTTTTCCTTCAATTAAATGGTTTCATAATAATTTTCCAAACTTATATTTATATCCAGCACACTATAATAAGATCAGGCAAATAATTAAAAAATCTCTGTGCCAAGTATGTATAAAGTTTCATAAAAACCGATAGGTTATGTTTAGGTACTTTAACATAAAATTTATTTCGTAGATCTCTAAATCTTGCTGCCAAATTACCACTTTTATTGCCACTTCTGTTAAAGAAAGTTCTTAAAACTTTATAAACATACAAATTCCTAACAGGTAAAATATTCAATACTTTAAAATAAACAGGTGTGAAGAGTGTTCGGTAATGCATATGAAATTCTTTTGTAATATTATGATTGGTTTTAACATTATATAATACGCCCCGCTCCAAACTGGAAGGCCATACTCTAATTCTGAATTCACAAGAGCATAATAAATAGTTAAAAAAAAATTTTACTATTGCTTAAATATTTTAGCATATAAAACACATAATTTATTATTTTTTAAAAATAGATTATGTGATTTTTCCACATCAGCCTTGAATCACAAGAACAAGAACGTTTGATAGGAAAATGGAATTATTAATTTAACTAAAGACAATATGAAGAATGATGTAGACCCAGCTAGGACCCCAGGAAATGACAGTCATATTCACTGTAAGCTCCTAAGGATATATTCCTTTAGTGCTGTGTAATATTGAAAATCTAAAACACTTCATATTTACTACTTTAATCACATAGTTTAAGAAGCTACTTTGTCCCATCATATTAAGTACTGTACAGTCTCATAATTATAAGGAGCTCTGCTTTGTCCCATACTATTATTAACTACAGTTGTAATGTGTAAGGAGTTGTTCTTTTATAAACAGAGCGAAGTAAGTTCAAGTTTAAGTCGAACATTTGGAATTTCACCTCTGTGGTTGTTTGTTTTTTTGCAACTAAACCAAACTATAATATGTACAGAAGTTATTATTTTATTTTCTGATTTAAAATTGTAGCCAATTAATACATTTTTCCAATACATGGTCACGGCTGTTCTGATTAGAAATACAGTAATCACTCCAAAATACTAAGTATATATAGAACCTAACCTAACCTAACCAACTCCTCTGATTCCAGTGTCATAGATCCGAGTTAATAGAAGTCGTTATCAATTGTATTAACAGAATTCTTGACATCTACAAAAATATTCGAGCAATATTAACTTCATTTATACCAGTATAGACCTGGCTCATGAATTGCAGTAATGGATCGTTTGTATTCAATTTCTCTCTAAACCCAAACTGTTTATTACTAAAGAAATTATTTTTCTCCAAAAAGTTTATCAACCTCCGTTTAACAACTTTTTCCAACATTTTTGAAAATATCGACAGCAAACCAATAGGTTTATGATTACTAGGATCCATTTTATCGTCTGTTTTATAAAGTGGTTTAATGATTGATTTTTTTAAAGTTCTCGGAAATTCACCAACACTCAAACTGAAATTAACCACCAAGTACACGAGAACCTCAGTAATATTTTCCTAAATTTGTTTAACTATTATAGGTGTAATATTATCAAAACCAGGTGCTTTCCTATTTTGTAACAAGTCAATTATTAATTTAATTTCTATTTTTAAAATCAGATAAAAAAACAAAGAATGACTACTCTTGTTAACATTAAAAAATTTAATCATATTTAACTGTGAAAGTTGGTACACAATCTCTTTCCAATTTAATATTTTATCTAAGGTCTGATGCTACAGTGCAAAAGAAGGAATCAAAAATGTTTGCAATACCTACTGTATCTGAAATATTTTGACCGTTCAAGTCTTTCAAAGAGATATTTTCATTTTTTTACCGCTTCTTCTCCAATTACATGTTTAATAGATTTCCACTGTCGTTTAGGATCTTGTTTGGTTTCTTCAAAAATATGAGTGTAATAATTGTGTTTGACTTCTTGTATTGCATTTATTACCTTATTTTTGAAAATAGAATATTAATGATATAAGTCATTATTAGTACGTTGTTTAAGACTTATTTTGAATAATTTATTTTTAATATTTATCATTTCTAAAAAATGTAACATTTATCTAGGGCTTTATTTTACTTTTGCCTTACTGTTAACTTCTGATTTTGAATAAGACTCTTCAGCTATTAATCAAAATAATTCAAGAAATACATCAAATGCTGCAGAGACAGAATGAGTTTGATAAACCCGTTCCCAGTTAATATCTTTAGAACTTCTAATTAATCTTTTGAAGTCAATTTTTTGTTGACAAGACTTACTAATTCTTTCAAACTTAATACACACTACAGTCATTCTATGATCACTCATTCTTGCATCACTCACACAGCTCTACCCGGCAGATGTTAACTCTCTTCGTTTGTTTAAAAATTAATCAACAATATTATTTTTATACAAAACCTAACTTATAGGACATCATTTTCTCAGAAAGATGTGTAGAATTTAATTATGTAAGGTCCGGCTCTAGCGGTAGTGGTCTGTGTGCCTTCGAAGCCGGGGACCAATAAAGCTAAGGGCTTTTTTCAAGGCCTACCTTCTGCTTACTAAGATCAAAGCTACGTCACTCTAATTGTGTGTTTATCATTAACTTTATATCATTGCCTCCGAGATATTTAAAACAAGATACTCCTTCAAATTTCATTTTGTCCAAACTTTGGTAATTACATACTGCTTTTCTGAATTTGACATTTTCTTGTAGTCAGTCTTCCTTTCATTTACAATAAGTCTTTTTTTTGTGTGTGTCTTTTTTAATGTCCATAAATTTGTTCAAGAATATTTATTGTCCGAGTAGTAATTTTAATATTGGTATATATACAGATTCGACTGGATTTTCCAAATATTGTCTCCTTCTGATCAATTAAATGTATCACCTTCCTGTATCTAGAGCTACTGTGTAAATTATATTGCAACAGAGTCATGAGATTAAATTAAGACATAAATAGGGATTGGGTTAGATTTTTTTTTCTTTATTTTTCTAATCAGGTCTCTCTGGCAACTCTTGTTTTCTTCTCACTGTAAAGTTCCAGTATCCGAGGACTAGGGGTTTCTATTTTATGCTCCGTTTTTATTAAGGTGATGACAAATGATGTTTTATTGCCTTTAAATCCTCTAAAAACAAAAATAAATTAAGATGAATAGATATGTGGGAAACTGATTATAGACCATTGTTTCAAAATTCTTATTTTTTTCTTTATGCAAATTATTTGAGCTTAACATAACCAAGTCAGTTTCTCTTGTGATTTATTAATATGTTTTTCTTTTAATAATGTTTATTTTCATTTAGAAAATCTGTGGGAGCTTTTATATGTAAGTTTTGCCCTGTTGAATCATCTGTAAGTTATCTGTTTTTCAGCCATCTCTGTGACATGTCACTAAAAGAAGCAGAAAATGAAGACAATATAATTTGCAACATGTGTTTAGCAAGACTTCCAAGTGGGATGGCGTTGGACACATATAAGAAAACAAGAAGATAGCCTATCTTCTGTTATTATAATCTGCAAGGTCCAAGTAAAACAAATAGATATTATTACAAAAACAATTGTTATGTTAATTTGTTAATTTTTTTTATATTACCTAATTATACAAGATTGCAATTGATTATCTACTAGTGTATTTTGTCCAGTCAAATTGTGGTTCCAGTTTGTGCTACAAAAACATTTTAATTACAGTATATACTAATTTGAAAAGTGCGTTTTTCATCCGAGATGCGTGTTTTAAATATTATATGGTAGTGATATCTGGACAAAATATACAAATAAGACGAATTATTATTGATTATGACAAGGTATGTACTATAACTTTTTTCAGTGATCTTAATTATTATGATAACTTGATAAAGTGCCTATTTCTTAGAAGTTTAAATCAATTCAACATTTGTTAGCATAACAACCCATTTTTAATAAATTACTATCTGTTGAAATATTAGTATAGTCATAAAATCAATTTGAGGCTAGATTAACCAACTAGATCCAATCAGATAAGGCTTTATTAAATTATAATAATTTTGTTTCACAAAGTAATTAGGGAAGAAGTTAAGATTTCTAGTTGTAGATTTTGTACTCATTACTTGTAATGTAAAATTCATTTTACTATATTTCAATGTATATAAATATAGTTTGATTTTATCAACATCTACATAGAGGTTTTTGAAGAAAAAAATAAGTTTCATCAGAATCTAATTGGAGATTTTTGAAAAATCATCTACATCTTATTAGAGGTTTTTGTAAAAGAATAAATTATATTTAAAATATTTTGACAAAAAGTTTCTTCACAATCTAAAAAAAAAAAGTTTTTTTGAAATAATTTCATCTCTATCTGATTTTTTTAAAAGTAAATTATGTTTAAAATATTTTGAAAAATGTTTCATCATTATCTAACTAGAGATATTTATAAATTATCTTTAAAATATTTTAACAAATGTTTCATCTTAATCTATTTAGAGGTTTTGAGTAAATGTAAATTAACTGTAAACTATTTTGACAAAAAGTTTCATCACAATCTAAATAAGTTTTTTTGAAAAGGGGGAAAAAAAAAAAAAAAAAAAAAAAAGGAAAAGGAAAAAAAAAGTTTCATTACAATCTTAATGGAATTTTTTGGAAAAAGTTTAATCATTCACAATACTTTACAAGTATGGTTTTCATGTGAAATGTATGTTTTTAATTATATATGGTAATGATATCTGGACAAAATGTAAAATTAAGCCAAACTAATTGACTATCACAAGGTATGTACTACAGTAGACTCACTCTCGTTCAGACACCTCAGGACCGGACCCTTGTCCGAACTAAAAAAATGTCCGAACCATCAGAAATAAATGGAGAAAGGTCTAAATATGTTGAATAATAGCAGTTTTCATGGAAAAATTAGTAAAATGCTGTTTAAGCTGCATTATTACACATGTTTACTGTACTAGAATAAAACTAGACTATAAGTGTTTATGTTTGCTACTGTTAGGATTGGCTCCTTTAACAAATTTGGATTTTGTTAGGAAGTTCCTTTTAATGCTGGGTCCTTTATTTTCAATCTACTCAAATCAGTGTTTCAGTACTCAATGAATCTTTATTAACAATTATTGTTAAGAATGATTATACAATACTAGAATATCCTTATTACTAATATTAATCGAGAATGACTCTAATTGTTGTGACTCACAGATCTGATTCCACGTTATATTTTATAATTACTTGTCTCTGAAATAATTACAAGGTTTGCTCACCCTGATTGCCACTCATGGGTGCTTATCTGAAGTCTCAATACTCCTAGGTAGCTCGTACATGCCAAGTCCATCTGGCTATCTTAAAGAATTATACTCCCAGGATTCTCTTACTCGCCAAGTCCATCTGGCTACCTTAAAAAATTCCTACAGCACCTCCCTTGATCAATCTTGGCCCACTAACCCAGTTTTCTCCCACCCAAGGGTTTATATATGTTTGTAGCAATGATGTCTGCCTTACTTGCAAGGTAATCAATTTCATCATTTTTCCAGGTCTGTCACAATAATTGTTGTCATACTGGGTTCTTAAAACGAACTTAGACTATATTCCTAACTAAAATTATCCTAATTCCTAACATCACTTCAAAATAGAAAAAAATATATATATATACAAAACTACAAACAAAAATACATCTACCTCAGGGACTGACATCTTGTGAGTACGGGTGTAGCAATCCCGAGGTACCCTAGCTGGATCTAACCTTACTTCATCTAGTCTTGAGGAAGATCCCTTCTCTTTTATCTTTGTCTGGTCTATTCTTGATCACCTCTTGTCTTTCTGACCCTGACGCTATTAGAGAATCGAGGGCTAGGGGTCATTCATCTTTTCTGCTCTATATTTCTCTTACAAAAATTTATGAACTTTCTTTTTTTTATTGTTCTTCATGAAGAGTCCACTGCTATAGCTTTTTTAATTTTGCAAATCATATGGCAAGCAAGAAACATTTAGAAGAAACATCCGACGAGACATTACCATTTTAGTTGAATTATTGTGATATATGCAAAAACCGATGGATTGCAACTACATATGAAGTTCAGTTGTCATCTAAAACAAGTTTGATTTGTGATATGATATGTAACATTAGATTATTCTATTTAATTTCAAAATTAGATGTGTCAAATCTATACTGTAAAATATGCAAAGAAAAATTTGTAAATGGAAAATCATATAAAGAATATGAATATTCTGTAAAACACTGTTCCAATCTTTTAAAATTAAAACTAAAAGATGATTTTTCTCACTGCCATCAGTTTATTATTTTTTTAAATAATAACAAGTACTTCAATGTTTTATATAAGAATTGTATAGCATATAAAGCATCTCTTATCTATCACTTATGAACATATGATTCTTGAAGAGCCTTTCAAAAAAATCCAATATGAAAATTTTGTTTCATAAGAATTTTACGTAACATCACATTTCAAAGAATAATACTGTCAGTGTTCTGAATGTAAAAACCTTAAAAGAGATTGTGAAGACATGTTTAAAAATTAAAATGAATACCCGGCTTGGAATAAAAATAAATAAAAAAGGAAATTACTGTATGTAATGTAAATAATAGGTTTAGCGGTTGGTCATACGAATTAACACCATTTCACAAAAAAATTATGTCGGCAATCAACTATTACCAAGCTTGTAACAAAGTTTTAACTATTGAAATATGAAAAACATGCACAATCGATAGGTCATTTGAAAAAACTCAACAAAATTGTCAAAGAATATGATCACTTAAAATTTTGTTTTATTTGTAGACAACCTGTCGCAAATGGCACAACTTGTGAACACATTGAAAATGTTCAACAAATTGATGTAAATAAATAATAATGGTGGATCATTTATTTATTTTCATTATTATTTATCACAAATCCATTGTAATTTTAGGTTTGTCAAAATATGCCAAACCAACAAAAATATTAGAAACAATCGGTTATGATCTATTATTAAAATAATAATAATAATAATAATGTCAAGACATTTATAACTTATTACACATTTTTTTTACTTGAACCTAATAGTCTAAAAACTTTTAAAGTTATCAGTAACTTATTAAAATATCTATTTGTTTGGCTTTATTAATTTGAAGACTTTTTTAACTTATTACAAATTTTTCTTTTCTTTTGAAGTTTTGCTGCCCTTTTTTACGAGAGACACCATGTGGTTGGTGTATCACCTGATGCAAGATACACGAGCAAGAAGTAAGTTTTCTTTTTAAGTTATTAGTAATTTATTAAAATATCAATTTCCTAATATTTGATACACATATTTTAATTTTTTTATTTACTTGGGCCTAATAATTACAAGATTTATTTTATATGTGTTGTTATGTACAATTTTCTTGTATTCTGCATTTTCTCATTGTGCATGTTCTTCATATTTCAATAGTTAAAACTTTGTCACAAGCTTGGTAATAGTTGATTGCTGATATATTTTTTTTGTAAAATTGTGATAATTTTGTGTGATCAATCGCTAAACCTATTATTTACAATTACATACAGTAATTTTTTCTTTCTTATTTTTGCTTCCAAGCCTTGTATTCATTTTCATTTTTAAATCCGTCTTCATAATCTCTTTTATGGTTTTTACATTCAGAACACTGTCGGTCTGATTCTTTGAAATCTGATGTTATGTAAAATTCTCCTGAAACAAAATTTTCATATTGGATTTTTTCGAAAGGCTCTTCATGAATCATATGTTCAAAAGTGATAAATAATAGATACTTTATCTGCCATACTATTCTTATATAAAACATTGAAGTACTTGTTATTATTTTAAAAAAATATACTGATTGCTGTGTGAAAAATCATCTTTTAGTTTTAATTTTAAAAGATTGGAACAGTGTTTTACAGAATATTAATATTCTTTATATGATTTTCCGTTTACAAATTTGTCTTTACATATTTTACAATTTAGATTTGACACATCTAATTTTGAAATTATAGAATAATCTAATGGTACATATCATATCATGCATCAAACGTGTTTTAGATGACACCTGAACTTCATACGCAGTTGCATCCATCGGTTTTTTGCATGTATCACAGTAATACAAATGAAATGGTAATGACTCGTCGGATGTTTCTCCTAAATTTTTCTGGCTTGCCATATGATTTGCATAATTAAAAAGCTATAGTATTGGAATCTACATGAAGAACAATAAAAAAATAAAAAAAATGAAGTTCAAAACCCGCTATGCCGGTCACAAGCCCGGGGCCTGTTGTCAAGTGCAGGAAGGGTGAGTGATAGAGGAGTAACACCTCTGTAAAAAACCTTGGTCCATCTGACCCGGATGGTAGTACCTTGTGAGGGTCCCTGCCTAGGGTACTAGGTGAAAATCGGTCAGTGGCTATGATGGCGAAAGAATATTTATCCCAATGGTTGAAAAGAACTTTGGTCAACGGCTCTCAAGACAGAAGAGGATAAATCCCCATGGCTGAATAGGCGGAAGAACCTAGAGGAGTAAACCTCGTAAAAAGATCAATCTGTGATTATTCTGGTTAAATGAAGCTATGGATAATAGTAACAGATGTATTACCCCAGGTGGCAGCCCAGTTGAACTGGGAAATCCACCTTGTACGGAGGGAGCCAACTCTTGCTTTCAGGAGATTGTAATAACCCTTTTGGAAAAGCTCTTTGTTAGGGAGATCACCACCTAAAAGCTTTGGTTCTACAAGAAAATAAAACATTATCAAAGCAAACGGAAACAAGTGATATAACTTTTATGATGAATGGCAAGAGGAACTGATGAAGGCAAGGAAAGCATTAGAAGTAACTATAGATGATATCAAGCGACACATTAATGAGTTAGAAACAAATCTCACTATGCTGAATAAAGATCAAGCAACCACAGCATATTCAAAATAAAATAAAACTAGTTACTATACTGATGAAGAAGAACTGTCTAGTTATATTATGTAGTAGTTGTTAAATAAAGGTTAATTGAGTACTGAACCATTAGATTAAATTGAAAATAAAGAACCCAGGCATGTTAAAAGAACCAATCCTTAACAAATAGTGCATCTAGTTTTTGTTAAAACTAACAGATAAATACTAAGTATTTTTAATAAAAAAAGTAAATTTTTAACCATTTTTTAAAATTAGTTGAAAAATTAGTAACATAGTAGAAAATTATTTTTGAATTTTGTTGAATTCTTATTGGCCTTGGGTTTAGTTTTTACTAAACATTTCGGATTTTATATTCCAAATTTGATAACATTTAAGTTGTTGAAGTTTTTGACTATGTAAAAAAAAATTTTTTTGTAAGTTTAAAAATTAATTTGTTTTTGAGAGATACTTAGTCATGGTTATTTTGTGTTAATAAAAACAAAAAAGAGGAAATTTGGTTGAAATTGTTTTTGACGTGAATTGAGTTTCATATTTAATTATGCTTTTTTTTTTTTTAAGTTATGAGTTAAGTTTAATTCTGTAAGTTGATTACGCATGTTTTGTTGTTTTATTGAAATATAGGTTAAATACTGATAGAATTACATATGTGTTTATTTTGTGTACTGATTATAGATATCATTGAGTTAGCAAGATAGTTATGTCATTACGTTTTGTGCTATATCTTAAAGTGAAATTAATTCTTCTTTCCTATGATAAAGTCATCATTGTAATAGACTTATAAAGGCTTAATGTAGTTTTATTTTTGATCTTGGTGAATTTAGTAGCTGAGACTATTGTAAACAAACGTGTCACAAATCATTCTTTGGTTGTAATACTAGTTAGTCAAGATAGCAAGGTTACACAAGGAATGCTGACAAAAGATGTCTTTTACAATGTGTGTAGCATGAATACTGACTCATGAAATTCGATACTACATTTCTAGTTATAGACTATTAGATATTTCGAAAAAAAATGATTACATCACTTACTACTTTGAATAGATATTACGAAAAAAGAAAATTCTACGAAATAAATGTTCTACGGTTTACACTGGATTAATTAATACTCTACGATTCTGCGAAAGTATAATATGTTCTGTGAATTTTTATATTGATTTTTACGGCGAGTTTTAGAAAGAAGTGTGAAGTTATATTTTTTATAAAAGACCTAAAATAAGTCATTCTAAGATGGAGAAATTATAGTTAATAGATTGAGTAAAGTTAGTTTTAGTTAGAAATAAAGTCTTAAGTTCTTTTTAAGAAGTGAGAATAAAACAACTATTGTGACAGACCTGGAAAACTGATGAAATTGCTTATATTGCAAGCAAGGTAGATGTCATTGATGCTACAATGATATATAAACCCTTTGGGTGGGAGGAAACTTGGTCAGTGGCCAAGATTGTTCAAGTGGAGATGCTGGAGAAAATCTTGATGATAGCCAGACGAACTTGGCGAGTAAGAGCTTCGTTCGAGCATCCAAAGAGTGGCAAGCAGAGTGAACAAATTTCGTGTATGAACCTTGTAATTATTTCAGAGAAAAATCATTATAAAATTATAACGTAGAATCAGATCTGTGAGTCACAACAATTAGAGTCATTCTGGAATAATAATAAGAAGAAGAATATTGTATCATTATAATAAGATAGGAGATGGTTATTCTTGTTGATAAGTGTTACTTGAGTACTGAAACATTTGATTAATTGAAAATAAAGAACCAAGGCAGGTTAAAACGCTTCCTTAAGGAGGAAACTTGTTTTTTGTTGCGGATTTTGGTTTTTGGTTGACTTTAAATAGTCTTGTGTATTAATGTAAAATATATTTGTACATGTGTATAAATGTCAGCAATCAACTATTATCAACCTTCTTCAATTTATTAGGCCCAAGTAAAAAAATAATAAAAAAATATGTATCAAACATTTGCAAGTAGATATTTTAATAAGTTACTGATAACATTAATATATATTAAAACTATTCAAATTATCACAACCCAGTAAAAAAAGAAGTGTATCAAACATTAGCAAATAGATATATTTTGATAAATTACTAATAACAAAAATATAAAAAAATATTTCAATGTGTATTAAGTTAAAAAAGTCTTCAAATTATTAGACCCAAGTAAACAAAAAATGTGTATCAAACATTAGCAAATAGATATTTTAATAAATTACTGATGACAAAAAGTCTTCAAATTATTGAGCCCAAGTAAGGAGAAAAAAAATGTATATCAAACATTAACAAATATATATTTTAATAAATTACTAATAACTTTAAAAGAAAACTTCTTATTCGAGTATCTGGTATCAGGTGATACCAACGACATGCTGTCTCTCGTAAACAAGAGCAGCAATACTTAAGAAGAAAAGAAAAATCTGTAATAAGTTAAAAAAGTCTTCAAATTATTAGGCCCAAGTCAAACAAATATATATTCTAATAAGTTACTGATAACTTTAAAAAAAAAGTTGTTAGTTAAAAAGTCTTCAAATTATTAGGCTGAGGTAAAAAAATATATCAATACATTGGTAAAGTGATATTTTAATAAGTTACTGATAACTTTCAAATTAAATTGACTCATCTATTCATAAGGTTTAACATGTAATTTACCCAATATGAATTTAACTGGTATCATGAACTTTTGGGTGTTGTGGTCATTTAACAAAAAATATTTTGTTTGTTATAAATCTGTTATCTTTTGACTTATTATAAAAATTATGAGATTGACATTTTCATCATTTAAAAGGCAATAAATTTTGTCTCTTGTAAGTTTTTATAAAACAACAGTTTAGGTTAAACAATTTTTAAATGTACAAAATGAAGTTTTGATTTATAGTGTTCTGGTAATATGCTACATACAAAATGTGTATATCAAATCCGGATTCAATATTTCATCCATTTCCAAAATTATAATTTTTTTTTACAAAAAACACGGTCAGAAAACTCTTATAGGAACTTTTTTTCTTTATTTAGTGCCCAGTATATCTTATTTTAACAATCCTTCCGTTAGTTTTTTTTATAAAATTATATTCTCTATTGATAACCCTATATCATCACTTTGGTGTTTCAGAGTGAAAAGTGGTAGCATGTTTTGTTTTCTTTTTACCACACTTTTCATGAGTGCAGTTTACATTTTCAGTTTTCCCTGAGTATGTCGTTTATTCTCTGTTTTAAATTTAAGTTTTCAGCCATTTTTGTTTTTACATTTTGTCTAGATCATCTAAAAAAATCCAGGGTTATCTCAATACCTGGTAATCTATATTCTCACCTAGGATATTTTTTTTGTTATTAAATTGTTTAGCAGTCATTCTCAGATCTGGCTTTGTTTTGTTCCTCAATAGTGTAAGAATGTTTAAAGGATATTTAGGACTGTATACTAGTTTTTTTGTTTTTTTCCCTTCTTTTTCTTTTTCAGAATTATTTTAGTTGGTTTCATTATAGTAAACTTTTTCCATTAATGCCTAAAAAATGTATTTTTGTTTTCAGTCATTAATGATGGTCATTAAAACTTCTAACATTATTGTATTAGATATTTCTTTATATTAAGTATTTTATAACTAGTATTTTTATATTAAATTCTTTTTCTTAAGTTGTTTAAATGCATATTACTTTTTCCTGTTATTTTAAAAAACTTTCAGTCATTGTGAACAAAATTTAGAAATAAATGAGTTAGAATTTATTTGTTGTTATATATTAAAATATGTTTGTAATATATGTTAATAAATGTAAAAATTGTTTATATTTCTGTGGAATTTCCTCATTTTGCATTTCTCCAAGTCCAAAAAAATTGTTCTGGGAATGATGTCTCTCATCTGTGCAGTGCTCTACAGCCCAAACGAGTATATAGATTTTAATCAAATGTAGTATGTAGATTGAAATTTTTGTAATATTTCAGTACTTTAACTTTTCTCAATAACTCAAAATATGAAGGTACCTACCATAAAGACAAAACCATGAAATTCTGATCTAATCGGCTTTATTGAGTTCCCTAAAATGTCACCTCTAAGTACCCAAACAAAATTTATTAATCACCATTTGTCTAAAAGTACCTGTTGGTAAGTTATCGGTAACAAAAAAAATTAATAAAAAACTCGAAACACATTGGCACGAGTATAGCTCAAAGCACATCTTAGTGAACGTAAGGTTAATTGCACTACAATGCAGTGAGTTGTAGTCAAGGTGAGTTAAAATTGTTGTTTGATTTTTTTGTTTGATTTGTTGGTTTTATATTAGGAATTATTTTATTCTTTGTTTTTGTTAGAGTGATGATGACTGTGATGATTTATCACCTTAAAAAGAATAATCCTTTCATATTGAAATATTTGACTTCCACACAGTTAAAACCTCAAATTGTTTTAATAATTTAACGAGGTACTGTTAAGGTATTGGTAAGTATTGTACTAAATTTGGCTTTTTAATAGGTGCCAGTTAATCAACTAAAAATGACCACCATTGGGATCTATAAAACTACAAAAGATAAATTTTAGTAGGAAAGCGCTATTAATTTTTTTAAAGGATTTAAAATTACACTGGAAATTTATTTATGTTAACCCTTTGCGATCGTTTGTCCAGTACAACTGGACAACGCATAGTTACAACCAAGTCTGATATACTTACTGACTGTGTCCTCTCAGCTCGGATGTCCAGTCCTACTGGACACCAACTTATCCACATTTGATCTGTGCCAGTCTAGACTACACTGCGTAATCAACTCAGAAGTGATTTAAACGTCAGCTGGAGTTATTGCACAACATTTTAAAAAACCTTTATTTTCTATTTAAAAGGACCAAATAAATAAAGCGTGATTGTTAGGATAAGCATTTTAATACACCATAAATACAAAAAGAATGAAGTGTATGATTTATAATTATATATTACCTACTATGATCTACCCAAATATAATATAAAATATTTACATTTCCGTTTTTTTATTCAGATTCTACGTAAATTTATAATAGCCTACATAATTTCAATCTTAAATGTTTTGTTCAATATCCTAAACTTTACTAAAATTCAGATTTCTAATGTAGAAATTCACCTGTATTCTTTCAGTGTGATATTTTTCAAAACGAAGTCCAGGTTCTTTTTCACATGTTTTACAATAATATTTGCTTCTTCTTCTTGTACTGCCAGGATTTCTGTTACTACACAGTCCTTTAAGTACCCTTTAGTCTCTATTGGATATAATAAATTTAATTTTCCACTTAGTCGCTCATCTTCTTCACAGTTAGAAGATCGTGTTTCTTGTATCTGCGACCAACTGTTTCACCAGCTCTCTTCTGAATCTTCTTTGTCGAACTTTGCGTTGTCCTTGTTGTAAATTTAAGTTGTATAAAATAAATGAATTTTTAATAGCGGTTTCCAACAGCCAGAAAAACACCTTTCACCACCATTTTATTGATTTTCTAGTGAAGCTGTACGAAGAGATATAGTGGTCAGCAATATCTACACCTCCCATTGACTCATTGTACTTACAAACTTCTGTGGGCTTTGTAATGTTTTCAGAAATTCCCCCTTTTATAACACGTTTCACAGTCTTGGTTGAATTATCATAAATGGTAGATAGCATAGTTACGTCATTTTGTATCTCTCTATAAAAGAAGAAAATATTTGTCTTCTCGTCTGTAAGCTAGGATTTCACCATTTTTCAATTTAATCTTTGAAACTTTCTTTCCATTAAACTTATTTTTCTTTATTTTGGACCTCACCTTTTCTGGCAAATTTTTTCTGTTTTTCTTTACAGTTCCTGTTAGATGAACTTTCATGTCATATAGTGCTGATGCCAAATCTAGATTGGTATAAAATCTATCTGTGAACACATGGAGTCTCTTGATATTACCATATGATTGTAGAAGTTTATGTACGAGGTGTAAGACAATCCTGCTTGCCATTCCTAAGTCAGGTCGCACCATATTATCAGTTCTCCCTAGACTGAGATAGTGTAGGTTTTTGTAAAATACAGTAAAACACTGATGCATATTACAGTGTTCACATTCGGAGGACAGCTGTGTATCACAAGGAAAAGAATGTGACTAATTAAGCTGAGCTAAGTCATACAAAGCATTAGAGTTATTTATTTAAAGTTATAGACTTTATAAACAATGCACTAAGTGCCAAACCAATAATAAACTTCTAACCTCCCCAAACAAATACTTAACATGTCCAGTAGTACTGGACATCCGACCATTCAAGCAAATAAGCATTGTCCAGTTGTGCTGGACATACTAGCCGTGACAACTCTAATGCAGCACGGTACTAAAAGCTAGCAGGAAAATGGCAATGTCCAGTAGCGATGGACATCCGACCTCGAAGAACTTTTTAATAAAAATATTCCGATCGCAAAGGGTTAATGATAACACTTGATAGTTTGTATTCAATATATAAGTTAAAGTCTGATTTATTCATGGGTTTTTTGCTGTAAACCTAATCATTTTAGGATACATGGCATATAAAAGTTTAGAAAAGTTAGTTATTTTTGGTAATTGGCTAGAACATATAGAAGTTGTTTATGTATATGTGAAGAAATCAACAACAAAAATGCATTAACATTTTTATATGCTTGTATTAATTTTATTTGTAAGAAATTACAACCTTATTTTTCTTCCTCATAAAACGCATAGAAAAAACAGGAAACTTAATTCTTACAACTTCTACTTCATATGTGATTTCACTTAAACTTATTATGTTTATAGCTATTAGTGAATGCCAGAATTATAATTTGCAAGGTAATTCATATAGAGAATAAAGTGAGATAGCTTTCCTGAATTAGTTTTATGATAATTATTATTTAAATTGAAATAAAAATTTTACATACTGAAAAATATATTGGTTATCTGCTGACCAGAAGGTATCTGCTTGGGTTAGACAAACTGGAACCATAGTACCATCAATGTATTCTTCATAGCGGTAGTTGGCAACAATCAGTATCGGACTGAAAATAAAATAAATAGCTATTTGTACTTGATGTTTCAAAATGATGTTACCAAACCTTGAGAACTGATAATAGGCATAAAAATAAAGGAAAGAGATGTCTCGAATCAGTTCCTGTTATATTAAATTGGTTTCTCTAAATCTACTTATATTTGATAAAAACATATTTTTTGTTATTTGTCACAATCAAACCATATTTTAAAACTATTTTTTAATGATGTTTATAAAATATGAAATTTTCATAAAAGTTTACTCGGTAAAAAATTTGTTAATCTCTTATCTGTAAATGAAGTAAACTTTTCTTTTATTGAAGGAACGACTATCAACAAAAGAGAGTGATGGAATTAAACACAGTACTATCATTTAAAACTAAGTAAATCAAGGATTCCGCGCCGAACCACAAAAACAGGAAACAATCTAAGATTATAATAAATCTTGTATGTTTATTATGTCATATTAGTATGTATATTATATTATGTCATTCATGGTATATATATTTATTATAAAACATGGTCATCATTCTCAGACGTTTTTAGCTAAACTAAACATAAACCTAACACTAAGTATCAAGGTAACATTTGGTACTTAGCTTTAGGTTTATGTTTAGTTTAACTCTAAATCTCTGATGATGATGAGTATGTCATCGAAATGTACATAAGGGTAATGTAATAAACATGTTATATTTATTATAATCTTAGTTTGTTTCTTGTTTTTGAGGATCTTGGAATCCTTGTTTTCCATATTGTGAATATCACTACAGTGCTTCTTGGACATTTGATTTAAAACTGTATTCATTGTATATCAGAAAGAATTGAACACTTGATATTTTGTAAAATCGTTTGGAAATATTTGCTATGGTTTGAAACAATTTTTATTTTAAATGTTCCAATGAAAAATTATAGCTTTCTGAAGACACAAACTCTTTTTAATTGTGTGTTCAAAATTTGGACTTAATGCCTATTATCGGTTCCTAAAGTTTGATTAAAATTGGTTTGTATAATTACATCAATACAGTTTGTCACAATACGTATACCGGAAAATATATTTAACACAGGCATATATTTCTACAATATCTCTAAATTATATTATTTATCACTGTAACAATTTTTCAATACAATTTAAAATATTTTATTTTTAGATTATAAAAATAAAAAAAAATAATATGATATTTTAATAGCAAATGTTTGTTATTTGAATATTTTGATTGATAAAGTAGTTAACATTTAGTTATAATAGCAGTACTTAAAAAACCGACTATTTTCATTTTTTCTTCTGTTCGGTAGTAACTGTCACGAAATGACATTATCAGATGTTCAGGTAATTAATACTGCCCCTATTGTATATATTACGATTACTACACATGCCATGGTTTTGAATTTTTTCTGATTTTGGTTTTCATATTATCCTGTCATATAACTTTCAAACTCATAAATTAAAAGTATGGCTTCTTACATTTTTGGAGGAGCGTGGGAAGGGGGTAACTCACCTCACTAATTTACTGACTTTGGTCTCTGGCCTCGGTCGGTATTGTATTTTATTGTGTACATTTATAGTTTAAATTGGAATTTATATATAAATGCCATAAACTGAACACATTTTACACAATTTAATAAATTAACATATGACTGAAACATAATATCCAACACAAAACAAATCAGCCTCTCCTGACACCAAAAAAACTGGTGTGCGTAGGACCACATGTTGGAAGTGATAACTACTATGGCCGGTCAGTATTTCCAATATCTTTTGAACAATACGGGGGGACATGCTTCAAAAACTTTGCAATGAGTATACTATTGTTATTATTTTATGTTATGATTAAAATTTAAAGAGTCCTGAATATTTTTGCCTGTAGAAATATAAACAGCTATAATTATGATAACCTGTCCAGTTTCTATTACATATCTACTTAAACAAATTTCTCCGATTTTCGACTAGAACACTCCAAGGCTAGCTGATTTGTTTGAATGAATATCCATATGTGAGGTTACTGTATTCGCATTATCACCTGCATTATGATAAATTGAAACTCCACCGGCAGAAATCCCAGG
Organism: Aphrophora alni; assembly: GCA_963513935.1. Taxonomy (NCBI): domain Eukaryota; kingdom Metazoa; phylum Arthropoda; class Insecta; order Hemiptera; family Aphrophoridae; genus Aphrophora; species Aphrophora alni. The sequence continues at coordinate 20,535,419 of OY740765.1, read as the reverse complement.
TCGTATATACTTTGTAACGCAATTGAAATCTGGAATATCTGATCTCTCCATCTTTCATATGTGTTTCCGAAAGAATAATTACATTTCATTTTTTCAAAATACTGTCATTGAGATCGAGTGCGTATGCAATGATGCTTTGACAATTGATTGAAAAAAAAATATTCCTGTTTTGTTGCAAATAAAGTCAGACAAAACTTCACTCATTGTTGTAAGCACAAACGTATGTGCAATGCTATGCAGCCTAAAAATATGTGCAGTGCTATATAGCCCAAACGTAAACGTAGTGCTATACATCCCTAACTTATGCACAGTGCTGTACAACACAAACCTATGCGCAGTGTTATAAAACCCAAAAGTATGCGCAGTGCTATATAGCCCAAATGTATGTGTAGTGCTATACAGCCTAAACGTATGCACAGTGCTATACAACACAAACGTATGCGCACTATATACACCCCAAACTTATGCATAATGCTATACAGCCCAAACGTATGCGCAGTACTATACAACGCAGATGTATGCGCAATGCTATACAGCCCAAATATATGTGCAATGCTATATAGCCTAAACGTATGCACTGTGCTATACATCCCAAACATATGCGCAGTGCTATACAACACAAACATATGCACACTATTATACACCCTAAACTTAGTACTATACAGCCCATACGTATGTGCAATGCTATACAGCCCAAACGTATGCGCAGTACTAAACAGCCCAAACGTATGCGCAGTGCTAATAGCCCAAACATATGCGCAGTACTATACAACACAAACGTATGCGAAAGCTATACAGCCCAAACATATGCGCAGTACTATACATCACAGACCTATGCGCAATGGTATACAGCCCAAATGTATACGCAGTGTTATATAGCCCAAAATATGCACAGTGCTATACAACACAAACGTATGTTATTATTATGTTCAACATAACGTCGCATATGAACATATATAGGTATACACTTATGATTATGCCGCTCTTATGGTACGCAGTGACCGTGACACAATTTTGACATTTTACTCCTATCCCAGAAAGTGCCTAACAGGTCTATAGAAGTTATCACTTCAAAAATTGTATTAAGGTTCTTCTAGAAGTGCCAGGTTCTAAAGAGTAAAATGCACTTTCTATGAAGTAACATCTGAGTGAACACTAGATACTCTCAAAAGCATCTTTGTTTTTAACATTTTTCGGAAGAGTGTTAAAAAGCTTTATATCAGAGTATAGTATACACTGTGTTCTAAAAATGTCAGTTTGTGTGAAAGTTATTGAAGCAATCTTTTTACACATAGGATATTCATGACAGCGTTGATTAATTTCAAACATATGCATTTATAGTACATTTCAAACATATATAGTACATTTAATAAAATATTATAATTTCATAAATATAAATACATGGAAAAAAATCAAAATCTGATCTTTTCAAAGGAAAGATTCACATGACTGATTATAATTTAGATGAAAGATTAAAAGATGAAATTTTTTTGTAGCCGATATATGTTTAATGGCTCAACAAAGTTCCCTAAGAAAGCCACCCCTTACCAGCAAAGAGACATGTGAAAAATAAATGGGTTTTAAAACTTCTAAGCTTTTCATTGATAAAATAATAAATATTGGTTATATGACACCAGTTTTATATTTTCTTATAATGTCAACTAACAAGTCATCAGTATATAAACAATAAAATTTTAAAAATAATTTCTTTCCATCAAAATTGAGAACGATTTTCATAAAGAAACCTTTTTATTAGTATGTAATTTAAATCATATCCAAATTTAGATTTCATATGTGAAGTTAACCCCACCTACTTATTTGAAATGTTTATTTCTAACTGGATATCAGTTTAAACCAGACCAGAGTGTCCTTGAGACCTGAGGTGTACAAAATTGAGATTAGTTTTTCAATCGATTATTTTTTTATTTACTTTTATTGAAAACAGTTAAGGTGAAGTTAACCTTCACCTCCTAACACATGAAATGTCTACTTCAAATTTGTAAATAAAGTGTACCATGGGGGGATTGTTAAGGAGATATAACTATAAGGGAAATTATTCAAAGAGGGACTTAACACAGTTTGGAAACGTGCTGGGATCATAACCCACAGGTCCATGGACAGTAATCACACTCCTCCATTTGTGATGAATGTTCAGGTACTACCAACTGAAAGTATGTACAATGAGTTTTGGGAAAGTGGTGGACTTTCATAGCCACCACGTTAGAGGTATGTGAATCTCTCGGAACTTAAATATTAAAATTTAGCACCTTTAACCCTGTCGAAACAGCTATCACACCAGGAAATCATCATTGATAATTATTTTTTAAACATAAATAGCAAGGGCACTGTAGTGTTAACTTATCAACTTTACTAAAACAAATGAGAAGGCTAGTTCTAGTAGCATAGTTAGGTGTTTCATCGTAACACACTAGAACAAGTGAATTTTTGAAACCGGTGTTTATAATGATTTTTATGGACAACCTGGAATAACCCAGAATGCTACAAAGTTCGGTAGTTAAGGCCAACATTATTTTAAGAGATAACTACCGAATTGAAAATATGACCATAGAGATTAGCCGTCAATTTGTCTGGGTCCCAGAGTTGACTACTAGAATGCCTAGATTACCATGTCTCAATTCCAGCACTGAAATACTTTGGGCCTTCGTGCATGTTACTATACTTTCATAATAAATCTCTTAACAATCTTGTATTAGATTATTATGTTTATGTCATAAATTGGATTTACCTTTAAACCAGGGTATCGGTGAACAATGAAGGGTAAAATATTGAGAATAGATTTGAAATCTGTAACCAATAGAAATACTTGTATTACAAAGAGTCAAAGTGAAGTTACTACCACTTCCTACTAAGTGAAACATCTATTTCTAAATTGGATATCAGTTTGAACAAGCGTATCCTTGAGCTCTGAATGGTAAAAAATTTAGAATAGATTTTAAATCGGTCGTCTTAGGGATATATCTTATTTGAAATAGTTATGGTGAAGTAAACCCCTATCTCCTAATAAGTGAAATGTCTACGTCTAACTTGGTTAGCAGTTTGAAACAAAGTAACATGTAGCCCTGAGGTATAAAATATTAAGAATCGATGTCAAATCGGTCATCTTTTGACATACTTTTATTGATAAAAGTGAAGTTAACCCCCACCTCCTAATACATGAAACATTTACTTTTAAATTGGATAGCAGTCTGAACCAGAGTATCCTTGAAACCTGAGGGGTAAATAATTGAGGACTGAGAATGGGTAAGGATAACTACCAAACTTAAAATGTGAATGTAGGGAAAAAGCGTCCATCTTGTTCTGGGTATCGGGGTCAACTGCCAGGATGCCTAGGTTACCACCTCTCAAGTCCAGTGTGTAACTACTTTGGGCCTTAATGCATGTTCAAGTACTTTCGTAAAAAAAAAACTCATAACAACATCACACTAGGTTATTGTGACTAAGTCACAAATTTATTATAAGTATTAACCAGTATATACTTGACCCCTGAAATGTAAAATATTGAGAATAGGTTTTAAATCTGTGATTGTTGAAAATAATTTTATTGTAAACAGTTAAATTAAAAGTTAACCCCATCTCCTATTAATTTGAATTTATATTTATACATTTTATATCAGTTAGAACCAGAGTAACTTTGACCCATGAGGGGAAAAAATTTGTTTTAAATATTTCATCATTTGACATACTTTTATTGTAAACAGTCAATGTGAAGTTTCCCCCCACCTCCTGCTAAGTCAACTTCTAAATTGTATATCAGTTTGAACCAGAGTATCTTTGATTCCTGGGGTTAGGGATTTGGGACAGAAATCCCAGGGGGTAGCAGAGGATGATAGTCAAATCTAGATCTGAGGAAGCTACCTTCAGGACTGCTTGAGGTGACCCTGCTTTAACTAAACACGGTGGATCTAGAGCTGAAGATCGATAAACATTCCCTAATCCAAGGTGTCAAGTGTCCTTAGGTCAATACTAAGATTAATTCTGTGCTAATGGATGAATTGTACAAGGGTGATTGTGCATCAAACAGAGCCTATGGAGGACTAGGAGACCCTTCATAATAAATAGCCACTTTTTAAAATGTTGAAACTTGTGGGAACATTTATGGATTATTTACAAAGTAAACAAATTAATAATGACATAACATACTTAGAAATTGTTATTGAGAATGAAACAGAAACAACTTCAGTCATGAGGGTCATGTGATAAGATGGCGGGAAGGTCTATAACCGAAATCTTATCAGTTAAAGTAATTGGACAATGCCCCTTTGGATAATCTAGTGTAATATCCATCATAGCAATGCTGCTTCTGCAGTCTTCTGTCAGTGATTTCTAACTGAGAACATAGACCTAGCCCTTATTCATGAATCTTGGATAAATGGAGGTAAGATAAGAGGAATGGGTGTGCAAGAAGTAAGATCATATATAGTGGTTCATATAATAACTTGCTAACCTGTATTGCAGTTAAGTATAAACTATGATGTCTGCCTTTGTTTGCTTTCTGTTACAGAGATATCACCACGGTGAAGATCACCTGTGGATACAGAAAGGTAAAAGATAAATCAAACCAAACCAAACCTTCCCTATGATTTGGAGGAAACTCCACCCTCTGAAGAACTAGAGACGGTGATGAATTTCTGTGAGAAAGAGAAGGAGCATTTCCTCGTGGGATTAGACTCCAACTCCCATCACATAGCATGGGGTTTAAGTAACATGAATACTGGAGGTGAGTCCCTCTTAGAATTTCTTAACAGTAAAAGTTTATTGGTAGTTAATGTTGGTGATGAACCTAACTTTAGAAACAAAGTAAGGAAAATGTAATTGACATTACAATTTCCACAGAGTATATTAGTTTTTTTGTAACTGACTGGCATGTCGCTTGTGAAGTCTCATCATCTGACCATTGTCACATTAAATGGAACTTTAATTTTTATTCTGACATACAAAAGTTTAGAAATCCCAAAAAGAACTAACTGGAACGCTTATCATGAAAAATAATTAACCTATAGATTAGATTCCTTCAGTAACAGAGTCAGAGAGTCAGAGTCATAAACAATATCAATTTTATGGCGGCTAATATCCAAGAAGCCACTATTGATTCATATAGTAATAATTCTCCTATCCAATCCGTATTCACAAAAAGGGGAGCAAAATGGTGGAATAAAGATTTAGATAGTTTAAAGAAAATTACTAGGCGGTTATTTAATAAAGCTAAGAAAACCGATCAGTGGGACAACTATCATAAATCCTCAACCGAATATAATACTCTTTTAAGAAGATATAAAAGATCCCCTTGGAGAAACTTTTGCCAAGAGATTGACTCTACTAAAGCAGTCTCTAGGATACACAAAATTTTATCGTAGGAACCGATTCATCCAACTGGAACCATTGATGATCCTAGAGGTGGTTTTATTTCTTCAAGTAAAGACACACTAAAAGTGTTAACTCAAAACACACTTTCCAGATAGCATTGTAATGACGGAAACTGGCATAATCCATAATCAGAGTGGGACAACCTCTATAAGAGCTTCTTGTTCTGACTGGAAAACTGCCAGAGAAGTTATTACTGTATTCAGGGTAAAATAGGCTATAAATAAATATGATCCATTTAAGTCCTCAAGAGAAGATGGAATCTTTCTGGCTCTAATCTAAAAAGTTTCGGAATCACTTCTCCTTCTACTTTACCTTCAGGGCTAGCCTGGCTTATGGCTATATACCTATAGTATGGAGGTGTAGTAGAGTAGTTTTCATACCAAAACCAGGAAAGGGAAATTAGACAAATCCCGAAACATTTCAACCAATATGTTTATCCTCCAATGTTCTAAAAGCAATGGAAAGAATAATACAAACACACTTACAGAATGAAATTCTTATTAAAAATCCCAGTCACTGCAACCACATGCATACCAGTCGGGTAAATCTTGTGAAACAGCCTTACATCAACTGGTGAGTAGAATCGAGGAATCAATACATAACAAAAAAATTGCTTTGTGTGCATTTCTCGATATATAAGAGGCCCTTGATAATATTGCTTATCAATAAATCATAGCAGCAGTTAAAATTCGAGGGGTATAAAACACTATTAGTAATTGGTTAGAATCAATATTAAGAAATAGAATAATTCGTGCAACCCAGTATGGTGAGAAATTAGATGTGATAGCTGTGAGAGGTACTCTTCAAGGAGGAAATTTCTCTCTGATGCCGTGGACAGTGGCGGCGATTCGGGGGGCCCGCGAGCCTTAAACCGGGATTTTTCGGGAAATTTTATCGGGACCCGGACACGCGACGGGCCCTGCTACACTTGCCCCCCTATCATAACAATATTTTTATGAGTATTGTCAAGAAATTACTAAATAAGTTAAAATGTCTTCAGACAAGATTGTGCATCGTGCATCCAAAACGGCAATAACCATTATTTTTTAGAGAGCAGTATTTATTATTTAATGTCATGATACGAAGTATGTGTATTGTTTATCGTTGGCCGATAAGTAATGCAGCTATCGCTACATCGCACATCGCGGTGACTCACCGGCGCCGGCCGGCGAAAAGATAAACATCTGGGAAAAGATTATTGGGAGAGGGGTCCCCCATGAACAAATTTGCGGGGGGGCCGCAGGTTCTAATCGCTGCCACTGGCCGTGGAACTGGGTAGTCGACCCCCTAAGTAAATTACATTTTTATACACAAAGTATAGGGAAAACATAGTAGTGTTAATAAGAGGTAAATCTTAAGTGTTCTTGCAGAATTAATGAATAGAGCATTAAAGAAGATCGAAGACTGGTGCAGGAACGAGGGTCTTTCCGTTAACCCGGATAAGACTACCATCATACCCTTCATGAGAAACATTAAAATAGACAGAGTTAAGGTAAGTCTAGTAAATACTAACATAGAATTTTCAGATGATGTTAAGTATCTAGGTGTCATTCTGTATCTGAAAAAAATCTGACTTACGAACCTTTTAAAAAAACCCGATTCATATATAGTCTATAGCCATCTGACTTGACCTCGCCTATGTAATTTACATCCCATTTTGAAACTTACACAACTTAGACACTACTAATTATTGTAAAGTCGATTTTAATACTTTAATATTCCTATTTTGTAATAAACTAATGCATTTTCTGACTTTAAAAGTGTCTTACGAATTTAAAAATAATTTAATTGTTTTAAAATAAGGTAGTCATAACATATACACTAACTTAGTCATACATATTAACATTGGCTTACGGTAATTAGACTTTAACCTAACAGCTGTAATTCTCTTGTTTTCTATGTGTTATTTAACAGTGAAGAAATGCATTTTAGGACTTGAAATGTTTATTGTGACACATAATATGATCTGATCCTTTGAATACAAGGTAAATACTTTGTTTTCATAATTTTTTATAATAAAATCAAAGGACAATCTACAACCGATATTTACCTACCAGACAGTGCAAAGTTTCTTTGTCTTGAAACAAATTTTAAAAAAAATTTACGTAAAATATAACTTGTAAGATACTCTGAGAAGATAAGCTACAATACTGGTACAAAAAAGAGATCCTTAGTCTTTAAATACTCCAATAGTGTCAAGGTCAGAAAAGAACAAGAAAGTTTGATAGGAAAATGAAATTATTGATTTAACTCAAGACAATATGAAGAATGATGTAGACCCAGCTAGGACCCCAGGGAATGACACAGTCATATTCACTGTAAGCCCCTAAGGATATATTCCTTTACTGCTGTGTAATATTGAAAATCTAAAACACTTCATATTTACTACTTTTACATTAAAAAACATGGATTTATCTGTAGAACAAGGGCCACAAATTAATCACATAGTTTAAGGAGCTACTTTGTCCCATCATATTAAGTACAGTCTCATAATTATAAGGAGCTCTGCTTTGTCCCATACTATTATTAACTACAGTTGCATTGTGTAAGGAGTTGTTCTTTTATAAACAGAGCGAAGTAAATTCAAGTTTAAGTAGAACCTTTGGAATTTCATCTCTGTGGTTGTTTATTTTTTTTTGCAACTAAACCAAACTATAATATGTACAGAAGTTATTATTTTATTTTCTGATTTAAAATTGTAGCCAATTAGTACATTTTTCCAATGCATGATCAAGGCTGTTCTGATTAGAAATACAGTCCTTACTCCAAAATACTAAGTATATAGGTTCGAACGAGGTGTAATGAACACTTCTACAACAAACTTCATAAAAGAAAATTTATTGTGACTTATACCATCGCAATGATGATAAAAAATTGTTAGAAATATCAGATAAGTAGGAAACATGGAAAGAATATTTATAAAGTCAATGAGAGTGGAAAAAATATATGTTCACAAAATAGTTTTAATGTATTAAATGTTTTAGAAACTTTGTTAACGTATTTTATACTTGGTATATTATTGTCTCAAAATTATAAGTTGGAAGCTTTTAAAAATTATTGATAGCCCTTTAACTTTTTACAGACAGTTTTGACATCGTTTCCACCTGGAAACTATTATACTATATACATAATGTTTGAGCCCACGTCACTGACAATTATTTCAATAAATGATACTGGATCATATTCTAAAATTTCATATGTTTGTAATTCCGTTTCCCACAGGTATTAGAGAAAATATCATAGAAACCGTATCAATATACAGAGTTCTTTTCCCTAAAGTCTCCAAATACGAATATAGTTTAATTCTTTTAATGGCTGGTAAGTAACCTATATCCTACTGGTTTTAAAATCCGCCACTTAAGTCACCACTAGCATATCCACAAATATTGTATGGTAGAAAGGCTGTGATCCCCGGACTATTACTTTGAATTGATGGAAATGTTGGCATGAGTTGTAACATTGTGAATTTTTGAATCATTTGTTTGTAAAATAGAGAACAGGGGTTTGAATAAAAATGGGGGTACATATGACAGAAGTAACAGCAAGTAGAATCGAACAGCCAAATGGTCTGCAAAAATGATCTTTTATAATTTAACAAAAAACAAAATTTGAAGAGATATAAATGATGAAAAGTAATTAGAGAATTATATATTGTATTTAGAGATAAGTAGAGCATAAGAATTGTTGTAATTAGAAATAAAAAATAAATAAGTTTTTTTTTTTCTGTTTGCCTATTTTGAAGGCGGGCTTGAAAATATTCATGTAGCCCATTAAAATTTCACTAGGTTTATAAATATAAGTTTATAGACACTTTTATAATGCACTTTTCTAACTTTTCTTTTCATATTTGATCAGTTTATATATATATTTTTATTATTATTACTATTATTTTTTTTCCGCTGTGATTCACTTTTTCTTCTTTAATATGATTCCTTTTTTGCTGTATTTATATAACTGTGATGTTAGTGGGTTTTAACATATATGTTCTTATTTTTTTATATAAATCTGTGTGTATAAAGAACTAAAACTAATTTATTTTCTTTGTTTTGTTTTTGTTAAGAGTTATGTTAATTACTAAATAGAAAGGATATATTACGGATTATAATATAGTGGGATTAGGGAAGTAGGATGATGTACGGAAATCTTCTCGCCAGAGGTCCATCTGGCTTTTCCTACTCCGAAAATGAATGGACCTTGGAGTCAAGACCCTTGATCCAGGATATAACATATATGAATGTATTTTAGGTGTTTGTGCTGAGTTGTTTGTTTCCTGCTCTATTTTGATTTATTGGTGGATATTTAATTTAAATTTCTTTTTTTATATCTTTTAACATTTGGATAATTTCGAGGATTACAACATATTTGTTTTTTTTAAGTATATTTGTAAGATTGAACGGGGGATTCATTTTCTCTTTAATTAAAATATTGGTTATTTTGTTCCTATAACTTTCGTATGATGGACATTGAATATGATATGTTGAAGGGTTTCTTCTGTATTTATAGTGCATTTTAGGCAGTTTGGGGTAAAATATTGTTTGATTTTATATAGGTTGCTATTTGTGTTTGCATGACCATATCTTAATCTACATATTGTTATAATATCATATCTACTTAATTTTGAATATTTAAACCAGGGAGTTTTGAGCCACTGACTGTTTATATTTTTGTACCATAGGGCCTTGTTTGACTTTTGTACTGTTTGAACATAAGTTTCGATATTACTCGATTTGATGAAATTCGTGTAATCTTTTATTGGTAGGAATAGGTCCTGACTTTGTTGTGTATTTGATGTGGCCTCGCGTGTTAATTTATCTACGTATTCGTTGTCTTTTATTCCAAGATGACCCGGAACCCATTGTATAACTATAGCTTTGTTGTTGTTTATAATCTCTCTTATTATGTTAAAAGATATATCATGTCCCTCTCCATATGTGAGTGTGCTTTGTATATCTAATATAGCTGCTTGGGAATCTGAACATATAATGAATTCTCTAAATTGTAATGTTCCTATTATTTGGGTAGCTTTATATATAGCATACAGTTCAGCTGTATAACTTGATGCTAAATTGTTTATGTTGTAGGTGTTCTTTATTTTGAGGGTTGGGATATAGATGGCAGCGCCAACACCAGAGGTGCTTTTTGAGCCGTCTGTGTACACCTTAATATGATTTTTGTAGGTTATGTTTATTGTGTTGAAATATTTTTGCTGTATTATTATTACATTTTCTAATTTTTTTGTTGATGTACCCGTGTCAATGTTACTATTACAGATTATGTTTGTGTTTGTTAAGAATATTGGTTTTCTAAAGGAGTATTGGTTTAATTTTGTTGGTATGTTTTGGGTTATGTTTAAGCAGTCTATGCTTCTATTGAATGAATTTATGTAAATAGGGATAGTTTTTTTTTTCCAATATTTGTTATTGACTATTAAGTTTAACTCCAATAGTTTTAAGTGGCTTGGATGTGTTGGATCTGTAGCTACCTTGTATATTAGTTTATCTGTTAATATATTTCTTCTAAATTGTAGTGGTAAAATTGTAGCTTCTAAATTTAATGCAATTAAGGGTGTTGTTTTGAAAGCTCCTGTAGCTATTCTAATAGCTTGATTTTGTATTTGTTCTATTTGATTTAATTTATATTTTGACGCATGTCCATATAAAAAACTGCAGTAGTCTAATTTAGGCCTGATGAGTCCTTTATATACATTAAGTAGCAGGTTAGGGTGTGCCCCTTTCCTGCCACAAGCTAACGATTTTAGGATGTTTAGGTCTTTTTGACATTGTGTGGTTATGGTTTCTATATGTTCATTAAATTTTAATTTGTTATCTATTGTGACACCTAGTATTTTTATTGATTTGACTGTTGGGATTGATTCGTTATTCAGTTTCAGTGGTAACTTTATGTTTCTATCTTTTTTCCGGGAGAATATTATTGTTTTACTTTTTGAAGTGTTAAAGGATAAGTGTAATTTGTTAAAAACTATTGCTAAGTTTGTTAGGGAAGATTGCATCATTGTTTTTGCTATTTCAATATTTTTATGGGCATAGTATATTATAATATCATCTGCATATTGTAATGACCTAACCTGCGATGGGATTCTTTTGTTAATGTCTGATATGTAAATGGAAAATAATAAAGGACTGAGAACACTTCCTTGTGGTAAGCCTCTGCAAGTATTTCTTGTGATATGTTTCTGAGTATCGGTTAAAGTTGTTTTTCGATTGGTTAAGAAATTATGGCAATATCTGATAAATCCTTGTGGTATGCCTAGGATGTACATTTTATTTAGAAGAGTTGGTATGTGTACTTGGTCGTAAGCTTTTGATATATCTAAGGATGTGTTGATCATTGTTTCATTTTTCGTTAAGGATATTTGTATGTCAGACATAAGATTCAACATGTAATCAGAGCATCTTTTTTTCTTTCTAAAACCATATTGTGTTTCAGGTATAATATTGTTTTTTTCCACAAACCATTCTAGTCGGTTTTTGATCATAGTATTTAGAATTTTGGCGAAGCATGGTATTAGTGAAATTGGTCTGTATGATTCTTCCTTTAAGCTGTCTTTCTTAGGATTTAATATTGCTATCACTTTAATATGTTTCCAATTTTCTGGAATATTTACTTTTTCAGTCCAAATTTGATTGTATAGTATTAATAATCTTTCTATAGCCTTAATTGGCATTTCTTTTATCATTCTGTAATTGACTCTGTCTAATCCTGGGGCTGTGATTTTTCTTTTTGAGGCTATTGCTTTTGTTATTTCTGTGAGCTTAAAAGGTGTTTCTAAGAAATGATCCTTTTTCACAATTATGGGAGGAATTAATTCATTGTATTGTGGAACATATGGCGGGTGAAATGTATCCATAATTTTGTTGCATAATTCTATGTTGTGTAGTATAGCCTATGGGTGTTTTTGTTATGGTTTGACGATCCTTTAAACTTCTTAATTAAATTCCATGATTTTTTTGAGTTGCTATTTTCTATTTCTTGACAAAGCTTTTCCCAACCAGCCCTTTTTGCTTTAGCTATAACATGTTTTGTTTCTATTTCTGCTTGTTTATATTTATTATAATTTAAAGGGGTCATGTTTTTTGAGAAAATTTTAAGTTTTAATCTACGCATTGCTATTGTTTTGGAGCATTCTTCAGTCCACCACACTTTTGGGACGAAGTTAGTGTTTATTTTGTTGTTATTTGGAATTTTTATGTTAGGTATTGCCTGCTGTTTGGCATTATTTATAATATTGTAAAAGTCATTCATTGTGATATCGAGATTTTTGTTTGTATTTTGTGTGATTTCTTTGTCTATTATGTTTTTATATTTTGTCCAGTTTGCTTTTTTGAAATTGGGTATAAGGTGGTTTGTAAAATTTGTTTTTGTGCAAGGCTTTACATTTATTTCTATTATGATTGGATAGTGATTGCTACCTAAAGTATCGTTTGTTACTTGCCATTTGTTTATATAGTTATGTAATTTAGTAGAGGCAAAAGTTAGGTCTAACGGTGCAGACGTTCTATATAGTGTGGGCAGTGTTGTATGTGTCGTATCGTTTAAACTTATAAAATTGGAGTTGCTATATGCTAGAAAAATTGCTCTTCCCCTAGAGCATGTTTTGTTGCTACCGAAATAAGGGTGGTGAGCGTTAAAATCTCCGCAAACCAACGTAAGTTCTTCGTCATTTGATGACAGAATTTTTTCAAATTTTTCTGGATTAATTATACCAGGAGTGCAATAGTAATTAAAAATATTTATTGTTTTTTTTAAACTTGTTATTTTAATAGCTATTTCTTCTATTGGGTGTATATTGAATGTGTTTATTTCTGACCAGGCTATGGATTTGTGAATGAAAAAAGCGACACCTCCATATCCATCTTCTCTATCTTTCCGGAAGATGTTGTAATTTGTGATGTGTGTTGTGTTTTGTTTTTTTAACCATGTTTCCTGGATAATAGCAATATGGATTTCTTTTTTGTTTAATATAAAGTCTATTTCAGGTAATTTTGGAGTAATAGATTGGGCATTCCATTGCAGGATTTTCAGTTTGTTGTTTTTATTTTGTGTCATTATTAATGGTTTGAGTGAAGGTTAGGTATTACTTCATTTTTTGTTGAGTAAGAAAACCTTCTCTGTTGCTCTTTTTTTGTATGATTTATTGAGTAATTGTGTGTCATAGTTATGTTTTTTTTAATGAAGTATTAGTTGTATTTTCATTTACATAGCTATTGTTTTTTATTATTTTTATTAGTTCTTTATAAACATTTTCCTGAGGGTTGATGTATTCCTTTTTTACGGATATGTTTTTAAGCCATATTTGGAGTTGTTTTCTGAATTTTATGTTTTTGACTAAGTTGTCTAATGGTTCATTTTTTGATAAGATTGGTCTAATTATTTCTTTGTTTCCGTTATTGTTTTCTGGGTTATTTTCTGTTTTATTGTCGTTTACTGTAGGGATACTTGATTCTGTTTCAAAATGTTTATCTTGTTTAGTCGTCCTTTTATGTCTTAGTGATGTTGGCCGGCCCTGATACCTTGGGTTTTTATAATTTTGATAACCGTTTTTTGAAATTTTATCTTTTGTATTTATAATTGTACTATGTAGTGTTGTTGTGCTGTCTGTGGGGCTGTATTGGATTTCTTCACAATCGCTGAGAAAGTCGTACTTATTATAATTGGATAAAAAACTCCTACTTGGCCCTGCTGTATAACAGTTCTTACTGTTTTTGTTATTTGTTTTTAATTCCGGAAATTCTTTGTTATTTTTTAATTTATATGGGTATCTTGCGGTGTCAGCAAAGGATTTTTGTTTATATTTACTGTAATTTTTGTTTTGTTTATAAGTTATTGGGAATTGCTTGGAGGCTGTAAAAAAATCTTCCTTAAAGAGTGTCATACGGGTTTTTATTGTAATTTGTCTCTCATGTTCCGGGCATACTTTGCTGTTACTTGGGTGATTCCCTTCGCAATGAATACATTTAGGGACTTTGTCACATTGACCGTGAAATTTATCTCCACAAACCCTACATTTCCTCTCTTTCTTACATGGAGCGTTTGCTCGGTGTCCATAAGAAAAACAAGAAAAACACTGCATAATTGGGGCAAAATATTGTCTGACTGGAATTATTACATAATTTAGCCTAATTTCGTTTGGCAATATGTTGCCTGAGAAAGTAACTTTTACTGAGTTTGTATTATATATAGTTCCGTCAATATCTTTTTTTGTAATTCTGATGGCTGATGTTATTTTTATTGGGCTATAACTTTCTTCTATTATGTCATTGACATCTATATCTTTTTCTATGAAAATTATACCTGTTGTTTCCACTCTATGGGAAGGTATGAATACATTATATTCATTTAGTATTTGATTGTCTATTAAATTATTTGCAGCCATTGGAGAACCGCAAATAACTGATACACTATTGCCTTTTCTTATAATATACCGGTATTCAATGTTTCCTTAGTGATTTCTATTATTTTACCTATTTTTATAGGATGTAATTTAGTATTATTTTTAGGGTGGATAATTACTTCATAAGGTCCTTCATTATTTGGTTCCTATAATTTTTTTGGTTGTGGTTTTTTTTTTGTTTGGGGGTGGATTTACTTGTAGGCTATTGCAAGATTGTGAAACTCCCTTAGGAGAGCTTGGAGGACTTAAACTATCCTGTTTTCTTTTATTATCTAACCCTACTCTTGTACTATCTTTAGGCATTTGATCATTTATATTTAAAATAGACTGTATTGCTCTTTCAGTCTCCATATCCACAGTTGATTCCATGGCTAGACCTGAAAAGGACAGGTCCAGCCATGTAAGCTTAGAATAACTTGGTTAGGTATTAGTATTAAAACTTTATGCTTTAAATTATTTAAAAGAAACTAAATATAGGTCAATTGGTTAATAACAGGATTAATTTAGTTTAGGAAGCTACATTATTCTTAGATACATAACTACATATAAGAAATAGATGTTCTATAAAAAAAAACTTGCGTATCTACAGCGTTAGGTAAGACGCGGAAAAATTACGTTCTCTCTCTAGCGCGGTTGAACAACGACTGAAATAAATAAGTTAAAGTGTGAGTAGGCTATATAGGTATTAATACGCGAGGAAGTAGTTCGAACTTTTATTTTTAATAACATGAATAAGGACAAAATATTAAAAAATGTGATTAAACAGAAACAATCTAAGAAACATATGTGATGTCTGGAAATAGGTAAAATGAAAAGAACTATTGTAAGTGAAATAGAAGCGAGACATGTGACTTGTCCTATATTTTTATGAGCGGGTAACGAGACTTAGCGTCGGGCCGTCGGTCTCATTCTAGTTGGCTCCATCACGGTGTCTGTGTCGCCTACAACGGTGAGAGACTAATTTGGACTGGAAATAAAAAGCGTGATGTGATTTTTCAGTATGTACTAGCCTGTGTCAACGTCCAAAGTGATAATGAACTACTAACAGTGTTTGATATCAGAATATAAACGGGTCTACTAAAAAAAAAAACAGTGTAAAATGTGCGACCATGTGCTCGGTACAAGGAGAACTAGGGTTAGTTTCCTATCATACAAGTTATTAAGAACGATTCATGTGAATATCACGTTTACTTATATAAACTGTTTAATGGGATGGTAATCTAATGGCTTTGAACATTTTGTAAATAAATTAGAACAGATGAGAACTCCGTTTGTGTGTAAAAAAGATTCTGTTCTGGCTACAAGATAGGCCTCCATGTTAGTGTGTAAAATGAACAAGAGCGTGACATTGTGTATGGTTGAACAGTTCCTTCCTTTTTAGAAGAAACTGGTTATATGTACAAAAAGCACATAAGGAACAAGGCATAATCTATGTATGTATTAATTTAAGAAAAATGTTTGTTAGTTATCCATGTTTTACAATCCTGTGTATTTTTGTTTTTTTATCCTATGCTATTGGTTTCATGTCTGTTGTTTTTAATATTCTGTTAAAATAATAATAATAAGGATATATGATTCTACTTAACATAAAGATTATAATATGTTTGAAAGGTATATAGTTATAAATGACTTTAATTTCTGTTTAGAAGTTCAAATATTATAATGGGAGTTTGAAATATTCTGTTTCCTCTTGGATCAAACTCCTATTTTTTATTTTTATATAATCATAAATATATAAAACCTTTTGTTAATGATTTTTGAAAAAAAGGACATTTGATTTTGTAAGATGTTTTAAAAATACATATCTCATGAAATTTTGTAATGTGAACATATGTAATTTTGAAATTCTGTTCGTTTAAAAGTATAAAAGATTTCGGGTCTTTTTTAGAAGAGGGCCGCCACTATTAAAATTTCCCCTACACAGCGAACCTTACTGGGATGCATATAGATGGAAATATCAAGTAAAACGTTTAAATTGTGTTTATTATAAATGTATTTACATTACTGTTTTTCATTTACATTACCTCCATTTGTGTATAGGAAATTTTAATTGCGTCTCAAGTGTTCATTGTTGAGTAGGTGAAGGTCGGGCAAAGGTCAGTGCTCTGCGCGCCGCGGAATCCCGCTATACAGCGCTGTGCGGAGTTAGGTTATGATAAATAACCACAAATTTGCTGTATCAGGTAAATAATATGTGTACCCATATTTATCATAACATAACCTAACCTAACTCCGCAGAGCGCTGTACAGCGCTGTGTAGGGGAAATTTTAATAGTGGCGGCCCTTTTCTAAAAAAGACCCAAGATTTCAACATTCCATTCCAGTATTTCATTAAGTACACTGTTTCCAAAGAATTCACGATCCATTAAATTTAGTATTCAAAATATGCACTTGCCATGGCGCCCAACATTTTATTAATTTTCTTTTATTATTAGCTTCTCCCCTTTTAGTAAATTGTCAGAATTGTTACACAAGGTTGGGCAATTTGTTATTTTAAGTAAATTTCAACTCCACGTTCTCTAAATAGTTACAATTGTCGCAAGACGTGTGGCGATTGGCAACTTAATGTTAGCTCCCCCTATTTTTAATTTATTACAGAGTTTATTTTACATAAATTCATGTTAAAGAAGAAATTGTCACTTTTTGTTTTTCAAAGCCTAATTTGTTTAATATTAAGATGTTCCAATTTTTAAGTTGTTTTTGAACAAGGTTAATAATATTTTTAATTTATTTTCACTATATGAGAGTTTTGAATACAGATAAATCAGTATAACTAATAATTACACAATTAATGAATGATTTTTGTAAAAAATACACTATAGAATATATACGATTGTAATGTGTTTTTTTTGTACACAAGTTTATATTTATCAAATTTATTTAATAAAATTTATCTTTTATAAAATATTAGATGTATGATGGTGTTAAACAAGACATGTTCAAATGTTACAACTACTAGTTTAATTATTTCATAATAGCCTACGACTTTTGCAAATTTATGTTGTAGGCTAGAATTTTGCATTTGAGAAATGAATTTTGATATCATATTTCATCAATTTTTAACACGTGTAATACTAGTATAATATCTATGTTTATAAAGAAACTTATGATCGTTCCAATTTGATAGAAATCTGTAGTACTTGGGTAATTCTGAGCAATTACTTGGTCAACCCCAAACTTTTTCATATTTTACTACGGTCATAAGGATTTTCTCAGAAAGCAAGAAACATATAATTCAAGGCCCGCAAGGCCATCGTACAGGTTGCTGAGCGATAAGAAGGTTCAAAGTCCACGCGATAACAGTGGCTTGCGGGAGACGCGCGGAAGGCCAGTTGTGACAGTACTGTTATGGCTAGTGGTTCCTCCGATAATCCTTTTTTATGTGACGGGTGTGAGAACACGTTACTTAGTTTCACGGTTTTAAGTGAAGATCAGGAAAAGTTAACACGTTTTTTGTACGAACACGGCGTTTTGCAACGTACCAAAGTGTGTCAACATTTGGCGGGTCGATGACGTTAAATGAAGAAAAACACACGTTTAACTGTTGGAATAGAATCGAGTCTGTGTTAACTTTCATACTCATGATATTCACTTCAATAAACGTACAGAAGGTTTGGCCAGGTAATTTTATATATACTATATAGCAACCTGGCTAAACCTTTCGTGACATATAATAATACAGCCCTACATATTTACAGCAAAGGAAACTTTATTTGTTCCTATGAAGTAAGGTATGTAGTAGAGGATAAAAAAATAAAACAAGGAAAATACAGCGCCACCTTAACCTCCTAAGACCCAGAGGTGAACTACATTGTCCCGCAAGCCACTGTTATCGCGTGGACTTTGAACCTTCTTATCACTCGGCAACCTGTACGATGGCCTTGCAGGCCTTGAATTATATGTTTCTTGCTTTCTGAGAACATCCTTATGACCGTAGTAAAATATGAAAAAGTTTGTAGTTGACCAAGTAATTGCTCAGAATTACCAGTACTTGTATACATCCCTCAAATTTAGTAATCTGATACATCCCTTATGAGAAATAATGATTTTATTTAGTTAAATGGATTTTGAAGCAAGCCTTTTTTACCTAAGTGTTCTTTTAGTAAAAATAATGTCAAAATTTACTACCACCTTTTCAAATCAAATGCTCTATGTGAGTTATAAGGAATAGTTTTGAATGATGCCGTTTATACAAGTTGTCAATGTTTGGACAAGTTGTGGCAGGACAAAACAAACTTTATAAATTTGACTGCCATTTCTCTTTTTTATTTTTGCTTACCTAGTATTAACGTACATTATTTGGGTTACATATGGATCATATTCCTTCATAGTAATATTTTGTAGGAATTAGGAATGACAAGCATGCAATTGATTAGCACTTCTATTAGTATGTTTTATCCAGTCAACATGTGATACTTATTTGAGGGACAAAAACATTACATATATACACCATATATACTGTATATACTAATTTGACGAGTGGTTTTCACACAAAATGTGTGTTTTTAATATTATATGGTGTGTTATCTGGGAAAAATTTACAAATCAGCCCAAACTATTATTGACTATCACACGATATGTACTATAACTATTTCACCACTGATCTTGATTTAAACACATTTTGATAATTAATGTGATAAATTGTTGGTTATGACAAAGTTAAACTTTATTTGTTTTACTAGAGTCAAATGTTCTAATTAATCAAACATTTCAAATACTCTAAGACTACAAGAAGTTACAAATCAGTTGTCTATTTTTTGAAAGATTATCAATTAAACATTTTGTTACCATAACAACCCATTTTCATAGTTTAATAACAATTAAATAGATTAACCAACTAAATCCAATCAGATAGGGATTTATTAAATTATAATAGTTTTGTTTCACAAAGTAATTAAGGAAGAAGTTAAAATTTTCAGTTGTAGATTTCGTATTCATTACTTATAAGTGGTAATGGTTTACCTAAAGGTTGCTCCTAATTTTTGAGAATTTTTTTTTATTGTCTACTACATACTTTACTTTTTGACCTTTTCGGGACTATCGACGCGTTTACGCGACTGGAGTAAACTGTCCACACAGACTACGGTCGCGTATACACGTTTTAGAACTTTAACGTTTGAGTACTATCATCGCTTTAACGCGACTAATATAATTCTTTTACTGACATGTACTGCAATCTATTAGCTTTAAAATGAACTATTTGCACTATCGATAGGAGGCGGCTAACAGTAGAAAATAGAGAGAATAAAATCATGTTTACTAGGTTTTGTTGAAGAGTGTTAGTAAACATGGCCGATTATTTGCAGTCGAGTTCAGGATTTATTTCTTCTTAATATGTGGATAAATCGCGGAAATTGTATTCCAGTTAAATTATTGAAATTTTGCTAAACGAAGAGTCAGGTGATGAATTTGATAGTGATTGTTCTAGTTATAGTTTTGATGATGATACCACGTGTGGAAATGAGGTTAGTTTTAGTGATTCTTTTGTTAGTGAAGAAACTGAATCTACTTCCAATAATCAACAACAAGAAATAGAATCTGAAATCCCAAAAAAATTTAAATTTTCAATTATTAAAAACAACATTTATTCCTAAAGTTTGAAAAGTGATAAATAATAGAAAATAATGACTGCATGAAGGTAAGTGACATAAATACAGCTAAATAAAATAACCTAGTTTGAGCATGAAGTAGGGTATAGAGTACGTTAGTTCCGAAAAGGTTAAGAATAAATAATGTGTTCTTTGCATAGGTCACTTTTACACTGAAAAATCACAATATAAAAACTACTAAATCCGACATATTTATAAGTTAAAACATAATGACAATATTTATAGCGTACGGTTTGACACATGCACATTACACAATGACTACGCTAGATCACTATTTTATGTCACGACAGGGTTGTCCAGATGGCTATGTATTTAAAACCACCGGTTTAAATCTTTCGTACGTTTATTGAAGGTAATAATTGGCTTACTTTGCGATATACAGGTATACAGATATACAGGTAATATATATAACCACTTTTTTTGGCCAAACTTTTTATAGATTTATTGAAGTTAATAATTTGAAATTAGATTATTAATATGGAGATTAACAGCATAAAACGTGATCTGTAATCGCGGATAGATATAAAGATTGAAATATGTTTAGTGACATATGAGACATAAATGTGAACTTTTGCCATTATTTCTAACCTATAAATATGTTGATTTGATAGTTTTTAGATTGTGATTTTTCAGTGAAAAAAAGTGACCTCCGCAAGGAAAACATTATTTATTCTTAAGAAGTAAGGTATGTAGTAGACGATATATATATACATATATAAAATTAAAAAATCCTGAAAATTAGAAGCCACCTGTAAACAATTACTGGTATAGGTTAATATATAACTTTTCCCCTTAATATTCTATTTTAAATAGGCTAAATTTAAGTCATTTATAAATTAAGTAACAAAGTGCTCAATTATCAATCTACTATTGAAACGAGACAGGAGATAAAAATTTAAGAAATATGAAGAAATAACAATTTAGGCTGATAATAAAATTGGACCATTATCTGTATACACTAGCTCCTGGATATTAGCCTACACTAGCTTAACAAAATCTATTATTTGGTTTATTAAAAAAAAAAAAAAAAAAAAAAAAATGGGGAAAATAATTTAAACTTTATGTGGGTTAGAGAGAAAAGAAAAATCATATATTGCTTTCTTGTAAAGGGTTTAATTTAATTTATTGAAATAGCCTCTGCAGATTTTGATAAAATCTGGCCAGATATAGTGATGTGCCGGAACAGGTTATTTTAATGAACAGTTCCCAACATGGTTAGCAGTAAATAGTAAACATATTGATACAAACTGTTTTAATAAATTTGTAAAATACAATATATGTGAAATAAATATATACTGGCGAAACAGTTCACTAAAGCTGTTCAGAATTTAAATGCAGAAACATAATTTATTCTACTTTTTTGGGGATTTAGGCGTGTGCAGTGATCATTTAATATATAACCAAGTTCTAGAGAACATTCTCTCGCAAAAATTTTAAATGCAAACCCCTGCTTGTGACCCCTTATTTTTAAGGTATTGGTAGAAGAATGTAAATGACGAAAACTAGAAGTCTCTATCTTCTTCCTCTCTAAACTTATTTACGATTAAAGAGGAGAATGATTCAAGTTCTCTTAACTTTTTAGTGAATGATTGTTCAAGAGCTAAATCCAAGGAATGTTTATTAGGTATTAGAATGTACTTCTTTATGTATGGGGAAACAATGCTCCCTTTTCAAAAATTGGAAATATTGGAGGCAATTCAAAATTTTTATATGCAAACCCCTTTCATGTGACCATTCATTTGAAAGGTATTGGCAAAAGAAAACTAACATTGCAAATTTGAGGCTATGTTGGAGTATGTGTTCATATATTTGTTTTATTTTGATATTATGTTTTGTTTTTGATGTTATGTTTTCATGAATTCCAATGTTTTTTTAAAATTTATGTTTTTAACTTATTAAATAATAAATGGTGTACAAAATGACTTTTTCACTCATCAATATGCATTCAGCAATCATTTTAAGAATTTATATATTGTATAATAACTTGACAAGAAATAGTGGGGGGGGGCAATAATATTAACTTGATTTAAGTTACTACACCACAGACATCAGCTGAGCATAGCAATAAATTTTGTTGGTGTAAACTGACCTTATTTTTCACCCTCAGTTGTTAATAAGTTCACTTCACAAACTCAGACTAAACTGTCTTGGATTTTGTAGGATTGAAATAAATCTGTTATTGATTAACCCTTTGTCTGTCGCAGTAGATCAAATTGATAGAAGCTTAACACATTGTACTGTTAATTTTTAGGGTACAGCCTAGAGATCCTCTCCAACCCAATAAGTCCCTTTCCTCCAAATTTCAGTTGAGAATTTGAATTAACTGAGGGTACATGTTATGTGAGTTAGGTTATTTGTATCAATATGCTACACTGCAACCTCTTCAGAAAGAAATTCAACATAATAAATTTTTGAAATATTAAAGTACTTGACTCTTAATGTTTATAGATTTTTATTATTTTTATTTAGATTATCAAAGTCAAGATCCTGCTCCTGAGGTTGTACAGGGGGAACAGGTCCTGAAAGAAGTAGCAGAGGAAAAAGTTACTTCATATTATGCAGGTAAAATTTAATAGTTAACATTTGATAGATATAGTTATTTTTGACTAATTGTGTTCATGGATTCACCTGTTTGGAAGATGGGCTTTTTTGTTTTGTTATTTAAAAAGTAAACAATTTTAGAAGACAATAGCTATGATCACACTATTCATAGCTATACTTGATCGAGTCATGTCCCACGTTCAAACTAAAACCACTTGTAATTTTGAAACCTCTGAAGCAATTTTTATATTTCTTCTAATTAAAAATAAAAGTTTTAATTATCGCTGATCATCTTTAAAATTGATAAAATATTTATTGTTTGTACGAATTTTAAACACACTAAATTAAAATTTGGTCAGATAATAAGGGGAAGAAAAACATGAAAATTGAATTGTGCTGCAAACAGCCAAATATTGTGTAATTTGATCATTGACAATAGATATGTCAGTGATGAAATTGGTATATGATAGCCAAAACAGCATAGTCCTCAAGGATTAACAAAATTCAAAATAATCTAATATTATTTGATGGCTCCATTTGTTTGTTTTCATGACAGCTCTATATTAAATGTCTTGCATCTGTTACATACCACTATGTGTTATAGTTATATGTATATGTATATATTTTTTTAATCTGGTTTTATTAATATTCTTTAGTTATTTGTGAATAAAAAAAGAGAGAAAGAATCCTCGAAGACGGTGGTTCCCAAACTTTTTTGGTTAACGG
This sequence comes from Aphrophora alni, assembly GCA_963513935.1. Taxonomy (NCBI): domain Eukaryota; kingdom Metazoa; phylum Arthropoda; class Insecta; order Hemiptera; family Aphrophoridae; genus Aphrophora; species Aphrophora alni. Next base: position 20,511,746 of record OY740765.1, on the reverse strand, counting down.
CGCTTGTGTGTAAAGATTTATCCATGGTGTCAAAGCATAGCTTTTAAAACGTATTAATAAGTACATATTGAAAAAAATAATTATAGCTATGAATAAATAAATCATAATTAGTGGTAAAAAAGAGTCATCTTTTTAATTCTTAAATCAAACTGAAGAGAGCTCTCCTCTCCTCACTTCCTTTATCATAATACTTGTTTTTTATAATAGCTGCCCCCAATAACAGATTCGTACAAATGAGATTTCAAATATAATTAATTTGGATGACGACCGAGAGATACTTTGCCTTTAAACAAGGGGAGAAAATATATTGATATACGGAAGTTAGTTAGTGCTGTGCTGCCAATTTTTTTGTTTTTGTATAGTCTCCAACAACATGATAGGACAGTATTGCTGGTCTGATTCTAAAAATATGTTGTGGTCCAGATTTTGGGAATTATTGTTTAAGGGAATGAGTTTGTAAGGATGAAGTGACTTAAAAAATGAAATGGGGGGTGTCAGTAGTTATATTATCCAAACCAGTAATTTTATGGTTTATCTTAATTAACAATAGAAACATTCTATTATTATTAGCCGACGATTCTGTTGGTGCTTTGCCTAGATCTGACACACAGGTTGTCACTCACTTTACAGTAACGAGGAAAGTGAGTAACATTCACAGACTAACTTGATCTGTACAGAACACATTCTACACTCAAGTGTACAGCTGTTAAAGTCTATAGTCTATTTAACTCTATAACTTGCATGAAGAACTTCCCAGAATGGTACACTGTTTTGTTCCTCTTTTAATTTTAATTTTCAATTCACCAAAAATATTAATATTGTCCAAAGACTAACTTGTTATATATCATTTTTCTCAGAACAACCCATAGAATTCATCTCAAAATTAATAAAAAGTTTTAATTTAAAAATGTTATATGTCAGGAGTGAAAAACATTGTAGTGTATTATTTCCGAAAAGATACTTTGAGAAATCAATTTGTAAAAGTGGAAAATAGTTGAAAAGTTAAACTTATTTAAAAAAATTACGAAAAATAGTAATATTATCCAAAACTGGTATATATAATTTATCTCAAAAGAGGGCATAAAATTCATAATATGTAATGAAAAAAATTGGAAGTATAAATTTTGGAGTTAGTATGTCAGGAATTAAATAATGTGCAATAACCGAAGTCAAAACAACACGAAAATGCTTAGTGAATAAAAGCATTTAAAAATATATTTCTTATTAGAAAAAAATAAATTTTTGTGAAAAAAGTACAGAAATGATGGTATTTTGAAAAATTCACCAAAAATATTTATTTGATCCAAAATCAAACTTGTTATGTATCATTATTACATAATGTAAGGTGCATAGAATTTAAACTTGAATTCATAAATTTTTAGAATCATATATTTTAGAGTCAGGTAATATAGAATGAGAAAAATTGCCTTTACACTACCAAAACTCACCAACCAATTTCTATAAAATAGCAGACCTTTTTTTAGCCCATTCAAACATAATATATGTAGTATATAGTTGTGCTGATAAATCTGTATCAACAAAACATAATAAATATATCACAATAATTTAAAAAATAATAAAGTAACAAAACAATAACCTTAAACGCACTAAACTTTGCACAAAGCCAGTTCAGCACGCAAAATGGCTATCTTTCTCAGTGACAAAAACAAACTGATTCTGTTTGAAAAGCTTGACTTTGTAGGTACAGTACTATTAAAATATTTGTCCTGCAGAAACATGCAATATTTCCCACGAAAGCTCCAAACTTCTTTTTTCAATGATATATAGATCTTTAAAAAAAATCAAAATATTACCAATCAATATTTCAAATAGATGGCTTTTGTCACAAATTCCACTGGCACAAATAATTTTGGCCATGACATTTTAAAAATATCTGTATCTTTTTAAAAATTTTGCTGAATTGTTTTATTTACTAAAATTTTACATTTTACAAAGTCTCGGTTTAAGAATAACCTAAGATAATTTATTATTTCCAATTAGAAAGTTATCAATAAAACAATAATAACCCGAGGTAAAAAAAAAACCTGTTTGGGCAATAAATTACATGTAAAGAAAAGAAAGAGAGACAGAAAAAAAAAAAAGAAAAAACTGTACATAAGCATTTAAAAACAAAAGACGAGTAGTTAAAGTGGAAAGAAAAAAAGCAGCTGACCGAGTACACACTAAATAAACATTAAACCTACATAGGAATCTATAGAAAAAAATATAAAATTTCAACATCTTGTAAACATGGGTTAAATGATTACTTTATATTAACAAACCAAAACAACAACTACCTGCCAAAAATACATAAGCACGATGAAAATTATACAATTTCATCACTAAAATATATAGAACTACTTACATTCATTCATAGTAGCACTCCCTTGTACACAATCAAAATCATTCATACACTCCTCTATTATTATTTGATTTATGAAACAACATTAAAGTAAAAATCAATATTTTTTTCCTTCAATTAAATGGTTTCGTAATAATTTTCCAAACTTATATTTATATCCAGCACATACTATAATAAGATCAGGCAAATAATTAAAAAATCTCTGTGCCAAGTATGTATAAAGTTTCATAAAAACCGATAGGTTATGTTTAGGTACTTTAACATAAAATTTATTTCGTAGATCTCTAAATCTTGCTGCCAAATTACCACTTTTATTGCCACTTCTGTTAAAGAAAGTTCTTAAAACTTTATAAACATACAAATTCCTAACAGGTAAAATATTCAATACTTTAAAATAAACAGGTGTGAAGAGTGTTCGGTAATGCATATGAAATTCTTTTGTAATATTATGATTGGTTTTAACATTATATAATACGCCCCGCCCCAAACTGGAAGGCCATATTCTAATTCTGAATTCACAAGAGCATAATAAATAGTTAAAAAAAAATTTTACTATTGCTTAAATATTTTAGCATATAAAACACATAATTTATTATTTAAAAAAAATAGATTATGTGATTTTTCCACATCAGCCTTGAATCACAAGAACAAGAACGTTTGATAGGAAAATGGAATTATTAATTTAACTAAAGACAATATGAAGAATGATGTAGACCCAGCTAGGACCCCAGGAAATGACAGTCATATTCACTGTAAGCTCCTAAGGATATATTCCTTTAGTGCTGTGTAATATTGAAAATCTAAAACACTTTATATTTACTACTTTAATCACATAGTTTAAGAAGCTACTTTGTCCCATCATATTAAGTACTGTACAGTCTCATAATTATAAGGAGCTCTGCTTTGTCCCATACTATTATTAACTACAGTTGCATTGTGTAAGGAGTTGTTCTTTTATAAACAGAGCGAAGTAAGTTCAAGTTTAAGTCGAACATTTGGAATTTCACCTCTGTGGTTGTTTGTTTTTTTGCAACTAAACCAAACTATAATATGTACAGAAGTTATTATTTTATTTTCTGATTTAAAATTGTAGCCAATTAATACATTTTTCCAATACATGGTCACGGCTGTTCTGATTAGAAATACAGTAATCACTCCAAAATACTAAGTATATATAGAACCTAACCTAACCTAACCAACTCCTCTGATTCCAGTGTCATAGATCCGAGTTAATAGAAGTCGTTATCAATTGTATTAACAGAATTCTTGACATCTACAAAAATATCCGAGCAATATTAACTTCATTTATACCAGTATAGACCTGGCTCATGAATTGCAGTAATGGATCGTTTGTATTCAATTTCTCTCTAAACCCAAACCGTTTATTACTAAAGAAATTATTTTTCTCCAAAAAGTTTATCAACCTCCGTTTAACAACTTTTTCCAACATTTTTGAAAATATCGACAGCAAACCAATAGGTTTATGATTACTAGGATCCATTTTATCGTCTGTTTTATAAAGTGGTTTAATGATTGATTTTTTTAAAGTTCTCGGAAATTCACCAACACTCAAACTGAAATTAACCACCAAGTACACGAGAACCTCAGTAATATTTTCCTAAATTTGTTTAACTATTATAGGTGTAATATTATCAAAACCAGGTGCTTTCCTATTTTGTAACAAGTCAATTATTAATTTAATTTCTATTTTTAAAATCAGATAAAAAAACAAAGAATGACTACTCTTGTTAACATTAAAAAATTTAATCATATTTAACTGTGAAAGTTGGTACACAATCTCTTTCCAATTTAATATTTTATCTAAGGTCTGATGCTACAGTGCAAAAGAAGGAATCAAAAATGTTTGCAATACCTACTGTATCTGAAATATTTTGACCGTTCAAGTCTTTCAAAGAGATATTTTCATTTTTTTACCGCTTCTTCTCCAATTACATGTTTAATAGTTTTCCACTGTCGTTTAGGATCTTGTTTGGTTTCTTCAAAAATATGAGTGTAATAATTGTGTTTGACTTCTTGTATTGCATTTATTACCTTATTTTTGAAAATAGAATATTAATGATATAAGTCATTATTAGTACGTTGTTTAAGACTTATTTTGAATAATTTATTTTTAATATTTATCATTTCTAAAAAATGTAACATTTATCTAGGGCTTTATTTTACTTTTGCCTTACTGTTAACTTCTGATTTTGCATAAGACTCTTCAGCTATTAATCAAAATAATTCAAGAAATACATCAAATGCTGCAGAGACAGAATGAGTTTGATAAACCCGTTCCCAGTTAATATTTTTAGAACTTCTAATTAATCTTTTGAAGTCAATTTTTTGTTGACAAGACTTACTAATTCTTTCAAACTTAATACACACTACAGTCATTCTATGATCACTCATTCTTGCATCACTCACACAGCTCTACCCGGCAGATGTTAACTCTCTTCGTTTGTTTAAAAATTAATCAACAATATTATTTTTATACAAAACCTAACTTATAGGACATCATTTTCTCAGAAAGATGTGTAGAATTTAATTATGTAAGGTCCGGCTCTAGCGGTAGTGGTCTGTGTGCCTTCGAAGCCGGGGACCAATAAAGCTGAGGGCTTTTTTCAAGGCCTACCTTCTGCTTACTAAGATCAAAGCTACGTCACTCTAATTGTGTGTTTATCATTACCTTTATATCATTGCCTCCGAGATATTTAAAACAAGATACTCCTTCAAATTTCATTTTGTCCAAACTTTGGTAATTACATACTGCTTTTCTGAATTTGACATTTTCTTGTAGTCAGTCTTCCTTTCATTTACAATAAGTCTTTTTTTTGTGTGTGTCTTTTTTAATGTCCATAAATTTGTTCAAGAATATTTATTGTCCGAGTAGTAATTTTAATATTGGTATATATACAGATTCGACTGGATTTTCCAAATATTGTCTCCTTCTGATCAATTAAATGTATCACCTTCCTGTATCTAGAGCTACTGTGTAAATTATATTGCAACAGAGTCATGAGATTAAATTAAGACATAAATAGGGATTGGGTTAGATTTTTTTTTCCTTTATTTTTCTAATCAGGTCTCTCTGAGCAACTCTTGTTTTCTTCTGACTCTAAAGTTCCAGTATCCGAGGACTAGGGGTTTCTATTTTATGCTCCGTTTTTATTAAGGTGATGACGAATGATGTTTTATTGCCTTTAAATCCTCAAAAAACAAAAATAAATTAAGATGAATAGATATGTGGGAAACTGATTATAGACCATTGTTTCAAAATTCTTATTTTTTTCTTTATGCAAATTATTTGAGCTTAACATAACCAAATCAGTTTCTCTTGTGATTTATTAATATGTTTTTCTTTTAATAATGTTTATTTTCATTTAGAAAATCTGTGGGAGCTTTTATATGTAAGTTTTGCCCTGTTGAATCATCTGTAAGTTATCTGTTTTTCAGCCATCTCTGTGACATGTCACTAAAAGAAGCAGAAAATGAAGACAATATAATTTGCAACATGTGTTTCGCAAGACTTCCAAGTGGGATGGCGTTGGACACATATAAGAAAACAAGAAGATAGCCTATCTTCTGTTATTATAATCTGCAAGGTCCAAGTAAAACAAATAGATATTATTACAAAAACAATTGTTATGTTAATTTGTTAATTTTTTTTATATTACCTAATTATACAAGATTGCAATTGATTATCTACTAGTGTATTTTGTCCAGTCAAATTGTGGTTCCAGTTTGTGCTACAAAAACATTTTAATTACAGTATATACTAATTTGAAAAGTGCGTTTTTCATCCGAGATGCGTGTTTTAAATATTATATGGTAGTGATATCTGGACAAAATATACAAATAAGACGAATTATTATTGATTATCACAAGGTATGTACTATAACTTTTTTCAGTGATCTTAATTATTATGATAACTTGATAAAGTGCCTATTTCTTAGAAGTTTAAATCAATTCAACATTTGTTAGCATAACAACCCATTTTTAATAAATTACTATCTGTTGAAATATTAGTATAGTCATAAAATCAATTTGAGGCTAGATTAACCAACTAGATCCAATCAGATAAGGCTTTATTAAATTATAATAATTTTGTTTCACAAAGTAATTAGGGAAGAAGTTAAGATTTCTAGTTGTAGATTTTGTACTCATTACTTGTAATGTAAAATTCATTTTACTATATTTCAATGTATATAAATATAGTTTGATTTTATCAACATCTACATAGAGGTTTTTGAAGAAAAAAATAAGTTTCATCAGAATCTAATTGGAGATTTTTGAAAAATCATCTACATCTTATTAGAGGTTTTTGTAAAAGAATAAATTATATTTAAAATATTTTGACAAAAAGTTTCTTCACAATCTAAAAAAAAAAGTTTTTTTGAAATAATTTCATCTCTATCTGATTTTTTTAAAAGTAAATTATGTTTAAAATATTTTGAAAAATGTTTCATCATTATCTAACTAGAGATATTTATAAATTATCTTTAAAATATTTTAACAAATGTTTCATCTTAATCTATTTAGAGGTTTTGAGTAAATGTAAATTAACTGTAAACTATTTTGACAAAAAGTTTCATCACAATCTAAATAAGTTTTTTTGAAAAAAAAAAAAAGGAAAAAAAAGGGAAAAAAAAAAGTTTCATTACAATCTTAATGGAATTTTTTGGAAAAAGTTTAATCATTCACAATACTTTACAAGTATGGTTTTCATGTGAAATGTATGTTTTTAATTATATATGGTAATGATATCTGGACAAAATGTAAAATTAAGCCAAACTAATTGACTATCACAAGGTATGTACTACAGTAGACTCACTCTCGTTCAGACACCTCAGGACCGGACCCTTGTCCGAACTAAAAAAATGTCCGAACCATCAGAAATAAATGGAGATGTCTAAATATGTTGAATAATAGCAGTTTTCATGGAAAAATTAGTAAAATGCTGTTTAAGCTGCATTATTACACATGTTTACTGTACTAGAATAAAACTAGACTATAAGTGTTTATGTTTGCTACTGTTAGGATTGGCTCCTTTAACAAATTTGGATTTTGTTAGGAAGTTCCTTTTAATGCTGGGTCCTTTATTTTCAATCTACTCAAATCAGTGTTTCAGTACTCAATGAATCTTTATTAACAATTATTGTTAAGAATGATTATACAATACTAGAATATCCTTATTACTAATATTAATCGAGAATGACTCTAATTGTTGTGACTCACAGATCTGATTCCACGTTATATTTTATAATTACTTGTCTCTGAAATAATTACAAGGTTTGCTCACCCTGATTGCCACTCATGGGTGCTTATCTGAAGTCTCAATACTCCTAGGTAGCTCGTACATGCCAAGTCCATCTGGCTATCTTAAAGAATTATACTCCCAGGATTCTCTTACTCGCCAAGTCCATCTGGCTACCTTAAAAAATTCCTACAGCACCTCCCTTGATCAATCTTGGCCCACTAACCCAGTTTTCTCCCACCCAAGGGTTTATATATGTTTGTAGCAATGATGTCTGCCTTACTTGCAAGGTAATCAATTTCATCATTTTTCCAGGTCTGTCACAATAATTGTTGTCATACTGGGTTCTTAAAACGAACTTAGACTATATTCCTAACTAAAATTATCCTAATTCCTAACATCACTTCAAAATAGAAAAAAATATATATATATACAAAACTACAAACAAAAATACATCTACCTCAGGTACTGACATCTTGTGAGTACGGGTGTAGCAATCCCGAGGTACCCTAGCTGGATCTAACCTTACTTCATCTAGTCTTGAGGAAGATCCCTTCTCTTTTATCTTTGTCTGGTCTATTCTTGATCACCTCTTGTCTTTCTGACCCTGACGCTATTAGAGAATCGAGGGCTAGGGGTCATTCATCTTTTCTGCTCTATATTTCTCTTACAAAAATTTATGAACTTTCTTTTTTTTATTGTTCTTCATGAAGAGTCCACTGCTATAGCTTTTTTAATTTTGCAAATCATATGGCAAGCAAGAAACATTTAGAAGAAACATCCGACGAGACATTACCATTTTAGTTGAATTATTGTGATATATGCAAAAACCGATGGATTGCAACTACATATGAAGTTCAGTTGTCATCTAAAACAAGTTTGATTTGTGATATGATATGTAACATTAGATTATTCTATTTAATTTCAAAATTAGATGTGTCAAATCTATACTGTAAAATATGCAAAGAAAAATTTGTAAATGGAAAATCATATAAAGAATATGAATATTCTGTAAAACACTGTTCCAATCTTTTAAAATTAAAACTAAAAGATGATTTTTCTCACTGCCATCAGTTTATTATTTTTTTAAATAATAACAAGTACTTCAATGTTTTATATAAGAATTGTATAGCATATAAAGCATCTCTTATCTATCACTTATGAACATATGATTCTTGAAGAGCCTTTCAAAAAAATCCAATATGAAAATTTTGTTTCATAAGAATTTTACGTAACATCACATTTCAAAGAATAATACTGTCAGTGTTCTGAATGTAAAAACCTTAAAAGAGATTGTGAAGACATGTTTAAAAATTAAAATGAATACCCGGCTTGGAATAAAAATAAATAAAAAAGGAAATTACTGTATGTAATGTAAATAATAGGTTTAGCGATTGGTCATACGAATTAACACCATTTCACAAAAAAATTATGTCAGCAATCAACTATTACCAAGCTTGTAACAAAGTTTTAACTATTGAAATATGAAAAACATGCACAATCGATAGGTCATTTGAAAAACTCAACAAAATTGTCAAAGAATATGATCACTTAAAATTTTGTTTTATTTGTAGACAACCTGTCGCAAATGGCACAACTTGTGAACACATTGAAAATGTTCAACAAATTGATGTAAATAAATAATAATGGTGGATCATTTATTTATTTTCATTATTATTTATCACAAATCCATTGTAATTTTAGGTTTGTCAAAATATGCCAAACCAACAAAAATATTAGAAACAATCGGTTATGATCTATTATTAAAATAATAATAATAATAATAATGTCAAGACATTTATAACTTATTACACATTTTTTTTACTTGAACCTAATAGTCTAAAAACTTTTAAAGTTATCAGTAACTTATTAAAATATCTATTTGTTTGGCTTTATTAATTTGAAGACTTTTTTAACTTATTACAAATTTTTCTTTTCTTTTGAAGTTTTGCTGCCCTTTTTTACGAGAGACACCATGTGGTTGGTGTATCACCTGATGCAAGATACACGAGCAAGAAGTAAGTTTTCTATTTAAGTTATTAGTAATTTATTAAAATATCAATTTCCTAATATTTGATACACATTTTTTAATTTTTTTATTTACTTGGGCCTAATAATTACAAGATTTATTTTATATGTGTTGTTATGTACAATTTTCTTGTATTCTGCATTTTCTCATTGTGCATGTTCTTCATATTTCAATAGTTAAAACTTTGTCACAAGCTTGGTAATAGTTGATTGCTGATATATTTTTTTTGTGAAATTGTGATAATTTTGTGTGATCAATCGCTAAACCTATTATTTACAATTACATACAGTAATTTCTTCTTTCTTATTTTTGCTTCTAAGCCTTGTATTCATTTTCATTTTTAAATCCGTCTTCATAATCTCTTTTATGGTTTTTACATTCAGAACACTGTCGGTCTGATTCTTTGAAATCTGATGTTATGTAAAATTCTCCTGAAACAAAATTTTCATATTGGATTTTTTCGAAAGGCTCTTCATGAATCATATGTTCAAAAGTGATAGATAATAGATGCTTTATCTGCCATACTATTCTTATATAAAACATTGAAGTACTTGTTATTATTTTTAAAAAAATATACTGATTGCTGTGTGAAAAATCATCTTTTAGTTTTAATTTTAAAAGATTGGAACAGTGTTTTACAGAATGTTCATATTCTTTATATGATTTTCCGTTTACAAATTTGTCTTTACATATTTTACAATTTAGATTTGACACATCTAATTTTGAAATTATAGAATAATCTAATGGTACATATCATATCATGCATCAAACGTGTTTTAGATGACACCTGAACTTCATACGCAGTTGCATCCATCGGTTTTTTGCATGTATCACAGTAATACAAATAAAATGGTAATGACTCGTCGGATGTTTCTCCTAAATTTTTCTGGCTTGCCATATGATTTGCATAATTAAAAAGCTATAGTATTGGAATCTACATGAAGAACAATAAAAAAAAAAAAAAAAAATGAAGTTCAAAACCCGCTATGCCGGTCACAAGCCCGGGGCCTGTTGTCAAGTGCAGGAAGGGTGAGTGATAGAGGAGTAACACCTCTGTAAAAAACCTTGGTCCATCTGACCCGGATGGTAGTACCTTGTGAGGGTCCCTGCCTAGGGTACTAGGTGAAAATCGGTCAGTGGCTATGATGGCGAAAGAATATTTATCCCAATGGTTGAAAAGAACTTTGGTCAACGGCTCTCAAGACAGAAGAGGATAAATCCCCATGGCTGAATAGGCGGAAGAACCTAGAGGAGTAAACCTCGTAAAAAGATCAATCTGTGATTATTCTGGTTAAATGAAGCTATGGATAATAGTAACAGATGTATTACCCCAGGTGGCAGCCCAGTTGAACTGGGAAATCCACCTTGTACGGAGGGAGCCAACTCTTGCTTTCAGGAGATTGTAATAACCCTTTTGGAAAAGCTCTTTGTTAGGGAGATCACCACCTAAAAGCTTTGGTTCTACAAGAAAATAAAACATTATCAAAGCAAACGGAAACAAGTGATATAACTTTTATGATGAATGGCAAGAGGAACTGATGAAGGCAAGGAAAGCATTAGAAGTAACTATAGATGATATCAAGCGACACATTAATGAGTTAGAAACAAATCTCACTATGCTGAATAAAGATCAAGCAACCACAGCATATTCAAAATAAAATAAAACTAGTTACTATACTGATGAAGAAGAACTGTCTAGTTATATTATGTAGTAGTTGTTAAATAAAGGTTAATTGAGTACTGAACCATTAGATTAAATTGAAAATAAAGAACCCAGGCATGTTAAAAGAACCAATCCTTAACAAATAGTGCATCTAGTTTTTGTTAAAACTAACAGATAAATACTAAGTATTTTTAATAAAAAAAGTAAATTTTTAACCATTTTTTAAAATTAGTTGAAAAATTAGTAACATAGTAGAAAATTATTTTTGAATTTTGTTGAATTCTTATTGGCCTTGGGTTTAGTTTTTACTAAACATTTCGGATTTTATATTCCAAATTTGATAACATTTAAGTTGTTGAAGTTTTTGACTATGTAAAAAAAAATTTTTTTGTAAGTTTAAAAATTAATTTGTTTTTGAGAGATACTTAGTCATGGTTATTTTGTGTTAATAAAAACAAAAAAGAGGAAATTTGGTTGAAATTGTTTTTGACGTGAATTGAGTTTCATATTTAATTATGCTTTTTTTTTTTTTAAGTTATGAGTTAAGTTTAATTCTGTAAGTTGATTACGCATGTTTTGTTGTTTTATTGAAATATAGGTTAAATACTGATAGAATTACATATGTGTTTATTTTGTGTACTGATTATAGATATCATTGAGTTAGCAAGATAGTTATGTCATTACGTTTTGTGCTATATCTTAAAGTGAAATTAATTCTTCTTTCCTATGATAAAGTCATCATTGTAATAGACTTATAAAGGCTTAATGTAGTTTTATTTTTGATCTTGGTGAATTTAGTAGCTGAGACTATTGTAAACAAACGTGTCACAAATCATTCTTTGGTTGTAATACTAGTTAGTCAAGATAGCAAGGTTACACAAGGAATGCTGACAAAAGATGTCTTTTACAATGTGTGTAGCATGAATACTGACTCATGAAATTCGATACTACATTTCTAGTTATAGACTATTAGATATTTCGAAAAAAAATGATTACATCACTTACTACTTTGAATAGATATTACGAAAAAAGAAAATTCTACGAAATAAATGTTCTACGGTTTACACTGGATTAATTAATACTCTACGATTCTGCGAAAGTATAATATGTTCTGTGAATTTTTATATTGATTTTTACGGCGAGTTTTAGAAAGAAGTGTGAAGTAGTACAGCGAAGTTATATTTTTTATAAAAGACCTAAAATAAGTCATTCTAAGATGGAGAAATTATAGTTAATAGATTGAGTAAAGTTAGTTTTAGTTAGAAATAAAGTCTTAAGTTCTTTTTAAGAAGTGAGAATAAAACAACTATTGTGACAGACCTGGAAAACTGACGAAATTGCTTATATTGCAAGCAAGGTAGATGTCATTGATGCTACAATGATATATAAACCCTTGGGTGGGAGGAAACTTGGTCAGTGGCCAAGATTGTTCAAGTGGAGATGCTGGAGAAAATCTTGATGATAGCCAGACGAACTTGGCGAGTAAGAGCTTCGTTCGAGCATCCAAAGAGTGGCAAGCAGAGTGAACAAATTTCGTGTATGAACCTTGTAATTATTTCAGAGAAAAATCATTATAAAATTATAACGTAGAATCAGATCTGTGAGTCACAACAATTAGAGTCATTCTGGAATAATAATAAGAAGAAGAATATTGTATCATTATAATAAGATAGGAGATGGTTATTCTTGTTGATAAGTGTTACTTGAGTACTGAAACATTTGATTAATTGAAAATAAAGAACCAAGGCAGGTTAAAACGCTTCCTTAAGGAGGAAACTTGTTTTTTGTTGCGGATTTTGGTTTTTGGTTGACTTTAAATAGTCTTGTGTATTAATGTAAAATATATTTGTACATGTGTATAAATGTCAGCAATCAACTATTATCAACCTTCTTCAATTTATTAGGCCCAAGTAAAAAAATAATAAAAAAATATGTATCAAACATTTGCAAGTAGATATTTTAATAAGTTACTGATAACATTAATATATATTAAAACTATTCAAATTATCACAACCCAGTAAAAAAAGAAGTGTATCAAACATTAGCAAATAGATATATTTTGATAAATTACTAATAACAAAAATATAAAAAAATATTTCAATGTGTATTAAGTTAAAAAAGTCTTCAAATTATTAGACCCAAGTAAACAAAAAATGTGTATCAAACATTAGCAAATAGATATTTTAATAAATTACTGATGACAAAAAGTCTTCAAATTATTGAGCCCAAGTAAGGAGAAAAAAAATGTATATCAAACATTAACAAATATATATTTTAATAAATTACTAATAACTTTAAAAGAAAACTTCTTATTCGAGTATCTGGTATCAGGTGATACCAACGACATGCTGTCTCTCGTAAACAAGAGCAGCAATACTTAAGAAGAAAAGAAAAATCTGTAATAAGTTAAAAAAGTCTTCAAATTATTAGGCCCAAGTCAAACAAATATATATTCTAATAAGTTACTGATAACTTTAAAAAAAAAGTTGTTAGTTAAAAAGTCTTCAAATTATTAGGCTGAGGTAAAAAAATATATCAATACATTGGTAAAGTGATATTTTAATAAGTTACTGATAACTTTCAAATTAAATTGACTCATCTATTCATAAGGTTTAACATGTAATTTACCCAATATGAACTGGTATCATGAACTTTTGGGTGTTGTGGTCATTTAACAAAAAAATATTTTGTTTGTTATAAATCTGTTATCTTTTGACCTATTATAAAAATTATGAGATTGACATTTTCATCATTTAAAAGGCAATAAATTTTGTCTCTTGTAAGTTTTTATAAAACAACAGTTTAGGTTAAACAATTTTTAAATGTACAAAATGAAGTTTTGATTTATAGTGTTCTGGTAATATGCTACATACAAAATGTGTATATCAAATCCGGATTCAATATTTCATCCATTTCCAAAATTATAATTTTTTTTTACAAAAAACACGGTCAGAAAACTCTTATAGGAACTTTTTTTCTTTATTTAGTGCCCAGTATATCTTATTTTAACAATTCTTCCGTTAGTTTTTTTTTATAAAATTACATTCTCTATTGATAACCCTTTATCATCACTTTGGTGTTTCAGAGTGAAAAGTGGTAGCATGTTTTGTTTTTTTTTTACCACAGTTTACATTTTCAGTTTTCCCTTAGTATGTCGTTTATTCTCTGTTTTAAATTTAAGTTTTCAGCCATTTTTGTTTTTACATTTTGTCTAGATCATCTGCAAACATCCAGGGTTATCTCAATACCTGGTAATCTATATTCTCATCTAGGATATTTTTTTTGTTATTAAATTGTTTAGCAGTCATTCTCAGATCTGGCTTTGTTTTGTTCCTCAATAGTGTAAGAATGTTTAAAGGATATTTAGGACTGTATACTAGTTTTTTTGTTTTTTTTCCCTTCTTTTTCTTTTTCAGAATTATTTTAGTTGGTTTCATTATAGTAAACTTTTTCCATTAATGCCTAAAAAATGTATTTTTGTTTTCAGTCATTAATGATGGTCATTAAAACTTCTAACATTATTGTATTAGATATTTCTTTATATTAAGTATTTTATAACTAGTATTTTTATAGTAAATTCTTTTTCTTAAGTTGTTTAAATGCATATTACTTTTTCCTGTTATTTTAAAAAACTTTCAGTCATTGTGAACAAAATTTAGAAATAAATGAGTTAGAATTTATTTGTTGTTATATATTAAAATATGTTTGTAATATATGTTAATAAATGTAAAAATTGTTTATATTTCTGTGGAATTTCCTCATTTTGCATTCCTCCAAGTCCAAAAAAATTGTTCTGGGAATGTCTCTCATCTGTGCAGTGCTCTACAGCCCAAACGAGTATATAGATTTTAATCAAATTTAGTATGTCGATTGAAATTTTTGTAATATTTCAGTACTTTAACTTTTCTCAATAACTCAAAATTTGAAGGTACCTACCATAAAGACAAAACCATGAAATTCTGATCTAATCGGCTTTATTGAGTTCCCTAAAATGTCACCTCAAACAAAATTTATTAATCACCATTTGTCTAAAAGTACCTTTTGGTAAGTTATCGGTAACAAAAAAATTTAATAAAGAACTCAAAACACATTGGCACGAGTATAGCTCAAAGCACATCTTAGTGAACGTAAGGTTAATTGCACTACAATGCAGTGAGTTGTAGTCAAGGTGAGTTAAAATTGTTTGATTTTTTTGTTTGATTTGTTGGTTTTATATTAGGAATTATTTTATTCTTTGTTTTTGTTAGAGTGATAATGACTGTGATGATTTATCACCTTAAAAAGAATAATCCTTTCATATTGAAATATATGACTTCCACACAGTTAAAACCTCAAATTGTTTTAATAATTTAACGAGGTACTGTTAAGGTATTGGTAAGTATTGTACTAAACTTGGCTTTTTAATAGGTGCCAGTTAATCAACTAAAAATGACCATCATTGGGATCTATAAAAATACAAAAGATAAATTTTAGTAGGAAAGCTCTATTAATTTTTTTTAAAGGATTTAAAATTACACTGGAAATTTTCCAATCAAGCTGCCAATTTATTTATGTTAACCCTTTGCGATCGTTTGTCCAGTACAACTGGACAACGCATAGTCACAACCAAGTTTGATATACTTACTGACTGCGTGTCCTCTCAGCTCGGATGTCCAGTCCTACTGGACACCAACTTATCCATGTTTGATCTGTGCCAGTCTAGACTCTACTGTGTAATCAACTCGGAAGTGATTTAAACGTCAGCTGGAGTTATTGCACAACATTTTAAAAAACCTTTATTTTCTATTTAAAAGAACCAAATAAATAAAGCGTGATTGTTAGGATAAGCATTTTAATACACCGTAAATACAAAAAGAATGAAGTGTATGATTTATAATTATATATTACCTACTATGATCTACCCAAATATAATATAAAATATTTACATTTCCGTTTTTTTATTCAGATTCTACGTAAATTTATAATAGCGTACATAATTTCAATCTTAAATGTTTGTTCAATATCCTAAAATTTACTAAAATTCAGATTTCTAATGTAGAAATTCACCTGTATTCTTTCAGTGTGATATTTTTTCAAAACAAAGTCCTGGATGAAGTCCAGGTTCTTTTTCACATGTTTTACAATAATATTTGCTTCTTCTTCTTGTACTGCCAGGATTTCTGTTACTACACACTACACAGTCCTTTAAGTACCCTTTAGTCTCTATTGGATATAATAAATGCAATTTTCCACTTAGTCGCTCATCTTCTTCACAGTTAGAAGATCGTGTTTCTTGTATCTGCGACCAACTGTTTCACCAGCTCTCTTCTGAATCTTCTTTGTCGAACTTTGCGTTGTCCTTGTTGTAAATTTAAGTTGTATAAAATAAATGAATTTATAATAGCGGTTTCCAACAGCCAGAAAAACACCTTTCACCACCATTTTATTGATTTTCTAGTGAAGCTGTACGAAGAGATATAGTGGTCAGCAATATCTACACCTCCCATTGACTCATTGTACTTACAAACTTCTGTGGGCTTTGTAATGTTTTCAGAAATTCCCCCTTTTATAACACGTTTCACAGTCTTGGTTGAATTATCATAAATGGTGGATAGCATTGTTACATCATTTGTATCTCTCTATAAAAGAAGAAAATATTTGTCTTCTCGTCTGTAAGCTAGGATTTCACCCTTTATCAATTTAATCTTTGAAACTTTCTTTCCATTATTTTTCTTTATTTTGGACCTCACCTTTTCTGGCAAACTTTTTCTATTTTTCTTTATAGTTCCTGTTAGATGAACTTTCATGTCATATAGTGCTGATGCCAAATCTAGATTGGTATAAATTCTATCTGTGAACAACACATGTAGTCTCTCGATATTACCATATGATTGTAGAAGTTTATGTACGAGGTGTAAGACAATCCTGCTTGCCATTCCTAAGTCAGGTCGCACCATATTATCAGTTGTCCCTAGACTGAGATAGTAGTGTAGGTTTTTATAAGATACAGTAAAACACTGATGCATATTACAGTGTTCAAGTTCGGAGGACAGCTGTGTATCATAAGGAAAAGAACGTGACTAATTAAGCTGAGCTAAGTCATACAAAGCATTAGAGTTATTTATTTAAAGTTATAGGCTTTATAAACAATGCACTAAGTGCCAAACCAATAATAAACTTCTAACCTCCCCAAACAAATACTTAACATGTCCAGTAGTACTGGACATCCGACCATTCAAGCAAATAAGCATTGTCCAGTTGTGCTGGACATACTAGCCGTGACAACTCTAATGCAGCACGGTACTAAAAGCTAGCAGGAAAATGGCAATGTCCAGTAGCGCTGGACATCCGACCTCGAAGAACTTTTTAATAAAAATATTCCGATCGCAAAGGGTTAATGATAACACTTGATAGTTTGTATTCAATATATAAGTTAAAGTCTGATTTATTCATGGGTTTTTTTGCTGTAAACCTAATCATTTTAGGATACATGGCATATAAAAGTTTAGAAAAGTTAGTTATTTTTGGTAATTGGCTAGAACATATAGAAGTTGTTTATGTATATGTGAAGAAATCAACAACAAAAATGCATTAACATTTTTATATGCTTGTATTAATTTTATTTGTAAGAAATTACAAACTTATTTTTCTTCCTCATAAAACGCATAGAAAAAACAGGAAACCAAATTCTTACAACTTCTACTTCATATGTGATTTCACTTAAACTTATTATGTTTATAGCTATTAGTGAATGCCAGAATTATAATTTGCAAGGTAATTCATATAGAGAATAAAGTGAGATAGCTTTCCTGAATTAGTTTTATGATAATTATTATTTAAATTGAAATACAAATTTTACATACTGAAAAATATATTGGTTAGGTGAATTTTTGTCATAAAAACTTATGGATCAAATAGGAACATTACCTGAAGATTTTCACTTGTCTCTCCTGAGATGAGTTTGTCCAGATTCGAGATGCTGCCTTTGAAATTCGTCTTCTGGTCTCTTCAGTTTTCTTTAGGTGTGATGATTTCCCTGTTGTTTTTCTTAGTGTGGTGCAGGATTCAAGTACTAATGAAATTGCAAGTTCGTTGAAAATGTTTACTTTAAATAATTTTCCTTTATTGATTTCTTTAGTTTTAAGTCTATTTTGTAAAGCTTAGATACTTTTTGGAATTATTGTACTAAGTTTCTATAGTTGGAAACAAAATTATAATTTTTATCGTATTACACCTGTCTGTACAACATTCCATAAAATCTGTCCTTGAAATGTACTTACATCCAGCTCTAAAATGGACTTATTCATTTTTTTTCAGATTCTACTAACTTCTACATTATTAATTTACCCTATGTTTTTATTTCGTTTTTAGAACCATTTATTTCTGATTTAAACTTTTAATAATCCAAATAATTTCTGTTATAAAATCTATATTACACGTGTTCCCTTTATAAAGTAATTGTTTAATTTTTATTATACTAGATTTATACTAAAATTTACTTTTTTATGTTTCATTGAGTTACCTCTAGTTTAGTTCTTGATTTTTACTTGCCAAAAAATCTCCTAATTCATCTTGTCTGAAATTACCAATATCCTAAACTATGAATCTTTTCATTGTCTCAACTCTAGTTCAAAATTTTAAATTTTGTATTTTTTGTCCTATTTTAATTTTAAAATTGTCTTTGGATTCTCATAAAAAATCTTGTTAATATGCACTTTAAACTTTAGTTATAGCACTTTTAGTTCTCTTGATATCTGTCTGTCTGCACCATGAACAATTTCAATAAAACATGTTTTTTATGTATAGTTTATAGTCTGTTTTGTTTTTCTCACTCTTAATTATTTATCTCCTTGGTACTTTAAATAGGAATAATTTGTTTTATTGTTATTTGGATGATATGGAATGTGTTTTTAAAATATAAATTTATTGGTATCTCATTTTATTCTTAATCTGGCCACCATTTACTTTTGATATCTATCTTTCAAATACTTTAATTTTTTTAAATTCTTAGATTTAGTAAACAAATCATAGTTTGTTATTTTTTCTGAAAAATGTTTGACTCTCCTAGTGTCGGTAGTCGCTGCAGCGACGATTGGTACTCGCATACGGGTGCTAGTAATCGCTACCGCGACGACTGTGTATTGCGTCACAATAATACAGCTGTTTCATCTCATCATTCACTAAATGCACTATGTTTGGTATCCATAGAAACAGCAGAATAGGGGCCATCTTTTGGTGCACAGGTTTAGTATATTTCATGATCTGCTAACTAAACAAAAACTGTTTGAATTACTACTGTCAGCTGTTTCACCTGCTGAATTGCTAACCTCATTGTCGTTGCCGTGTTTCTTGTTCAGTTTTATTCCAAATTCTCGGTAAAAATGGATAGAAATATTACTAAACTTGTGATAGTAAAATTGACAGATTATTAGATGAAGATGTGAGTGACATAGAAAGTGCCAGTGATATAGAAGGTAATGTGGAGTGGATAATGACAATTCAATTGCTGACTTTTCCTCGGGAAGTAGTGATAGTCTACAGAGTAATTTGCAGTTGGCAGCAGGTACATAGTGTTAGTTATAGTGTTGTAACCTTTTGTGGCTGTATATATTACCTATATAAGTGTATATTTTCTAACAGAATATAAAATTTGGAAGAAAATGGCTATTTCACATTTTTAATATTAGACAAACAGCAGTTTTTAGAAGATTGGTCTAATTTTAACGTAATTTTTTGTGAAACATTTTCTACCTTTGGGCAATAACACACAAAAATTCCTATAAAAGTATATATAGAACCATTTTTTATCATATTCTCTCTTTTGTTCTGAATGATTTGATGTATCATATATGTGTCTAGACCTAAATCTCAAATTTTAGTGAATTTTTAAATTAAACCTTGCGTTTTGCCTAAAAACAGCGCGGCACTACTAATTATATAGTGAACACTCGGAGGGTTAATTAAACTGATTTATATAAAACTTACACAACCTTAGTTCTCTTACTCTATGACTGGATGACAAATCTATTTCTTTATATGAGACATATCTTGAAAACCTCTGTCAAGAAGAACATTTATCTTTTTTGTATTGGTACTGCTTGCAATGAATTCCTAAGGTTGTACAGATGGAATTGTGGGCAAGTATTGCTACTCTACTCTTAACTCTGTCTGCAGTGACATAGTCATTTCAAAGAACTGAAAACCCCTCACAATAAAGGAGTGGGGGTTGATGGCGATTAGTTCTTGAAGACAAATGATTAAAGGAGATGTATAACGTACAAAAACCTTAAGATCTTCAATGTGAATTCTGATGCTGTTGATGTTCCATTCTATTACACACACTATTTAAGTTTAGATTTCTGGCCATACATATGAACAAATAATAATAAAAAGATTTGGATTTGGACTTTTATTATTTTTATCACTTGCCTGATTTGAAAAACCATCAGAAGTCTCAGGGTCAAGCTCCATAGCAACTTCAACAACTGGAACGTCAAGTGTTGAAGGCTTCGGAGACGGCTGAGGTGATTTTAGGAGCCGTTTAGAGGAACCCGCTCCTCCCTTATTTTTGGTTTCTAGAAATTTGTTTGTTACACCCAGTGTTCTACTGGGCTTGGTTATAGTATTTTTATGTTGAATTTTATCAAAAAACCGAAGATTTTGAAAGCACAGATACTGATTGACATTTTTGTTTAATTAGCTAGCAATTTGAGGTTTTTTTGTGCAAAGGCACAGATTTAGCTTTGGATGCAATAGGTTTTGTAAATTTAGTAAGAATGTCAAATTTTTAACTAGATGAGACATTAAAAGATGAACTGCTTTGTACTGCAATTGTTTAATTTGATCAGCAAGTATATGAACCATCTCGCCCAGTTCATTATATGATGAACGTGAATTGGGCGCTGGGGAGATGTCGTATTTGCTTAAGATTTACCTATGGTTGGAGGTAGAGCACTTATTTGTTTGTATACTTACCTAGCTTTGGGAAAATAAAGTTTTTCTTTAGTTATTATTTCTAAAATTGCCTTCTCAACTTTATATTTTGGGCATTTCGGTAAACGTGCAGGATGGTTGTCATCACAATTTGCACAGTTTGCTTCCATATTTCACTCTTCGCTTTTGTGGCCTGCCACACTGTCATCACATTTTCTCTTTAGAGCAAGTGTTGCCAACATGTCCATATCCTTGGCATCGGAAACAATGTCTTGGATTTGGAATGTAAGGTCTAACAGTTAGACTGTAGAAACTAGCATACACCATACACTCCCTCTGGAAGATTTAGAGTACCAAAAGTTAGAACGGTTGGTTTTCTCTCACTATTTTCAGTTCTATAAATACGTTCGACGTTATTAACGTGTTGTTCGAAAAGTCTTTTTAGTATTTCTTCTGTGCTTTCATTCAAGAGCTCACAACAGGAAATAACACCTTAAGAGGAATTTAAACCTTTGAGAGGTTCAACAGACACGTTAACTAGACTGAAAAGGCACTTCATGTTCACCAGAGAGTGACTCTGTTTAGCAAAGTCAGTCTGTATCAATAAAGTACCATTTCGAAGTTTTCGAATGGAACGAAGAGTACCTGCAGCACCAATGACAGCTTTGTTATTCACAAAAGGGGAGATCTTTCACAGATCAGACTCCTCAGTACTGTGACAGACAATAAGAAATCTCGGACAGGCCCCTGGATCATAACATCCAAATTACATTTTTTGTTTTCAAAAAAAGATTCTTCAGGTGGTGCCGATAGTTGTCTCTTACCCCACCCGGGTTAACATTATTTATAGCAGAGGCCATGTATGAGTTAACCAGCTCATCGTATTAGGAGGTTACAGATGAGACTTTGGGAACGGGTACACCCTTGGATCACTTTTGATCATTTCCAAACCCCAGAAGTCTAGGGCCCAGAGTAGGCTATGCTCTTTAACCAGACTGGATGGCCAGGTCCATTCCTGCAACTAGTGAGGGAGGGTCTGACACCCGATAAGTTGCCTAAATAAAGATATAAAATACCATGTGTCCAAAAAGTGCCACCCCCCTTTTATTCTTTTTATTAATTGAAATAGACAGATTTGCTTTGGGGAAAGTTTAGATAACCAAAGGAGGAGTTTTTTGAAGTATCAAAATTTTCAACCCTTACTCCCAAAATGGGGTAAGTCAAGAATTTTAAATAGCAACCCATATTGAGTGATACCTCATTTTAAAGGCCTTTTAAAAATAAATATAATGGCTCAAACTAGAGGTCTCTCAGTTCATCTTACCCAACATAGCGACCAATTGAATTGTGAATTTTACGTTAATAATTACACCGGAAATGTTACGAAATGTACAACAAGCTTTTGGGTCCAGAATCTATTTCAGTCAAAAAGTAAATGGTAGCCATTTCAAGAACTAATCCGAGCTAAAAAAACAAGGTAAGGCTCTTACCATCAATTTACCAACATAGAGCAGTTTGTAATGTAATAAAAACAACCGGAGTTTGTAGATTAACATTCACAATTTGATTGGTCGCTATGTTGGGTAGGATGAACTTAGAGACCTCTAGTTTCCGCCATCATTCTTATTTTTAAAAGCCCTTTAAAATGAGGTATCACTTAATAGGGGTTGCTATTTAAAATTCTTGACTTACCCCCAAACTACCCCATACACCCATAAAAAACTCCTCCTTTGGTTATCTAAACGTTCCCCAAAGCAAAGCTGTCTATTTCCATTAATTAAAAAAATAAGAGGGGGGTGGGACTTTTTGGTCACATGGTATATAAAACAAACAAATAATCCGGAATAAATATATGTGCATAACTTTTGTTAAATCATAAGAATCTATAGAAATGTATCTTCAATCCAGAACCATGACGACATAACCTAAATATATATTAATTTTTTTTTTTTTTAATTATTAAGACACTCACACATGATGTGTACAAAATTAATCACACATGATGTGTGATTGTACAAAATTAATCTTTGTACAAGTTTTCCAGTGTAGAGAGTTGTCAAGCAGAGAAAACAATACAGATTAGAGAGAATACAGTACACAGAATATACAGTACAAGGCTGTTTCTGGACAACAGGAGCCGAGTTCCAAAAGGCCATCTAAGCAAAGTGCAGGAGACACTGGAAGTCAAGACATTGCAAATGTTTATAAGACTATAGTAGCACATACGCTACAGCAACAAAGACTTGTGTGAGTTTCATTGATGTGAGTTTAATCTATATTCACTCAAGTCCTAGAAACCAAATTATCCCAGAGAAACATGCTCCTACCCATTCCCAAAGAGGATCTTCATCTATACTACCCTCTCCCTACCACACTATGCTTAATCACTCCCCAATCCGTGATCTCCACAATTAAGGTTCCTTTAGATTGCATGACAGCTTCCTAGAACATTTAGGAGTATGTGCAATTCCTCATGGAAGAGAATGACTGCCAGCCAAAGAAAACCGGCATGTGTTTCATCCCACATCAAAGGATATCAAGGATGATATCTGAGGGCTGTGCAGCACACCTGGTAACCGGAGGGAACCTACATGACATAATTATCTCTAAATAAAATTTTATCAACTTCCAACGCGAGAGAGAGAGAGAGAGTTTTAAGAGCATAGAGAATTGAAAAATTTGTAGAGGTAAAAAAAGGTAACTTTAATCAGATTTTTGATAAATGAAGGAAAATATAATAGTGAGAAAAGGAAAATTGTAATAGGTGTGGTACAAATATTACATGTTAAAAATACTATGTAGAATACCAACAAGTTAACTGTAACCTTAATCAGATTAATGACAAATGAATGAAAATCTATCAGTGAGATGATTACAAAGGTTGAGAGGAAATCAATAATTAGAGTAATCATAGCTTATTAGACTATCAACAGATGCTTTGATTGTTGTGGCGACTGTAGCCCTACATATCTATCTGCTGCTGCAGGCAAGGTATGGACTATACAGGTCCATAATTCAAGTTGGAGGAAAGAAAGTGAACATATAAAAAATGACAACGCAAGTGGGGGACTTCAGTGAAAGGCACATGGTGAAGATAGAAAAGGGAGCAAAACAAGTTAACTATTACATGTCACAGCTTCTTACAAGTTATGGGTGTTTTGCTACTTGTCTAGAAAGGTAAACAACGCATACTACATAATATGTTGTATGGAAAAGGAAGATACAACATTTCATTATTATATCAATATTAGTAAAGAAATATTAGATTAATAATAGAAGGAACCTAACACCTGACAATTTTGCAAAACACATTGTTGAAAGTAAATGGTTATAAAATAAATAAGAAATATATTAGACAGATTATATCGATAAAAGTAAAAAGAGTTAGAGATTTTAAAATGTAAAAACATCACCCATCAAGATGAATTGAGTGATATAGTGGAGAAAACATGATGCAAGAGAAGGGAGGAGAGGTTTTAGTGGTGAGTCCATTTCTGGGAGTCCCACTGAGTTATAAAAAGTTTCCTCTTATCAATAAAAAATATATTTATGTTCAGTGCTTAGAAACCATAACCTTAAATAATAAACAATTCCAGATTATTATTTTGAACTTACCTAATGACATAGTGATGCATAACATTCATCTAAAATTGAGATTTAGGTTCAATATGAATTAATCAATGATGTTACTGCCTGTGCCTCGGAAACAAGTCATGTGTATCATGAGTTTTGTCTTTCAATTGAAATTAGTTCATAGCCTTCAAAAATCTTAATCACTTTACATTCTAAATTATTTATAGTTACTGTTTTTTATTTACAATATATATAGAGTTATCATTTTATCATTATCATTTTATCACATCTCGTTAACCAATAAGAAAACTTAAACTTTCTTTTAAACTTAAGTTTTAACCCCAAAAGGACGAACTGGGAAAAGTACAGGGAAGACTTGGGGCAGGCTGTTCAGGATATAGTACCTGAAGTGAGGGGGATAGAGGAGTTGGAAGAAGTATCGGTGCAGCTGCAGGCTGCGGTGCAGGGTGCTTTTCAGGCCAACTGCCCCCTCACACAAAGGAAAAAACACGACACGGTAAGGTGGTGGAACAAGGACCTAGCAAAAATGAAGAGGGAGGTTAGAACTCTGTTCAAGGCCTCTAAACATCAAGGTTGCTGGGAACCCTATCACAAAAAACTTACTGAGTATAACTCAGCAATTCGGAAAGCCAAGCGGGATTCCTGGAGAAAGTACTGAGAAAGAGTGGAAGAGTGCTCTGAAACGGCTAGACTCCAGAAGATCCTGAGGGCTGAACATACCAATATGGTGGGCTCTCTGGAAAAACCAGATGGCTCGTATACGCAGTCCGGAAGGGAGACTCTGGAAGTACTCCTGAGATGTCACTTCCCGGATTGCGAGATAGAGGGAGGAAGTGATCCCTCCCTGTACACTAGGGCAAGTCCGCGTAGAGCGGACTGGAACTGCTCGAGGAGACTCATTAATGAGGATAAGGTGGACTGGGCCATTAGATCGTTCGAGACGCACAGGGCCCCGGGGCCGGACGGGATCACTCCCTTACTAATCAAGGAGGGTTTGGAGGTGCTCAGGCCGGTTATCACGGGGGCTTTTTGGGCGAGCTTGGCGCTGCGCCATGTTCCAAGGAATTGGTCTGTGGCAAGGGTTGTCTTTGCTCCAAAGCCTGGAAGAGCGGGATATGCTCAGGCCAAGGCCTACAGACCAATTTGCCTAAACTCTTTCCTGCTAAAGGCTATGGAGAGAATTCTGGATGTTAACATCAGAGATAGCGTGCTTAGGAGTTCAGGTTTGAACGATAATCAATTTGCTTATAGACCAGGCAGGTCCACTGAGGCTGCTCTACATCATATAGTAAGTAGAATAGAGGAAAGTCTGGAAGCAAAGGAAATAGCTCTGGGGGCGTTTCTGGATATAGAGGGAGAATTCAGTAACACTTCAATACAATCAATGATTAGTGCTCTGGAGGATTGTGAAGTGAACAAGACTGTTGTAGGATGGGTCTCTGCCATGCTGAACAACAGGTCAATCCAGGCTACTCTGTATGATGAAATCATCACGATCAGAGCTAGACGTGGATGTGCTCAGGGCGGAGTCTTATCCCCCCTGTTATGGAACCTGGTAGTGGATAAGATCCTTAGGCGTTTAAACGAACAAGGATTCTACTCACAGAGATACGCTGATGATGTGGCCATCGTGGTTAGAGGTAGAGACATGAGTGTAGTTTGTGACCTTATGCAGGCTGCCTTTAACCAGGTGGAAAGGTGGTGTCAGGAGGAACAGTTATCTGTGAATCCTGTAAAAACTTCTCTCATTCCCTTCACAAGAAAAAGGAATCTGGGAGTGAGGTCGCTACCTAAGCTCTTTGGGCAGGAGATAGCGTTGGAAAAACCAGGTGAAGTACCTAGGTACTGTGTTAGATAAAAGGCTCACCTGGAACCCACAGATAGAACGGGTAGTAACCAGAGCCAAGTGTCTTATGTTTGCGTGTAAGAGGGCTGTTGGTAAACAATGGGGTCTGCAACCCAAGGTGGTTATGTGGATTTACACCATGATTATTAGACCACTAATCTCCTATGCTGCGGTGGTTTGGTGGACTAAGACGCTACAAGGTGGAGTTGGAAGTAGAATGGATGGTCTCCAAAGGGTGGCCTGCTTGGCTATCACGAGGGCCATGGGGTCTACACCAACCGTTACCTTGAATGCACTTCTGGATCTCCCTCCCCTAGGGGTATATATTCAGGGACAGGCCAGGATGAGTGCATATAGACTACAGCAAACGGGGTGCTGGAGGAAGAGGTGGCCTGCAATTGGGCATTGCAGGATAAATCAAGTGGTCAATAGGGAAGTGTTAGACATGCCCTATGATCACATGATACCTAAGGTTTCATTAGACAAGCCTTTTAAGACGAAGATCTTCTCTAGGGAAGAATGGGAGTCTGGAAGGAAGTTATACAACGAGCAAGATATAGTCTGGTTCACAGATGGCTCGAAAACAGAGATGGGTACAGGCGGTGGCATTAATGGGTTTAACCCAGAGAGGTCCATCGTACTGAGCCTAGGTAAGCATGCTACTGTTTTCCAAGCAGAAGTAGGTGCTATCTCTGAATGCATCAAGGAGAATCAAAGAATGAAATACATTGGTAAGAACATTCTGATTTTCACAGATAGTGAAGCTGCCATTAAGGCACTTAACACGACAAAGGTAAAGTCGAAGCAGGTATGGGACTGCATCTCATCATTGATAAAGCTTAGTCAGATGAACACGGTCACTGTTGGCTGGGTTCCTGGACACTCAGGTATTGATGGTAATGAGAGAGCAGATGAACTAGCCAGGTCAGGCTCTGAATCCCCTTTCGTTGGCCCGGAACCGGTGCTCGGAATCTCTTATGGACATGCCAGGGCAGCGGTTGATACGTGGATGCGGGAGGGGATGAACAGGGTCTGGACGAATTCAACCACTAGTAGACTTGCTAAAAGGCTAATCAGACCAAGCAAGAAACATGCGGAACAACTCATCTCTCTCAGAAGGGATAACTTGAGGTGGGTGGTTGGTCTCTTAACGAGCCACTGTCACCTCAGAAAACACCTACACAGGATAGGAATTGCTGCAGATAATACATGCAGGAAATGTGGTTTGGCTGAAGAGTCTGCAGAACACATTCTTTTGGAGTGTGAGGCGCTAGGACGAGCCAGGCTGTACTCTCTAGGCCCTCCGGGGAAAGAGATGGAAACCATCCTAGACAACCCTATCGGTAGTATCTGTTCCTTCATAAGGATGACGGGTATTACTGATTGGGTGTAGGAAGGAAATTGGGGCGGCAAAAGACCTTTAGGTCGACGCCGGTGAGACCTCTGATGAAGGTTATCACAGCCCAGTTAATAAAAAAAAAAAAAAAAAAAAACACTTAAGTTGACTCTACGGAAAACTTTAAATGGGAGACCTTTGTTACTTTTTCGTGGAATTTAAATCCATTTTGTATAGTTTGAAAATGTCTACCATTTTCCAATATGGTAGGTAACTATAAAGTTTTTTACAGCACTTCTTATTTTCATAATGTATTTATTTTTGACACCAAATTTAATGACATTTTTATTCTTGGATATTTTTTATGAACCCACTTGTTTAGAGTTAAATTCGCTTGAAATTTCAAAAATTTGAAGTTTCATGCATTTTGGGGAGGCAATTTTCATAGTTGCATCAATTTTAAAATATGATAAGGAAGTGTAAATATCAATGCAGGACTAAAATAATTAAAATAACTAATTTGTGAAACAAATACAAAATATCTCAAACATATATAGGTTTAGGGATTGCTATACAGAATTTTATAGTTAGTTGCCATATTGAGTTACCAAAACGAGTTTTTAAATTCCATGAAAAAATACTGAAGGTCTATTTAATTTTAAGTTTTTTGGAGGATTAATAGTTTACAAGATACCAATAGTGTCTACGATAAAATGACCACTCTGTATAAATAAAACCCAGCCCAACATCCAATATATTTATATTCTACTATACACAGACCCTACACACAAAAATGGTTTATTTCTCATATTTCCATCCTTTTAGCACACATGACATCTTTTTCTTTTTCCATCTCATTTAGTAACATGGTCTTCGTTTTTGATTAGGCAATACAAGGAGTTGCATCTTGGACGAATACATATGAATTGTATTGAAGGAAGTGGTAAAAATGTCGTTTGACTTCTGTGGGAGTCATTGAGCAGCAATATCTCACCTTTTGATTGTTTAATGCATGTTCAATAAATGTTGAGATTTAATCATTGTCATCTACAGAAAATGTACAAATATCTTTCATACCATTATAACTCTTACATTCACAAGGATAATATGACACCATCTGATTTGCTCTATCCGTGCCTTTCATATGAACTACAACGAAAAAACTCAACACTTTTTTATGAGTTAAACTGTACGCATCCCCTATCTCTTTTAAAATACACACTAGTCTCAAATCCTGAATTTTTTTCTTTCAGGATCTGTTTCCGCGAGAAAAGAAATGAGTTATCCAATTCACTGGAAGTTTAGGCTTCTTTAATTTATCTGGCCTGGATTGTATAACTCCTTCAACAGTTAGGGCCTACTGCCAAAGTCACTTCAAAGTCACCCCAAACTGCCAGTACCTCCCTTTTTTGTATAATACTTCCAGTAACTATATTTACTTTAACCCTTTTGCTCAGAGAGAACACGATTAATTTTATTTATCTTTTTTATCCCTTGGGAGCGTGTTCTCGAGAATACTTTTCTTAACTACAATATATCTTATCTTTTAAATAATAATATTTCCTGTAAGCATAAAACAAGGCTGTGTGGATAATTATAAAAGACAAGTCTTTGTTTTTGATATTTAGAAATTAACACCCATTTATTTTATTTTAAATAAAAGAAAAAAAAATCAAATTTCTTCTGGCAACAAAATAACTCAAAATTTTTAACTTATATAATTATAAAAATACAAAAATATTCCTCTGACAAAACTTATTATTTTTCTAATTTTATTTATTTTGATAGCTGATAGAGTTTTTATTTGTAATTAAAAAAAAAAAAGAAAAAGTTTTACTTTAATCTTTCATTTATGAATTTATTTTCTTTAATCACTGGACACTAATTTCTCAGTTAACAATTTAATCAGTTGACCAGGTTTATCATACAAATGTTTTACTTATATTACTTACAATAAAAAAAAAAATCAACACACAGATATTAAATTTCTTAGCCTAAACAATTTTCATTAAATTATATTAAATTTTTTATCCCAGGAAAATCAGTAACTTTATTGAATTTAATTTTAACTTTTGGCCAACTTTGCCCTAATAAGAAAAGAAATTTAGATGATTTCTCAAACCTTGATCTCCGTCTTGAAGATCCTGGTAATTTTGATACTTCAAAAATTACAGGACCTGGTAATTGGTCTTATATGGTTGAATTGGTTTACTCCTCTGGTGTCTGGTTGCTGTGATGATGTTAAGATTGATCCATGTATCTTTTAGTAAGTTTCAGGTGATATGTTAATTTCCATTAAACACTGGATGTTGAATTTTCACACTTTTTACGGAAATCACTGATGACTCGCTAATTTCACATTTCACTTTCTAAACTTTAGATTTTATTTTCATTTAAATTATTTTCTTTTAGCACTGATTCTTTAACATTTTCCAAACATTTTTTTAAATTATTAATTTTAATTGTATTCTTCTTAATTATACTTGAATTCACAGTTCTGTCGGGCATAGTAACCCCTTACCTTCTAGTAAAATTTATTTTTGAGAGTGACCTGTCGGGCATATTAACCCCTTACATTCTAGTAAAATTTTAATTTGAGAGTGACTCCTGAGAGCCAGAGCAGCTATATTTATAGCTTGAAACTATCGTATTCTATTACTAATTTTTTCCCTTTTTGGGAATAATATGATAGTTCCTTATTTTCCTATTTATGATGTTACTTTTGTGTTATTTTTATTTCTAGTGCTTATGATATTTATTTATGAGTTATTAATAATTGTTCAAGTCCTTTAATCCTTTGTTTGAATTATTTTAATTTAATTAATTATTTTCGTTACTGTAGCTGTCTGTTAGTAAGTACTCCTACTTCTACGTCACGAAGTCCTGGAGTTTGGAACTCTGGAGCTC
Organism: Aphrophora alni; assembly: GCA_963513935.1. Lineage (NCBI taxonomy): Eukaryota > Metazoa > Arthropoda > Insecta > Hemiptera > Aphrophoridae > Aphrophora > Aphrophora alni. The sequence goes on along the minus strand of OY740765.1, from coordinate 20,480,840 downwards.
AAAATTTGCTACTGTAGAAATCTCTATTGTCTTTTCTTTAACCTCTTCTAACAGTTTTCCTGAGATATTTTTCACTTTTTCTTGTTCGGCATTTTGTAGTCCTTCACGTCGACTTTGACTAGAACTTCGCGTGATGTTTGTCGGTCATCCTGTTCTCCCACAATTCCTTACGCAACGATCGATGTAATTTTGAATTCTTATTTTTCACACTTTTTGATTTACAGTTTTGAAACTTCACCATTGTGTTGAGTTTCCGAAATAATTACACTGGTCGTAACGAAGATACTGTCTGACCTTCCTGTCTTACGTAATTTCGTACTCAACTTAACACTATCTTGTTTAAAGGTTTATTATTTACTGATTACTCTGAGACTTACATATTCATTAGCATATATGATTTTAACTATGTTTTATTAATTTTCAAATTTTATCTTTATTTGTTTTCACACAAGGGTGAAAATTATAGCCTTTCTATTTTATTCAAATTTCGATTTTATACTTTAATTCCTTGTTAAACTTTAATCTTCTAACTAAACTTATACAACACATTTCCAAAATTTATGTTTATTTAACTTTCAAATTATACCATTTCATCTAACTTTTTAAATATTAATTTTTTCAATAGTTATACAAGAATCTTTTATTCTTATAATTCTTTATGTATTACAGAAATACCAAGGTTTTTTGAATTTGATTAATTTTGAAAATTTTCTAATTCTTCATTTAAATTTGCTGTAGCGCATGTTAGTTTATATGAAATAACCGTAATAGATCTGTATTGCATACATCTTGTACTACAATTGCACATCTTTTAACATTATTATTTCATATTTTCATAATTCATCAACTATGAATTTTTTATTCAAAATCTACCGACATTCAATTTTACTGTCAAAACGACTAGGCGAAAGTTGACTTTAGACCTAGCCATAGGTCAGTTTCACCGACTCGCTCTGAGCAGCAAAGTTTTTTTACAATTCAGTCAAACCTTGTATTAGGATTAAATTTTGATTTTTCTCTTTTTTGACCAAAATATAATCCCATTCAACAAATTTCCGTTGTAGAACATTATATTACTTCTTTAGGTTTGTACTTTTTACTAGGTCTCTGTTATGTTTCCTGTTTCCACATAAATATGACCCTAATGCAATAAGTCTTATTCTCTAGGAGCTAAGTTGAAGCTATTATAGAAATGGTTTAAGAACACTGAATGACCATATCCTTAGCTTGTCACACATAATTTGGAGAACTACTTTTGATGTATAGTCTTTAACGGCCAATGTATCTTCAGCTTCAGCATACGTCTGAAATTGTACTATTAGACCATAAGGTTTGTTTAAACAAGAGAATTTTATTTTATAATTATTGCATTTACATTTTATATATTGTTTGAAGTGCAAATCGTCCCCCTCTCTGAATGAATATTATACTGATGCTATTTTATTATTTAAGTAATCAGTGATTTCACTCACATTACTCAACCAATCAGTAACCTGTGATGTTGTGCATGGAATGACTATTGAGAAATTCAAACATCTCATTATCTACCGGAACTTGTTATAGCACATGTAATGCCTATGAAATAGCATGTTGAATATCCAATTTTTGACAGTTGAAGCACACAGTGCATGTTTTTCCCCTACTCCTTTAGCAACAAGAATTATGTTGAAAGAATCTGTTTAATATAATTGTGTCCATATTTAAAAAAATCTATACAAACTAATTCAGTATTCGGTTAATTCAGGAACTGAATAGTCCATTCACTTTGCTATTTTTGAATGTTCACCGATTGCAAAGTTGTTGTCTCTGAACAGGTCATCATCCTTTAGTTTCTGATGAAATGAATGTTATATGTACAAAACTTTCTTTTTAAAGTACTCTTTACTTAGTCCTCTTATTGAAATATCGACATCACAAATAGTTAAATGAACTTATTGGTTGGAGGAACCACAAACTTTCCTAAAACAACCACCAATATCTACCTTCTTCGTTGCAATAGAAGACCAATTTTAACACTAAAAATAGTCAAGAGGTTTTTAAATAATAATTGTAAATATTTCTTACAAATTAGCCTATCTGGATAAACTACATCAAATAAACACTCTGCTTTGTGTAGTTTTGACGAGCTTTTTCATTTAAAGTAATTTTAACTTTTTCCTAATTAGAACGGGTCATCATGTATTAATTTGACACACAAAAAGATAAAAAATTAATATTAGAACTTGTAGACTAAATAAGGGAAATTATTAATATATTTACTCACAAGATAAATGTTAGACCTTTGATATTTGCAGTTTAATCTGAGCAGTTTATTCAAAACTTATGCAAAATGTTGATAATTACAGCTATTGTAATTCAAAAAAATTGCTTCAAAACCATTACTAACAGAAAATAACAAATTTAGATATAAAAAATTGATCAGAGGAACCTAAATAGAAATAAAACCAGTCAGCACATACAAAGTTAAAAGACTACAACCTACCATGTAAATATAGTAATCAATTCTTACGAATATTGTGGCAGAGAAGTAACACCATTCTGAGCACATACTGTGAATTAATACATTTCTTCTAGCTACTCCTATTTCCAGTGAATTATTTGATGTATTACTAATAAAAGACTTATTTAATACATATGTATTTACATAATAGAGAATTTCCAACTAAGGTTAAAAATCTACTAGTCACAGTTCACAATTGTTTATTAGTTTATTTTATATAATATTTTTTTAAAAGAAATATTTAAAGAAAAAATGTATTCTGAATAGAATTTTCAATACCACGTTTACAAATTTGATATTTTAAATTTCTTGTTAAATATATATTAAATTAGATGAGCTGCTATATTATTACAAGTATTACATTGCTAACAAGTTAAGAAATGTACAAACTTAGTTGTTTTTGATAATTTTTACATTTTAATTATGAAAACAACATTTTTCAACTTTAAATTACAATTATTTTAAGTTGTTTAATAACAGTGCTGTTTACGTTTACTTCAAAGGATATTTAATCAAAACTTTATAAGTTCTATGTATGCATCAATTATTTTCACTTCTTTGTTATACAATGTGATTAAATAATAGTATATGGATATTGGCAATATTGCTCTGAGTTTGTGAATGATAGTTTGTATCACTAAAGAAAGTAAAAGTTGCTTCCCATATTTATGTATTACTATTTTTAAGCTTTAAAGACAGTGTTTCACATTCACTCAAAATATGAATGGATGTAAATACAAATGTTATGTAATGATAGGAACAGTAATACAATGTTGTATTTAAGCCTAGTTTATTATTATACTAAACACATTTACCAGCAGAAAGTTCACAACAAGTTGGCTAACACGAAGTCTATAACGTTTTCCCAAGTGCAGTCCATAACTATTTGGCAATGTAGTCAACAATTTCAAGTTGTAAGGGAGATGAGTGAACTGCAAATGGGCCAAGACATCAGGATGTTGCTGGAACAAGTTGATTATAATAAATAGGGCTATTATTGCCTTCCCACTTGTTGATCAATAACATTCATTGGAGAGAAATTATACTGTTGGTTGGTCAGAATGCCAGGATGTTTTGATGCAACTAGTTTCTTAAAAATATAAACTTGGTTTGTATCGGCTCCTAACGTATAGAAACAAGTTAGAGTTTGAGAAAAATGAGTAAACTGAAGTTGGGTCAAGAGAACAGGATCTTGATGAAACAAGTTGGTTATAAATAGTCTTGGCTTATATTGGCTCTCAACATATTAGAAATAAGCTAAAGTTTGACGGAAATAAGTAAACTAAAGGTGGGCAAAGCGAATAACAACAATACAGATTATAATAAAGTAGGCCTTTATTGGTTCCCAACATGTTAGAAACAAGCTAAAGTTTGAGTGAAATGAGTAAACTGAAGGTGGGTCAAAAGTATGGGATGTTGATATAACAAATTAGCTATAAATGAACTTGACATTTATTGGCTCCCAACATGTTAGAAATAAGATAAAGTTTGGGGGATATGAGGTAACTAAAGATGGTTGTAAAGAGTAGGATGTTGATATAACAGGTTGGCTATAATGAACTTGGCTTGCATTGGCTCTCAACATCTTGTAAATAAACTGGAGTTGTGAATGAAAGAATTAAACCGAAGGTGGGTTAAAATTCCAGGATATTGGCACAGCAAGTAGGCAATAACCAATGTGGCTATTATTGGTTGCCAACATGTTAGTCAAGCAAACTCCAGTCGCAGTTGGGATGAAAGTTGGTCAACCTTGAGCTGATCTGAATGCCAGAATATAGGCTATAATAAATATGACTAATTGGACCCAACTTGATTCATAATAATAGGCTTTCATAAACAAAAGTGAACAGTTGATCACTGAGCCAACAGTCACTTTATACAAAACTTTCACTTGAGCTCAAAATACCTTTACTGTGGCCCAACCTTTTAATTGTTGAACTTAATCCTAAATCAATGGACATCTTTTTCTCCTCCTTGCTTAAAACCTTTACTACACTCTTCTTCATCAATAATTGTTCAGGTGATGTTTTCTTTTGACTAGAGTTGGTAGATAATGTAGTTGTTGTTAATGTGCATCTTCTATTAAATCTATTCTTGTCTTTTTTTCTTAAGCCCAATAACCTGCTAAATCCATCACGAAATTTTGAGGACATGAGATTATAAAGAATCGGGTTTATAGCGGAATTCAAATAGAGCATAATACGGGAAAAATAAAGAATGTTGTAATATTTTTCTACACCTAAAGACATGACGACATCTGGTGGTTCCAATATTATCCAAAGTGTCAATGCTCGAAAGGGTAACAGGCAAAGGAAAAATAAAAGCACCACTGTTCCCAACATAATTATAACCTGCCTCCTGTATCGTAACGCTGTACTGCTTGTAGACGGAGCAACAATACCTGGGTTTCCCATCAAATGACAAGCTATCACTGTGTACAAGATCATAAGAATCGCTAAAGGAAGTGCAAAAAAAAGAGATATCGTAAGGATGAAGTATAATGCTGACCAGAAGGTATCTGCTTGGGTTAGACAAACTGGAACCATAGTACCATCAATGTATTCTTCATAGCGGTAGTTGGCAACAATCAGTATCGGACTGAAAATAAAATAAATAGCTATTTGTACTTGATGTTTCAAAATGATGTTACCAAACCTTGAGAACTGATAATAGGCATAAAAATAAAGGAAAGAGATGTCTCGAATCAGTTCCTGTTATATTAAATTGGTTTCTCTAAATCTACTTATATTTGATAAAAACATATTTTTTGTTATTTGTCACAATCAAACCATATTTTAAAACTATTTTTTAATGATGTTTATAAAACATGAAATTTTCATAAAAGTTTACTCGGTAAAAAATTTGTTAATCTCTTATCTGTAAATGAAGTAATAACTTTTCTTTTATTGAAGGAACGACTATCAACAAAAGAGAGTGATGGAATTAAACACAGTACTATCATTTAAAACTGTAAGGAAATCAAGGATTCCGCGCCGAACCACAAAAACAGAAAGAATTGAACACTTGGTATTTTGTAAAATCGTTTGGAAATATTTGCTATGGTTTGAAACAATTTTTATTTTAAATGTTCCAATGAAAAATTATAGCTTTCTGAAGACACAAACTCTTTTTAATTGTGTGTTCAAAATTTGGACTTAATGCCTATAATCGGTTCCTAAAGTTTGATTAAAATTGGTTTGTATAATTAAATCAATACAGTTTATCACAATAAGTATACCGGAAAATATATTTAACACAGGTATATATCTACAATATCTCTAAATTATATTATTTATCACTGTAACAATTTTTCAATACAATTTAAAATATTTTATTTTTAGATTATAAAAATTAAAAAAATAATATGATATTTTAATAGCAAATGTTTGTTATTTGAATATTTTGATTGATAAAATAGTTAACATTTAGTTATAATAGCAGTACTTAAAAAACCCGCTATTTTCATTTTTTCTTCTGTTCGGTAGTAACTGTAACGAAATGACATTATCAGATGTTCAGGTAATTAATACTGCCCCTATTGTATATATTACGATTACTACACATGCCATGGTTTTGAATTTTTTCTGATTTTGGTTTTCATATTATCCTGTCATATAACTTTCAAACTCATAAATTAAAAGTATGGCTTCTTACATTTTTGGAGGAGCGTGGGAAGGGGGTAATTCACCTCACTAATTTACTGACTTTGGTCTCTGGCCTCGGTCGGTATTGTATTTTATTGTGTACATTTATAGTTTAAATTGGAATTTATATATAAATGCCATAAACTGAACACATTTTACACAATTTAATAAATTAACATATGACTGAAACATAATATCCATCACAAAACAAATCAGCCTCTCCTGACACCAAAAAAACTGGTGTGTGTAGGACCACACGTTGGAAGTGATAACTACTATGGCCGGTCAGTATTTCCAATATCTTTTGAACAATACGGGGGGACATGCTTCAAGAAAACTTTGCAATGAGTATACTATTGTTATTATTTTATGTTATGATTAAAATTTAAAGAGTCCTGAATATTTTTGCCTGTAGAAATATAAACAGCAATAATTATGATAACCTGTCCAGTTTCTATTACATATCTACTTAAACAAATTTCTCCGATTTTCGACTGGAACACTCCAAGGCTAGCTGATTTGTTTGAATGAATATCCATATGTGAGGTTACTGTATTCGCAATATCACCTGCATTATGATAAATTGCTACTCCACCGGCAGAAATCCCAGGTCGTATATACTTTGTAACGCAATTGAAATCCGGAATATCTGATCTCTCCATCTTTCATATGTGTTTCCGAAAGAATAATTACATTTCATTTTTTCAAAATACTGTCATTGAGATCGAGTGCGTATGCAATGATGCTTTGACAATTGATTGAAAAAAATATATTCCTGTTTTGTTGCAAATAAAGTCAGACAAAACTTCACTAATTGTTGTAAGCACAAACGTATGTGCAATGCTATGCAGCCCAAAAATATGTGCAGTGCTATATAGCCCAAATGTGTGCGTAGTGCTATACAGCCTAAACGTATGCACAGTGCTATACAACACAAACATATGCACACTATTATACACCCCAAACTTAGTACTATACAGCCCATACGTATGTGCAATGCTATACAGCCCAAACGTATGCGCAATACTAAACAGCCCAAACATATGCGCAGTGCTAATAGCCCAAACATATGCGCAGTACTATACAACACAAACATATGCGAAAGCTATACAGCCCAAACATATGCGCAGTACTATACATCACAGGCCTATGCGCAATGGTATACAGCCCAAATGTATACGCAGTGTTATATAGCCCAAACGTATGCACAGTGCTATACAACACAAACGTATGTTATTATTATGTTCAACATAACGTCGCATATGAACATATATAGGTATACACTTATGATTATGCCGCTCTTATGGTACGCAGTGACCGTGACGCAATTTTGACATTTTACTCCTATCCCAGAAAGTGCCTAACAGGTCTATAGAAGTTATCACTTCAAAAATTGTATTAAGGTTCTTCTAGAAGTGCCAGGTTCTAAAGAGTAAAATGCACTTTCTATGAAGTAACATCTGAGTGAACACTAGATACTCTCAAAAGCATCTTTGTTTTTAACATTTTTTGGAATGAGTTTTGGGAAAGTGGTGGACTTTCATAGCCACCACGTTAGAGGTATGTGAATCTCTCGGAACTTAAATATTAAAATTTAGCACCTTTAACCCTGTCGAAACAGCTATCACACCAGGAAATCATCATTGATAATTATTTTTTATGGCATTGTAGTGTTAACTTATCAACTTTACTAAAACAAATGAGAAGGCTAGTTCTAGTGGCAGAGTTAGGTGTTTCATCGTAACACACTAGAACAAGTGAATTTTTGAAACCGATGTTTATAATGATTTTTATGGACAACCTTGAATAACCCAGAATGCTACAAAGTTCGGTAGTTAAGGCCAACATTATTTTAAGAGATAACTACCGAATTGAAAATATGACCATAGAGATTAGCCGTCAATTTGTCTGGGTCCCAGAGTTGACTACTAGAATGCCTAGATTACCATGTCTCAATTCCAGCACTGAAATACTTTGGGCCTTCGTGCATGTTACTATACTTTCATAATAAATCTCTTAACAATCTTGTATTAGATTATTATGTTTACGTCATAAATTGGATTTACCTTTAAACCAGGGTATCGGTGAACAATGAAGGGTAAAATATTGAGAATAGATTTGAAATCTGTGACCAATAGAAATACTTGTATTACAAAGAGTCAAAGTGAAGTCACTACCACTTCCTACTAAGTGAAACATCTATTTCTAAATTGGATATCAGTTTGAACAAGCGTATCCTTGAGCTCTGAATGGTAAAAAATTTAGAATAGATTTTAAATCGGTCGTCTTAGGGATATATCTTATTTGAAATAGTTATGGTGAATTAAACCCCTATCTCCTAATAAGTGAAATGTCTACGTCTAACTTGGTTAGCAGTTTGAAACAAAGTAACATGTAGCCCTGAGGTATAAAATATTAAGAATCGATGTCAAATCGGTCATCTTTTGACATACTTTTATTGATAAAAGTGAAGTTAACCCCCACCTCCTAATACATGAAACATATACTTTTAAATTGGATAGCAGTCTGAACCAGAGTATCCTTGAAACCTGAGGGGTAAATAATTGAGGATTGAGAATGGGTAAGGATAACTACCAAACTTAAAATGTGAATGTAGGGAAAAAGCGTCCATCTTGTTCTGGGTATCGGGGTCAACTGCCAGGATGCCTAGGTTACCACCTCTCAAGTCCAGTGTGTAACTACTTTGGGCCTTCATGCATGTTCAAGTACTTTCGTAAAAAAAAAAACTCATAACAACATCACATTAGGTTATTGTGACTAAGTCACAAATTTATTATAAGTTTGAACCAGTATATACTTGACCCCTGAAATATAAAATATTGAGAATAGGTTTTAAATCCGTGATTGTTGAAAATAATTTTATTGTAAACAGTTAAATTAAAAGTTAACCCCATCTCCTATTAATTTGAATTTATATTTATACATTTTATATCAGTTTGAACCAGAGTATCATTGATTCCTGGGGTTAGGGATTTGGGACAGAAATCCCAGGGGGTAGCAGAGGATGATAGTCACATCTAGATCTGAGGAAGCTACCTTCAGGACTGCTTGAGGTGACCCTGCTTTAACTAATCACGGTGGATCTAGAGCTGAAGATCGATAAACATTTCCTAATCCAAGGTGTCAAGTGTCCTTAGGTCAATACTAAGATTAATTCTGTGCTAATGGATGAATTGTACAAGGGTGATTGTGCATCAAACAGAGCCTATGGAGGACTAGGAGACCCTTCATAATAAATAGCCACTTTTTAAAATGTTGAAACTTGTGGGAACATTTATGGATTATTTACAAAGTAAACAAATTAATAATGACATAACATACTTAGAAATTGTTATTGAGAATGAAACAGAAACAACTTCAGTTGGTTCTGAGTCATGTGATAAGATGGCGGGAAGGTCTATGAGCTATACCAAAACCGAAATCTTATCAGTTAAAATAATTGGACAATGCCCCTTTGGATAATCTAGTGTAATATCCATCATAGCAATGCTGCTTCTGCAGTCTTCTGTCAGTGATTTCTAACTGAGAACATAGACCTAGCCCTTATTTATGAATCTTGGATAAATGGAGGTAAGATAAGAGGAATGGGTGTGCAAGAGTAAGGTCATATATAGTGGTTCATATAATAACTTGCAAACCTGTATTGCAGTTAAGTATAAACTATGATGTCTGCCTTTGCTTGCTTTCTGTTACAGAGATATCACCACGGTGAAGATCACCTGTGGATACAGAAAGGTAAAAGATAAATCAAACCAAACCAAACCTTCCCTATGATTTGGAGGAAACTCCACCCTCTGAAGAACTAGAGACGGTGATGAATTTCTGTGAGAAAGAGAAGGAGCATTTCCTCGTGGGATTAGACTCCAACTCCCATCACATAGCATGGGGTTTAAGTAACATGAATACTGGAGGTGAGTCCCTCTTAGAATTTCTTAACAGTAAAAGTTTATTGGTAGTTAATGTTGGTGATGAACCTAACTTTAGAAACAAAGTAAGGAAAATGTAATTGACATTACAATTTCCACAGAGTATATTAGTTTTTTTGTAACTGACTGGCATGTTGCTGGTGAAGTCTCATCATCTGACCATTGTCACATTAAATGGAACTTCAATTTTTATTCTGACATACAAAAGTTTAGAAATCCCAAAAAGAACTAACTGGAACGCTTATCATGAAAAATAATTAACCTATAGATTAGATTCCTTCAGTAACAGAGTCAGAGAGTCAGAGTCATAAACAATATCAATTTTATGGCGGCTAATATCCAAGAAGCCACTATTGATTCATATAGTAATAATTCTCCTATCCAATCCGTATTCACAAAAAGGGGAGCAAAATGGTGGAATAAAGATTTAGATAGTTTAAAGAAAATTACTAGGCGGTTATTTAATAAAGCTAAGAAAACCGATCAGTGGGACAACTATCATAAATCCTCAACCGAATATAATACTCTTTTAAGAAGATATAAAAGATCCCCTTGGAGAAACTTTTGCCAAGAGATTGACTCTACTAAAGCAGTCTCTAGGATACACAAAATTTTATCGTAGGAACCGATTCATCCAACTGGATCCATTGATGATCCTAGAGGTGGTTTTATTTCTTCAAGTAAAGACACACTAAAAGTGTTAACTCAAAACACACTTTCCAGATAGCATTGTAATGACGGAAACTGGCATAATCCATAATCAGAGTGGGACAACCTCTATAAGAGCTTCTTGTTCTGACTGGAAAACTGCCAGAGAAGTTATTACTGTATTCAGGGTAAAATAGGCTATAAATAAATATGATCCATTTAAGTCCTCAAGAGAAGATGGAATCTTTCTGGCTCTAATCTAAAAAGTTTCGGAATCACTTCTCCTTCTACTTTACCTTCAGGGCTAGCCTGGCTTATGGCTATATACCTATAGTATGGAGGTGTAGTAGAGTAGTTTTCATACCAAAACCAGGAAAGGGAAATTAGACAAATCCCGAAACATTTCAACCAATATGTTTATCCTCCAATGTTCTAAAAGCAATGGAAAGAATAATACAAACACACTTACAGAATGAAATTCTTATTAAAAATCCCAGTCACTGCAACCACATGCATACCAGTCGGGTAAATCTTGTGAAACAGCCTTACATCAACTGGTGAGTAGAATCGAGGAATCAATACATAACAAAAAAATTGCTTTGTGTGCATTTCTCGATATATAAGAGGCCCTTGATAATATTGCTTATCAATAAATCATAGCAGCAGTTAAAATTCGAGGGGTATAAAACACTATTAGTAATTGGTTAGAATCAATATTAAGAAATAGAATAATTCGTGCAACCCAGTATGGTGAGAAATTAGATGTGATAGCTGTGAGAGGTACTCTTCAAGGAGGAAATTTCTCTCTGATGCCGTGGACAGTGGCGGCGATTCGGGGGGGGCCCGCGAGCCTTAAACCGGGATTTTTCGGGAAATTTTATCGGGACCCGGACACGCGACGGGCCCTGCTACACTTGCCCCCCTATCATAACAATATTTTTATGAGTATTGTCAAGAAATTACTAAATAAGTTAAAATGTCTTCAGACAAGATTGTGCATCATGCATCCAAAACGGCAATAACCATTATTGTTTAGAGAGCAGTATTTATTATTTAATGTCATGATACGAAGTATGTGTATTGTTTATCGTTGGCCGATAAGTAATGCAGCTATCGCTACATCGCACATCGCGGTGCTTCACCGGCGCCGGCCGGCGAAAAGATATACATCTGGGAAAAGATTATTGGGAGAGGGGTGCCGGATGAACAAATTTGCGGGGGGACCCGCAGGTTCTTATCGCCGCCACTGGCCGTGGAACATGGTAGTCGACCCCCTAAGTAAATTACATTTTTATACACAAAGTATAGGGAAAACATAGTAGTGTTAATAAGAGGTAAATCTTAAGTGTTCTTGCAGAATTAATGAATAGAGCATTAAAGAAGATCGAAGACTGGTGCAGGAACGAGGGTCTTTCCGTTAACCCGGATAAGACTAACCTCATACCCTTCATGAGAAACATTAAAATAGACAGAGTTAAGGTAAGTCTAGTAAATACTAACATAGAATTTTCAGATGATGTTAAGTATCTAGGTGTCATTCTGTATAGAAGACTCACCTGGAGTAATCATGAAAACTGCATTTTACAGAAATCAACCAGTTTACTTATGGCATGTAAGCGACTTCTTGAACTGCAAGAACTGGGGTCTCCGTCCAGCTATGACTAAATGGCTTTATGATATGGTAATTAAACCTCAGATACAGTATGGTGTCCTAGTTTGGTGGAGAAGAACACTTATAGATGTCACCAGATGTAGGTTGACTAGTCTACAAAGATTGGCCTGTCTATGTATCTCAGGAGCTTTTAGAAGTACACTAACAGCAATAATAGAAGTTCTGTTAAGATTAGCTCCACTAGATCTCAGTATAATAGCTGAGGCAAGTTCAGCACCATACAGAATGAAATACTCTGGAATGTGGAAAGGAAACTGTTGGGAAAAAGGACACAGTACCATTAGTAAACACAAATAGTATAATTACGTACTTACTATAAGAAGTGTTTACATCAGTAAAAAAACTTCATAGACTATACCATTTGAAGTTATCATCCAAGAGAGAAAGGATATCAACAGAAATTGGTTTCCAATTCAGAATAGTAAAGAATACTATACTAATTGATCTCATACTAACTTCGGTGCAGGTGCGGTAATATATGGTAAAACAACCAAGGAAAATATAAGTGTAGTTTTGGGGAAATAAGCAACTGTATTCCAAACTGAAGTCATGGCAATACTGGAATGCGAACAACTGTGCCTAGCTAAAGGATGTACCAATGAGCATATCATTATCAGGTTGGATAGTCAGTCTGCTATAAAGTTTGTAAGCTCACATGAACACTACTCATCACTAGTGTGGGATTGTCACTGAACCTTAACCAAGCTTTCGACCCAAAACCAGGTAAAACATAGCTAGATACCAGATCACAGATGATACGAAGGAAACGAAAAGACAGAGAAACTAGCAAAAAATGGGACCAAGAGATCCTTCATTGGCCTAGAACCTGTATGCGGAATAACTAAAGCTGTAGCAAAAGATAGTCTAAAACAATGGTTAAACTCAGAAATTGAGGAACATTGAACAAAATATTCCGTAGGAAAACTATACAGATTACTGGTCCAACCAGATCTGAAACTATCTAAATTCATCACTTCACAAAGTAAAATCTTAACCTTCGTATCAGGGCATGAGGCTTTCAAGAAGCATCTTAACACCATGTGATTATTACAAGAAAACTTGAAATGCAGACTACTGTATATAATCAGCACCTAGAAACTGCAGAAGATATACTTTGAAAATGCGAAGCATTAAGATGTAGAAGACAACTGATTTTCGGCCTAGATGCGACTTTTGAAGCAACAAGCAACCTAGCTAGGAAAATCCTGACCCTAACCAAGGGAATAGACATAAGCTAGTTAGGGATATTTAAGAAGTACACAAAAAGTCTTTTAGGCTGAAGTGTCTGGGGGGGGGGGGGTAAAACCAACTTTTATTTATAATAATAATAAAAATAATCTTTGACCCCTGAAGGGTGATCATGAAAATTTTTTTATTGAAAATAGTCAAGGTGAAATTAACACTACCACCTCTCATAAGAGATGCAACTCCTATTTCTAAATTTAATATCAGGTTGAACCTGAAGTATCCTCAAAACTTGAGTGGTAAAATATTGATAACCTATATTAAATTGTGTATCTTTTGACATAACTTTATAAAAATGAGCCAACAAGAAGTTACCCCCCTCTTCCTAATAAGTGAATGGTCTACTTCTCGACTGAATAACAGTTTAAAGCACAGTAACCTTGAGTCCTAAGGGTTAACAATATATTGAGAATAGATTTTAAATCATTTATCTTATGACATACCATTATTGAAAACAGTTAAAATGAAGTTAACCGGTACTTTCTAATAAATAAAAAACCTCCTTCCAAATTGGATATCAATTTCAAACAGAGTATCCATGAGACCTGTAGATTGAAATATTGAGAATAGATTTTAAATAGGTCATATTTGACATAATTTCATTGTAAACAATCAAGGTGAAGTTAACATTATTAATTAGTGAAACATGTATTTATAAATTGGATATCAGTTTTAAATAGAGTATCCTCTAGCCAAGAGATGTAAAATATTGAGAATGTATTTTAAATTGGTCAACTTTTGACATACTTTTATTGACTAAAGTCAGGGTGATGTCTAAATTGGAAATCAGTTTGAACCACAGCTGGGATTTTAAAAATCTACCAATTTGTACCTTTCCAAAGAACATCTGATTACAAACTGTATCCAATAAATGAATACCCTTTTGCAAAAACAGCATGCAAATGAAATTTACACATAGACAATTAATAAAAAATAATTTATAAATAAGCCACATAGATTTCTGTATTATAGTCTAAATCAATTTTGTTTCTGAAACAGTTGGAGAAAAATGTTTAGACTAACAAATACGTAGTGTTATTGAAATTTTCTTATTTACAGATAGTAGCTAAAGTAGAGAAATTTAATTTGGAGATCAATATTAAATCAGTGTTTCTGTTTTATACTTTGAGTCGATAAATACGGCAAACACTGTAGAAATCCAATTTTAATATTGATGATAATCGCTGCGAAATCTGCAATTTTTATTCAGTTTGGAGATTGTAGATAGGTTGTACTTGGGAAACATAGAAATGTAGTTAATTAGATTTCAGTTCTATTTTTTGGAAACAACATATTTAAGACTTCAGAAAAGACTTCAAATGGTTGACAGGGGTTGAACGTTTTAACAAAATTAATAAGAATGGTGAATAATATAATGATTAGCCTACTTGGAATGCCATTCCTGACCACTTTAGCTCTATTATAAAAGCTGACCAATACTGTATTAACATATAAATGTGTGCGAATAATAATTTTCTGAAATGAATTTGATAAAAAGAAGTTTGTGAAATCGATTGACAGATGGATCTAGTTCAATGTGTGTTTCATAAACCTAGTATAAAATATTTAGCAACTCGTGTGTAACAGCAAAAATATCATTAATTCAAGTGAGATAATTCATGTTAATTTTATATCTGTCATACATGGTACGTCACATATTCGACATATTTTTTATTTTATACCATGCATGCTATTCTTTTTTTTCACAATTATTGTATCATTTCTTGTATATGTATATGTACACAATATCTTATGTAATGTTAACGAAACTTTTAAAATGTATACATTACCTTGTAAGCAATGCAGCGAGAGCCCAAGCAAGAAGACAAATAATCATTGCTCTAGTCTTCGTACAAACATAACCAGCTCTTAAAGGTTCACAGATGGCGTAGTATCTTTCAAAACTAATAGCTAAGATAGTGAGCACTGAAGCGTGGGCAACCGTCAATTCCACAAATGGAACAGCTTTGCCTGTAAAAATGAGTAAAACATTATAAAGGTACAAATTTCAAGAAACAAACATTTTTATTTACATTAATTAATCTATTTATAGAAATTTTGTAAAAAGATAATTAAAATTTATAACAAGTTCAAAATTAATCAATTACCCAGAATTTAAACCCGGATCTCTAGATTTGCACATTGATGTTTTATCAATTTAGACCACTTATGTAATATTGACTAAGTGTGGAATCTTGAACTATATAACATTTATATAATACAATATTTACTGTATGTCAATTTTAGTCATTTTTACTATACCTTAATTATATGTGGCTACATGTTTCACTGCCACAGGCATCATCATCAGGTCAGTTCTTTATGTTCACTTAAAAACTCATTTGATTTTAAACACAACACTTAATTTACACTCTTTTAAGAGTCTAAAGTCTTCTAGGAAGTGCCACACAGACAAGAAGTAGATCATAAATGGCAAAATTGAATTAAAATATTAATGTATAAACAAAATTTTATATATTTGATGTTGAGACGGTTTGGGAAGAGCCAAAAGTCTCAAGTCAATTTAAAGCAGTTTAAATTCCCGCGATAAACCATGTAGAGAGGAGGCGAGGTGGGGCGATGACGTCACGCAAGCCAGATGCAAATCTACAGGCTCGTGCATGAAAAGTCACTTTGCCTCGTTCCTTATTCTATTAAAAAACTAAATTATTATTATAAATAAATATTCAGTAGAATCAACCGATCAATAATATCAACAAATAAATTTAGAATCATTTAAAACAAAAAAGTTATTCAAGTTTTTATAGGGGCTCAAAAACCTAAAATTTGGAAAAAGGTTAAATTCAAAATTCAAAAAACGTAGAGTCATAACTAAGAGGGGAACTAACAATAATCATAAATAAAAAATATGAAATAATAATAATAAACAGGTGAGAATGGACTTAGAAAGTCATTCTTGGGGAGTTTTTTGGAATTTTTGAGTTGAAGGGGGAATTTATTAAACAATAATAATAAGTACAATTGAAGAGACCACAATAGGGCACAATAATATGTACTTAGATTCAAATTTGAAATTAAAATATGGGAGATATAATAATTACAAAAAGTAAAACTTTAAAGCCCAAAAGCGGTTAAATTTAAAGTTAAAGGGGAGAACTAACAATGTAATTATATATGTCTAGTGTGTAAAAGTGTAAAACATCAAAGCAGAAATAATAATACATAATGGGGGGGTTTTTATGAACTAAAAACACGACGATAAAAACTTTGGAACTTCAAGGACGTATAACTCGAGAACCAAGCGAGCTACGTAAAAAGTACCAACAGATTTTTTCGTCATAGAAGAAGAGGAACGAAATTTCGTCAAAAGAATTTTGAGAAAGGACTTATCTCAAAAGTTCAAAAGAAGAAAATCCGAATTTTGGGAAAAGGGCGATAACTCGCGAACGAAGCGTACTAGGACGACGAATCAAGTTCCACAAGACCCACAAGATGGAGAGGAAGAAGAATCCAAAAGGAACTTGAAAATCGGACCGGGCGTTCGAAAGTTATAGCGAGTTGAACGAAAAAATGTCAGAAGTTGTAATTTTCAGGAAAAATCATGTAGAGCAACGCGCGCAACCCTCAGTGAGAGTCCAGCGACTGGACTTTGCAATGCCAACTTGGATCACAAATAACACTGAATAATAAATACAATAAATTATTATTTAAAAGGTGTTTTAATAAAGAATAAAGGAAGAAAACTATTCAGTAGTCAAAAACTATGATTAGAAAAATATCTAGTGTGATAATTTCAGACCAAAAGGGCCTGAAAACACGTAAAAGGAATAAAATACTTTTCTCTTTAAAAGGGAGAAAAATTGGCTCCAGGTAGTGGGAATACAGAAAGGGAGACCATAATTTATCCGTCGAAAGACGGGTACTCTTGTTTTGGAATCGACGCAAGGAAGATGTATTTTTGGCAACAGACTCCAAGCTGAGAGGACACTACAATTGTCACTCTACTAAATTGGACTTAGAAAAATTTCTACTCATTTCGAACTTCAAGTCAACTTAGCAGATTTCAAGACCAGCATTCAACCAACTTATAATCTACAGGATCTGGATTGAAGACATCGCATCAGCATCAGCCAAATTAAACAACAAATTCCAAAACCTACAAGAACTTCTAATTAAGTGTGAAGGTATCATATACTTAAGGAATAATTCGCAAATATTAACTTCATTTCAATCATAACGTCATTTGGGGAATTATTAAAAATTAAATTCATTTTTATAAATTTCTGCTTTGGTGTTATAGATAATTAATCTTTAAATACGACTTTTTCAGTACAGGAAAAACTGTCTGTGGTTCTGTCTGAAAAGTCTAGTGTCTTTTATTATTTTGTTTAGAATATAGGAAATATCCTATTTGTATTTTTGTCAAATATTTAAATTGTTTTGTTGTTGTTTAATCAACTTTGTTATCATTTAAAATTTTAATTTTTAACTGTGCTGAAAAGAAAAGATTATATACATAATTCATTTCTAAATTTTGTTGTGTTTTCAATATATATCCATTCTGTACATGCTAATAACCTTGTCTAATATAAATAATATATGTGTGCTCTGGAAATATAATTTGAAATATTTTAATAGTTATTATCAGAACTTAAGAGCCGATTTCTCCCAAAAGGCACTTCCCCAGAGAGAGAGAGTGTTACTTTAAATAAAGAGTCAAATAATCGAGCATTGAGATAAAATTCAGGGAATTTTGTGTAGATTAAAAATTGGTAAGTTTATGAGGACAAGCTCATACTTACTAGAGCCAAGTATTGCAATATCTTTGATTGCATAAAAGGTAAAAGTGAGCATCTTGGCCTTGCCCGTGTTAGTTCCAACCTGAAAGGTGATTTGCCTTACGGTGGTGAGTGTACAGCGAGTTTAAGAGTACGCGGTAAGTGGTGTTCCCAAAAGAGGAACGAAAACTCATTAAATTCGAACGGAGCCAACGCGGCAAGTAGCGTTCCAAAGTGGGGCACGAATTTGCGACCGTCGGACAGGAACGAACACAGCAATGTGTACAACAAAGGTATGAAAAGAGTGTAACATAAGTGTTGTTTTTAAAAATAAATGAGTTTTCAAGTGAGCATAAAGAATTGTCCTAATGATGCTGCCTGTGGCAGTGAAACATGTAGCCACCTATAATTAAGATATAGTAAAAAGATTACAATTGACATAAAGTAAATATTGTATTATTTATATATGTAATACATATTATATGTATAATATATGTAAATCTAAGGCTTAAAACAATGAACATTTATATCTATTTTTGGGTCATCACATCTGCTGTCCCATTACTGTTACTGTTCCGCAGTATAAATTTTAGCTCCCTTGGATACGTTATTGTCCTATTGTATTAATTACAGTTTCACAGTATAAAAAGCTGATTTGTCACATAGTATAAGGCACTGTCTTGTCCCATCAAACTACATTAACTACATTCTCATAGTATAAGGAACTCTCTTGTCCCATTGTATTAACTCTAGTCTCAATAGTATAAGGCGTTGTCTCTTCCTGTCGTACTAACTTCATTCCAATAGTATAAGGAATAACAACCTACCTTGTCCTATGATATTAACTACAGTTTCATAATATAACAAACTACATTGTCCTATCAAAATAACTACAGTCTCCTACTAAAAGGAGTTACATTGTCCTATTGTATTAATTCCATTCTCATAGTAAAATGAGCTGCCTTCTCCCATCATACTAAGACCATTCCCATAGTATAAAGATAAGGAGCTGCCTTGTCCCATAGTTATTAACTACAGTTTCATAGTATAAGGTTCTGCCTTGTTATATCGTATTCACTACAATCTTATAATATAAAGAGCTACCTAGTCATATTCCAACAACTCCAGTCTCGTGTTATATGGAGCTTCATTGTCCCATCATATTAACTACAGTCTCATAGTATAAGGATTTTCATGTTCCATCAGTTTAATTACAGTCTTACAGTAAAATGAGTTCACTTGTCCTATTGGAATAGCTACAGTTTTATTGTATAAGGAACTGTATGTTGTTGAATTGTATTTACAACAGCCTGAAACTATAAGGAGCTGCCTCATTCAATCTTATTAACTACATTTTCATAGTATGAGAAGCTGTCCCATTGTATTAACCATAGTCTTATAGATATTTTGTTAAATATAATATCGTAGTGTAAGTAGCTGTCCTATTGTAATAACTATAGCAGTGGTCACCAATTAAGTTTCATGAAAGTCCGTTTCAAAGTCTTGCCGAGCTTCCGCGGTCCATTCAGGGGAAACCACCAAGGGTACTCCCCCAAAATTTTTTTGAAAAATTAACAGTTTAACTCATTAATTTGAATCATTATTCAAATATTTGGGATAGTTACTACTCTGTATCTATTTCGATATAATGTTCTTCAAATATATTGAAGTTTGATATTATGCCATTGATCGATTAAAATAAAGGCCATTATTTAAATCAGATTTGGCAATAAAAATTACTTTATTAAGTATGTTTACTTATAAAATTGTCAAAATCTATTCTCGAATTTAGACCTCGACTATATCTCTTTTGCTATTGAAATACCAAGATAAATCAAATTAAACGTTTTACTAGGCATAAAATAATTGGGTAACCGTTAAAATAATGCAACAATATTAAATCAATAGCCTACTTTTTATTGAGAGTTGTATAATAAGAAATAAGGTACATATAAGTAACTCTAATAAAAAAAATCAAACTCGTTTAAAAAGTTTAAAAAATCAGTGGAAAAATGACATGTTAAAAAAATTAACATATGTAAAATAAAAAGAAAAAATCACACATAAGTAGTTGAAATTACAAATAAACTTATTCAAAAGTTTACGATCAGTGAGAAAAATGACAAGTTTTATTTTTAACAATCATCTTAAAACTTGGAATGTAGTTTGTGCAGCTGATTCTCATTAATGTGTCGAGATGGTCATCTGTGAGACGGGATCTATAACGATTTTTAATAAAAGTTATTCGCACACATATGTCGATCAAAACATAGTACACCGTTTGATGGCTAAAGTTTTCAATTCTGGATACTTTTTGTCACTGACATAAGGACCAATTAAACAAAATCCAAAATTGGTCGCATTCAAGAGTGTCTGGAACTTTAGAAAAAATTGTCTTTTAGAACAAAATCTTCCTGGTACTCGATAAGTTCCATCTGCAGGGCAGCTTTGTTACTCTTGAAAATATCTGACGCTTCACTGGTTCACACACCATTAGGTTTAAGTGAAAAACTGCTGTTTAACAGTTGCACAACATTTTCAATTTTGTTGAAATCTGTAAATCTTTTTTGAAATTATAATTTAAGTTTATTCATGAAATCAGTGAACTCGGTGATGTCAATGTCCTCATTGCTCTCACAAACAGATTTAAGGAGTGGAAAGTGCAGCAGTGCTCCACTGATATCTTCAGTGAAAGGTTGATCTTTTTAGAAAAACCTCTGATTTCAGAGAAAAGTTCACACCCAAGTTTCCCTTTCCCTTGCAGCTTGAGATTTAAGAAATTTATATGCCGAAATATGTCTGTTAAAAAGGCTATGGAAGCCACGTTTTCTTTAGTGTCGAGGAAGCCTAAATGCTCCTTTGCTACTTCTTGATCACTACTTGAAAGAAATTCTTTAATGTCCTCCAATACTGCAAAAAATCGTTCTAACACCATGCCTTTGCTTAGCCATCTGACGTTGTTGTGGAGAAGCAAATCGTCAATCTGAGCATTGGTTTCTTCAAGAAATGATTTGAACTGGCGATGCTTGAGAGATGATTTCGCACGTAAAAAGTTGATTATTTTGATAACAGTTTGCATTATACTCTGCAGATTTGGATTCAGAGTGAAACATAAGACACTTTGGTGAATGATGCAATGGTATGAAATTAAATTTACATTGCATTTAGGGTCACTGCTAAGTCTCTGAACTAAGCCTTTTCTGCTGCTGCGCCGTCTGTGGTTACCGATATCACCTTTTTCATATCTAATTTGGTTACACTGCTGGTGTTTATTTATTGTTTCGGATGTTTAATAATTTGATTTCATTAAGAGTTTAGAGGGTTTCTTATGAGTTTTTTGTTTTAGGATTTATTTTATTTTTTCGTTGATCGGTATGTCATCGCGGTCCGCACAAAACTAGCCGGCGGTCCGGATCCGGACCGCGGTCCGCCATTTGGTGACCACTGAACTATAGTATCATAGTATACTGAGCTGCCTAGTCCTATCGGATTACTTACAATCTTATAGTAAAAGCAGCTGTCCTATTGTATTAACTATAATCTCATAGAATAAGGAATTGTTCTATTATACTAACTATAATATCATAGTAAAAGAAGCTGTCTATTGTTTTAACAAAAGTAGCACACTATTATGAAGTATCCTATTGTAATAACTATACTTTCATAGCATACGTAGCTGCCTCATTCTATCGTATTAACCAAAGTGTCATAATGGAATTAATGAAACAATTATTCAATTCCACAAAACAGCTTTAATTGCGACATACATTTCTCCGTTAGGCATTTTCAAGCAACAAAATTCAAAACAAAACAAGCCTAAATTAAAAATGTGAGACAAAGGGAAAGGTTAGAGTAAAGGGTTGAGAAATAACAAAAGAAAGGTCAATGATCTAACCTGTGGGATGGAAGTGGGGGTGTTTTAGAAAACAAAGGTTACACAATAGGTCTCAATAGTGGTGATGAGTTAAGATGTATACTGTCTCATAGTATAAGTATGTTCATTACCTCACCGTATCCCTTGTCACATCGAATTAACTACAGTAGCATACTATAAGGAACTAAATTAAACCATAATTCCAATTGCTTGCTTTAGTAAACAAAAGACTCTTTGGGTCACCTGCCTTGTAGAATTACTCCATAAGGCTACATTAATTTAGATTGCATGAAAGTAGATCAAATTATGCAAATTTAAAAAAAGTTACTGTATAGAACTGAGCCAGTTTCCTTACAAAAAATATAGTTTTTTACACACCTTATTAGTAGGATCCTTACATGTGAGTCTGCTATAAATTGTGAGCCCTAGAAATGTTTTCAATAATAATACCTTTAATGCTTCTTCATCTTATATTAAATAAGGTTTTAATTTATTTAATTCAGGCTTTAACACTAAAAACATACATTTAGTGTTAATTGTATTTCCTATAAGACTATTTCATTAAAGTGTTGGGAAACACTATTATTCGGATATATACATTAATTTCTAAATATATTGTTGGTGGACTTTAAAACTGAGAGTTGTGTTAGCAGTAAAATATATTATACAGTTGACTTTGATATGATCGTGGAGATGTAACCTAATATAAAGAATAAACTATAAATATCTTGATTAGGTTATCCTCAGTCCGTCATGTGGACGTAGCTACAGGGCTCTTTTACCAATCACTGTCAAGTTCGTCAGGCTAAGCACTAACACATAAATACACAGAGTGCAAAAAATTTGACAAGAGGAACATTAAAGAAGACTAGAACAGGGGTGGGGAACGGTACTGGGCGGGTTACAAAATAGTGGATGGCAGGGAGAGGTGGAGGAGGGGTAGGGGTAACGGAGGTAGGTTAAAAGAGGCGAGGTAACAAATGGAAGACACCAGAAGTTGGGGAACAAAATGGCGGGGATGGGAAAGTGGGGACTCAAGTCACATGACCAAATGGATTGCCGTGTTTTTCCTGGTCCTCCAGTACCGCCGTCTCTACTGCTTTCCCTTGTCCCATGGTATTAATTACAGTCTCATAGTATAACGAGTTGACCTTTTCCCATCGAATTAATTATAATCTCATAGCACATGAAGCTGTCTTGTCCCATTATATGAATATTAACTGTAATTTCATGGTATAAGGAGGTACATTGTTCTTTCATATTAACTAGATTTTTATTCCCTCCAGAAACAATACAGATACAAAACACATCTATTACAGCTATTTTATACAATAGTAACCAGCGAGAGAGAGAAAAAAATCAAACAAAACCTTTTTTAATAATCTACAATAGACATAAAGTGTACATTGACCTGCACCATATTCTTAAATATATACACTTACACCCAATCATACTTACATACCTATACGTAAAACTAATATACATAGCTTATAACTATAACATTTTCTTATCTAAACTAAAAGAATAAAAAAAAACATTTACTTGAATAGAAAATATAATATAGTTCAAAAGAAAACTCCACATTACTCTGGAAGAGAAAAAAAAAACAAAGAAAAACACCCGGCTCCCCTAAAGGCATAGCCCACTTTGGGGATAGTCTCTCCTACATTTTGTGAAATAAAATATGGCAGCAGTAAGACAAAATTAACCTAACAATATATAGCTCCTAAAACAAAAATTGTAATTTACAAAGAGTTTTCTTTAATTTTTCCCAAAAAATATCGGTGAGCATTCTACACGAATATTAACAATATACATTCACATGTTCTTACTTATCAAGAGAGAAAAAAAGTAAAAAGCCAAATCATAATAAAATTGACACATAGTCTAAAACATCTGAAAGCAATATTATATAAGGGTCACTGTACTATTCAATAACTATTAACTACATACATTAAACGAATGTTCAACCTCCTCCTGTTCAAAGAGCCAATTTCTCAATTTTCGCAAAAAAAAAAAGAAAAATTAAATTGAATATCCACATTTGTTGTGGCCAGGCAGAATATTAAATCATTTTGGCCCGAGAAAACAAAAAATCTTCATAGAGTAAGTTTTAAAAGGTTTTGGCACTACAAAACTTCCTGCACTTCTTAACTGTACCCTCCTCCCATCTTTCCTATCAGAAAGTTATCTTTTTCCACTTTTTATAAAAAATAACTTAAGTACTTTGTAAATGTACAAGTATCTTAAAGGTAATATTCGTCAAGAGAGGAATAATGGCTTTGAATGTTCCAACCTTCTTTTGTTTAGGATCATCCGGACAAACTATTTCTGAATATTAATTAATTACAGGTATTAGATTACTAATGTAAGTCCCTCCCAAATATGCAAACCATACTCTATCCTTCTCTGAACCAAAGAAAAATAAATCATTAGATGACACATATTTCTAAGAAAATAAAACACTCTTAATATACTACCCCACTTAGATTTTAACTTGAAACAAATGGACTTTCCAATTTAATTCATTGTCAAGGGATACAACCAAATATTTTATGCAGTTACTTGCTTTAACAACTGAACACGTATTTTTGCAAAAATTTTTTTCACACGTACAATTTGAGCAAAGATATATATTATATCCTCTGAGAAGTCATATCTTCCCTTTAATATAAAATTAACATAGTTCGTTTTTCCACACAGGACCATACGATTTTTCAAAAACCACGACCTAATGGCTCTTAAGTAATTATTTATGGCATGTTTAACATCACTCCATGTACATTCAGCATAACATAGAACAGTATCATCCGCAAATGATGTTAAACTGCCATTTAGTCGCGCATTACAAAGGTCATTAATATATATAAGAAACAATATAGGGCCCAAAACAGTCCCATGGGGTACCATACTTGATTTGACCCATATTACTAATAACACCATTTATCCTAACACATTTTTTCCTTCCAGCAAGATACATTATCATAGAATAAGGAGCCATGCCTTGTACAATCTTATTAACTAAAATCGTATAGTTTAAGGAACTACTTTGTCCCATATTAACTACAGTTGCATTGTGTAAGGAGTTGTTCTTTTATAAACAGAGCAAAATAAGTTCAAGTTTAAGTCGAACATTTGGAATTTCGTCTCTATGGTTGTTTGTTTGTCACACAGTTACGGATAAAGTGTACCAATCATTATGAAAGTTAGGAAAAGTTCTATGTAACTAAGCCAAAATATAATATGTACATAATTTGTTATTTTATTTTCTGATTTAAAATTCTGGTCAATTAATACAGTGTTCCAATGCATGGCCACGGTTGTTCTGATTAGAAATACAGTCCTCACTCCGAAGTATTAAGCATATAGGTTTCAACAAGACGTAATGAGCACTCGTACAAAAAACTTCATATAAGAAAATTTATTGTGAATTGTTTTTCACAGGAAGTTTTTACATGACCAAAACTAAACTTAGACTGTTATGGTTTTGTTCCTTTAAACCACTAACACAATAAATAATTAAACAAATCTAAGTCTCATTGAAATGTCAAAAATATATAGAAGAATATGGATTTCCTCTTAATCGCTAGCAAAATTTGTTATAACTAGAACGTGCATAGATTTAAAACAAAGATTTCAAGTAAATAATATACAACCCCCTCAAGAACACATTTATATCCTAAGGTTCTCTAGATGGACCTACACCATTCTTTATTCATGTAGTCTTGGGTTAGATACATCTCTTTCATCTTTCAAATCAATTTTATCTTGACAAACTCTTTCCAAGACCCTAACGCTATTAGAGTATTCAAGAGTTTAAAAGTCTTTATTTTATGTTCTTTTCTTCCTTTTTTAAGGCAATGATAACCGAGAGGTTTTTCGCCTTTAAACAACAACAACAAATAATATTTCAACTCTCACTGACATAACATTGTTGTTGAAAAAAAAAACTTTAATGCGTAAAAATATGTCAAAAGTTCTGGTTTTCGTATTACTCCCGTAGACAAATATTTTGGGAACTATTGCATCAAACAAAGACTAAATAAAACCTGAGCACGAACCTACATATAATATTGGAATGAAAACTACATGAAAATCAGAACAGTGGTTCTCGAGTTACTAACAGACGGAGAGACATTGAGTTTTATATTGGTTGAGAAGTTAATACTCTATCAGATAAATTACTGTCCCATCGTATGAGCAACTATCACTACGTTTGAGCTACTATAAAATTGTAGAAGATACAATCACATCAATGAGCTACTGTAACTGTCTCATCCTGTACTTTACTATTTTACCGAATGAGCTATGTCCTATGTATGATCTCCAGTCCCATCATAATATAAGAAGCAACTGCCCAATCTTATAAGCAAGCTACTGTGACACATTAGCTTCTTATGTATATTCTCACACTAGTATATCCATTGTGAAAATATCCATCGGTTTGATTATATAAATTGTCTCTTTAATATTATCAGTGTTTTATTTATGTTTGTAATGATTATGAGCAAAGCTCGAAATGATTCTCTACTAAGAGTAACACAAAATAAGATATATGTTAAGAAAATTACGCTGTAGGTAATATTTTAATTTTTGTAATACAGTTTATAGTTTCATTGATCTTATAAACAATTAATTATCCTTCTTCATAATGAACTTTGTTTAAGAAGAGTTTGTTTGCAAATGCTTAAATTCTTCATTCCACTTCCACCTAATGTATTACAAACCGTTTCAATTTCAAGTTAATAGAGTTTTCTAACTTTTTAAATTGAAAGATTCCATCAAATCTTTAATGGGAACACATTAATATGGTTTTCATGAGAACTAAATGCTATAAATTAAATCCGCAAAGGATTAAATGTGTCCTGTGTTGGAAAAGACCGCTTGACAACTTAAAACCAATAAAGATAAGAACTCTTGATTTGAGCTACCGTGTACCTATTGCTCAAACAGCTTTTGTTGGTAACTTGACTCAACCTCCCCCTCAGGGCTAAAGAGGAGGGATAAACCGAACCTGTATTTTGTGATTTGATACAAAATGAAATTATAAGATTCGTGACAGTATTTATCACATTAAAATGTTATTCTGAACAGGGGTTGAGGAACCAGGAGATCAGAGCGATCAATTAATTTCCTAAAATTTGACTAAGGGAGCTGGAAAATAAATGACTGGACTGATGCTTAAAATTATTACCATTAATTTTTTTTCCTGAATAATTCTGACTTAATAAACATAAATGATACACATTAATAAAATATAATTATTATACTAAATCATTGATTAATAATACAGATCTTGGTTCATTTTAATTGTACTTCACTTTTCGATATAATAGGCCGAACACTTGTTTTCTTATTGATATTTAATGTCATCATTAGGATATGAGTGTTGGGCAGGGAAAAGCAAATAATAAGTAACAATCAGTATTATATATACAGTGTTTATAATCAATTCATGGAAGCTGTGGTGAGAGGGGTTCAATTAATGTACTAATGAAAATTACGATCCGCTACCAACGATTCTGAAGTAATAACAATTTTCAGATTTAGAACCAAATTTAAGCTTGATGATGAATATTTGCAATGGTTTCCTAAATTTCTTCATCTTCTTATTGCTTAAAGGCGGTAAAAATGAAAATAAGAGTCGGAAAAGAATAAGAGTTGTTCAAGAGAGACTTGATAGGAAAGATGAAAGAGAGGGATCAAATCCAAGACTACATGAAAAAAGTGTAGATCCAGGTAGGTCCTCGGGATTTCCATGCCCGTACTCAATATAAATGAGCCCCTAGATGTAATTTATACAGTTAGACGTAAAATAAAATTAACCTTTAAGACTTTAAAGATCTTGTTTATTTTATGGTGATACTGTGTTTTGGTTTAATTAAAAACTAGAAACAAACCGTAAAGTAATATTCACTTTCAAATCGTTCTCGGCACTTGTTTGACTGACATTGTTACCATACAAGTTCCGAGAACAGCATACATATACATACATATATATTATGCACTCTTGCATCCGTTTCTAATTTATAGAATTGCACTATGGTTTAGTTGTTCAGAGGAGAATATGAAAAGGGGTTTTAAAATCCAGAAAAAGCAATTAAAAACATTCTGAAAATGAAAATAAAAGATTCTTCGGTAACATATTTTAGTTGTTAAAAATTACAACACTACTCAACATGTTTATTTTTAAAAGTATTTTACACATTGTGGTAAATGGCGCACCCTTATAGCGTTTGAGTAAAAGCCCACCTCACCATGTTTGTGTCTACCTTCCAGTTGTTTCCAGAAGCGATGGCAGAAGGAAACAACTGTATTGCTTATTGTGTGGAGGGCTATCATTAGACTATATGGGTGTTTCAAGAGTTATATAAAGTTTTTCAAAATCAGAGAAGACACAGCGAGGAGACTGTGTTCGAATTTTCTAAAACATTTTATTTTGGCGACTAGTTATGGACTCTTCTGGAATCTTTGATTTTTTTTTATAAAACTCAGATCGTTTTAGCGCATATGAGTTTGAAGGAATGTTCTAAATTTCCAAATTTATTTTTTGAACGGTTTCTATTTTGAAAATTTTAAAGTTTCTCTTTTATATTCACTGCTCTATAACGATGATATCACTTTTCACTTTTTTGATCTGTCTCTTAGTCTCAAAGTTATACGCTTTTGAACTTGGCGTTTTATTACTTTCTACTTTGTTTGATCAATACCTCCTTTTAATTATTTTCATTCGCCATGCTTGGTCATTTTACAACAAATCATTTTTAATATTACATTTCAATGCTTTTCTATTGTAATTTACCCCTTAACGTTAGTCTTTTTTCAATTAAATAATTTTCCATTTTTAATTACCCCTAACCTATTTATTTTTATTGACTATTAATTTTGTATTTTTATAGTTCTTTACATTCTTTATCATATTCCATTATTACTTTTTCTTATTATTAACTCATTTTCTTTTTATTAATGAAAAACCCCTTCAAAAATGAATTTTAAACCCCCTTTTCATGATTTTCCCCTTTTAAATGTATTATTATTATTTGTTAATTTATGCTAATCCCCCCCCTTCTTAATGGCTTCCCATAATTAGTTTTTCATGACATTTAGTTTCATGAGTTTTAGTTTTTTGATAAGTTACATTTATTTTTATAACTTTTGTTCTATATCAGATATCAATTTTCTATGCACATTTCTTTTTTCAGTTCAGCTTAAACTAATTTAATCAAAATAATTACATATTTTTTAAAAAATAGTTTTTACATATATTTTTCTTTTGACATTATGGTTACTAACTGTTGGGACAGGTCCGTGAATTGACCTTGGCAACATTGCTTTTCAGTCATCACATATTTACACCACATTCACTATACAGTACTGTTAAACTAAGTATATTTTATGATTTTATAATTTTCTAATAAAATCCAACTTATATCACACTGAATTTAAAAGATTAAAAATAGGATGATATCCGGACGATAGTTTGCTCTCTAGAATCAAGTTGAGGAGACTCTATTGACGTACGATTGTACAAAATATTTCAGATGGAGTTCGACATTTAACTATTATTTTTGACACTTTAGACAATTAAAAAATACGCGTTTGCAAACAATTCTTTTGACAAATATTCCTTAGTTACTCACAATTTAAAAGATTGTCTCACAAATATATTTATATTTGTAAATGGTAATGTTGGACGTAAACAAATCTCTTCAACGATGAAAATTTGAAGTTTTGTCCCAAAATTACTCAAAAGTAATATACACAAATTTAAAACTTGATATTTATATTAAAAGAGACTTTTGAATTAATGGCGTGATAAGTAATACTAGACATTATTATAAACAAATTATTTAAATTGTACATAGAATCAATACTTTTGTAAATAATAATAATAATAATAACATAGAACTTTTAAATCTAGTCTTTAGATTGGTAACAATTGAAGGAGATGTTTTCATCAATACAATGTAATATAAAGAATTATATATTTGTTTTGTAGTAATTTGTTTCGTACAATGGGCGAAATTTATATAGGGGAGATTCTAGGATATCCATGAAAGGAATAAAATTAGAAAAAATGATATTTGATTAATATGTTACCATGCGACTTAAATTAAAGACAAGGCGGAACCAAATGGTAACAATGTTTGAAAAATAAAAAAAGACAAAGACAAATTTAGTAATTAACAAGGCTCAAATTTATTAAACAAGAAAGAAATTTAGACGGTTCAGATTTTACCATTTACAAGGCTGAAAAACATCCTGAGATAGATTATTATAAGCAAAAGCTTAATCATTAAGAAGATTACAATTAATCTTAAAAAAAAATTATACGCCCTTAATGTAAAATTATAATAATAAAAAAAATATATTGATGAATAGATTCTGATATTTATCCCCCCTTTTAGTTTATATAAACAGTTACAAAATTTAACAATAAAAAAAGATTCTATAAATGAGATTGATATTTTAAATTCAAAAAATTATATTAATTCTAACAAGTTCATTATTAGATTAATTATTACATATCATAATTTTGTTTGTTAAATTTCTTAAATTCTAAATTGGCCAATATATATATATATATATATATATATATATATATATATATATATATTTATAATAAAAGTAAATTGTTTATGACATTAGAAAATTTAAATAAAAAGAAAAGATGAAATTTAGAATATTGAAATTTTTAAATTGACGTCAATTTATTAATTTAGAAAAAACCTCTTGGAGGTTGTTAGGGCCGAAATATTGCATGCAGCACCTCCCAATTATTTTTCTTTTAAATTATAAATAGTTACACAAGATTACATTTAAATAACAGGAAACACATTTTGCTAAACCAAGTTAGGTACATGTACAATATATATATATTTAAACAAAGTTCTGTAAAGTCAGTTTTCAAAAAATGTCACTTTTGTGCACTTGGAAATTTTTTTATATTTGCTATATGAAACATGTTTTAATGAACAGGCAGAAACATGCTATACACTATTTGCTGGAGTATGCAAAATCAAGCAAGATTGTGTGTTTCTCCGACCAGCATTAGCTAAACCAAAAAAAAACATGTTTACTAGCATTTGTGCAAATTCAGACATGTTGTAGCATTAATGTTCTTTATTAAAAATATCTGGTTATTTGTCAAAATTAGAGAATATTGATTGCATCACAGAAATTCATTAAGCTTATAATTAAACGCTTCTTAGATGGTTATAAAGCTGTATATATATACTTGGTTTTGTTTAAAACAAAGCTTGTATGAAACTTGAAAAATCTGTAAAATTCTGTAAAACAAATATTCTGGTCTAGAAGAGATTTCTTTGATTAGTTTTATATTTGACATGTTTAATAAGATATTCTGATTGTTTAAAGTTTATTACCAGTTTGCACTAATCTCACATAACTGCTCAAAACTTAAAGTCTGACTGATTGAGGTTTTGTAAACTAAGTTTTAAGAAATAAAAAAAGAATTTTTATAATTATTTAGTTTCTGAAAAACATTGAATATTAAATAAAACATGAAATACATATCCTAATGAATAAATTTCAAAACATTAACAAAATTTATAATATGGTAAAATCTGTAAATTTGGTTACCTGGAAATCCTGTCGAAAATTCACGTGAACATGTGCCGTAATATATGAAAATCTACACAACAATTTTATTTAGAAAACCAAAAAAGAACACATCACTGACTAGTAGAATTAAGATATTACATTTTCTTTATGAAACTGAAGTATCACTTTGTCATGCTGTAACTTTAAATTTGAATTAACGGAGCGATGAAAGTTATAACTACATGTTGAGAATCCAGAGACCAGAGTGACCAGAGTGTAAGACGTGTTTTATTAAGGCCGGATTCGCTATCGGTTGAACCTTGTTCCCAGACAGAGAGAGAGATAGGTCAGCTGATCGTCTCTGTCATGCGATAAGAACGACGGCGAGTGGACTGTCGATAACAGATGTACAGATTATTTTACTGAATGCTACAAATATTTTATTAATATTATTAATATTGATATTTATTAATTGAGGTAATAATTTGTCTTTCAAAAATAGTTTTAATATGTATTGTTAAAGTATAGACATACCTACAGTTTCTAGCTTTATATCCATGCAAGTATCCCATATAAGTAGAATGTATCGTTATTTAGTTCTTTTTTTACAATATCATTTTCACTATAGAAATGGAATACAAATTAAAATTTTGAATAATAGATGCCTTGAAATATGTCATGTTTTTTCGAACTGTGTAATAAATCATTTTGACTGGTATTTTATTTTAATTTAAATTAAAGCCATCCCAAAGACCAGTGTTTATTAATTTTTTGTGTTAGGCTGTGCAGGAATAGACTACTGTAATTTGTTGTTATTTTGCATTTTCTTATTATTTTTATTGTATTTGAAAAACTATCTTATATACAATAAATAAAGAGATCCTGAAGAAAGGATTCAAAATCAATATGGTTTTCTCAAAGGAAGGCCTCTGAGGAAGGTACCTTTGGTCAGGTAATGAAAAGAGTGAAAGTAAGTGGTTTTTATATATAGTAAATTCACTATGTAAATTTTAATTATATGGATATGGTTCATTTATAAAATTCTACCATATTAATTTTAATTGTGTAATAAATAATTTCGACTCAACATTTTTACTATAAACTAAAAAATTAATACATCCCATTTGAACGCAGTTTTTGCAAAATGTTTATATTACGCTGGTCACTTGTGTAGCATAAATAAACTACAATACAATGTGTCAAATAGGTCTTCGTATAGGCCCTAGACTAATACCTCTGCAATCAGTTAATACAAATAATCTAAATTCATAAGAATCACAAATTCCACTTTTACGGAAATCTCGGATTTTCTTGTCCGTACAATCTTGCGTTGCTGCAAGCCTTGGCTAGTTACATTACATTTCCCTATACTGAATTTAATTATTACTCTTATTTTTACTACCTTTGGTTTATTTTAATTGAATTTTTGGAATTTTGAGTTTTTTCAAAATTCTCCCTTGAGATTGGTTCTTGGACCGTCTCAATACACTCAAAACACATACAAACACAAAACACACATAACAAACACACACACACACACACGCACGCACGCACGCACGCACGCTCACACACACACACACACAAACAAACAAACAAACAAACAAACAAACACAAATAACACACATACACGATTGCGCGCGCGCGCATGCACGCACTCAGCAAGTGATCGTAATATATTTTGTTTTGTTCTACATTCTACATAATACCAAAACTTTAAAATCAAAATTCGATATCATTTAATCAATAAGAACAAAAGTATTAAATTATAAATATTTTAAACTTCTAATTCTAAGTCACAGCAAGTTTTAACCAAGTTAATAAAAATAACAAAACATTGACTCGTTTGAATAATAAATTTTGCCACATACTCGCTTATAATACCAAATAAATCTGAGATTAATTACATTGTCCCAGAAATCTCAGAGTCAAAATTTATGTAAAAGCCAGCATAGAAGATCGTTATGTTAAAATTAGACGAGGAATTTCGGTGAGATTTTAATAAGCGATAAAACGTGAAGATATTAAAAACCCATAGAAAATAAATTATTGTTCACGAGTAATTTAGAAAATACCTAAATGAACACCGGTTTCTGTTATTGAATGTGTCATAGAAATAAAGTCACTGGGTACCTAGATGTATATCAATTGCGATAACAAATTACTAAAACAATTTTTGTGTCCCCGGCTGTTCTAATGGTTCTAACGATTGTGAAAATCCGAGTTCAATGCGCTCATACATTTATGGCGTTGACCCAGCATCGTGAGACCGGTAGGGAAGCTTACTTCGAGAATGCCAACACAGCGGTAACGGTAATTCATTGTGTGATCCTCACATTATCCGACTGAACAAGTCACTGAAAACAGTTTTTAAAATATATTGGTCATGAGATCAGATAGCACTTTCAGCTGCTGTGACTGTTTCGTTTTCACTGTGAATTTGAATGAATGTTGAATAAGTTGTTTATTGTCGAACATACCATACATTTTAATGCGAATTTTAAAGAATCTATCATTAAATAAATTAAACTCGCTTATACGTACGGATTAATCAAAGTTGGATACATTTTATGATTTGGGAACACAGTTTTGAATTTAAATAATTAACATTTATGGAGTTAGCATAAGATTTTTACAAGCGTCCCCTCATTAATACTTTTTTAATCCCAGTGACCGTTTCCGTTGTAAATTATGATAATCTATCAGTGAATGAATAAACATGGGGGGGGGGGCGTTAGTCAACTCGCTCGGAGTGAGAGAAGTGAAATAATTTAGAGCCGTGGGCTGACAGAGGAAATACCCTCTCATCAAGACCTTATTCTCATCTGTCATCACACCGTGATGATTAGCCCCTCTACTCTCCCTCTGCCCACAGCCTCTACTCTTCACCTTTCCTACATCTCTTGCTGTAGATATCAATATATCGTTTTTAAAATGTTCCAATTTATCAATTACTGTTGCTACGTTTTACATATTGTAAAATATAGTTTAATATATACAAAGAAAATACAATAAATTTACACAAGGTGAATAGGCCTACGTATACTGGAATTAACTTTACATAGAGTATTTGTTATAAAGAGTGGAAGTATTGTGAGGTTTTTGAGGATATAACCGTTTGGGTTGCAAGTAATTGTCTCTATAGTTCAAAACGTTAAACCGGTTTAAATGGCGATTTCCAAAAAATCCACTAATCAACCCTCCAACTCTGGGTTCCCCGTAGTCCAAAAATTACTAAACAATTCATCTTCCCCCAAAATTTTGAACCCAGTGTTCAAGGAGCATAGTTTCTCTCCCTACTTAAAAAATGCGCTTTCCCCAAATTTTGACGCCAGGAGCCAAGGAATGAGGTATGTGGTATAAGGGTCACGACTCGCCCAAATGGCGATTCACAAAAAAATTCCACCCATCACCATTCCAACCCAGGGTTCCCCATACCCCGAAATTCCCCATTCCTAAGACGGGAGGGGTCTCGAAACATGGTTTCTCTTTATAATTCTATCATTACGAAATATGTTTACATTTATGCAACTTCTGAAATTTCTACATTTAGATATGAATTACAAATTTCGACTTCAGGAGTCAAGGAACATGGTTCGGTAGTAATGGTCATCTTTCCCCTTTGACCATTTTCACCCCATTTTTACACTTTTTTCACGAAATAACAACCAAAACTTTTTTCTTTTTTTTTAATAGATTCTTTTTCTTTCATATAGTTTTTATTTATAATTTAAAATTATTGTTAGGTAAAATGTCAGAATGTTTTAAAACTTTTTTTTTGTATTTTTACGACTCTTATGCTTTTATTAAAAATATTATTCAATATAAAATGGTATCAATATTTTATTTTACACGTAAGTAGCCAAAATAGTATGATTGTCGCTTGTATATATTTTGTAATCTAAGGTATAGTTTAGTTATTGTAGCTCATGTATCACTGAGGATGGCGATTTTGTCGTTGAAACGCAATTTTTGTGAATATTGTGTCGCAAAAAGAATGAAATGTATTTTATGGTCAAATTATTTCGTAAATACTTAGTTTCGTCATCCACTGACACAGTGAACACTATAAAACTAAAAATCAACAACTTTCAAAAATAAATTCTGCACACTCAAAGTAAATATAAATAAAAAAATGTAATTTTAAATCAAAATTAAATAAGCCTATTTTGATTAATAGTCAAAACTTATTTTACTAGAACTGATTATTGCGTATTGGTTTTGATTTTCCTCTACAAACGTAGTGTTTATATATATATATATATATATATATATATATATATATTTATATTTATATATACCACTAAACAAATTTCAACTTTTGGTCTTAGGTTTTCTTGTGTGCATATTTTTAGTGTAGTAAAATTGTTCAATTATTGAGGGAGTTTGAAGATCACAGGTTTAATCAGTATGAACAATTAGGAGCCAAATAAGTTTAAAAAAATAACCATCTTTGTAGTTTTGCCAAAACAAACATTTTCTTTTACTTATAAAGTTGGCAAATCTGCTAACAATGGTTTAACTAACACTCTTGTTTGCCATTAATGTGCAATGTCTAAACATTGTCAGGGAAATATCTGGAAACCCCAGATATTACATTAACTTATAAAATCTACAACATAAATTATAAATTTTAAAAGATAAAGTAAACACATTAAATAAACTTCAATAAAGATTCATTTCAAACAAGGCAGAAACAGATATCATTTCAACAGGAAGTAGGAACGGATGTGAAACTAGAAGGTGAGCAGTATTAATATTCACCAAAGTACGAATTCGCACAGCCTGAATATTTCCGTGAGAATAGAGAAACACCTTACACTACAAAATTATATGCCTACATTGAAAAATTTTAAAAAAAAGATAAGCCAATTGGGAGAACTCAAGAAATAAATAGTCCAATCAAAGAAGACTAATAAAATCACGTGAAAAAAAGGACAGAGGGAGATGTGGGGAAAAGAAGTCAGTTTGGGGAAAGTCTGTCGAACTTACAACACCTGGGTAACAAGTGCATGGAATATAAATTAAAAATATAATTGTGGTGTAATAAATAAAAGGTAGGCTATAACAAGTAGTACTGCCATTGGTCATTAATAATAAGTTAAGTGGTGAGTATTATTCGAGAATAAATTAAAAATTAGTGAAAGTGTCGAGTGAGAAAGAGGGATTGTTACTATTGAATATGGAAGCAGTTTTAAAATAAACCTTTTGTAAGACAGATCTCGAAGGTTATCAAACAAAATCATATACACAGAATTATAAAAAAATTTAAGAGTAACTCATTATTTGAAGTAAACTTACATAGATTGTTCAAGCGAAATTAACTGCATTGGGGCTGTTTCACAAGAATTAGCTGTAGCGAGCGTTTCGACCAAACACCTCATAAGCAATTAGAATCAGGGCCCAAATGTTCAAAATTAGTAAGTGAATAACAGATGCGGAATTGTTATTTGAGCAGTACAAGAAAATTTAATTGGTCTAAATGAAAATATTTTTGTCAATACATAAAATTTAATTAACTTTACGCATATTTTAGAGTAGATTTTCCTTCATTGAAGTTTGAATGTGTAATCAGAATAGGGTAGAAGGTGTCATGGTTGAATATATCATTCTTTTAATATTAGAAAGATTAATAACTTGTTGATTAATATATGCAAATTTGTTTAAATTAAGTAGAAAATATTAAAATTTTATTTTCCTAACCATTTCATGTAAAATTTCAGTAGATAAATGAATATTTTTGTATCGAAATTGTAGTATATATAAAGATAACAAAATTTTTTTGCTCCAATCTGTTCAGAAAAGAGAGACCTTTAAAATGAGGTCTCACACGACCTATGTTTCTATTTGAAAATTTTCCAAAAACACCACCCTGCCCCCCCAAAAGTGCCCTTTTGGGTCATTGAAGAGCGTCGAAAATAATTTTCCTATCTGGTTTCGTTTAGGCGCTACAGATAGTGTCCATGTGGTCTGAAACACCCGGTATATATATATATATATATATATATATATATATATATATATATAAGTTTAAACAATATAATTGACAGATTAGTCAAGTCAGCTCTTGCATTATTTCTAACCTGGTCTCTTTTGGAGTAATCCTTCACGCTAAGTGAAATTTGATACACAAGTGGGGTGGAGCCCCCAAGTTAAAAGTATTAGATTAATTCAAGGTTAGAAGAAACCTAAATCACGTATTAACCTAATAAATCACCTAACCTTCATTTTAAGTTTGGACGCTCGATTCTCTTTATATTTAAAATGAAATATCACAAGACTATACATCTTCTTATCTAAGTCACCCTAAGGGGCCAAAATTACAAAATTAGGCTTTATAGCGAAGCTCCTCTTACCTGAGATGATTTTCATAAGTGAGGAAATTCTTAAAGCAATCACGATCAAGACAGCTATTTAAGTTACGGTGGCTGAAAAAATGGTCAAAGTCGTTTTTCTTGTCCCATCGCGTCCTTTAAAATTATATGATTATTATTTCCTATATGATGTGTTTAACTTACCCTCTACCCTCCCCCCTTAAATTCAAAAATAGAAGAGTCAGCTCATAGCAGCATCTCCTTACAATAAAGAAGATTACCACTGTACATGTTGAACAATCATAATTAATATCAAAGTTAAAAATAAACATTGAGCCTGACGTTTAAAATTAAAATTACATAAACACATTTTCTCAAAAAAAGTTTATTAAATCAAATCCGTTTCAAAGACATTGAAGATAGCGACATCGTTGAAACGCGTTTGTAGGCAATTTGTCAGAAATTTTATACAGATTTTATTTTCACAAAATTAAAAAGGTTTCAATTTTTTTTTTTAGTATAAATAGTATTAAGTAATACTGAATATATAAAATTTGTATTTTGTACGAATAACAATTTGGATGTTTATGAACAAATTCCAGCTTATTACACCAATTTACTTTTACAATAATTCAGTAGAAAAGTGGTAACGTTGCAGAAGCTCTATGGATCAGTCTCATCCGAAAGATATCATTCAAGGACGAAATACTACCACTACAGTAGCAAGTTGATACTATTTCAATATGGACAATTTATAATTCTTAAGATTATAAAGATAGAAGAATTACCTCGTGAGTGCACCTATTCAAGTAAATGTATTAAAAGGTGAAAACGCCTAAATAAATTGACCCTGAGAGTCGTTACAAAGTCTAAGTAACGACAACATAATATAAAAACGTAAACTCTAAATGGCGTTTGGATTTAATTTGATTATTTCTATACAAGCTATGTAAAATAACGACAAAACTAAACAAATACAGGAATTATAGAGACGTGCGATTTATTCTAATATTCGCTATATTATTTCTAATATGGAGAAAAAAATCTTATCAGCGGTATTAACACATTTTCTTAGATACTGAAAATAATCTGAATGTTTCACATCTCTTGTGTTATAATACCTTTGCTTCTACCCCATGTAAGATAATAAATGTCATTAGACTCTCATCTTCATCAGAGTCGTGCACATGACAAGTTAATTATACAGAAATAATTTGTTCCCTCCATCTTGGAAAATAACAAATTTTCCAACTCAAGTGTTATGACTTCTTCCTGTTTTGTGCGATACATAAATTTATCAAAGTATAAAACATTACTAATTATAAAACTAGTTGTTAACGGATCAGTTTGACGTTACCAATGGAATTTTGTTTTGTTTGCGCTGTTGGAACAAGTCTCGGACAGCAAACCTTAAATTCAGCACTTTTCTCGGCTCCTTGCTAAAAGGATTGTAAGTGACTCCGATTAGGATGGGGCAGTGGATCCGAGTTCAGACCTCTACCCACGTACTGCCAATGAAATAGGGTTGCCTGGAAAATTTATTATGGAGTTGTTGACGGTAGTACATTGGGACAGCTTTTATTTTAAATTTATACAAGGTCAAGGGAAGAGTAGCGAGGACTTGAAGAGTCATCTATGATTGACAGCTTCTGTAAGAACATTTGCTGCAACTGAATATAAAACATGGTATTAATGAATTTTGACTAGTTGGGATTGAAGTTAATGAGATTAGATTGAATTTTTGTTTTTAAATTTGGCCAACCTTAACGAACGCCCAGAATAAGGTAGTAAATGTCTTCTTAATCAGCCTCAAAAGAACACCTAACATCCGAAAAATCTATGACATAGAACACATGTTCTATGTCAAAGTGACTGTGAACAAATTACCATCCAAGGCCTAAATTTATACGAACGTTAATTAATTTTTATGAACAAATTAATTTACATTAGAGGTCAAATTTTTCTGTACGCTGACGACACCATATTGCTGTTTGAAGGGGCCATTTCCTGAGGTGTACGGTTCCGCGATACTCAGCTTGTCCGCTTTTAAGCGTTGGGTTCATCGAAGTCGATTCACAATAAACGTTCAAAAAAAGTTTATGGTGGTGACACTTAGAGACGAACAAATCGATTTAAAGTGCTACCCCTTACTTGTGGCGGTCAGAATGCGTCTGAAGTGTAAATATTTGAAAC
This sequence comes from Aphrophora alni, assembly GCA_963513935.1. Lineage (NCBI taxonomy): Eukaryota > Metazoa > Arthropoda > Insecta > Hemiptera > Aphrophoridae > Aphrophora > Aphrophora alni. The sequence goes on along the minus strand of OY740765.1, from coordinate 20,440,503 downwards.
AGTTCGTGGAATATAGGCTATATGGGCGTTGTGTTTGATAACTATTTGAAAAGAGCCGCTCATGTTCAGTATGTACAGAAAAATTTAGGGAAGTTTTGTTTTTTCTAACTTAAGCAAAATCCTATAAAATGTATACTATGCATAAGTTCAGGTTAGGTAGACAGTCATATTGAATTTAGCGAATCGTAGGGCTCCACGCTAACTAAAATGTGTAATATTATAATCACTTACTACTATTGTGGCAATCCCGATAGTACCTATCTGTATTTACACCTTTCTTCATCTTGTTTCGGGTTAGATCATCTTTCCTATCAGGTGTTTTTGACCAAACTTTGTTTTCTTCCGACGTTTGCCATAATGACGTATTCGAGGGGGGGGGTATTGTTCAAGGCGACAACGACCGCAAGGTTTTTCTCCTTTAAACCACAACGACAAAATCCTTCTGCCCGTTTTCAAAATAACATTTACAAACTTAACAGCGTCTTTAATAGTATTAGATTCGTGATTTAAATGTTTTTATATTTTATTATAATAATAAGAGAAACAGTCTGTTGAAACCTGTACCTTTAACATGGTTGCCGTTTAATTAAAAGAGAACGGCAGTCATTCCTTCGTTTTCTTGAATCAACTCCTTTGATGTCACTAAGCGATATAAAGGGATATTATGAAACAAATTTCAATTATTAATTACAATAAGAAGTTCGATTGATTATCTCTGTTTGTGCAAACTCGAAGATAAATTATGTTCCACATGTTTTCAAACTAAGTAAAATTATCAAGTATTATCATACGGTATCCCTTCATTTTCACTGACCGAATTTATCTGAAAAACTCTCGTATATTTTTTTCGTATGCAGTGCGTTCGCGTGTATGTAGTTAACTTCTAATTTAATCGTCTACCTTCAGCTAAGTACAAATATTGTAGGATACCAACTTTACCATAAATAAAATTTAAATAATTTATACTATTAAACGAGCAATTCTTGTATTTGTTTGAAAACAAATACTAGGATTTTATTGAAACGAGACCGCGATTTAGCTAGGTTTTGACTTCAGGAAAGCTCATTTAGTGGGTGAGCTTAACTACGTTAAGATTTTTTGTTTAATTGGCCCTTCTGAGGCCAACAAAACGTTTCACATTCAATTATATTTTATTCAACGAGTTTCACATTCAAATACTAGGATTTTATTGAAACGAGACCGCGATTTAGCTAGGTCTTGACTTCAGGAAAGCTCATTTAGTGGGTTAAATAACTACGTTGTTAAGATTTTTTTGTTTAATTGGTCCTTTTGAGGGCAACAAAACGTTTCACATTCAATTATATTTTATTCAACGAGTTTCACATTCAAATACTAGGATTTTATTGAAACGAGACCGCGGTTTAGTTAGGTCTTGACTTCAGGAAAGCTCATTTAGTGGGTTAAATAACTACGTTATTAAAATTTTTTGTTTAATTGGCCCTTCTGAGGGCAACAAAACGTTTCACGTTCAATTATATTTTATTGAAACGAGACCGCGATTTAGCTAGGTCTTGACTTCAGGAAAGCTCATTTAGTGGGTTAAATAACTACGTTAAGATTTTTTGTTTAATTGGCCCTTCTGAGGGCAACAAAACGTTTCACATTCAATTATGTTTTATTCAACGAGTTTCACATTCAAATACTAGGATTTTATTGAAACGAGACCGCGATTTAGCTAGGTTTTGACTTCAGGAAAGCTCATTTAGTGGGTTAAATAACTACGTTAAGATTTTTTGTTTAATTGGCCCTTCTGAGGGCAACAAAACGTTTCACATTCAATTATGTTTTATTCAACGAGTTTCACATTCAAATACTAGGATTTTATTGAAACGAGACCGCGATTTAGTTAGGTCTTGACTTCAGGAAAGCTCATTTAGTGGGTTAAATAACTACGTTATTAAAATTTTTTGTTTAATTGGCCCTTCTGAGGGCAACAAAACGTTTCACATTCAATTATATTTTATTCAACGAGTTTCACATTCAAATACTAGGATTTTATTGAAACGAGACCGCGATTTAGCTAGGTCTTGACTTCAGGAAAGCTCATTTAGTGGGTTAAATAACTACGTTGTTAAGATTATTTTGTTTAATTGGCCCTTCTGAGGGCAACAAAACGTTTCACATTCAATTATATTTTATTCAACGAGTTTCACATTCAAATACTAGGATTTTATTGAAACGAGACCGCGATTTAGCTAGGTCTTGACTTCAGGAAAGCTCATTTAGTGGGTTAAATAACTACGTTGTTAAGATTTTTTTGTTTAATTGACCCCTTCTGAGGGCAACAAAACGTTTCACATTCAATTATATTTTATTCAACGAGTTTCACATTCAAATACTAGGATTTTATTGAAACGAGACCGCGATTTAGTTAGGTCTTGACTTCAGGAAAGCTCATTTAGTGGGTTAAATAACTACGTTATTAAAATTTTTTGTTTAATTGGCCCTTCTGAGGGCAACAAAACGTTTCACATTCAATTATATTTTATTCAACGAGTTTCACATTCAAATACTAGGATTTTATTGAAACGAGACCGCGGTTTAGTTAGGTCTTGACTTCAGGAAAGCTCATTTAGTGGGTTAAATAACTACGTTGTTAAGATTTTTTTGTTTAATTGGCCCTTCTGAGGGCAACAAAACGTTTCACATTCAATTATATTTTATTCAACGAGTTTCACATTCAAATACTAGGATTTTATTGAAACGAGACCGCGGTTTAGTTAGGTCTTGACTTCAGGAAAGCTCATTTAGTGGGTTAAATAACTACGTTATTAAAATTTTTTGTTTAATTGGCCCTTCTGAGGGCAACAAAACGTTTCACGTTCAATTATATTTTATTGAAACGAGACCGCGATTTAGCTAGGTCTTGACTTCAGGAAAGCTCATTTAGTGGGTTAAATAACTACGTTAAGATTTTTTGTTTAATTGGCCCTTCTGAGGGCAACAAAACGTTTCACATTCAATTATGTTTTATTCAACGAGTTTCACATTCAAATACTAGGATTTTATTGAAACGAGACCGCGATTTAGCTAGGTTTTGACTTCAGGAAAGCTCATTTAGTGGGTTAAATAACTACGTTAAGATTTTTTGTTTAATTGGCCCTTCTGAGGGCAACAAAACGTTTCACATTCAATTATGTTTTATTCAACGAGTTTCACATTCAAATACTAGGATTTTATTGAAACGAGACCGCGATTTAGTTAGGTCTTGACTTCAGGAAAGCTCATTTAGTGGGTTAAATAACTACGTTATTAAAATTTTTTGTTTAATTGGCCCTTCTGAGGGCAACAAAACGTTTCACATTCAATTATATTTTATTCAACGAGTTTCACATTCAAATACTAGGATTTTATTGAAACGAGACCGCGGTTTAGTTAGGTCTTGACTTCAGGAAAGCTCATTTAGTGGGTTAAATAACTACGTTGTTAAGATTATTTTGTTTAATTGGCCCTTCTGAGGGCAACAAAACGTTTCACATTCAATTATATTTTATTCAACGAGTTTCACATTCAAATACTAGGATTTTATTGAAACGAGACCGCGATTTAGCTAGGTCTTGACTTCAGGAAAGCTCATTTAGTGGGTTAAATAACTACGTTATTAAGATTTTTTGTTTAATTGGCCCTTCTGAGGGCAACAAAACGTTTCACATTCAATTATATTTTATTCAACGAGTTTCACATTCAAATACTAGGATTTTATTGAAACGAGACCGCGATTTAGCTAGGTTTTGACTTCAGGAAAGCTCATTTAGTGGGTTAAATAACTACGTTGTTAAGATTTTTTTGTTTAATTGACCCCTTCTGAGGGCAACAAAACGTTTCACATTCAATTATATTTTATTCAACGAGTTTCACATTCAAATACTAGGATTTTATTGAAACGAGACCGCGGTTTAGTTAGGTCTTGACTTCAGGAAAGCTCATTTAGTGGGTTAAATAACTACGTTAAGATTTTTTTGTTTAATTGGCCCTTCTGAGGGCAACAAAACGTTTCACATTCAATTATATTTTATTCAACGAGTTTCACATTCAAATACTAGGATTTTATTGAAACGAGACCGCGATTTAGCTAGGTCTTGACTTCAGGAAAGCTCATTTAGTGGGTTAAATAACTACGTTATTAAGATTTTTTGTTTAATTGGCCCTTCTGAGGGCAACAAAACGTTTCACATTCAATTATATTTTATTCAACGAGTTTCACATTCAAATACTAGGATTTTATTGAAACGAGACCGCGATTTAGCTAGGTTTTGACTTCAGGAAAGCTCATTTAGTGGGTTAAATAACTACGTTGTTAAGATTTTTTTGTTTAATTGGCCCTTCTGAGGGCAACAAAACGTTTCACATTCAATTATATTTTATTCAACGAGTTTCACATTCAAATACTATGATTTTATTGAAACGAGACCGCGATTTAGCTAGGTTTTGACTTCAGGAAAGCTCATTTAGTGGGTTAAATAACTACGTTGTTAAGATTTTTTTGTTTAATTGGCCCTTCTGAGGGCAACAAAACGTTTCACATTCAATTATATTTTATTCAACGAGTTTCACATTCAAATACTAGGATTTTATTGAAACGTGACCGCGATTTAGCTAGGTTTTGACTTCAGGAAAGCTCATTTAGTGGGTTAAATAACTACGTTGTTAAGATTTTTTTGTTTAATTGGCCCTTCTGAGGGCAACAAAACGTTTCACATTCAATTATATTTTATTCAACGAGTTTCACATTCAAATACTAGGATTTTATTGAAACGTGACCGCGATTTAGCTAGGTTTTGACTTCAGGAAAGCTCATTTAGTGGATTAAATAACTACGTTGTTGAGATTTTTTGTTTAATTGGCCCTTCTGAGGGCAACAAAACGTTTCACATTCAATTATATTTTAATGGTATGATCACTTTCATCTCCCGTGTACAATTTAAAACAATAAGGTTTAGGGTTCATTAACTTCGCCATGTGTTAATTAAGCGAGTATTTCTCCACAAGCAAAATACACATGCATTCATAATCTTCTATAAATCACATAAAAACTAGCAATTCTTGTTGAATTTTAACTTGAAAACAGGCGTAAGGACTTTGGTGAAATGTGGTGCGATAATCGTTTTAGGGTGCGATAAACTTTGGGAAAACTCATTTATGGTTTAAATAACCTGATTGGTTAAAATAATTTACTAATAAATAACATAAATCCAAGGGGCACTTGTTCTAACTCGAAGAAAAAAGCTATTTACAAAGCTATTTATTAAAGCATAATATAGAAATTAATTTATGTTTAACCAATCGACTGCGCCCCATCCCCGTGCCGCCATTTTTCAATTGTCTAGGGTACCCACCTCGTAATTGTAAAAAAGTACCCACTTCTTTACAGAATTTAAAGTGTAAGAATAAATGAATTTATTGTTTATTTATATTCACGGCGCGACCTGCATATAACCGACTTACGTAACATAGAAATTTATTATTCTTAATCCCTGTTCGATGTATTTTTTACTCGTAATAAAATTATAATTTGTCGTGATGTTTTGCGTTCTATGTTTAAATTTTTTTTTTTAATATAGGCTAGGCCTAATACAAACGACAAAAAACCCGTCGTTCATCTTTGTTTCTTTGTTAATTTTTATTTGTCTCAGATTCGTCATTATTTTTGACCTAGTATTACAATCTTTTGAAGTAATATATCAAAATATAATTTCCTCAGCCCCTTAACAGAGCAATGGTCCGTCTTCCACGAACTACTTGTCTGTATATGGAATCGAAGTGTTTAATAACAGTGTTCAAGGTTGATTTTCGTTTTTTGTCAATTATTACTCCCTGAACACTTTGGAAAGCATTTTAAGAAGAGTGATAAAATTTAAAAACAACTATAGTATAACAAACAGTAACGATAAAATAAATAATATTTTACATAACACCCCCACAAATTTGTATCTTTGTACATCGTAATCCAGATCATTTTAATTTTAATAACCTGATTTGCTCGAACTTTAAGTGTTTGTGTTGTATAATGTCCTGTAATCTTCACCTGATGATGCCGCATTGATCGGAACACAACGCTAATTATATAAATATGTAATTTTAAGTTTAAGATATAAAGTGGTCATAAATACGTGTCAGTAGTTAAACTATCGTCATATTAATCCAAAAACCGTGTTTTCAAACGCCTTTCGTTTAACGTAATATGTAAGTAGCGTATGAGGCTCCCTCCTAGTTCGCCCCATCCCCGATACGATAGTACAGGAGAAGAAACTTGTGATTCTTCTTGCCACCGCAAACTTTCGACACATAAAATTATGGGTAATCTTAAATTTGGAATTAATTGATGTAATTGTTTAGCTTTCAAATTATATATTTGGATTGCATCAATGATTGATTTTCAATTTTTTGAAATTGGGAATATTCAGGAAAAAGTCAGTACATTTCGATTGGGTTTTTATAATTTTTCTTTAAGTCAAACGTAACTAAAATTGTTAGTTTCGATGGTGAAAAATCGGTACTTTGTGTTTTTTCCGTATGTCAGGTACACGACATTTGTTTTGGTTATCGTATTTTAAGGACCTTCCAGACCTAAAAAACCTACACTCTGAATTTTAGCAAAAAATCAGTTCAGCAGTTTCGGGTTCGACTGGTAGTTGGTATTCAGTAAAAAAAAGTTTTTCAGTGTTAGGAGACAAAATGGAAAACACTGAAAATCGATTTATTATAGTTTTTCGTTAACAAAAATGTAAAAAAAAATTAATGATTACATAAAAAATGCATAAGAGAAACATTCGCTTACAAAAGTTGTCTTTTGTGGTCAAATTTAGCTGTGGAGAATCTAGGAATATTACGCCGACAGAGGTAAACAATTCACTATGATTGATTTTGTTCAAATATCTCTACTTACATAAAACGTATCGTCTCTGTTTGTGAGGTTATAACTCGTCCGATTTTCATGTGGTTTAACTTTCTATATTGGTACGATATCCGATCAGGTTTTAAATCTATGTTTGATTCAAATTAATTCTCATATTATAACAATATTTGTCTGTACAGGTAATACGAAAAGCAGGATGTCTTAAAATTTTCACAGACAACGAATATTTTTTCAGTGACAAAGGTGGTAAATGACTTGAATGTTAAATGGATCTGACAACATTATTGAAATCAGTGTTGTTTTTTTTTGCAATAGTTCCCGAGATAAAACCATTTTTTACTTCTGAACAATATGAAATTAAATTTTTTCGACATATCGTACTAATTTTCTTCAAAATTTCAGCGAAAACAAATGTTATACAATTGAAATACTAATTGGAACTGAAAACAATTTTTAAATCGGCGTGTTAGTTCCCAAGTATAACCATTTTTTGGTAGAAAGATATGTATAGATTTTTGGTAGATATATATTTTTTTTGTATATTTTTTTGATATTCAGCGACAATAATATACATTTTATCAATAATAAATTTGTAACAATATTAAAACACCATTTAGATTTATCAAAATCTCTTGAGGTTTCAAAGTTATTGGAGCTCTACAAACACTTCCACATCTACGCGTGCGAGCAATAACAGGACTACCTGCTGGCGCCTAGTGGTATATCTAAAAATATTGTTTAAAAAGAGGCCTTCAGAAAAAAGAATCTTCTATTGTGTATTTTCTCTTCTCTACTCCACCTATGTAAAGGGTAAAAAGTTTTAAATAGACATTTAAAAAAAAGTGTCCTGTAACATTTTATCAGTCTAGCTACAAAAAGATAAAATCAAACATCGATTCTATATACGCTAACCTAAACACAGTAAATAATTCAAATCGTGTAGTCCACGCGGGCGGAGACAAAGACAAATCATCGATATGCAAACAAAGTCCAACTTCCAAGCGGGCGAAGCTTGTATTGAACAATTTTTTTTGAGGACGCCAAAATGTGTTTTCTATAGTTATTGGCAATCTAAAGGAAAAATCTAGGTTGAGAGTTATAAACAATTCACCAATTATTGGTTTTGTTCAATAATATTAATAAAATGATAATCAGAAATGATTAATTATTTCCCTCCGCTACCTGATAAAAAAATTAATTATTTTCATGACAGGACAAATAAAATAGGCCTATGTGATGCACAATTTGTAGTAAATATATATTTGTTTAGTCGTATTTTTATCTCTTTCAGGTCGTAGATTATAATTTTTTCAGTCCAAAAATTGTACCTAAATTGTTATTATGAAACGTTGCCAAAAAATACCATTTTTTAAAAAATTGTGTGCTTTTATCAAGACGAATAAAGCTATTTAAATAATGTTTTAAAGGGTCGAGAATTATAAAATATAATTGGAATTATCGAACATTTTTTAAAGCGTTCTAAACTACATAATTAATTTTAAAAAAATCTTAACCAAAATTTGATTTAAAATATTATTGCTAATGAACAAAATAATAAATTTATCTTTTTTATAAATTACACAATAACATTGTAAAAGTTATCAGGATGAGATTTTTTATATGCATCATTTGATAGGATAAGTACACGATTCATGGAGTAAATAGAAAGAATATGTTTGCTAAATATTGATTACTAACTTGTATTTAACTCCCCAATTTGTACAAAATTGTTAACAACAATTTAAAAAACCTATTTCGAATTAATTGGAGGTTGTGTAAAAAATTTAACTGACGTAAAATTACTGGACTATTCAGCCAAACACAACGTGCCCGTATTTCATATTTTCAGTAGTACAGGATGGTCTTAAAACGTCGCTATAATGGTTATAATATACCATAACCTTTGATACGTTTACCTGAAAATACGGTCTCATGTATGGAGAGATGTACAAAGACTAACACTGAGAGGATGCCGAGTTGTATCTGTTGTAGAGAGACAAATTCCACAGATTGTAACACAATTCTTCCCCAAGAACTTACAAGAGAGAGTCCGAAGGAAGTAACAAGGAGTAATGTCCAACATTACTTCCTTTATTGATATTGCTACATTAGAGACATTGAAGAGTTATAAAGTAAGCATTAAATTTGGAGATGTCCAACTGAAAGGAATAAAGAGGACAGTTAGTTAGTTATGGGTTACACCCTGAATTTTCTACCAAAAGGTGGTAGTTTCTGAGAGTAGTGCAGCAGTGTCTTGAGCTTTGTTCGGGACTGGTGGGAAAATACAAACTCATGAGGAAAGGGATTACATGCCAAAAAAAAGAGTTTCGTTCAAACAAAATTAACAGTTCAAACTCAGCTTATGAAGAAATGTATTATTGTATGCTCAGTGAATGTAAATACAATCCAAGAGTAATGAAGGACACATCAGAAGACTCTGAACTCACACTTGTAAGTTGATTAATAGGTTTAATGAACTGACCTCCCCAGGATGATCATAAGGTTCTTGACTGGGATAGTCACAAAATATCTGACTGGGTCGCAGTGACAGGATGCAGATCCCATTATTATAATAACAAGCTTATATTTTAATTTAAAATAGTCAAACTTGTGTTTTTTTATTTAGACTCGTGCTTTATTTTTGTAATATAGTAAAAGCCGATAAATGAATGACAAGTCTAGGGATTATAGTAAGGAATGTCTAGCTAGCTTGCAGTAGCGTGAACTTGGGACACCTCAAAGGTGCATAACTTCAAGCCCAGTTTTTCATACATACTCCTCCATTTCATTAGTCTAACAGGCGTAATTAAAGCTGTCCGTCTGTCCAAATAACATCCAAGTTAAATTAAAATATGTAGACCTTAATTCAGCATGTAATCCAACCTCAACTCTGCGATGGAATGTAACGAAATTATCGTCAAAATTGTCACTTTGATTGTGATCGATCGTAATAAAATTAAAAATCCAGTGACCAAATAGGCGTTAGTAAAATGGTTGGTGAAATTGTGAATATTTACTACCACCATTATGTTATTTAAAATTATTCACTTTGGGAAATATTTTATTTACCATAAAATCATAAATTTTATCATCTTTAAAGATCAGACTTTTGTATTATGTAATTTTCCATATCAGCGCGCGTTATATTTTTAATAATTTTCATAATTGACATTTCAATGGGAAAATGTTCCCTCTTCTCAAAGTTTATAGATAACAATTACAATTTTGATAAAACAACCTGATATCTATTTCGCAATCAAATTTTGTACAAATAACTTGATATTGTTTTCTTTCCGTAGTTTTGTGATAATTGAGACCCTGAACAAATAGATTTGACAATAACTTTGTTGTTGTCCATTTATATTCATTAATAGCTGTGCGAGTTTGAATTAGTGTTCTTATTATTTTGTCATTTTTGTTATGAAAATACCTATTATTAATTATGAATATCTGTTTATTATAAAACTGGTTTTTGATATGTTTCTGTTGGATTTATATAGGTTATGGTTGTAAATTTATATATAAACATCAAAATTTATATATTAATTTTTTCGTAAATAACAAGGAAGTAAATTTAGGTGTCAAGTTTGTTCTTCATTATAATTAATTTTAAATATGCTGCGTTTATGTTGTTTTAAAATTAAACTGATGCTATGAAATCCAAGATACGGACATTACGGATGAAATTCGAGTATTTTCAGTTTAAAACAATGAAACTTAAATTAGGTACTGTACACAAAATCAAAAGCATAACGGATTCGTTTATAATAGCGAGTGTTTACCTTTTCATATTACAGAAACGTAAGATAATATGTGACAGGCTTGTTTTCGTGACAAGTTAATTATACAGAAATAATTTGTTCCCTCCATCATGTAAAATAATAAATGACTCTTGATAAAAGTATTATGGTTCTTCTTGTTTCACTATTTTCCAGATGTACAGAGTTCTACATTAAACAGAGTTCTACATTAAAACATACTTAATTTACATTGTTTACATAAACAATTGAAGAAAAAGCTTGATTCATCTGTTTGTATATACAGCGTGTTATATAAGTCCCGGGAAGGCTTAATATATTTTTTAACCATTACATATAGAACAACAAAGCTTTGCACAATGTTAATGGACACCAAAACATATGTTAGTACGTATTTAGTGGACGTACTTTCCAGGGGGATGGCCCATAAGAAGTAAGTAGGAAATCTTAAAAGATAGGTCGAGTTGTACATCGAATAAAGGCTTTTATGAGTAGAACATAATGCCGCAAACCCGACCATAAAGGTTCACCCTAGCTAAACTCTTTACCTCAAATAGGTGCGCAGCCCTCAAGGAGTCAAAAGAAAATCTTAAATGTAAACATAGGTTGATATGTACATCAAATTAAAGGTCTTTATTAGTAGAGAGCACAATGCCGCAAATCCGAACTCAAACGGACAACCGAGCCGGAAATATCAGCCGTTCAAAGATTACTTAAATTTGCAATTATTAGATAAATGTAATGAAGTCTATGGAAATTTGATTATTCATTCATAGGCAAAACTAGAGCAATTGATGATTGTTGTATCTAAAAAAGTATGTTTCCTGTTTGCGGGAATACCCACTAACAGTCACAAACAACTTTCTCTTTTATCCCTATCATGGTTAATCCATTTTCCTTGTTTGATTTAATATAAGCTTTAAACCTACGCTGTTTTAGCTAGGTTGAACCTTTTGAGGTCGGGTTTGCCTTTAATTGGATGTACAACTCGACCTATGCTCTCGTTTAAGAATTGCTACTTACTCCTTGTGGGCCGTCTCCCTGGAAAGGTAGGGGTCCACTGAATACGTACTAAAATAAGTTTTGATGTCAATTAACAATGTGCAAAGCTTTGTAGCTCTATCTGTAATGGTTAAAAAAATATTAAGCCATCCCGGGACTTATTTAACACCCGGTATATAAAACACACAAATTATAACAGTGATATCAATAAAATAAAATATTTATAAAATGATTTGACGCTTTTGGCTTTTGATATTATTTATAGCCTATGTTTTTTTTTCTGTGGTCAGTGCACGAATTTAGGGGCGTTACAATTATAATATTTGCTATGAGGGACCATCCGAGCTGTGTATTATTAGTGTGTCAGCCAGTGTCTCAAGAGGGAGGGAAAGCGACGGTGTAATATCTCCCTCGATCTGACATTTGAGTTCGTATATGTAGGCTACTGAGGGTGATTTGTGACACAGGCAGAGTTCTACTCTTGTAGGCGTAATTGTTATTTATTTAAACATTTTACCTAAGACATACAACATGATGTCAGGGTGACTATTTGTATTATAGAACAGTTTAAAATAAGTATTGTTCTAAAGTGTAAAAACTAAATTAAATGTCTATGTAAAAATTAGACTAGGTTTAATGTTAAGTGGTTAATATTAAAGTTATTGAGCATGCTAGCAATTTTTTCTAGACAACTACATGTTGTAATACATGCTTTTAAATGGGAGATGCCATACAGTCAAATAAAATATAGCAATAATTATTAAAATATTTTGCTGTGTCATACATAGAACTGGGACAATCACTGCTCGCTTGGAATGGGGGGGGGGGGAGTTGAGCCAGGAGGTCAAGCTAAATGTGTGACATGTATACATTTTCTTTTGAAAAAGTACTAAAGATTTAAAATTCATTATTATTAAATTGCTGTGTTTAAGTTATCAGGTAATACTATAGTATTCTTTGTTTTATAGGAATTTAAAGTGGTGGAGTAATCAAGAAATAAAAGTGATATTTCATTTTTTGAAGGGAAATTATGTTATGGTTGAGTTAAATCAATCACTGTTATTCTGACAACTTTGAATGTTGAAAACAGTTTGTCGCAGTTAATAGTTTGCCGTTTGTTTACCGGTTTTAGATTGTTTAACATATAGTGATTTGCTGTTTGCTATATGCACAAGTTTAATTATCGGTACTTTTTTGAATTTACCAAACCATCAAGAACCTACATCATTTGAATACAGACAGATGCTAAAAAAGAAATATAAAAAGAGTATAAAATTCAGAAAATCAAAACGCATAAATCCGGATATTTTAAACTACCGCAGAATTTAATTTTAATTTTCCATGCTTTTTAATATATTCACTATTTGTATATTTATTGTAGTGTAACTTATAGTACTGTAGTTTAGTTGACTGTATAATTAATATATAAATCTTTTTCCATTTTAGAAGTTTCCATTTGTATGCCCCGTGAAATTTTTTTTTTTTATTTTTCTTTTTTTGTAACATAGGATTTAGTCAACATTTTAAATACAGTAATTTGTTACGTCATTCCTCATTTAAGTTATATTATAGATAATTAAAAATCACATTACACTTATATAAATATATAAACACATAGTGACACAACCACACTTATAGTACGCATTTTAAATACATAAAACATTTTCATGACACCAGATACTATTCAATTGAATAAAAAGTATGACCTACGAGATAGTGACTGAAGGAACTCTGGAAACTCTAGGGGGATACATTTTTTTAAAAATTATCGGGAAGTTTAATAAAGCTTCAAACCATAATATCACCACACTCTAACAATTTTCTTCCGCATGTTATAATCATGATTATGTTGATTTATTTGACAAAAAATACCCAGGCTTGATTTTTAATCAAATTTTTAATTTCGGTAACGTATTAAAGCCTACACGGTTACTTTAAAATTTTACGTTTAAAAAAAAGGTTTAAATGACTTATTAAAATTTAAATTAAACGTTAGTCTCATTATGTTGATGAAATATTTTTTGAGGTCTAAAAATGTTGATAAATTCAACTGAGTTGCCCCAGAAAGCCACCCCATAATCTCAGCCGAGAACAGACATAGACATAGTTGTTTAAATCTGCCATCGACGAAACCATTCGAAGAGCAAAGCAAAACCGTTTTCAATGAGCCGCGACGTTTGAAGGAAACTTTTCCAATTTAAATTTTCATTCAAATTTACATCAAGAAATATCATATTTCTTGTGTTTTGGGTGATAAATCTTCCTTTCCTTTAATGGAAAATAATTTCAAATTGGTTTAGCATTAAAATAAATTAATTTTGTTTTGGTCATGTTTAATTTCAAATTATTGACACTAAACCAACTTTCGGTCTTGGATAAAGCTATTCGCCCACCACTGTTAAAGTAGTACCGGTATACCAGGTGCAACATTTCTGTACAAATCATTTATATACGCAAAAAAATAATGGCCCCAAAATTGATCTCTAAGGTACAACAACACAAAGGATTGACTCCCATGTGGAATGATAGCACATGATAGTGAGTTTAGACTATATTAAATACATATGACTTAATCCAATTATTTGATTTCTCATCGCAAACCATAATAATTGAGCTTTTCCATCAAAATCTTATGGTAGTCAAAACTATCAAAAACAGAAAACAGATGTTGCTTGACCCCCATCATAATACAACTCTGTTCAGAAGTGAAAAAAACTGAAGAAATTGGAAAACCTGTACGAAAGGCAAATTGATTTTTATTTCAAATGCTGTAATCAAGAAAAGAAACAATCCGGTTTACCAATATTTAATATATTCCAATATTTTTTAAATAACTGAAATACACCTATAGTTCGTAATTTCTTTACTGTCATCTTATTTTAAAAACGAGATTTGACGATAGTATATTTTAGGCTATCAGGAAATATTCTGGTTTCAAATGACTGATTTATAAGAAACGAAAACGGTTTTGAAATAATATTCTCATTAGCTTTTAGAATTGATGTTCGAATATTATCCCACCCAACAGACGACTTGTTTTTTAAAAATTCATTATAATTTAGTTAATTTCAATGGGGCTGGTGGGAATCAGGAATAAGGAGTCTGATTTCCGATTTCATTAGTTTTTAAAAGAACGAATTGCTGTACTCTCGACAGGTTTCAAGTTCAGACTATCTGTAACATTTTCAAAGAATTTATTAAATATATTGGAAATATTTGTTGGGAGTCTTTAATCGTTTCTGCATTATGCTTTAAAATAACATCACACTTGCAGCGTTTTCCTCAGTTTCACTATGAATTACTTTCTAAAATGTCCCCGCCTTGATTTGGGAACTCAAAGTATCTGCCATTTGCCATCAATTTTCTAGCCTGAATGACTCATTTCAGAATTTTACAATATTTCTTATAGCAAATTAACAGTGGAGGGGTTTTTATTGACAGGAGACTTGAATTTATCATCCATGGAACAACGTTTAAGCATCCAGAGTATTTTGAAATTTTTAAGGGAAATGTCATTTACAAAAAAATTAAAAGTTGTAAAAAAAGATGCATAATTTTTATTTACATCTGTCAAAGAATCTTCAGAGAAAAATTCAAAAAACCCTTTTAGTCATAATCTAGAAATAAAATATGCATATTAGTTTTATTTTAAATGATATTTTTATTATAAATTTACGGTTTTATGTTTGAAAAATTGTTTTGTTTGAACGTTTCAAAGTGAACTGAGAGATACTTCAATCTTTAACCAGGTTACTTTTTCTGGTTTTATATTTGTGAATACATTATCATTGCATGGGATTCAGAACTTATTCTGTCTGGTTGTTTAAAATTTATTTTTAAATTGTAAAATTTTACAAGTTTTAGAAATTCAAATTCATCTTCGTTGTCTTTGATAATGTTTATGTTAAAATCACTAATTTATTTGTTGAACGTTTAAATATTTTGTTTAACAAATGTTCTAATATATTTTAAAATATAAAAGTCGGAATCAGGAGCTCTGTACATACGTACTAGCTAAACGGGACGCTGTACAGGTTTGTAGGACTTGAGCCAGCTGTAGGATTCCGTGTGTCTGGCCAAGATGGCCATAAATAGGTGGGTTCATGCACAACACCAGCAAAGATGGGGGAGTCTAAGGCGCACAACCCTGAGAAGATGATAATGATCCGAAGTAGAGGACAACTCACAGATTACAGGACACTTTGGTCTGAGCGTGCATTTGCACAGAATCAGGACGAAACTGTGTGGGAGGGACGAGGAGACCGCAAACCACATAATTTTCGATTGTGAGGCCCTGACCAATAAGAGGCGAAAGGTTTTTGGATTCCAAATTCTTGGGTAACTAACGTTGGACAAGCTAGTGGACAAGTTAGTGGATTGCTTAAAATCGTAAGGGGAACAAACCTGATAAGCTAGAGTGAGAAGGCTTTAGTTGCACAATAGGCCATAGGTGGCGGTGCCAGGGCTGGTCTCTAAACGGCCTCTTAAACTCCAAACATAATCAATCAATCAATTATACACACGACTGGTTATAATTAAATTTCACCTCTAAAACCACAAATTCAAAAACACTTTCTATACTTGCATTATTTAATATATTTATTTCATTGTACTGAACATCTTTTCTTATAAGTATTGGCAACTCTACCCCCATTTGTTCGACGACGAGGCGTAAAAACAAGCATCTACTATAATATATCCTTAAAAAGTATTCGACAATTCTCGTTAAACTGTTATTGTTCACGTTTCGTCAACAAAACAGATAACCTTTATGCTTCTGACAACTCTTTTTATTTATGCTTCTGTAATTGTATGCAAGAAGTATTTATATTAAAGGTAGTGTTTGTAAATTTGGTGTCTACAATTTCATCCCTGTTTCCCCCTGCACTACATATGTCTCTATCTTTCCTTGACTCTCTATCACTGTAATTGTTTTGCCTTAAAAAGATGAATTATTATAGATGCTCACTAAATAGTGGACTATTTAGTTATTTGCAGGATCTTTTTTCTTTTGGAATTCAGAGAGAGGAATTGACTATAAAATTTGTTTAGGTTTGCTGAGTTAATTACAGAATTTTAGTAGTTCTAACAGTTTCAGTACTGCTTTACATTTTCCAAAATAAGCCTGCTATAATCTTTTCTACAACAAAACGATTTATGTCAAATAAAATATTGTTGTCTCAAATAAGCCTTATTTATATCATAGATTACATTATCTACACATCATGTTTATAGGGAATTGTTAATACAATTGTATTACCTTAGCTTTTACTACACTACAAATATATGTTCTAAGAACATCAATCAATTCAGGATTAGTTGTTAACCCTACGTCATTTGTAACTTTGATAATAATTACATCATTTATAGTAAAGTCTTTTGTTAAATTTTTAATATATGCAACAACTTTTTCTAGAGAAGCATTTGGTTTCACTAGTTACTCTGAAATGAGATTCCAATTTACTAAACATCAACTCACTCCAACCTTTCGCCCGTTGCTGTCCGACACTATATTTAGAGATCTATTGTATTTTTTTAGTATTAATAATAAATTTTTTTTTTTTTTTGAGATTCTTCCTCACTTGTAAAACAATTCTGCTTTAAATTAATTTTTTTAAAAACTTTCTGCAATTAAACTTTTAAAAGTTTGAAGTGTCTTTCAGACAATGTACATTTACTTTATTGGTGTATTTCATATCCTGAATTTTATTTTTATAATTGTTATTTACCATTGAACAATTTTGATTACGTAATATTTCTTCTGACGGTATCTCAAAACGGTTTCTTGTTTTAACTTGGAAATTGGAATTTCTAAGAACTCTTTGTTTTAAAAGATTTTGATGCAAAACAAAAACGTTGTTTATCTTAGCATGTTTCACTGGGAAAAAAATACAACCATTTTGAAGGTTTTTGTTTTTGAAAAATCAATATTTTTTATAAGTCTAACTATTTCATCTTTCAAACACCGGTTTTCAATAAACGAATCCTTCTTTTTGCCTACAATGAAGTAATATATTTTGTTTTGTTTATATAATTGCTTATCTATTGGTCTATTTCTACTTTACATTCAACACACATTTTCAAAATGTCCGATTATTCTGAAGAGTCATTCAGGACATTTCAGCATTCCGAAACTAAGGGAAATTATTTCAGAATTAGTATTAATGAGGACAGTTTTGAGGGCCTCATAGTAATTTATAGCTTTACAGTTTCGTTAAAACATTCAGGACTGTCAGCTGTCATATCTACACCAATTTTAACGGCTGTTCGGGTTTTGACCATTTTAAATGACAGATTAAAAAGTACACTGTCGTGAAACTTTACACAGATGAATAAGTCAAAATAATTGAACAATTTTAGAATGGTTTTACTATATGAAGTATTAATATAGCTTAGATATTTTATTTTTATTAAAACAAAAAACAATATTTATTTATCAATGTCATCTCCGCAAAATAATTGTTTGTTATTTATATTCTTTAAGTTAGATGTAATAAAAACTAAACTACAACCTGTCTCGCTCTCCTCATCAATAGTCCAAACTCTTTACTTTAGCTTTCCTTATTTGCTTTATTTTATAATATTAAAATGACAACACAACACAACTATTTTACACAGAAATCAAGCAATGTCGCATATGTTGATGTAGTCAAAACTTCACTGGTCAAAAACACATAATTCTGATTTCAAACGTCTTTATTTTAAATCGGTTTAAAACAAGCAGCAACTCTTGAACCAACCAGCACTGCCAACAAGTATGGTTTTTAGGCATCCCAATAATAATATTTTGGATTATTGGCTTTATCTAGGATATTAAAGTTGTAAGACCAAGTTATATATTATTTAGGGATGGCCTTAGTAAATCGTTGTCAGGGATGGGTACAATTTCTACGGACAGCACGGGTCACAGATTTAAGGCAACTCAACTGTTTCTCGCCAATTGTAGCATAGAGGTTATCTGTTACACACAATGGCAGTTAAAATATTCAATGTTCAACATAGTTTGATGGAAATAATATTTAATGTAAGGGAAATTATCTACCATTAAAATAGTAATGATAATAATAAAGGACAATTTAAACATTCACTATTTTTAATAGAATGTAAAATAATAAAGAGTATTAAAAATAACATTAAAAAAACTGAGAATTTTAAAAACAAAAATGACAATAAAGAACATTTTTTGACATTATGTTTTGTATTTTTTCAATAGTTAGTACAAACAGAAATCAGATTGATCATTTATTAAAATGAATATTCCTTTATTAATTAATTTGTGCTCGAGAAAAAATTAAATGTTATTACATTGGATGTTAGATAATGTAAACTCTCTGTCTGTCTGTATGTAAACTTATAACTCAAAAACCGCTCTTTTGATTTTCATGCTATTTTTTCGTATATAGGTACGTTATCTAGTTTTAGTCTATTTTGGATTAAAATTGGTTTAGTAGTTGTTTGTTTTCTCAATAATAAAGATTTTGTACCAGTGATTGAAGGCAATGTATATTCTGTATATTTTTGACATTTCAACGTCAACATACTTTCAAACAATGAGAAATTTGGATTATAATGAATATTTTATTTATAATTATTTAAAGTTTCAAAGTTTAATAATTTGAAAGCCTCGTTGGTTTTAGTTTGAAAGCCGTCGTATTTTAATTTGATTGATGCTACTTACTGGCTTCAAATCAAGGTAACATGGACACGTGACTATTGGTAACTATAAAATATTGTTTACAAAGTGTCTCTCAGATAAAAATTTTTCTTTTTTAAATTATATTTTCTCATTTTCTATTATTCTCTGCCCTACTTACCACTTGTTGTAAATGGTAAAAAAAATTTTGTAACAGACATTTCAAAAAATGGTAGTAGATTTAATTCACCAAAATGCCCTGTATTTGAACTAGCTACAAAAGTTTAAATTAAACATTGATTATGTATTCTTTGTTTGAAGTTAAATGTCCGAAAAATTTATAATAATAAAATTGATTATATATTTACTATCCCGAGTTTCACCCATTAAATAATGCAAATTGTGTATTACTCAGGGGCGAAGCCGAAGGCAAATTTTTACACAAAGCCCAATTTCCATGTGGGCAGAACCACGGGGAAAGCTGGTTATAAATAATTGCTACAATTTAAAATTTGTAATATTAATCAACATACCTTTTTATATCCTTCGTCAAAAGTAGTTCTATTGTGTAACTGCTACAGGTGTTTCACCTCAAAATGAAGCATCTTCAGGCATAGTACTTTAAACACTTCACTATATTTTATACAAGTTTACAATTTAAAAATATATTGTTGTACTAACATTATTGTACACGTCAAAGTTGAAAATTAAATTTGGGTTGTGACCACAAACATTTCACTTCTGTCGCTACTAGTAGAGTCTAATTTTCCTATTTGTTTGACTTGTACTATAATTTGAGTACAATAATATATTTTAAAATTGTAAATGTGTATAAAATGTAGTGAAGTGAATAAAGTAATATGCCTGAAGATGCCTTATGTTGAGGTGAAACACCTGTAGCAGTTACACAATAAAACTTCTTTTGACGAAATAAAAAGGTGTGTTAATTAATTTATTAACAACAGTTCAAAAAGGCTAAAAATGGAAGCAATTGTAATATTAGTATAAAATGTTAAATTAGTATAATATACAAAGTGTAAAATGTATATGTATGTTTAAGTATACGTAAAATAAAATAATGCACTTTTAAATAATATTGTAATACAAACAGGAAATTACTTCATTATTAAAATATGCGATTTTAACTTTGTGTTTGTACAATTATTTTCACCATGTAGGCCCTATATGTCATTGTACAATAAACTTCCCTCATCTTTACCTCACCAAGTTCTGAATCCTTAAATGTGCTCGTACAACAAGGCGTTATACCCTTGAGGCGAAGTGAAGTCCCTTATTACCAAGTCTGCCAGCTTGCATCTTTATTATGATGGGACTTACTTATACTTTCTAAAAAACCGTTAAAATAATGCTTTCAAAAGTAATGCTATAATGTATTTCGCACACATTTGTGAATGATGTAACATGATCTAATGGTGGCTTCACAGAAGTCACTTTTGAGATCCGGGGGTTGTTAAAATATTCACCAATTATTAGATAATATCAAACACATCCGACCATAAGTCTGTTGTTCTGTAACAAATGGTATTCCTTCATTGTTATGTGTTAGTTTTCTTAGATTAAGAAATTCCATTCACCTTTTAATAATAACAAAGTTACAAAGCCCAAGATAATGAATGTAATGCGCCGCATCCTGAAGTCTGGTAATTTATAACGATAACACCAAATTTACAGGAATTGCAGTACTGCACCATTTTATCAACGACAACATTGAAGCATCATATTTTTTTTCAAACTTTATCCTAATGAAACTTTATCAACAACGTTCACCTTCAAAAGACACTTGTTCTACACTTTTGTCACTGCCATAAATTTCGTGAAAAAACATGTTAAAAGACGGCTTGTTAAAAGACGGTATGTTTTCTATTGAATGGATCCTTATTTTAAATATTAAATAACTTTATTATCTTATTATTTTAATTTTATACAATTGGATAAAAAATAAATAAAATATTATAACAGCAATTTAAAATAAAGAAAAGTTGTGTATGTACTAAACAAAAATATTTTCATCGTAACTGAATTGCTTATTGTTAAATTAATTATGCTAAGATCAAGCTGGATTTTAAGACTGTATTAAATGCAATTTTACACTTCTTTAAACATTTGATAAAATTTCCTTACGTATTTTTCACTTAAACTCAAGATTGTAAAAAATCTAGTTCTACTTATTTGAAGCTCAGTAACAAGAGCCACGATCAATCTTTCCTCGGGTAGTCATCACACAGTCACATTTAATCATAACGATGTCCAAATGCCAATAACAAAACATCAAAACTGTGTACATTCATTCTGCAAAAAATAAATTTTTTTTATTGCCTCCACGAATTTAAACTTTTTCCCTAATTTGTTTAAAGGTAGCTCATATAAATCCAGTTTTAACAATATCCATTTTTCAACTGTTAAAAAAAAAAAAATAATAAAAACTACTCATCTGTGTTACCCTAAACGAAGGTTACTTTTTAATCACAAAATTTAAAAAATGTTAAATTATTTGCTTATGTGTGTAGCAAACAACACATTGGATTTGATTTAGACAGAGGAGCAAGTTTGATCTTTCACACTCATCTAAAACAATATACAACTTCTCCTATTAATGAGTGACTACTAGACTAAATGTTACATTATAATTTATAGCCTAAAGGATCACTCTTAGAAAAAAAAAATGTACAACCACTTTTCCATAATCTTTGTGAGGGCTTCAGAAAAAAAAAATACAAATACAAATTGGACCATCAATACGAGCCGCAATTTTTTCTAATTGATTTACCGTTACCTAATCCTTGCTAGCAAAGCAATCTGAATTATCTAATTCAATTTAACAGTCAGGCAATTTTAACAAAGATGGATTATTGCCTCAAAATCAAATTTCAAGAAACAATGTTCATCAATTTGTGAAATATAAGTCAGCCTGGCATGAAACTATAAACTATTTGGTCCGTTAAATTTTCATCTTAGTATCAACTCTTTTTTCTCTATTCAGTTGCTTCTTACATCTTTGAGGTTGTTCTTCCTCAGTAAAGCTCTTTTTCAATATAATCCTCGTCTGTTATTTCGTTATATTATATTTTCCCTCTGTTGCATATTTTCCTTTTCTCTTTCAACTTGCTGCTTTTGTTTCTGACTTTTAGATATACTTTTCTAAACTATTTTCTCTGCTGCATCCTCAAACTTGTTATCCGTACTTTATTTAATACATATGATTTATTTAATTTATTTATTTAATGACATGATAGATTAATTTTCTCTGAAAACTGCGTATTTTTAACTTGATGCCAAATATAAAAATAATTAGTTGAACACAGCAAAGCATACATACAGTATATATAAGTATGGACTAGGTCACTAGAATAACCATGAATTCATTGACTTAAAACTCACTAGTAAAATTTTGACATAGAGAGAAACATGCTTTGAATCATTTTGTGTTAATTAGTAAAAAAAAAAAATTATATACTTACACATTTCTTCTCCCATTACCCAAGTTTCAGGTTTCGAATTAACTTCCACAAGAACTGTAGGAGTGCATACTAGAAGTACCATCAAATCTGCGATGCTCAAATTAACCAGGAATATGTTTGTAGAATTTCTCATATCTTTAGACTTAAGAATGACTAATGGAACCATTACATTTCCTGTAACACCTATACCAAGTATGATAATACAGACAAACATAGAAGTAGTTCTTATATAGCTAGGAAACACTGCTTCTGCTATATCACTAAAATTCTTGGTATGATTATAACTTACGAGTGGTGAAATGGTGCTGTTTATGAAATAATAAAGAAATGTTGTGTTTTGGTCTGAAATTGAAACCAAAGAAGAAGTCATATGTTACAATATAATTGATTGAATGTTTATTTAACAGTTTCCTTTCTTTCAAACTTTAAGAAGCTCAAAAGTTAATTCACTAGCATTATACAAATATATCTCAAAGTTCTGTTTAAGTTAAGTAAAAACCAACACTTGCAGTACTTTAAAATTCTGATTACACATGTTCTCTGTTAAAGAGTCTAGGACTGCAAATTAAAATGATTTTCCCAAGTCCATATTTTGAATTGAACAACAATGTTCAGTTAAAAAATACCTCAGCGTTCATTTGTTATAAATACAAATACCTACAAATACATAACTATAAATCTCCATCCAAGAGGTTTTTGTAAAATGTTTACATCATTTTTGACATAACTTAATCAGACAATTGTGTGTATAAAAACTATTACACGTCATTTCAAGAATAAGAACCAACTACCATTTTTGTGTGGAAAGGTTGAAATTTTGCACAAAAATAAGGCTGAAATTTGTTTAGTTAAATCTCCAAAATGAGTTATCATAACTAATCGATGTGTTAAGCTTTTAAAAGTAGGGATTAAAAGTTGTTCAATACGATAAACTGTTAGGTGAACACGTCGATGGCATACCACCACTATTTAGTTAGTTGACCATTGCAGGCTCTCGGTATCCATGCAGTATCCGGAGAATATAATGTTAGAGGAGGTAGATGTCAGTAAAGACGGGGGCACTTTATAACAAACAGCTTTTAAACAGGAAGTGCCAGGAGAATATAATCTTAAGACGATTAATGTTAACTGTGATTCAGTTTTCAATTCGAATAGACCTCCTATCAAATCATATTCACTTGATAACAGGATTTTGTGGTTTAAAAGCAATATCAGGAGAATATAATCTTAAAGGAGGTAGATGTCAACTGCGATTCCGTTTTCAATTCAGATAGACCTCCTATTATATCATATTCAATTGATAACAGGATTTTCTCGTTTTACCGCAGTATCCGGAGAATAAATGTTAATGTAGGTAGATGTCAGTAGAGACGAGGACACTTTAAAACAAAAGTGGTGGGTATTGACCATTTGACTTAAGCCCCACTCCTTGCCCCGCACCTTGCCCTACCCTTACCCCGCCACTTTCTCTGTTCTTTCCCCCCTTGCCTATTACCCCTCCCTCTTTGCCCTCACTATATCTTCGCCCCATACCCCCTTACCATACCTTTCCCCATCCGCCATTTTGTGACATCATTTGGACGCAATTTTGTGACGTAAATTGGTGACGCCATTTTGTGTGCTGTCCCCTCCTTCTCCCTTTTGTAATTTTTCAAGCTACATTTAAATAGGAAGTATCAGGAGAATATAATCTTAAAGGAAGTAGATGTCAACTACGATTCAGTTTACAATTAAGATAGAACTCCTATCAAATCATATTCACCTAATAACAAGATTTTGTCGTTTTACCGCAGTATCCGGAGAATATAATGTTGAAGGAGGTAGATATCTTAGAGTCGGGGACACTTTAGAACAAAAGTAGTGGGACATGACCACGTGACTTAAGCCCCGACCCTTGCCCTGCCCTTTCCCCGCCCCTTGCCCTACCCCTTGCCCCGCCATTTACTCCGCCCTTTGTCCAGCCCTTGCCCCGCCCCTTGCTTCTCCATCTCCACGCCTATTGTCCAGCCTCTTGCCACACCACTTTTGTAACTTTTCAATGTACGTTTACACAGGAAATATCAGGAGAATATAATGTTAAAGGAGGTGGATGTTAACTGTGATTCAGTTTTCAATTTAGATAGACCTCCTATCAAATCATATTCACTTGATAACAGGATTTTGTGGTTTAAAGCAATATCAGGAGAATATAATGTTAAAGGAGGTACATGTCAACGGCAATTCCGTTTTCAATTCAGATAGACCTCTTTTAAAATCATATTCACCTGATAACAGGATTTTTTCGTTTTACCGCAGTATCCGGAGAATATAATGTTAAAGGAGGTACTGAGGTAGATGTCAGTAGAGACGTGGGGCACTTTAGAACAAAAGTGGTTGGATGTGACCCTGTGACTTAAGCCCACTCCTTGCCCCGCCCCTTGCCCTACCCTAACCCTGCCCCTTTCACCGTTCTTTCCCCGCCCCTTGCACCTTACCCCTCCCCTTGCCCCTCCCTTTATCTTCTCCCCATACCCCCTTACCATACCTTTCCCCATCCGCCATTTTGTGACGGCAATTGGTGACGCCATTTTGTGAGCTGTCCCCTCCTCCTACCTTCTGTATTTTTTCAAGGTACATTTAAACAGGTAGTATCAGGAGATTATAATCTTAAAGGAGGTAGATGTCAACTGCGATTCCGTTTTCAATTCAGATAGACCTCCTATTATATCATATTCACTTGATAACAGGATTTTCTCGTTTTACCGCAGTATCCGGAGAATAAATGTTAATGTAGGTAGATGTCAGTAGAGACGAGGACACTTTAAAACAAAAATGGTGGGTATTGACCATTTGACTTAAGCCCCACTCCTTGCCCCGCACCTTGCCCTACCCTTACCCCGCCACTTTCTCTGTTCTTTCCCCCCTTGCCCTCCCCTTGCCCATTACCCCTCCCTCTTGGCCCTCCCTATATCTTCGCCCCATACCCCCTTACCATACCTTTCCCCATCCGCCATTTTGTGACATCATTTGGATGCAATTTTGTGACGTAAATTGGTGACGCCATTTTGTGTGCTGTCCCCTCCTTCTCCCTTTTGTAATTTTTCAAGCTACATTTAAATATTAAGTATCAGGAGAATATAATCTTAAAGGAGGTAGATGTCAACTACGATTCAGTTTACAATTTAGATAGACCTCCTATTATATCATATTCAATTGATAACAGGATTTTCTCGTTTTACCGCAGTATCCGGAGAATAAATGTTAATGTAGGTAGATGTCAGTAGATACGAGGACACTTTAAAACAAAAGTGGTGGGTATTGACCATTTGACTTAAGCCCCACTCCTTGCCCCGCACCTTGCCCTACCCTTACCCCGCCACTTTCTCTGTTCTTTCCCCCCTTGCCCATTACCCCTCCCTCTTTGCCCTCACTATATTTTCGCCCCATACCCCCTTACCATACCTTTCCCCATCAGCCATTTTGTGACTTCATTTGGACGCAATTTTGTGACGTAAATTGGTGACGCCATTTTGTGTGCTGTCCCCTCCTTCTCCCTTTTGTAATTTTTCAAGCTACATTTAAATAGGAAGTATCAGGAGAATATAATCTTAAAGGAAGTAGATGTCAACTACGATTCAGTTTACAATTCAGATAGAACTCCTATCAAATCATATTCACCTAATAACAAGATTTTGTCGTTTTACCGCAGTATCCGGAGAATATAATGTTGAAGGAGGTAGATATCTTAGAGTCGGGGACACTTTAGAACAAAAGTAGTGGGACATGACCACGTGACTTAAGCCCCGACTCTTGCCCTGCCCTTTCCCCGCCCCTTGCCTTGCCCCTTGCCCCGCCCCTTGCCCCGCCCCTTGCCCCGCCATTTACTCCGCCCTTTGTCCAGCCCTTGCCCCGCCCCTTGCTTCTCCATCTCCACGCCTATTGTCCAGCCTCTTGCCACACCACTTTTGTAACTTTTCAATGTACGTTTACACAGGAAATATCAGGAGAATATAATGTTAAACGAGGTGGATGTTAACTGTGATTCAGTTTTCAATTTAGATAGACCTCCTATCAAATCATATTCACTTGATAACAGGATTGTGTGGTTTAAAGCAATATCAGGAGAATATAATGTTAAAGGAGGTACATGTCAACGGCGATTCCGTTTTCAATTCAGATAGACCTCTTTTAAAGTCATATTCACCTGATAACAGGATTTTTTCGTTTTACCGCAGTATCCGGAGAATATAATGTTAAAGGAGGTACTGAGGTAGATGTCAGTAGAGACGTGGGGCACTTTAGAACAAAAGTGGTTGGATGTGACCCTGTGACTTAAGCCCACTCCTTGCCCAGCCCCTTGTCCGTACCCTAACCCTGCCTCTTTCACCGTTCTTTCCCCGTCCCTTGCACCTTACCCCTCCCCTTGCCCCTCCCTTTATCTTCTCCCCATACCCCCTTACCATACCTTTCCCCATCCGCCATTTTGTGACGGCAATTGGTGACGCCATTTTGTGAGCTGTCCCCTCCTCCTCCCTTCTGTATTTTTTCAAGGTACATTTAAACAGGTAGTATCAGGAGAATATAATCTTAAAGGAGATAGATGTCAACTGCGATTCAGTTTTCAATTCAGATAGACCTCCTATTATATCATATTCACTTGATAACAGGATTTTCTCGTTTTACCGCAGTATACGGAAAATATAATGATAAATAAGGTAGATGTCAGTACAGATGGGGGGACTTTAGAACAAAAGTGGTGGGAAGTGACCACGTGACTTAATTTCTGACCCTTGCCTTTCCCTTCTTCGCCCCTTACTCCGCCTCTTACTCCGCCCCTTCCCTATCCCCTTGCTCTGCCTCTTCTTATCCACTTGCTACGCCCCTATCCTTCCTTTTTCCACACCACTTTTGTAACTTTCGAAGTTACATTTAAACAGGAAGTATCGGAAGAATATAATGTTATAGGAGGTGGATGTTAACTGTGATTCAGTTTTCAATTGAGATAGACCTCCTATCAAATCATATTCACTTGATAACAGGATTTTGTGGTTTAAAGCAATATCAGGATAATATAATGTTAAAGGAGGTCAACTGCGATTCTGTTAACAATTCAGATAGACCTCCTTTCAAATCATATTCACCCTTGCCCCGCCCTTTCCCCGCCCCTTGCCCTTCCCCTTGCCTAGCCCCTTGCCTCGCCCCTTGCTTCGCCACTTGCCACGCCCCTTATCCCGCCTCTTGCCACACAACTTTTGTAGTTTTTTAAGGTACATTTAAACAGGAAGTATCAGGAGAATATAATGTTAAAGGAGGTAGATGTCGACTGCGATTCAATTTTCAATTCAGATAGTCCTCCTATCAAATCATATTCACCTGATAACAGGTTTTGTAGTTTAAAAGCAATATCAGGAGAATATAATGTTAAAGGAGGTAGATGTCAGTAGAAACGTGAGGGGGGCACTTTAGAACGAGATGTTTTCTATCCCTTGTAATTGTAGTTCTATGACTTGTGGTTTTCCTGTTTACATTTGTAGCTAGTCCAAGTTATTTTTACTGCTCAGGCATAACTTTATCCCTTAGTTCCTTCTTTAGTATCTTGCTTTATATTTAGGTTTCGAACATGGCTCTAAACTTATTATGCTATTTTTTTTAACATTTCTCATACTCTTGATTTATCACGTGGTAACATGAGTTGATTCGAACTTTTGAAACGTCGTGTATTAGTTTTTATATACACAAATTATGGCTAATGTTAAGCGATATCAATAGTATGAACAATCGATCGTTTACCTTTAAAAACAGAAGTGTTTACATAACTTCCGAATTGCATAGTATAACATATTATCCAACTTCCTTTGATTACACTAGTTAAAAAAATTTTCAGCAATTTGCAATTATATTTTTTTCTGGAGCTAGCGAATGATTTTATAAGGTCCTCATAAAGAATTGTTAACATTAGTGGGTAGGTAGACCTACAAAGGCTATAGAAAGAATATCTTAATAAAAAATTACCAGCTCTGTTGGTAACTGTTAAAAACCTATGGTTCAGAAACCAATACAGATTGAGTCTAAACTGGACGAATAAATGGTGAAAAGGGTAAGTCAAAGTTAAAAGAGATTTGCAACTGGAATATTCAAACGTAAGTATAAAATAGCTGTAGCAGCCCTGCAAAACTCAGATGAAAGGAATAATAATTAACTAATTTCATTTCAGGTCCGATTTTCTAGTGAAAAAGTAGTACAAAAAGATTACTGATAGTAACCAGAAGAATAACCAGCAGTAATTAAGGACTAAGATTGTATCCGTAAAAATATGATTTTTTTTTCTTGCCAGTGTATCGTAAAAACGTAGAAAAATCTATTTTTTGAAAATTAATTTTAGATAACATTTAAAACAAGAAGGTAATTTCTGTCCATAATGGTTTACATATTTATGCAAGCAAAAAACTATTGAAAATCAAACTTAACAGAATTTTGAATTTGAGGGTACATTAGGATACTAATGACAGTCAATTTACAGTAAAGATTTAGAATGTCTCCGATAGAAATTATTGAGTACAAAACATAGCGTTTCTTGCCCATGAAATTTAAAACCCTTAAAACCAAAATAATACGTACAAGGTGAGGGTTCCTTAAAAATGAATTTAGAAATGTTTTTTAAACATTTTATAATGAGGTTGTTCCAAAACTTAGAATGAGTTGTTTTAAACTAAAGAATGAGTACAAGGCTAGTGTTTCTATATCAATGAATTAGACATACTTTCAAACAAATGATTGAGGATATGGAATGGGTTTTCTTGAACAGACATTTAGAGACAGTTTTGAAATACTGATTGAGTTCAAAGCTAGTGTTTCTCGAACCAAAATTTGAATACTTTCCGTCATTTAATGAGTCCAAGTGTTGAAAAGAAAATTTCAAACTAATTATAGATAAAATTCCATCAACAGCGAAAAGAAAACACTTCTAAAACAACTATTGATAACAAAGGTTGTGTTTCTTAAACAGCGTTTTAGAAAAAATTCAAAACCCAAATATTTATTACAAGAATATCAAAAGTTTCAGTACAATGATAGTACTCTGTTTCTTGATTATCGAATTAGAAATAGTTAAAATCCAAATATTTATTGCAAGAATAGCAAATGTTTCAGGACAATGATAGTACTCTGTTTCTTGATTATCGAATTATAAATAGTTAAAACCCGAATATTTATTGCAAGAATAGCAAATGTTTCAGGACAATGATAGTACTCTGTTTCTTGATTATCGAATTAGAAATAGTTAAAACCCGAATATTTATTGCAAGAATAGCAAATGTTTCAGGACAATGATAGTACTCTGTTTCTTGATTATCGAATTAGAAATAGTTAAAATCCAAATATTTATTGCAAGAATAGCAAATGTTTCAGGACAATGATAGTACTCTGTTTCTTGATTATCGAATTATAAATAGTTAAAACCCGAATATTTATTGCAAGAATAGCAAATGTTTCAGGACAATGATAGTACTCTGTTTCTTGATTATCGAATTAGAAATAGTTAAAACCCGAATATTTATTGCAAGAATAGCAAATGTTTCAGGACAATGATAGTACTCTGTTTCTTGATTATCGAATTAGAAATAGTTAAAATCCAAATATTTATTGCAAGAATAGCAAATGTTTCAGGACAATGATAGTACTCTGTTTCTTGATTATCGAATTAGAAATAGTTAAAACCCGAATATTTATTGCAAGAATAGCAAATGTTTCAGGACAATGATAGTACTCTGTTTCTTGATTATCGAATTAGAAATAGTTAAAACCCGAATATTTATTGCAAGAATAGCAAATGTTTCAGGACAATGATAGTACTCTGTTTCTTGATTATCGAATTAGAAATACAGTAGTTAAAATCCAAATATTTATTGCAAGAATATCAAAAGTTTCAGTACAAAGATAGTATCCATTGTAAAAAGATATAAAGACATTTCCAAAGAAATATAATTATTGAGTTTAAGAATAGCGTGTTTTAAACATAGAATTAAAAACACTTCCAAACTAATTTTTTAGTAGAAGAATAGTGTTCCTTGAACAATTTTGTAGAAGCACTTCTAAACCAATGATTGATTCCTAGACTTGAACAGGAAAATAGAAAAACTTCCAAACCAATTATTGAATTCAAGGCCAGAATTTCTTTAACAGGATATTGGAAACATTTCCAAACCAATTAGTTATTGAGTACAAGGATAGAGTTTCGTACAGGGAATTAGAAACACTTCTGAACCAATGATTTAGTATAAGATTAATGTGTATTAATCGGAGAATTAGAATTCAGAACTAGTTATAGTAATTAATATTAATAACAACTTCTGCTTGAGCCCAATACATGGTTAAATTTTAACCGATGTTTTTGTGCTCAAAAATTTAAAATTTTAGTTATAGACCCCAGATAACAAATAAATTTTAGATGAAGTAGCGTTGTAACAATAACTTTGGATGTTAGTACAAGTTAAGAATCGAATACTAGTATACATAACTTATTTAATTAAACTTTCGACTTTCAATATTCATAGATCTAAACCTCTATCTCTAGGATGATTTATGTTTATAGTAATACTTTTTAAACTGTAGACACTTGTAATATGAACAATAAACACATACAATAACACAACATAAACTATTTGAAAATATTAGCGAAATATTTGACAAATGCTGTCTTAGAATAGATTCACATTCAAAGTTTTCACGAAAAATGTAATTTTTTTCACAGAAATGCAATGTCGTTATTTTAATAACTGGACAGTAATTACTAACATTGAATCACAAATATTCTTCAATAAACTATGCTTGATAAATTATTTTTATAACTATTACATTTCATATTTACTAAATTAAGAATCACTTTCTTTGAATTCAATTATTTACATTATAAACTTTGAGAAACGTTGAAATATTTCTGTTACGTAATATTACGTTTGGCACTGTGATATTATCCGATTTGTAGTTTATCTGATTTTTTTCTTTCCAAGTAGTATAGTAAATGCATAGTTTGGCCAGTTTAATGAAGTGTGAAATCCATAACACATCCAGCTTTTTCTTCCTGAAAAAAAGATAGATTTGTGGTGTAATTATTGTTTGTTTATTTCCAAGCACACCTGCAGTACTGGCGCCTAGTCTCACAGACCCAAATCACGTGTTTATGTTAAAACAGCTACTGAAAAGGTTTATACCCCTTCCTGTTTCATATCCTACTATAACCTCATTCTTGCTTTAATTAGTTCATACATCTTTATGTAAATAATAGACATTTGGGTCTGTAAGACTTGTCGCCACTGTTTGTGTAGCACAGTTCAGTGTTTTTATATTATTATTAAATAACCATTATTATGTCTGTTAAATTGTAAAATAATGTTAACAAGAGTCATTTTAATTTTTACAAAACTTTAACAATATAAGTTACTGAATAGTAAATTACTATCATATTAACTTTATTTCATTATAAACTATAGATTATTAACTAGAACAACAGTGTCTACAATTAGTATTAGAATAGAATAATTATGGGAAGTAGTTATGGAACCATGAAGAAGGTAATCTAACATTTAGTATACTCATGATAAAATGATGCACATGATCCTTTAATAGGAGTCGGAAATACAACATAAAAAGACAGAGTTTATACAGTTGATGAAATACTCAACATTGACACTGGGTAATGTTCTTACGGATGTGGCAGATATAACTTCACAAAATAATCTATGTTGCTAACAATAACTCAACTCTGCTGACATTATTTGAATGAGATGGATTTGTGTGTAACAAATAACAACTAGGGAAGAGGAGTTGTAACTTTGTCTGGTTAAAATTGTTTTTAAAGACAAGAAGTGGGAAACCTGTAAAAGCTGATTAATTTCCTGATGGGACAAGAAAAAAATTAGTAAAAAACATTTTTGTAATAAATTTATATATTTCAGTTGGGCTAAATTTTCGTACCCGAGCGTCCACTATCATTCAAAGGAAAAATGAACTATTTTACTCGCAATATTTTGAAAGTGTTCTTCATCTCTTTAGGTAAGAAATTTCTCCAAAGTTTTCAAAAATATATAATATTTTTATTTCTATGATTTATAAATTTATAAATATCTTTTGTACAAGCTAAAATAACAGAAACAAAGATATTAATTTACCTGTAATTATTAATTAACCTCCCTAATAATTACCAATTGAAACACATAATACAATGGTTTTTTATGAATGTTATGTAAATAACCTTGCATCACATAGTGCCTGTATCTTGGATCACACTCACCTTTTTGGTAATAAAACCCTTCACAACCCAAGAAAATCCTAAATTTCTAAACGTAACACACACCGTGAACAAAACTGGACTCTTCCAACCCCTGCACTGTTTATACACAACAATATCGAAGGGGATGCATTGGATCTAGTAACCCTGCTAAAAAATTGGTGGAATTTTGTGGCTACAACATTTAACCTATACTTGATTTTTATTATATAGGTACCGGACTTAACATTAGTAATTGTGTATCTAGTAGTTAGGTTATATAATACGAACATTAAAACACCTGAGAGGGATTACCCTCAATTTTAAACACTAATTAAAAGATGTGATCAATCGTTGAGATGCCAGCGATGGTGTTGTTAAGATTTAAGATTAAGTTAGATTCAAATTTAAGTTAATTTAGAAGACATCAGATAAATGTTCTAAGTCCATTCAATAGACACCAGATAAACAATCATTACGACAGAGTACAAAAAGTTAGTTAATTGCTTCGCTTGCAACCTTCTACACGTAACAAATAGCTAAGGAGTACAAAAGCTCCTGGTCGAGAGGAAACTGATAGATCAACATTGATAGATTGACTTTACTCATGTGTTTATGAATGTCAAAATATTTAGGGAGAACGTTATAAAATATATTATATATATATATTACAATCAATATTTCTTTTTTATTAGAGAGACTTAAAACAAAGATTGTAATATTGCTAACATTAGGATC
The DNA here is from genome assembly GCA_963513935.1 of Aphrophora alni. Classification (NCBI taxonomy): domain Eukaryota; kingdom Metazoa; phylum Arthropoda; class Insecta; order Hemiptera; family Aphrophoridae; genus Aphrophora; species Aphrophora alni. The sequence continues at coordinate 20,406,773 of OY740765.1, read as the reverse complement.
CCACCTTTAGTACTGAACCATTGTTTACTTAGTTCATTTATTTATTTTTCTTGAACGCGATACAGGATAGGTAGATTCCTAACACGGATCTAACTATTTCGATTTTTTTATTTTAAATATAGCTCCTATGTACACAAATAAACGTATATCTTTTAGTACCCATTTAGGACACTATCTCTCAAAAATGTCTATTCGTGAGTGTCAGTGAAAACAAAAAATTTACTATGACGCTGTTATAAAAGATGCAATTTCTTAAAATCACCTCAACTGACATTGTTCAAATTTCGATGATCTGTAAATGCAAAACCCCAGGATAGGTTAACCTGTATTCAGTGTTACTAAATAAAGCACGGAGGTTGTTTACTTATCCTATTAGGGTCCATCTGGACGAAAGAAATAATGCGAGATGAGTAGAATTCTGGAATAATATGTAGAATCTTTAAAAAAAGGAAATAAGTTGGACTATAATAAGGTATAACACTGGTGTACACAGCACGCAAGATCCTAACATCAGTTATAAACGAAAGACTTAAACAATTAGCTGAAAGTAGATTAAGGGAATACCAATATGGGTTTAGTCCGCGGAGAGGCACCACTGATCAATTGTACGTTGTCTTGCAACCTGATTTTTATACGGATTAGGTTTAGGACTGGGGTGGATCTACAAGAGAGTTTGAGTTCGGGAAGGAAATTTGGGTATGGGAGGAATTAACCTAACACGTACCCTCGACTACTCAAATACCACATCTCAGCCAGCCAGTTCCATGAACGGTTAAAACTATGTTATTAAATATAATATATATTAAACTAAATTAACTATGGATAATATTAAGGGAATGACTCTATTTAAAACTAGTATTATAGAAAACAATATTAGGCCGAAATGCCTTTAACTACTTATCACATATTTAATTTTATACAGAATTTGGAGACGCACAGCCGAAAACCCTGGGCCGTCTGACCCATCCCAAAAGGGGCTAATTAGCCATTATTTGGTGGGTGAATAATTTGGGGGGTACCTGAATGCTAGTAGGGCTGTTAGAATGAAAGTATCGCCGGGAAAAAAGGGAGGTGGTGAAAGGAGTTCACCACAGACACCCCCGCTGGCGAAAGGGGAAAAAAAGAAAAACCAAACAGCCTCATGATCCCCCCCCCAGCCAACCAAAAAAGAAATGAAGGACAGAAAGACGTAGGTGGGTGGCACTAATAGGTATTGGTAACAATCCCTAAGCAACTGAAAATACAAGCCTATGTCCTCAGGGCGGCCTTAGGGCGATGTCCTCAGGGCGGAAGACATAATCAAAACAAAAATCTCGAGGACGAGGGATAGTGGGTAGAATATAGTGAATTTTATACAGGTGCCAGTTCGATCTGGATCACCCACTACACTTCCCGAAAATGGGTATTATATAATAATATTATAAAGGTTAATATTAGTAGGGATATAGGGGTGGAAGATTGTGAGGGTTGAAGAGTGATAGGAGCAAAAAACTTATATTTTTTTAAGATGCACGTACATTTAGGAAATAAATTTAGTGACAATTGTGCAGTTCAGTGATAGTGATTTAAAGACTGTAGTGATTTTGAAGTGAAAGAAGAAAGGGGTTGAGGGGATTGAGAAGGAGAGATGAGGGGAAATAAAAATGAGAATGTTCTTTTTTGTATTGGTGGTAACAGCTTATGACAAACAAACGAAGCAGGGTGGACGACACAGTGACACCCAAACTGCACCTATAGTTTGTTGAATTTCGATGTTACTAATATTCTTTTATTATTATTATTATTTTAAATGCTGACGGGAAAAAGTTAAGGGGAAAAGGGTGTAGAGTGTTCAGGTGGAAAAGAAGAGTGTAAAAAGAGAAAGAAGTAAAGTATGGTTGCAACCTGTTAAAAATCACTAACGCTGAGAAATATTTGAAATATAATGAAAAGAAACAAAATTTTGAATAAATTTATGTTACTTATGAATTTAACTAAGGTGAGGTGTAGGAAAAAGAAATTAAACGGTGGGAAACTAATTAGGTGTGTTAGAAATATGGGAATAATCCAAAGTTATTTTTTACATAACAACCTCTAAGAGATGACGTTCGGCCACTAAATAGAATCTTAAGTTGTTCTCAAGTCAAAGTGACGATGCTTCAACGACTAAGATATCATCCAAAGTTATTTAAATTTGTTTGATATTTTTTTCCACTTGTTTGATATCCACAGTTTTCCCATTTTTACATACTCAAAGATATTAATAAACTTTGAACAACTGAGAATGACGATTTTACCGTTGAAAGAAATATGTTGTAGTGGAAATGTGTTGATTTCTTTTATTCATTGAGTGTATACTTTGCTCAATATATTTAAAATGATTATTAGGTGGTTGTTTAACGAGTTATTTATATTTATTTTAATGTTTTAAATCAATAATTTCATATAAAAATCAGAGGAATAAATTATTTCGTTTACATTAGTTAAAGTAATACAAAGCAGACTGGAGATAACAGATAGCTGTAGTGAAACATCGGTTGTGTTAAAGCTAATTGTTTGAGTCAAGTTATCACAAGAATAGCACTCAATGTGAAAAAGACCCAGGAGGTACAAAGTGCCAATACAATACAATGAAGGACATTTGATTAGTGTTGAAGTGGCATAGAGAAGTAGGGGTGTAGCATTGTTTGCTTCAGTAAAGTTTCGTGGAAAATTACCAATGACTTATATTAGTAGTCTATAATAAGGACAAGGACAAGTTGAATGGTAATATTTTTTTGCAAAATGTTTTGTACAAAATTATCTGTTGCCCTAGATAACTAAGGCACGCACACCTATTCTCGTGAAACATTTTCAAATATTTTCTAAATTTAGTTCTCGATGAAGTTTGTTAACAATTCCGTGAACCAATTTTAAAATTCGGGAGTTAAAAATCTTAAAAAATATCTTATCTCGGTTACTTCTGACTTTTGATAGTTTTGATTGAACCATCTGAAAAGGCGTAAAAACGTATTGAAGTAAAATGATAAGTTGTTGACAACAAAAATAAATTCAGTTTTCAGCCATTTTTTTTGTAACAGACGTGACACTCGGACAAATTTTACTATTTAATTAATTTTAAAATGGTTCACTTGTTATATTTAACTCAAGTTCATAACCCTACTTACATGGGTGTGAAGTTTGATAGTTCGAGTAACACTAGTTTCATTAAGTGATTTCAAAGACGGAATGTGACGTCACTTGGATTCTGAGATGTGTAGATGTTGAAGCAAAATTTAACTGGTGGCAAACAAATAATTTTATTTTTCACCGACATCAACCTAACTGATATTTTTGGGATCGAATAGTTTTGGTGTTTTTTACTTGTTATTGTGGATGATGAATGAGTGAGAGAGTTTGTGAAAAGTTTTGTATTTAAAAATAATAATTTCTTTACAATTTCTTTTTTTTTTTACTTTACGAATGTGACAAATAACACATTCAGACAAATTAATGTACTCTTTATTTGCCATAAAATAATTAATTATTGGTTGGAAAGATAACTTATCAGTAACTTGCTTGGTATATACAGAAAAACTAAAGATAAGTTTTTACACCATATTCCATTTGATTTTTAAATTTATTTTTATATATGTAACAGGTAGGTTAGGTTAGGTTATGTGATGCCTATGATATTAAGTAAAATTGTTCAACGTTTAGCCTCTTCTAACTTATACATAATTTCTAACACTGTTTTAAGGGTTAGCAATTAGTACAACTTAGCTTACTAGTTACATAATTAAACAACCAACTTAAAAATGTAAACCAGACAAGAAAATAGCTTCAACCTCACTGTATACAGTAAATTTAGATGTTTTACTACAATAATTTCTAACTATCATTGCTGGATAAATTACTCTCATTAAAAAAAAGTTAGGTGTATGTTATAAAAGAATAGTCGGGTTATTAACATCAAAATAGCAGTTTTACCGGATGGATATTTTAAATTATTGTGACCAAATTTTTAATATTTTACTTTTGTCTAAGGAATGACGATTTTAAGAAGTTTGCAGATCATTTTGGCCGAGAGCAATAACTCTGTGAGTGATCTGTGAGTAGGTCGGTCAGTCAGTGTCACATAATATTAGGAGGGTAGATTAGACGATTAAATTTGTCGCCTACTACACTGAGAAAAATACGAGTATTAACATTATAGTAGACCTATTATTTTGTTAATATAACTAGTTTTTAGACGCGTTAACAAAAAAAAATTGGTCAAAACACACAACCGATTTAACTATTCATTTTTAGTAAAGCGTTTCTTTTAGATTTAAAGTAAGAATTGGCCATTCATAAAGTAAATATGAATTTTAAAGAAATTTTACTTCACTTGTATACGCTGGCTTACAAGAACTTATTTTGTGATTTAATTTAACAGATTATTATGTAAAACGAACCAAACATGTGGTTAAACTTTTACTTAATGGAAAAGTAGTACCAAATTGGTAATAATAATAATTTATCATATGGTATTCCTATTATTTCATCTGAATGTTAGGGTGTAGAATGAAAACGAACTGTTTTGTCCAATGTCAATCGGACAATTTTTTAACTGTTAGCAATTACTTAATTTTATGACAATGTTATAGTGCTGCAAAAAGCACCTGAGTTCGGGTCCTGGTGTATGCATCTGAGGAATGCAACTTAGTATTGTATTGTAGAAGTTGAGTTTTAATTTTTATTGCTGCTTAGTAAATAATTTTATTTTTTTAAAGCCTATTTCCATTTTGCTTTTTTGATACAGCTGCCAATGTGATGGACGTGGTCTATGTAATCTCATTTACGGTTTGTTATGGGGCCAAATTTGAATGAAATCTCAAGAGAATTATGACTACGAAATATGAGTTGATTACGTAAATAGGCATTACATAACCTAACCTCGTAATTCTTTCGAGCGCCCTTTTCTGCTAAATTATTAAGTATAGGATATAATGGTGTAAGTTGCATTTTATCAAAGCTGGCTCGTGTTATTGTTTTAGGTTAATATTCTGGGCGATAGGTTTCACGTCTGGGTGATGTAGCCTAATATGTTTAAACTTTAGTATAAGCACACTTCTTTGTTCGTTAAGTCCCTGGTAAATTAATTATCCTAGTAAAAAGATCGCCTCCTATACTCCCCATAGTAATAATATATTTTAAATATGTAGATGCTAATTATTTTTGAAGCATTATATGCCAAATAATATAGCAGATTAATGTTTGATATACATGTAATTGCTACTTAATAATCGCACTGTGTCCAAATATCAGATCTAACAGGTTGATGTTAGAAATACTTGTAGATTGCGATGTAGAAACAAATGCGATTATCTCTTATAAAAAGTATGAATTTTATGGATAAATTTTCAAGCAAGTTTTAAATATCATAAAATGTTTACATTTTTTTCAAATAATTTGCGATGTAAATTCATAAATGTGGCGTTGAAAATAACTCCACGTCGTGCGCACGATTTTTACGTGCTTTGATTGATACAAAGTCGAGAACCATACCCAGTATCGAAAATGACTTATACATTTCCTTAATTTTAAGCCCTCGTGTTTATCTGTAATAAAAATTTACCAAGTTATTGATGAAATAATAAGGGGGAAAAAAACACGCGTACAACCAAAAATAAAAATCGATAAATTAATGAATAACAGTATAATTGGGTCCAAATAACTATTAAACATTGATTTTTCATTTTTATTCAATGAAAGTTTGCATGCTTCATGTAATTTTTATTTGATAAATGTAAATAAATGACACTGTAAAACTAAAGCCTCAAAGTAAAAACATACTGGCACGTTAAAGACTTAAATTACTGACGTAAAATATAGGAATCTAGTTTGTTACCATTTATAATTCGACAAATGATTTTTGTAATGTTTATACCATATTTTGTACATACCCATGCAAGTAACCTTTTAAAAATTGTTTGTGCAAGTTTATATCTATTACTAATAGTGTGTTTCAAAAAGGACGCAACCCTATTTTTGATGACGTGAATTTATTACTTTAAAAAAATTAATATAACATTATATAATTATAAAATATTCAAATTATCTTTAATCTTTTATTATAAATGTTCAAAATGACCTCCTCCGTTTGCAATGCAGGTTCGGACACGTTTCATGACATTTGCAGCCACTTTTCGTAGCGTTTGTTCAGTAATGTTTGAAATCTCACTTTCATTGTTATGAGGATTGTTTTGAAAAACTTTACTTTTTAAATACCCACAAAGGAAAAAGTCTTTGTACAGCTGTATTGAAGTTTGTTAATGTATATATCCCTACGTATAGTAAGGTTTTTGTGTTTGTTGTTGATATCTATATATTTATTTTAATGCTATGTTTAATAATTTTTATATCAATTATAATGTCTGTGGATTTGTTGTTTATGCCTAAAAAGTTATGTTAATGCTACCTAGATGTTAATGTTTAAGTTTAATTACAGAATCACGTCTGTATGAAAGAAGAAGACAAATTGAAATAATACGATTTTAAGGAGATTGAAGTAAAATTTGACTTAAGAGGTTAATTGTATATAGTTTATGTTAGAAATGTAAGTGATTCATCAAAAACTGTTGATGCACACGGGTTGGCAATGAAAACTGAGATAAACGCTCAATAACGAAGTTGTGGACTTTAGTGATATTATAAATAAAGCTACAATCTTGTTGAGCACTGTGGTGAAATTCACAATAATGATTCGAATTTGCCCCTAACCACAATCATTATTGTGAATTTCACCACAGTGCTCAACAAGATTGTATCTTAATATGGCTTCCCGGTCTCCTTCAAGACCCTCCGATGATGATAACCATGTTATCGAAATGTACATCAGGGCATTTAGTAGAAATAATAAATAAAGAACAATTAATCAGATAATTGTGTTTTATTTTAAAGTTTCTAGTGATTGTGGTTAGGGGCAAATTCGAATCATTATTGTAAATAAAGCTATTGACATTTTACCTTTTAAACTACATATACCAAATTAGCAGTATTGTGGTCCAGGAATCAATCTCAAATGAATAGATACGTCATGATCAGAGTATTAATGAATTAAATTCTGCGTTTAAAGCACACGATAATAAATACAGGCGATAGCAAATGTTGAGTCGATAAGGAGCTTGCCGAGAGAACTTAGGAACGTGTAATAACATCCAGATAGCAGTTTGGATGAAAATTCAGTAGGGTGGATTTAATAAAACTGCTGGTGGATGTAAAAAGAAAAAATTAAGAATGTAAATATAAAATCAACTATATATCTAATAAAGCCTTATCAACGTTGAAAAATTAACGTATGCTAACGAATTCCATATTTTCGAGGATCATCAGTATTAGGTAATTACTCAGCCTAATCTAAATGATTTGTTCACATTGGGTTTGCTACAGGAAAAGGAATATTTTGAGAGGTTTGAAAATCAAAAACTGTCTTATCTAAATTAAAAACAAAGTGCGACTATTTTGTCTTGCAGGTTTTCAAAAAATATTAATTCATCATTTAAATGAAAAATAGGACGCGTTGATTTAATGACTTAGAATTATATAAACAAATGTCGAGAAAGATATTAACGATATATTATTTTCCTATGATATAAAAATACATATTAATACAACACCGTGGAAGACGTTTTAACAATACTTATATCAATTCGACAACAATAAGAAATAAGTGGTGTCATAAAGTTGTGGGTTTTGTAGACCAAGAAATAAAGTTTTAGCTTTTTCGATAACTCGGTGACTTTTGTTTTTTATTAAAAGAGGAAACTTCTTTGTATCATATGTATTTTGTAAGTTAATTATTTTCGAGATACTGAATATAAACAACTTTTAACGACATCCATTTTTGTATGTAAATGAGACGTATTTAAATTTATGTTCCTGTGTGATCTACACAATAGATGTGATATCATTTCATATTCTTTAATCATTTAATCTTGCTAACATTTTTATTAAAATATAATTTTTAGTATTTAGTTTAGACATAGTTCAATTCTCAATGAATATTAATGTTGATAAATTCAAACGTAAGGTGGTTTAAAATGCCAACTTGTGATAGTCTTTCTTGTATTGTCTTATCTCTCGAGCAACTTCAAGCGACCCTGTATCGGTTATGAAATTAGGTTGTCTGTACTATAGCTCTAGTTGGTGTAATCTTGATTTACTTACAAAACGATATTGATTGTGTTAATATCGATCAATGTAGTTTAATTTAAAAAAACCAAATTTCAGATTACATAGCTACGAATTTATTTATTGAAAATTTTAAGTTTTTTTTATAAATCAGCAATGTAGCATTAGTAATCAAATTTTAATTAATAATATTAATTTAGATTTATTAGTGATAAACTCCTGGCAAATTTCTCTTTCGAAATATTAATAAAAGAAGATAGTAAATAGTGCAGCCATGCCTAGTGATCATGAACCCATTAGAAAAAAACGAGGGATTTAGATTTAAATACTGAATCTAACGTTCCTGATATTGACATTAGAGATCACTGCGTAGTCTTATCTTATCAGTAACATAACCTAATGTATCGCAACGACAAGTTGCACCTGTCTTGAATATTGACTATAATAAGCTAAACAAAGAGCTTGCTTTGACTAATTGGTCGAATGTATAAAATATACTAATATTATTCTTGTTTTTAATACTTTGTATATAATTTTGTTTAAAAAATAGTATAAATCTATGCGTATATTATAAAACCCCCGATTGTTTATGAAAAGAAAATATAGCCTTGGATTACGTAAATTATATTTTAAAATTTATATTCCTCGCTGAGACAGCTGAGACGTTATAAAATGCCAATGCCAACTGAAGATGGCTAAACACGTAACTCCAAACTTGACAAGCATGCATGCTCAATATTTTTGTATAAACACGGAAAATTTCCCTTCGACACCACACTATACAAGTGTGCTCGAAGAAACGCCAGTTTGCGCTTACACTATGCTGAGCTCGGACGAAAGCTTCTCCACAAGAGCACAACTCGAAAGAAGAAACGTGGTATGTGATGTAAAGAGTGGTTAATGGAAAGAAAAACATTATTTCCATATTAATTTGCTGAGTGAATTGAAGATATATCCCCGTGATTGGTATGAATCTAAGAAACTTGTATGAACCTTTTGTCACTCGTAACACCTTCAGTTAAAAAGAAGGATACAATCATGAGAAAAGCTATAACGCCCTACGAAAGGTTAACAACAACATTACGATTTCTCGCGACCGGAAGGGATTATAAAGACTTAAAATTTTCAACTATAAATTCACCACAGGCTCTGAGTTACATAGTTTCTGAAACCTGCCGTACTATTTACGAGGTGATTAAAAGGAATTATTTTAAGGTAAGTGAAATGTTTTTTGTTACAACTGATCATTTTTACAAGAGAGATACAAGAAAGGAAAAACAATCGTGAAACAGTATTAAAACTATATCAGCCATCGCTGAAACATGAAATATACGAAACTTAATTAATGACGAATTGGAATTGTCGCTACCCTACGTTACTAGAGAACCGCAATTGATAATATCTTGTTCCATGAGGCTGAGAAATAAGACTGTTATTATTAAAATGCTGAGATGTAGGAAAGCACATAGAAGATGTAGGTATAGGCACATTGTTAACAGAATCACAAAAAGAACGATTTTTTGTATAGTATAAGTATAACTATTTCTATATTTACGCAAATTAAAACGTTCTTATTGTGTAAAACCGTTATTTATTTATTTATTGCCTTTACTTTTAGAGGCAGAATTAAGACTGTCTTGTCTTTTCACCCCCCACAACCCCTTTCAAACAAATACAAACAATATATACAATTTACAAAAGAATAATAATAAAAATTAAATGCAAAACAGAACAAACTATTTTACAATAAAATTAACAATAAACTAGATTAGATTAAAGGAAATTACTTTATAATAAAATAACAATATTTAAGAAAATTAAAAATCAAACACTCCGTATGTATTCATATAACGAAAAGTAAAAAATTATAATTGATGCATCTACATTCATACACATACCATTCACACAAATAAATCAAATGTACTTTTAATATACACCTCAGGCCAGGGATTCATTATCCATTTCACTTAAAAAATATGATTTTAACTATTTGGAAAACTTAACACGACACTCCAGAAATTTAATTTGGTCTGGAAGTGAATTTCACAAACGGCAAGCGAACACAATAACCGATGTATTGAAAACCTTAGTTCTGTAAATGCACGAAATCTTAGTTCATGCGTTTTAGATTCTTTGTTATTATATCAAAGGCAAAAACCAACTTTTCGGCTTGATACCAAGCCGGCACTCCAGTTTGTAGAACAGAATATAACAAAAGTAAAATATCATATGCCAGTTGATCTTTATTTATTTCCAATCCAATCGAATCTAGACAAAACTCTTACTTGACTATGTTTATATACATGTTTCATAAGACTAAATATAATTATTTCCAATCCAAGCGAATCTGTACTTGACTATGTTACATAAGACTAAATATAATTATTTCCGATTTAAACGAATCTAGACGAAACTCTTACTTTAACTAAATAGTTAAAGTGGTTCATAAGACTAAATATTATTATTTCCAATCCGAACAAAAAATTAAAAATTAAAACAAAACAATAAATTTTTTTAAACGTGATTTTTTTTCTTACCAAAATGTATTTTGTTTAAAACTAACCGCAACCAAACCAACTTCTTATATCTATTAACGATATCTACCCCAAAATAAATAAAATATTTTAACCCACCACAATCAAGTACACAAATCTTGAACTATACAACTCTATTTCATCTATCCCCCCCCCAATTTCATATAATTTTTTATGACCCCCCCCCTCAACGTCAATTAAAACTTTTAACTCCCGTCCGCACTTCAAACCAAACCAAATTTATAACATACACTGTGTCATGGCATTGTGTTCAGTGTCATATATCTAATATGTTTGTAATGTAAAATGTTCAACGCCATGTACTACATGAATTATATGTATTTATATTTCCTTATGTATGTTCATGTTAACTATGCCTTTGTTATGCGCCTTTTTTCGCAGGTACCTCCCTTACTCACACAGTTACTTCTCAGGAATATTCAATAGAATCCCTTTTTCCCTCTCTTGTTGTAAAATTATCCAACATAACCAATGAGTGAAAAAATAATAATAATCTTAGTGGTCGGCAACTATATTTCCTCATCGTCATGGAGTTAGTCGACTTTTCTGGTGATTTACCAAAACCTTTCATCTTCCCAATCTGTTATTTACAATATAACATGGATCAACAAACTCATGGCCGAAAAGGCAAAAACTTTACTCACCAATTAGAACCTTAACCCAACCGACACATTGGAGTTAAACCGTAGAATAATTCGGGGAGAGTTGAACTTCGAATGTCAAAACCGAGATCAACCCATCTCTACTTATAAACACATCAACACAACATATTCTTACGACAACTCTCAGAGTGCAATTCCGCATGCCCAGATCATCGACCTAATAAGAGCTTCAATGTGCATAGACTACCAGGACGTTCCGTCATTGATGCTCCTCCACCTAATTCAAATATTTAAAACAATCAAACCTATTACTACCGAACGCACAGAACAATTGTTGTTCAAGTTGTTCAGGATAATCAAGCTGCCAAATGAAACCCAGGTTTTGATAAGTTTATTTTAATGCACATTCAAACCGTTCTATACGCTTCAAATCTGAGATACTGGCCTTGATACCGACCATAAACAAGGGAATAGAAAATATTAGTGACCAATTATCACCATATCTAAATTGCTCACCCATCCGTAATCCCTCACAGCACTATTCACCCTCTGATTTGCCCCCAAAATGATGGATAAATAAGTAACCCCCCACTGGACGTTGCCTGTTGAAGAAAATGAAAAATTGGCTATTTACAAAAAATACTACCTTAAAGTTATTAAATTAAAACTACCTTAAAATCTTGACGACCATAGAGTGGAGTGGTGTTTCGTGTGTGACTATGTGCGGAGTAGTCAAGGGCAGTCAAACAGTGGAGTCTACGACCTGGGGCAAGACGACCGGCTGATAACTACTATTCACATCTTTATTTCGCAACTTTAATAATTGTGATGTTCGTGGGGTCCTGGATTTCACGGCAGGCAATTTAACTCCGGTCGTGGAACTTACCTAGTTCTACGGTCTTACGGCGCAAAGGTCTAAAATACCGTAAGGATAGACTTATGGTGTGTTTGGTGAATTTGATAAGTTAATATATAAACCCCCTTATTGTTAATGTTTCTAAATTAATGATCAAATTTGGTTCCCTGGAGTGCTGGTTAGTTGACAGGTGTCGAGAGATTATATTAAAGTGTCGAGAGATCGGCAGACTTATTTTACGAAATGTGGTGCCTAAGATAGGCTACCCCACAGTCCACAATTGCCCCTATCATCAGTCCAACCCGTGCAGGTCATAGGCACCCAGACTACAAAAACTGTGCTTCTTACGAAGAAACGCAGAGATACTTTGGCACCAATACACATAGGAGATAATATAATTGAAGTGGCAAAATATATCAGGTATTTAGAAGTGATGCTACAAAACAAGCTCAACTTCTGGGGGGTAATTCGGAAAATGTCAGTAACTATGACTGCGTCTACTTTCTGGTAGGTAAGGAAATGGAAAAGGAATTATGATGAAATGACGACAGACAGAAAAGCCCAAGGGAGACTAGAAAGCCCATTCGCTTCAGAAATGGCAGGAAAGGCGGGAGAACGATCATAAGGACAAATGGACGGTTAGGCTTATTACAAAGATTCAGCTATTACTGAAAAGAGATCAATTATTATCTGAATATGTTTCTGTCAAGGGCAATATAATAGAGGCAATATAATAAACGTAGATAGCAAAGAGTCATAAAGTAAGATTATCGCCTATATTGTTTTGAGATCCTAGGTGTTAAGAAGGAAGATAAAATTGGTAGTGAGCCACAAGTTAATGGATTCTGAGTGTGAGAAACACAAGAGGTAATAGATAAAAATGACTTCATCTCTAAGTGTTCTGATTTAGTGTTTCCGAGGTGGATCAAGTCAACAGAAAAGGGTTTGTCGTTTTTACTGGGTAAAAATCCCACACTGCTAGGGATTTCGGACTATCTCAACTACTTTAAAAAGATTTCCCACGGTACCTCTCATATAAAACAAAAATAACAGTAACATAAATTTACTATAGAAATTTATGTAAGACTCATAACAACAAACAAATGGAGGCAAGAAATATAACTGATTTATTTCTAACCAATTTTGATCATACTCATTTACTATAAGAATCTTGGTCGATTAATATGAATTTACTATAAATTTTTAAAACCAAATTTAAATTTAACTAAACGTTAGCACTTACATAAGTATAAAAAAAATAATGCCTGCTAAAAAATCAACTTTTTTGTTTTGGAACCTATTTTGTTGATACTTGTTTGTTCATTTACGTCTACCATATGCTCTTTTTGTGCATTTTTTAAATTAAATATTAAGTTTTATGCATGTCCCATAAAAACAAAATAGTGGCCAAAAGCCAAAAGTATCCACTATTTTGTTTTACATTGTAATATCATTATTCTTTACCATATGGAACATAAGTCGATAATTACAAATTTAGATTAAAACAAAATTATTAAAAGAATTTCTTAAGTAGCATTAAAGAAGTGTGAAGCTGAAATTTGCTCTCTACTTGAACTCAGGGTATTTCCCACAGAACTGAAAGACAACCTTGTCTTTGAACGTTTTAGGAAAGTCATACAAAGCCACCACTCTAATTCAGCAGATATCTGAAAGTTTAGGAAACTAGTATATGAGGTCCTACTGAGTTGCTAAATGAAATTCTATAAACCTGGGCCATAGTTGCAATTACAAGTGTTTCGGTACAAAATGTACATCCCGTCAAAACCCCGCAAGTACGGCATGAGTTCGCAATATCTCTGTTATCTTACAACTCGAGAACTGCTGCAGTTTTCTTTCCAACTATTTCTTTCGTTCCATTCGGTACGTTATTTGGTCAAGTTTTAGTCTATATTATATTAAAATTGGTTCAAACAACAAATTTTATCAATGTCAAAAGTTGATACATAGTTAAAAAATTTTAAGAATTGAAAGAAATATTAAAATTTCTTTTGAGGAATATGAAAATTGCAGCAAAAGCAAAGTCAAGTGAGAAGTTTCCGCCCTATTCTGGGAAGCGACTAAGGGTAGCTCAGTTGGTAGAGCATTCGTGCGTAATGTCAAAAGTCCTGGGTTCAATTACCAGTCTAGGTCGTATATTTTTCACTTGAAATATTATTTAATTAGTAGTTCTAGCTGGTATAAACAAATATATAAGCGTTAAAATCAAAATTTTTTAACTAAATACATACGTAAGGACTGCAAGTTGAGTAAATATTAATTTTAATGTCGTTTGTAACGAGGTAATTAATTTGATTGCTCGAAAATTGCAGCAAAAGCAAAGTAAAGTGAGAAGTTTACGACCTATGCTGGGAAGCGACTAAGGATAGCTCAGTTGGTAGAGCATTGACGTGTAAAGCCAAAGGTCCTGGGTTCAATTCCCAGTCCAGGTCGTATATTCTTCACTTGAAATATTATTCAAAATTAAAAGTGGTTTTAGTTTCAATTCCGCTGTGGGACAAGACTCGGGAGAGTAAATAATGCGATCGAAGCAGATTTTCCACCTTTAACAAAAAAAAAAAATAGTGCGATAATTTTGGTTGTTATTAACTAACTCGCATATTAAATGTTGAGCTTGACTTATGAGAAAAACTATACAGTATAACAAACACACAGAACACAATTCTCATAAAAAAATACGCCTAAGTATCAGACGCGTTGATCATGTGTTCTGTGTGTTTGTTATACTGTAACTAACTCACGTTCATGCGTTGCTTAAATGGGTGTTTCTATTTGTAGGTTAGTTTTAAAACGTAAAGGTAAAATTTCTTAGAAATCTAAGTACTTATAAGTTTGAAATGTAATTAGCCCGCCTTCCAAATGGACGAAACCGCGGACACGGGTAGTAAGTTATATACGTTAAAAATAATTTAAACAAAAAATTTGGCTTTGAGAAAATACTTCTTTCGAAATATAATTTTATCACTTGACGAATAATTTTAACGTAAAAGAATTAAAAATTAGAAGACTCAACACCAAAAACCCGGTTGCCCTCAGATATATCCTCAAAGTTTTGTTTGGCGGAAAAGCCTCGTTTCAAATTGCAGCTGCAGCAACAGAGTCACCTATTTTGCGGAGGAGTAAATCCAGACGAACTTGCTATTTTTGGTGTTATAAAAAAAGGAAAGGATGACAGCAGTAAAGTGTAACCGTTGCCAAGTTCTTATTTGGGGAGAATACCAGTAGAAAGTTTGTGTTAAATGTCATAGTCTACTCACATTAGGAAATTTCCAAGATGAATGAAATGAAATCTAACTGAGGAATCATTTCGTAATAATGTCTAGACACTACATGAAATCAAATGTCTACTCGAATGTTAAAAAAATTGTTATAAGGAACAAAAATGTTTAAATTTTGTTTACATACCAAAAACTGTAAGAAGTAACCCAAGAAGACTTTTTGGATAATTTGGCAAAAATAAGAAATTTTTACTTTGATAATTTTCTATAAAACGCGTACTTTCTGAGATATAGCCGTTTGATAAAGTCTAAAGGGGAGAAGGAGGATAAAAAATTTACGAAAAAATTTAAAATAAAAATTACAAGACTTTATTTGTGACTTTTTGAAAAAATTATATTTTCTGAAAAATTCTCTTAAAACTGGAAATTTAATGTTATATTTCTATCTAAATTATGTTTAAAAAAAATTATACTTAAATAAAAGTACAATAAAAATGTTATATAGTTGTTCACAATTTTTCATAAGATTACGATTTTCATTTTTCAGGGAAAGTTCCCGCTAAGCAAGAGTAATAAGCATTTTCAATTAATTTTTAACAGACAACAAATGTTTACCTTGAGTCCAAGTATGATTTTTTCAGATTAAAAAAAATTCACCTTCGTTTAAACCCTAAAGTTTTGGCCAGTTTTAAGGATTTTTCCACAAAATCTTGAAAAAAATATCTGTTTTCTAAAAATTATAAATGATATAAAATCTTGTACTTTGGTTAAATTGAATCTTTGTATCTTTTTGAACTTTTTAAATTTCCCTTCAACTTTTTTTGGAGTTTTTCAATATATAGGACGGAAAATAGGGTTTTTTTTTTACTAAAAAGAAAAAGAGAGAGAGAGATATATTCTGAGGTAAAAATGAATTAATTTAACAGTCATTAAGAAAATGCGATAAGATTTACGTGTTAGCTTTATAGGGTTAATGTTGTCTAGACAAATGTTAATATTGCAATTAGTGGATAAATCTATTATAAAATTTGTTGGCATGTTGTTGTCTGGTTGTTTATTTTTATGTTGTGTAAACAAATATTAATGTTAAGATTTTATAGTAGTTAATAAACTTTGTGGTTTTATTGTTGATATTTAGTCTTTGTATGTTTATGTTGTCAAGAAAGATGTTAAACTTGAGTTGTGTTTTGTGTGTGTGTGTTTCATCTTTTAATATTGTATGCTTAAGACAAGTTTATGACACAATGACACAAGTGAAACAAGTTTAGACTTTTTTTAAATATATAAATATTGTTTAAAATAATTTACAAAAGACCTTGATTGATTTTCACTTTTTTACTGACAATTAGGGAACTGACGTTTTTGATTACGAATATTTTGTTTGTTTAGTTTTTCGATTGTGAATGAGTGTGTGACAATGTTTTTAAACAGTTCATTTACTTTGTATTATTATTATTATTATTATTATTATTATTATTACAAAGCCAGGAGGTAAAATTAAAAAAAAAACATTTACTAATATTTATTGCCTGATATTGACAAATTCCTTTTTCATAAATATAGAATTATTTCGCTAATTTTAGTATATATATATATATATATATATATATATATATATATATATATTTCTATTCGTGGAAAGTTTGCAAAGCTGTTATTGATGTCATTAATTCATTAAAATCAATTTGACTCATTTTAGTTATATATTTCTATTTATGGAAAGTTTGTGAAGTTGTTATTGTTGTGTAGAAGTTAATTTAATTGTCGGAATATATATTGTTGAAGATGGGTAGAGTACTATTTCATATAAAGTTTGTGATATAGTTATTGATGTCTAGAAGTTAATTTGATTGTCGGAATATATATTGTTGAAGATGGGTAGAGTACTATTTCATAAAAAGTTTGTGATATAGTTATTGATGTGTAGAAGTCAATTTAATTGTCGGAATATATATTGTTGAAGATGGGTAGAGTACTATTTCATATAAAGTTTGTGATATAGTTATTGATGTCTAGAAGTTAATTTGATTGTCGGAATATATATTGTTGAAGATGGGTAGAGTACTATTTCATAAAAAGTTTGTGATATAGTTATTGGTGTGTAGAAGTTAATTTGATTGTCGGAATATATATTGTTGAAGATGGGTAGAGTACTATTTCATATAAAGTTTGTGATATAGTTATTGATGTGTAGAAGTTAATTTGATTGTCGGAATATATATATTGTTGAAGATGGGTAGAGTATAAAGTTTGTGAAGTTGTTACATATGTTGTTGTTTATATTATGTTTAGTTATCTTATGTTAAAAATTATTTCTAATTTAGATAATGAATAACTTCTTCACTCTAGAATTACAATAAATTTTGATTTATTTACTTGACAAAAAAAAAGAAGAATCTTACGTACTTTGACACCGTTGAAGCCACTTTTGGATTCATTCACTTCACCTTCACACACGCTTTGACATAATTTACATTCTGTGTTCCCGTACTCCGCCCGATTCTACAACGCTCCCTTAGGAAACTGGAGTCTGGAGACTGGAGCCATGAGTGATTGACGTTGTTTGTAGTTACTGCGCACGCGTCGGGAGTCATTATCCTTTAGGTAGTCCTAAGTTGCGTATGATTGGGTTCAGATTTCAACATATTTATCATTTTACTTTCTTAAATACAACCTAGTAACTAGTATAGGGTCGTGATTGTTAAAATATATCCGTTTAACTTTCTAGTCCCGTAGTTTAATGAAAAGTGTTTTAAGAATGATGATTGTTTCATGTCATTATGTTCAGTCTAGATAGTTCTACGGTTTATAACTAAAATTTGTAGGTGATCATATTTTACTGTTTTGGAATAATGTCCGTCTGTCGTAGTGCATTGTCCTACAACCCAAAGTCTGAATCTATTTCAATAAAATTTAGCATGCAGGCATATTTAACCATATCATGGGAAGTTTTTTATTTTTTTATAACTAAAATTATACCAATGAAAAAAAGGGGGAAATTGTTTTTATGATTTGATCAAAATTGGCTAAAATGTAGCTCCTAAAAAAGTACTAAACAAGCATAGTGGTCGCATCTCCATCTCTCCAAACGTACAGGTTAGCGAGCTATCGTTAAAAAACAAAAATCTATTATGGGGCTGTATAAAAAACGTAATTTCTCAAAATCGGCTCTACAGATTTCTTTCAAATTTTAGTGACGTGTGAATATTAATAACCCAAACCCGTGCGCAAATGCTAGTCGAAAGTTTACAAGTTTCCGTTTATATCATGAATGAAATACAAACATAATTAATTCGATAAAAAAAGTATTATATTTTTTTAATGAATATTTTTTTCTCTTCCAAATGTCTTAATAGTAACATTACTTTCTTGTCAATAATTTTTAAAGAAATATTTACTTGTTTCAGATGATTTGTTTTTGCTTAAAATGTAACCACAAAGAAAAAGAAAGTATTCATAATTTACTGTTAGAGACTCGTGGGGACAGCCTTCAGGGGAAGATTATATGTCAAATAAATACTACAATGTTTTTTTTTATTTATTTATATCTTGTACTCAAATTAAAATAAAAACAACATCGAGTAACAAAAAATATCAATGTATGTTTTTACAATTTATTTCAATTATTTTTTGCGTTAATAAATTGATATACATACGTAATTAATTGCATTTCATTCCAGGTTTGTAGGTTTTCTCAGAATACCGTAAATACAACGACGTTAATTTAAATAAAATATATAGGGCCTATTTATTGATCAAAACCCGTACATGATCCTCAATATTTACTTTAAGGATTAAATCTTGTTCGCCTTTGTCCAGTTCAAGACTATACAATTTTAAAGGTTTTTTTATATAGTATAAAAATTTCACGCTTTATTATAAAAAATAATAAAACTTTTTTTTTTTTTTTTTAACTTTAACCAGTATCGGACAAAAAATCCTGTGATTGAGCCAATAAACGAAGTAACAGCTGATGACCTCGACCTCAGCAGATGTTTTTGGTCCTAGGACTAAAAAGAACAACTTTAGCATCTCAATGCATATATTGAAAACATCTGTTTTTGAAGCAGTATGACGAAAAAATAATAGTTAGTAGGTGAAATCAACTGCAATCAATAATGCTGTTTTAATTATTTTTTGAATTATCGAAATAATATCGTTAGTTATGACCTGAATTGTCTGTTCGGTGGGAAGCGAAAACAGGGTTTTCTCTCGCAAGATTCACTAAGATCGTTCAAATATATACTACGGTTTTTAGTCGGTTACAAACTCCTCACCAAGGGTCTTATTTTTATTTGATTTCACAGTTAGTTATGTTCGTTGTTTTTTATTTTCCGATCTCCTTGTCCAGCTATCAATTTCGATATTACCTCCTTATATTATTTAGGCCTACTTTCCCCAATACTAAATTATCTTATCTGCACAGATTTATTTCTTTCGAAATTTTGGTGTAGTTTGTAAAATTGTCTTCAGTGTAGCCTACATGAATAGGTTAGTCATACAAATTTATTGTCATAGTCCCGTTGCGCCCATTGTTGTATACCTTATATAACCAAAATGTCTTTCTTAAGATCAAGCACTTTCTCAGCCAACAACCAGGTATACGCGGTACAATAACAATTATTTTATTACCTACATTGAACATTTAAAAAAATATATACATTGGAGTCAGGACTGGTAAAGGAATTATTAATGCTACTAATATTATTATATATTGTCTTCCTTCAAATATTTTAATTAATTATCCTTATCCTCCACAGGCAAGATTTTCATTATCTCAGTTCTAGGGAAATCCTCATAATTACATACAATCTTCAAAGTAACACGCGTATAAACATAAAATTGCATTCTTACCCTTTTCACCTTAACAGGGTTATAAGATGTTTGTATACTTTGTCACACATACTTAATATAGAGAATATTATGTGACTACGAATATATCCGTTTTAAGAACAACTGTGTTCAAAAACGTATTTATCTGTCATCTCTACTCCTCAACCCTTAGAGAGATTTAAATGAAATTTGGTAAGTCGACATATTTTGAAAAAATAAATTTGGGAGTAGCTGTCGTAAGAAAAAACATCAAATTATGATTTTCTAAAAATCAGATCTAATGATCTAAACTTTTGCTCAGGACCCAAACCATCTTTTCGAAAATACCGGTTCTAGAATTATCGGTAAAAATCAAAACATAACCTAACTAAGCGTGCGGCAACTCATTTTAAAGCGGTATTTTTATGATACAAATACATAGGCTTCAGTTCTGTCTATGAGTGTAAGTTAGTACAATGTTTATTTTATTGTTTTTGCAACTTTCATTTTCCTTCCAATAAAATGCCTACGAGTGTATGTATGCCCGTTCAACAACACAGGTCTTTATATATGGCTAAAGAATAGTAAAATATATTGGTACACAATTTATGGGTGTTTATTGTGTGACTGAAATACAAATAATAAATTTTCTCAAAATCACCGCTAATGAGGCTGATTAAAATTTGCTCAAATAAACTAACACCCGGAACAAAACTCGAGTCGGGAAAATAAACAGCAGAAGCATTGCACAAACTTGTTCACAACACTAACCGGTAGTATGCAATTGACCTTACCCTGAAAATTAGTTAAGAAAATCGTCGAAATCGTTTACTACCTTATTTTGAAAATTAGATGTCGCCTTTGAAATACAAAAATTCATTACTTAGCATAAGTATAAAATAAGAAGTATAATAGTACGAAATCCATTTCTGGTTAGTTTACTACGAATGCAAATCCAGCTCCGGTTATGAATACCTACGTTAATATTTCTGACTACGTTTGTCAAGATAGTGAATTTGTCATCCCTCGATGTTTATTATTAAAACATATATATTTGTCATTACATAAAGTACTTGTTTTATTAGGTCTGGCTAGGTAAACCATGATTCTCATGATTCTTTAATCATACAAAGTGATAATATTAAGCTCGAATGTCATGCGTCATATATTATAGTATATAGTCACCTAGCCAGACCTAATAAAACAAATATATATATAGTCACCTAGCTAGACCTAATAAAACAAATATATATATATAGTCACCTAGCCAAACCTAATAAAACATATATATATATATATATATATATATATATATATATATATAGTCACCTAGCCAGACCTAATAAAACAAATATATACAGTCACCTTGCCAGACCTAATAAAACAAATATATACAGTCACCTAACTAGACCTAATAAAACAAATATATATAGTCACCTAGCTAGACCTAATAAAACAAATATATATATAGTCACCTAGCCAAACCTAATAAAACATATATATATATATATATATAGTCACCTAGCCAGACCTAATAAAACAAATATATACAGTCACCTTGCCAGACCTAATAAAACAAATATATACAGTCACCTTGCCAGACCTAATAAAACAAATATATACAGTCACCTAACTAGACCTAATAAAACAAATATATATAGTCACCTAGCTAGATCTAATAAAACAAATATATACAGTCACCTAACTAGACCTAATAAAACAAATATATATAGTCACCTAGCTAGACCTAATAAAACAAATATATATATAGTCACCTAGCCAAACCTAATAAAACATATATATATATATATATATATATATATATATATATAGTCACCTAGCCAGACCTAATAAAACAAATATATACAGTCACCTTGCCAGACCTAATAAAACAAATATATACAGTCACCTAACTAGACCTAATAAAACAAATATATATAGTCACCTAGCTAGACCTAATAAAACAAATATATATATAGTCACCTAGCCAAACCTAATAAAACATATATATATATATATATATATATATATATAGTCACCTAGCCAGACCTAATAAAACAAATATATACAGTCACCTTGCCAGACCTAATAAAACAAATATATACAGTCACCTAACTAGACCTAATAAAACAAATATATATAGTCACCTAGCTAGATCTAATAAAACAAAAGCAGATATTTTTGGTTGTTTACTTCTCTTTGAATACTTTGGTTAAGTTAGGTTAGGTTAAAAAAAGCATCCTGAGCTATAGTAAGTTATGTCCATATGGCAAATTTGATCAAAATCAGTTCACTTGTTTGGGCTGTAGAAGCCTGCTCAGACAGTATAAGCGAGACGAACAGACGTCATTCCCTAAACTATTTTTATCGATATAGAAGAACTCAAATAGAAGAACACAACTGCAAAAAAACAAAAAAAAAAACGAGATTTGTTTTTAATCCATGGCATAGTTTTCTCCATACTGTCTATAAGTGAAAAGTAGAAAAATGAAATCAAACAGTACTGAATTACTGGACAAACAGATACAGCACATAATGCGTAATAATATAGAATTAGTTTTTAAAGGAATAACATTTCCCAGAGTTTTGAAAAAGTTAATGAGTTTTGCTGTTAGTCTCTGTTCGGGTATAGCTCATGCACGTAATCAGGACCTGTCATACAATATCACCACTGGGGAACTCGTCCCCATACTCTAATATTTATTGATGTCAGATTTGTACTTCTTCCAGCCTATACAACAAATAAGATTTACCTCGAACAAAATATTTCGAAATTAAAAACATAGGATACAAGTAATCGGTAGCGTACACTTATAAATTAGGATAAATATAATAAGTAGTCCAAAAACATTGCACAAACCTTTTTACTCACCAATCTTCAAAACCAAAAAATTTCGGTAATTAATATCACGTTTAACTACAATTTGAACGTAATCGGTAGAGATGATTTTAAGAAATTTCATCTTTTATAACTTTTTTTTAAAAAAATCATCTAGCATTAACAAATAACGAACATAAGATGTTCCTTAGTAAAAAAACTAATAAATTGAACTAAAAATTCATTAACATAAACTTAAAAAAATTCAACAAAATTAACACTAAAAATGTAAAACTTGGATAAAATTCAATAACAACAACACATTACAGGACTGTAAAGGGTTATTATTATTTTTAATTTTATCAGAGATGTTTAAGCGACACAAAAAAAGGACAAAACTCGTTAAAGATTTCAGCATTGTCTCCCAACTTAGACTGAAACTAATTGTGTAGAACAAATGTCCTAACCACATTTATCAGTAGAACACAATCTATAAATATGTGCCTAACCGAAACACCTCCACAGATGTATTGATTACAGAATATCCCTAACCAAGGGATTTTTATAGTACATCTCCTGGACGGCCTCTAAAGCACTTTTAGAATCGGAACAAAAAAGAATGGAAACTTGACGGAATGGTACAAGACCGTTCAAAACAGCAAAGAGTTTGCCAGTAAAAACACTAGTCAATAATGATATATGTATACAACTAACTGTATTGTCTAGTTTAGAACCATATGTCAAAATAATATCATTAGATGGATATTAATAAGTTATATACATAAACGTCTGACAAAACATTTTACTTGAACTGCAGGTTTTGAAGCTTTATACAGTTTTCTGGCACCATTAAAAGATATTTTGTCTTTCAGCATTATTGACAAAATTGCATTTTCCTCCTTGTACCTAATACAGTTAAAGAAACGATCAACCATAATTGCGACATCCTTCACTATTATGCCATTTTGAACCACCATTACTTTCTTTGTATTACGTAGATGTTAGACTGTAAAAAGGCCATTTATTTTACAGTACACAATATAGATGAGATTAGATTTGTAAGATATACATCAATGAGTATATACAATTGAATGAATATTTTAGTTTATTATTACGAAGTTTCCATATATTCATATTTCAGAAAAGAGACAATCGGTTTATGATAACTAATAAATTCATAATATTTAAAATCAATCGAAGGTTGTGCCCCCTATGAAACAATATTTGCAATAAAGCGTCACTCAAAATGTTAAACAATTGAGATAGTTCTTTATCAACAAATGCACCATTTACCATATTGTATTAGTCTCAGTTCATTATTGATATTATATATTTGACAAAGTCGTGGGCTAGCCTGAAGTTAGCCCAGCATTTTAAAACTAAGTTATTCTATAAAAAGGAAAGTGAAGTAAAATTTTTAAATGATAGAGAAAAATTGAAGCAAAACTTTAAATATCTTGGAATTGATATTTGACAAACTTATCGACTAGCGTGAAATTAGTCCCGCAATTTTAAATTAAGTTATTCTATAAAAAGGAAAGGGAAGTAAAATTTTTAAATTGTAGGGGAAAATTGAAGCAAATCTTCGATATCTAAGAATTCATATTTGACAAAGTTGTGATATAGCGTGAAATTATTCCAGAAATTTAAAATTGCGTTTTTCAATAAAAAGAAAAGGGGAATAAAACCTTTAATAGTGGAACAAAATGTTGATTTTCTTAGAACTGATATGTGGCTTAGTTGTGGGGGTGAATTCAGCCCAGCAATTTAAAATTTGTTTCTTTCTGTCAAAAGAAAAAGGAAACAAAACTTTTAAATGGTGATGCAAAATGTTTGATAACTTAGAAATGATAATTTTCAGAGTTGTGGGCTAGCTGTAAACTAATCCAGCAATTGAATAAAGATAGGGAACAAAACATTTCGACGGTGAAACAAAAAGTATGAAAATTTAGAAATGATATTTTGCAGAGTTGTAAACTAACCCAGCAATTGAATATAGAAAGAAGTAAAACATTTAAACGGTGAAGAAAATATTTTGACAACTTAGAAATGATATTTGGTGGAGATGTGGACTAGCTGTAAACTAACCCAGGAATTGAAAATAGAACGGAAGCAAAACATTTAAACGGTGAAGCAGAACGTTTAACAATCTAGAAATGATATTTTACAGAGTTGTGGGCTCTGTAATTAATGATAATTAAGGATAATTGGTTAATTAAGAATCCAAAATTAAAGAAAGAATATTTTTAAAATAGTAAAACTAGAAACAATATAACATAGATTATAAATACATAGAAAATAAAATAAATAAGACATTTTATTAGAGAACATGATATACCATTATATAATATACTAGTATATACTGTTTGACAAACAATAATGTACATATTGCAAATTGTATCTTTTATTGTCACCATTTAAAATTAAATGGTAAAAAATAAAATATGTTTTTACCAAAGTTTGTATAATTAATAGGCCTGCAAAAGGTCATTATATAATATTTAACATTACAATGTTAATTTCAATATGTTGAAACTAAGATGAAGGGAAATATTCAAATTAATTAAAATATACAAGTTAAAATGTAAATAAATAGTGCAAAAACATTAGACAAACTTTCATAACACCCATATGCAAAACCAAGAACATTGAAAATGAACCATCGATGCCATTTAAGATTAATAGAAAATATTTTAATATTTAAATAAAGCCAAAACTTGCTTGGATTACGCCATAAACTTGTTTTAAGCTTTAAATCAGTCTGTACATAGTTGCCAAGTTTCATTTTGTTTTTGGCAACTTATTCCAAAACCAACATTTTTGGTCATTGCAATTTTGCATATTGAGTCATCAGTTTTCACATTTTACCAAAATGTAAACAAAATCAGTAGAGATTTTGAAAAAAAAATCTTTCATAACAGCTTTGTGAGCTTCTTTATGAACAATTAAGAATAAGGATTGGCATCTTAATTATTGAAACTTCGTCATTTTAAAATTAACTTATTTTTGATAAAAATTGTGGGTCTCAGTATAAACAGTGGGCGGGGACTTTGACTTACTTGACTTATTTCCTTTTATCTCCTATTGGAGCATAGGGCGTCCAGAAGAGCTCTCCATCTGTCCCTGTCTCCGGCAAGTGCCTTCACTTCTCTCCAAGTCTTATTAACCTCTTTTCCTTCTTTAATAACAGTCCTCTTCCAGGTTTCTCGGGGTCGACCTCTTCTTCTGACACCTTGCGGGTTCCAATCTAGGACCTCTTTCTCAATAGTTCCGTCTGGCTTCCTCAGTGTATGTCCTAACCACCTCCACTTCCTCTCTCGAATCTGCAGTGGGTGGGGAGGGGTCCAGGAATTTTTTTTTAATTTAAGGAAAAACTAGTACTTTTGAAATGATGTTTTAAAGTTATTGTTGTTCATTCACAATGAATTTTATCCAGCAATTTGATGGATGACAGAATGCAGGATTTTCTGAAAAACTGAAACAAGCACATAACTCATATTCTTTTGTTGTTGATCTTGGTATCATTAGTGAAGTTCACTAAATTTTTGTTTTAAATAATAAGGTTCCTTTATATTTTTAAGCCTTGATATTAATTGCAAACATTGTCCACTCTTTATTGATTTTAGTCTTGACTGGCTTTTTGATGTTCTTCTTCTTCAATTTGGTGGTCTATCCCTTTTGCCACAAGGGTTTGTTGTGCTTCCATGGAGTTATACACTTAGACCTCCGCAGAAAGAGCTGTAAGCTCCATATATTTCAGAAACATCTTGGCAAGGTTGTCTTGAAGGATTTTCTGTACCATTGTCAAAGATCCAAAGGTCTCAGTCCTTTTCATTAAAAGATTAGGTATTTTGCAGGTCACATTTCCTACACAGAGGCTCCCCATTGAATATGCTCAGTTGACAGTGCTCTGTAACAAACCCTGCCACCTTCCTTATATTGTACTTGCTTAACAAGAGAAGGTGAGATGCAATTTGCTTAGAAAAGGCACACAGTGAGAGTTTTCTGAGCTTAAGAGCTGCAGCCTCTTGGACATGATTTTCCAATGTAAGTTTATTAGAGTAATATGCAAAATTTAGCAAAGACTTAGTGTGACGGTGAATGAAAAAAAAGATTTACTGTTTTAAAATGATAAAGTGTGTTTTATTTATTACACTGCATCAAGTCTTGAGCACTAACTGCATATGATGGTATTATACGAAAAGTAAAATACTTCTAATGTTGAACAAATGAGGTAAAAACTCTGATATTAACATATAAATTTAAAATTAATGTTTACATTAAAATACTAATTAAAAAAATTATATAGGCATTTACATATTTAAAAAATTCTACATGGCCATTTTAATTTTATCCGTAGTCTCTTGGTCAAAAGTATACTATTAAATTACTTTATTTGGAATTCATTTAAAAAAATAAAGTACTTTATATCAATTTCTCTTAAAAATTTACATATAATAAATATAAATACTGATTATTATTGCATTTTGATAATTACTGCTGAAAAATGGCTGCACTTTTCACAACAGCTGGTTAAAACAATAACATTAAATTCTTATACTATAAATACATTCATAGTATTTAAGTATAAAGTTTATTCATAAGAATAAAATTGATGTTCAGAGACCAAAATGAAAATTTTCTTTGTTGTGTATTTGTTTAGTACCACCTACCACAGGGCTTAGGCAAGCAAACAGAAGTATTTATACTACTACATTAGGTTCTACTAATATTCTGTTTGGCGTTTTTATTATTACTTAACTTATATAAACTAAGTGGTATGAAAAAAAGACAATGTCTTTATGGTTGTCACTTTGGTTATTAGATTCAAAGTGAGGTATGTAGAGGAGTGCATAAAAAATGTTGTTTCAATTCCTTCTCATCTTTCAAGTGGTATTGGAAATGCAACCCCCCCTCCCCTTTAGATTACTCAATAAAATGAACCGATTGTTTTAAAAATCACATTGTTGAATTAAAAATCAAGACAGGAGTGGATATTAAAAGACCTAATTTTTGCTTTAGCAGATCCTACGGGTAATGCCTTAGACCTTGGGTAATATAACATAACAAAAGTATCTCGCGGTTAGGCTAGCCACTTGGTTAGTTTTCATAGAATTTGTTTATTTATAACGATTTTTTTTTTCAAAGACTACATATTAATATCTAATCTATGCACACATCATTGAGTCAAAATCTTCACAGTTGTCTGAACTATGCCTGTGCATATCATAACAGTATCTACAAAGAAAATAAACCATGCATTTATTTATATACCGTACACATTTGTGTAAATCCGGAAATTTGAAATAGAGAATATTTGTTTATAAATTAATACATAAATTATAAGATTATTTGATGGTTTATATTACATAACAAATGAATTTTTAACAAAATTCGAATTCGAGTAACAATATTGTAAAATTTATAATCTATATGAGCCTAAAACAAGATATAAAAAAATATCTAGTATATACACAACTATTGTGTTTCTAGATTCAGATCATTTAGTTAAAAAGAGCTACAAACAATAAAATAAATTTAAAATGTGTTCACTTTTTTTTTTTTTTTTTTTTTTTAATACAGAGGTTTTGAAAACTGTGATAACTTTGTCTTGTGGTATACCTACCTTTAACTTATAAAAGTCTTTTGATTAGATCAAGTGTTTTTCATTAGCCTGTATAAATAATTAGATAACAGAACTTTTTTTAAATAAAGAAATAAGAAAATAAAAACAAAAGTTTGTATAAACTGATTTCACTCTCAACAAAATTAAGAAATTCATATATATATATATCCTTAACATAATACAATGTTACAGGTACTTTTAGAAGTATTAAAAAAATTAAGCCCCTTACAACAATTTTCAGGAATAAAAGTGGTTATTTATGTATATATAAACAGGTAAACTTTATTTACTACTTATATGTGACTAATTTACTGAGTAATGGTTTTCAACTCGAATTTTTAATTTCAGAAGTATATGTAAAAATATTTAATGATAACAATTTTGTACAGTAAACATTACAAGAAGTGATAAGAAGCCATATCTTCCTGCATCACAGAAGCCTTAATAAAAATAACATCAGAAGGAAATGTGTAGATATTTTATATTGTTAGAAAGCATCCTGATTGTTGAACTTAATATATACAATTTATAAATACCTAATTGAGACATCTATTGGGTAGACAACTTAATATATACAATTGATAATAAAGCACATTGCAATTGTGCAACCCCTACATAAAATTTACTTACAAAATGGGACGTAAATTACATAGGCGAAGTCATTGGTGTCTTGCGGGTTATCCTGACTATTCCTGAAAACAAAAAAACTAGTATAGTATTAGTTTATAAAACCTAACAGACTGCTACACTTTTCTAAGGTGCCTTTAGAAGTTTATAGTGGAGGGTTTCTATATCTCCACCCCATACACAATGGACTTCCGAGCAAAGGATATAGCCTTTTATATTATTTATATGCGTCTTTGATATATTAGGTACTTGTTTATTATTTTTTTACTTAATTTGTAAATCAATCAAGGACTTTAAGTACAGTACACTAAGAAAATAAGAATATTTTTAATTATTAAATTAATACACTATAATCTATACAAAATGTCAAAGAAATCCCGAAACGAATTAAAATTTTTTGTTTAATAAATAAAATTAGAACAATTTAACTTAAGGGTTATTATATTCTTACCTTACAAAATGGGACGTAAATTACATAGGCAAAGTTAATTCAGGTGGCTATATAATAATAATTATATATATATATATATATATATATATATATATTTATAGAATAGAGCCACCTGACTTGACCTAATAAAGACGTAAATTACATAGGCGAGGATCTAGTCAGGTATATAACTTGAGAACAAGCGATCATAGATTCAGTGACTTGATGAACATAGTTATTAGTATTAACATTGGCATTCCTAACCTACATAGCTGGATTTCGTACTTTTATAAATCTCATTTTCTATTAAACTAATGCATTTTGTGACTTGAATTGTTTATTGCGACATATAACATGATCTGATCCTTTGATTACAAGGTAATACTTTGTTTTCTTAATTTTTTATAGAAAAATCGTAGGACGAGATACAACCGATATTTACCTTGGCAGTTTAGTTTAGAAAGGTTAGGTATGCTATGTAGGTTAGTGACAATTGACCCAGTTTAAATTTCATTTTTCAGTCTACAATTATTGGAATATGTCAAACAATCAATAATTATGTACAGTTTTTATGTCAGCCGTTTTCCATGATGCAGAGTGCCGTCCATCACAGGTTTCTCAATTTTATGTTTTATTTCGTATTTAGAATGTTAATTAACAAAATATTTGTAGTAAAAAAAAGGTGGAAAAAAAGTGTTACTCAAATATGTGTCGAAATTTACGCTAAACAGTTTTCTACATCACCTATCGCATCGAGCGGTTGAGCACTGAGTGACTGAGCATTACAAACAACAAGATCAATTTTGTTAGCTCCATACATCATTCACCTGTCAGTGTTAATGGATCTTGTTTTTACCCCAAATAAACACAGAAAAATATTATTGGTTACAATTTTGTAATTGGATAACTAAACATAATCACAGGCGGCAGAACGCTTTCAGTGAGAAAGAGGGAAAGGCTTTTTAATTAATCCCCATAGGTTTAATTTGTATATAAGCATCTTCTAGCTTGTAGAGAGGATCGTAGTTTTGCCCCTTAAATAAAGGCTTAATTATATATCTAACGTATCTCTAAATTATTTTCATACATTATTATATCCTTAAAAATATCTGAAGTTTTCATAGTATTATAATTAATATGGATTTTTGTTTTTAATGGATTTCAGTTGATTTGTATAATATTTTGAATTTATTTTATATTATGATTTTAGATATTTTTATAATTAAAGTTATTGTTCGATGTTTTACGGGGTTAATTGGAAAGAATTGTTGAAAATAATACAGTCAACACTAAACATAGCTCACTGAAATGTTATATAAAAATATATACAATGACAACTTCATTAAATAACTGTTCCAGTACAAGCTGCATAAATGGAAGAACTATTATCAATAAGGGGATATACTACACGTTTTAATAAGAAATTCTCTCTCTCTCTCTCTTTAATTATCGCCAACACAGAGAATTACACGAGCATGTGAATGTATTATTTTCCTTGTTGTTTAAAGGCAAACCTCTCGGTCACCATCACCTTAAAAATACACTGTCTTGATTTAAGTCATCAAATGTATGTTAACATAGATATAAATCTGTGAATTAATTATTGGAAAATATTTAGACACATACACTCATTATAAATCTGAACATTTTTTGTTTAATTCACTGCAAAGACAGGCACTAATCCCTTATGAAGGAACAAAATGTTGTTCAATTAAGTTGACATTAAAACCCTTGCTTATAAGTCCGGCAGAACCAGCCAACTGGCACTAATCGGTTTAAGGTGTTTGGTCTCGAGTGGCCATTGTTCCTAAAAACCCTGGCAGCCTGCTTGAAATCGGTAGAAATGACTCAAAGTAAGATGTTTTAATTTAAGTTGGCCACAAAATAATCTTGTGAATAGTTTTGATACCCGTGAAATTCAAAGTGGACCAATTATATTGAAATCTGGTGTCAAAATTATTAGCAGTTTACAACACAGAACGTGGTGGTATTTGTTTTTCTTGATATTTAAAATTGTACAAGTTATATTGGATTAATGGACAATTAAAATTTGAGTCATTTCTACCGACTCCGAGCTGGTTGTTAGGGTTTTTAGGAACAATGACGGTTCGGGACCGACCACCTTAAGACGATTAGTGCTAGTTGGCCAGTTCTGCCTCATGCTCACCTTGGCCGGACTATAGTTGACGGTTGTATGATTGACGTTGAACTTGGTGTTTGTCAGTTTCTAGTAGATTATTATTATGCAGTTCTGTGACTGCTTGTAGTGCTCAGATTTAGTTTTAGTTTCCAACTTAGTTGAGGATACTAGGTTGTGTTTGTTTTGTTCTAGGTTTTTCACTTTATAACAACTCTCGAATCATCGTGTAATAGTTTTTATATACCCAATTGATTGCAAATCTCGGAATAAACTATATCAATAATTTTTTTTTTTTGTTTAAAGACAGTTAATATAATTGTTGTTCAGAATTGTACTTTTATTTTTCACAGTAATTTTTCCGTTTTTTTTTTTTATTTCAGGAAAGTATTAATATGTGACACTTCATATATTATTTACAATCCTCTTATTTTGGTATTTATAGCAATTAAACTTACCATTGTATTTCTCGTATATGAGGGGAAAATAATACTGTCAAATCTCTGATTGAAAAACATATTAAAAACTAGCCTATGAAATTACTAAAAAAAAAAAAACAAAGAGTTTGCTACATTACAAAACAAAAACAAATAACATTTTAAGATTTGTAATTAAAATTATATTATTTATTTCTACTTTAATGTTTTACATATTTTTTTCATAGAAAGTTTAACAAATAAAAATGTTTACATTTAAAACTACAAAGTTTTAGGTATTTTGATACTTGGTTGAGAGAATGCAGCTGCATTCCTAAATGGTCGTTCTTATTCATGTGTATAAATCGACACTTGTCTGAGGAATTGGCAGGGTAATCCTTAATTTGGTCTACATTCTAATTCTTGTTGGCCGCTTCGCTAAATTCAACCTTGGCTATCTCCTAATTCAGTTTTTTATTATCATTTACTCCCGAAAAATAACTTTCTGTTACTTGAAATTTGCCACGATGGTTTAGGTAATAAATCTTCATACTGTTATAAAATTTACCTTAAATCGGTAAACCAAGATACGAATAACTTGACTTGTAATGATGGCACATTTTACTTTTTCATATATAAGTAGGCTTAGTACCCGTATAGAGGGAGTTAAATGATCAAATTACCCTCAAGTCTTTAAGAACCCAAACAAAATGTATTAGTCACTATCTCACAAAAAAATACCGGTTTTTTGAGGTAT
Organism: Aphrophora alni; assembly: GCA_963513935.1. Lineage (NCBI taxonomy): Eukaryota > Metazoa > Arthropoda > Insecta > Hemiptera > Aphrophoridae > Aphrophora > Aphrophora alni. Next base: position 20,373,768 of record OY740765.1, on the reverse strand, counting down.
TGGTTAAAAAATTAAATATCGGCCGTAATAAAACAAGCATTTACTCGAAATCGGCTGAGCCGATTTTGTTCAAACTTGAGTAAAATGTGAACATTAATGATACAAACCCGTGTAGGAAATCAGGTGAAAAAATATTACGCTTTATGAATAATGGGGAAAAAACAAAAATGAACCTTTAGATCACTTTCATTAAAAACTAGATTTTAATTAAATACAACTGTTTTACACTGAGGTCGTGTTTATTGCACAACCTCAATATATATATATATTTTCGAAGAAGGGCGTTCATGGTGTATTTTCTCTTTTTGACTGACAACTACCGAACTGTCATTTTTGGACACGATGAGTTTTGTTTGAGGAAGGGTGAGTGAGAAAGTTTGTGCAAATTCAAACACGCGACACCAAATATTTACCATGACAGTGACACATAAATTTTGTTAGAATCATTAAAGAGCTTCATTTGTTCAAAAATGTTAGTAGATTTTATAATTTCTCTTGTGGCAAGTACACTTAAATTTCCAGTTGTAATATTACATATTTAGATACATTGTTCCACAACAAAAAAGTCACACATATTACTTTTTAACAAAATTGGTCCTCTCGTTGAACTTAACTTCCAAGGTTCATTTTCTAATAACATTTTCACCTGATTCTAAGTTTTTTTCGGAGATAGTGACCATTATATTTAGTTTGGGTTTTGCGGAACTACATTTATGCTTAATTTAATGTAAATTATAATTTGTGTTACAATTTTTTGTTAGCATATATAACCAAATTTAAAATTATTACAATAATATACAGGAGTATACTCTCAGATATAAAACAAAGCATATGCAGCAAATTTGAACAAAATAGTCTTTGTAAAAACTTTTTTAAACTGCGTCAATAGCCAATTTTCCAACTATTGTATTTTGACAAGACTTTTTGTTTGGGCCCTAATGTGCCAAATTTAACAAAAACCATTATAGTCGATTTTGAGAAAAGACAAGTACCCCAAAATATTGAATAACAATAACCATATTTAAGGTGAATGACTTAATAAATTTCCACTAAACCAAATTTGAATATAATTGGGCTCGGCCGTTTGGTTTCTTTTTATTATTTTTTTATTTAACCCTTTGAAGAGTACAGGGAAATACCGATTAACGAGTACGGCCGTTCTTGAACGTTCTCTGTGCTGTTTGCGTAAATGAGTATGGACGTTCCGGAACATTTTAGGTTACGTCTGAGCAATAAAAGTATTTATCATAAAACAAATTAGTCATGGCTTATTGTGTTGTCACAATTCAACAAGAAATAGTACTAAGAACACATGAAATCGGGTTTTTCACAATTGTAAGGCAGGACAACTCCAGGGGGCGTGGTTTCAGGAGAATTCACCATGCGTATTGATTGACGCGTAAATGTAGGCGATGGCATCGTCTTCTCCGCGGTTGTTTCCCCCCTACACACACCTGTGCCTATGTTCCTTGTCTAGTATAAGTGATTTGTATCATTATATTATGTTACGTATATTATACATCAAACATGAAAAATTAAACACTACAAAGCTTTTTTACAGATTCCCCTCTGTCTAGTCTTTTGACACATTTAGCCGCGTCTCAAACGAAACCAACACACGCTTCCAAGAAAATTGAAAAGAAATGTTATATTTTCCATAATGTAGGCTATACTAAATTGATTCGTGGGAAAAAAGCGGCCCATCAAACGTTTTTGTCTGTGTATGTCTGCTATACCGACGGGTGACAATGCCACGGTGTTTTTATGCCGCCGACAACGGGATACCGCTATCAGCAAACGAAACCAACACACGCTTCCAAGAAAACTGAAAAGAAATGTTATATTTTCCATTATGTAGGCTATACTAAATTGATTCGTAGAAAAAAAGCGGCCCAGCAAACGTTTTTGTCTGTGTATGTCTGCTATACCGACGGGTGACAATGATTTTTCAGTGCAAATTTTTTTTAAAGTACATTTATCAGTGTAAATTTTTATTCTTACAAGTTTTTAACACAATATTATTATATTATTATACATTTGTAACCAATAAAACAACTATTTAAAATTTTTTTTTTCTTACTCCTTGACAACAATTTTCTTTGTAAATACTTACTAACCAGCTGTTGGCTATTTGGGACGTTCAGGAACGGCCGCACTCGTCAAAGGGTTAAGGAAATGGATAATTTGCAAAAATGCATTATTATTATTATTTTTATTATGTATTTCCATAATGATTTTACAAGAAAGGTAGAATATTAATTGACAATTCCTCTAACCATAATAATTACAGGATAAAAAACAATCAATTAATATTGTGAATTTCCCCACACCATTGAAGATTGTATCAAGACAGATACAAAATTATAGTACTGTACCATGAAATTTAAATTATAGCTTTCACATGACCTAATATTGGCTTCCACCTTTAATTATTCACACAACACATTGAAAAGATGTTTGCGGATAGGCTATAGGCCTACAATATGGCAATTTTGATAAAGGAATTCCCGATTACAGGGCATTACACTTTACTTTGGTCAAACAAGCCAATTATTATACAATAATAAAATGTGTTTGATGCATTTATTAGCATAACATAGCCTAGACCTCCTCACACAATTATAATGTTGGTAAACATGTCATTTCTAGCTTAAACAAAACTTTACATAATGATGAATAATTCAGTCCTACCTAAATAAAAATGTAAACAATACAGAAAAATGACACAAACTTTCTCACACATCAGTATGATATGGGTAATTAATTTTGATATTTCACCATCATTTACAAGAAACCCAGTAAGCACACTATGTGAAAATAACGTTATTTTCACATGAAAAAAAGGTGAAAATGTAAAAGTGAAAAATAATATATTTTTTTCACGTGAAAATCACGTAAAAAATGTAAAAGTGAAAAAGTGGTAAAATTTAAAATGTGAAATTCACGTATATATTTCACGTTTATTTGACTTTCTTATTTAATATACATCTTCACAAGTAATTTAGGAATATTGTGCAAACAAAGCAAGAACTTATTAGTTCTCATGTGTTAATTTGTTACCATGGCCACAAAGATATTGAAATCAATTCGTTGTAAGAGTTGGGAAAAGTATATATATAAAAAAATAACACCTGGTTTTTGTTTAAAGTATGTGTAAAATTGTTGGAACCACATAATATGGTAACACTTCAGCAAGTAAAAGTTAAATCTAAAGAGAATACCATCAGCTATTATTCTTACTCATATATTATTTTGTTTTGACCATTTTGTTATATTGATGCTTTTTAAGTTTTATATTCAACTAACGATTTATCCCGTGATAAGCAAAAGACGATGTAAAATAATTCTAGGATTGTTATCCGTTCAAATTTTGTTTGCGGGCGAAGCCGCGACGAGCAACAACTAAGTAAATTAATAATACTGAAATTAAATCAATTTCCCGCTTCACATCAGCGCCGTAGGCTATAGCTTTATAGCGCGGCCAATGGAAAGTCTTGACGCATGCGCAAAACGGCAAACAAAAACAAAATCCGCATCGCTCACTCACAAGTCACAATAGTCACAATTCACAAAGGAAGTAGAGAAGACGCCACTATTTGTGTTATCGTTTAGCAGTGTTGGCAGTGTTTTATTTTTATACATTGTGTTAGAAGTGATTTGTACAGATTCGTCTATTTATCAAAGGTAAGAAATTAAAACTGATTAACTCCTAATAAGTAACTTAGATAGGTTTTCAACCAAAGTTTCACCTAAGACCTTTTCTATTTATAATTATTTTAAACACATCATCCTGTATTTCTTAATTTGGTTTATAGTACTTTTAGTAGATGTAAACGTTTTAACTTGTAGGCCTTAAACCTATAATAATAATACTGAACTTCAACCATTAAGTATAGGCTACTTTAAGGTTTAAAGATAAAATATGCCCTATCCACGTTTTCCAAAGAGGTTATACGTAATGGAGGTTAAACAGACAATCGTGGTAATTGTATACAATATTCCCCCACTCTGTAACTGATTTCCTATTAAGAGAAATGAAATAATTTTGGTTGATTATTGTTCACAAAGGTTATTTTAGGCCCGCTCAAGTGTTTAAAGTAAAATAGCAACATTATTTTATCGTAAAAAATGTTTTTAGTCGGCGAGTGTTTGGTTATAGGTTAGCAATCGCTAACGGTTTGTCAATAGAAAAATAGTTAAATGAAAGTAATAATGGAACTACAAATAAAAGAAAGCAAATAATTTCAATTAGTAGACTTAAAATTAAAAGAATTAGTATTATATTAATTAGTAGTAAAAACTTGGCTTAGACTGTTTATGTTTGACTAAGTTTTATTCGTGAATAAATAATTATAAGCACTATTTATAATAAACCATACTAATAACGTTCAGGATCTAATTAGAAATTATTATTAACGTAATTGTGTAGATTTTGTTCTTAATGGAATCTAAATTTATATTTTAAAAATTTTAGCCTAATTGTAATAACTTAAATGTTAAATCTAATAAATTAGTTTTTGATAGGTAGGCCTACTTAAATAGGCCTAGGTGTAAAATATAACTTTTTAAAATTTCAGTAGATCTGTTGTTTGATTTGATAATCAGACACTTTTTCATTAAAATGCTTTTTGCAAGTACAAGTTGATTTATTAGATTTTGTGAAGGTTTAAATGAATTCACGTAACTACCCTTTTTGATTTTTTCATTTTAGGAAAAAATATACTAAAGTTAAAATTTTTAAAAGTGTAGTAATTTTCATAATTTGTGACTATTTGTGTAGTTTTAAATAGGTAGAAAGTGTAATTTTTCTTTATTTCAGGCTATTTTCGTCTTTGGTAGAGCCTAATAATTTAAGTAGTTTGGTACATATAGACAATTATGAGTTCCAAAAAGCCACCAAAATACCCTTCTCGCCGGTTTTATCAGAGGGCTCAAAAAGATGCTGAACGAGAACTATTTGAGTTGAATTTGGAAAATGTTGTACGTGATGAAATAGTTGTACCATTTAGTGGAAGAATAACAGAGCCCATTCCTGGTCCCAGCCAGGAACAATTTCCAGCCACTCATTCCAGAGCATTCCAGCTAGATTCCAGCCAACCAATTAATCAATATTCCTCCAACCCATCCTCAAATAGTGAAGAAGAAATAGATGATCTAAACAGGTCCATAGGAACTATTCCAACATCAGGAACTAACTTGGGTGATGGCAAATCTTCATGGTCTCTTAACTTTTTTAAAAGTGAATTAGCCGATTGGGCTGTAAAGGAAAATGTCGCACTTTCCAAACTGTCTTCACTCTTGAAAATCCTTAAAAAACACGATGATTTCAAGGAGTTACCTTCGGATGCTCGGTCTCTTCTAAAGACACCTAGAGAAACTGATGTTATAGAACTTTGTGGGGGTAATTTCATTTATTTTGGTTTACCTGAAGAAATAAAAATTATATTAACAAAAGAGACCACATTACCAGAAAATATTGACTTATTGATTGGTATAGATGGGTTGCCAATAGCAAAAAGTTCAACAAGTCAGCTATGGCCACAATTAGGTAAAATTAGATCGTTGCCGCACACACCTGTGTTTGTCATTGGTCTTTTCCACGGATCTCAGAAACCAAATAATGTCAATGACTTTCTGGAAAATTTGGTACAAGATCTAAAAACTTGTATTGAGGATGGGATTGAAATATGTGGGAAAAAAATTCATATATCTCATGTCGCTTTTGTATGTGATGCTCCAGCTAAGTCCTTTATTCTCCAAACAAAGGGGCACTCTGGTTATTTCTCATGCACAAGGTGTCAGGATGAAGGGAAATATTCCAAACAAAGGGTTTGTTTTTCGAATGAATCAGCACCAAAGCGTACCCATGTTGATTTTGTCAACCAAAGTCAAGAAGAATACCACGTAGGAGATAGTATTGTAATTAATATCCCTGGATTTGATGTTGTTCGTGATTTACCACTAGACTACATGCACTTAGTATGTTTGGGTGTAGTTAAGAAATTATTGAATTTGTGGCTTAAAGGAAATTTGACTTATAGACTCTCAGGAAACCAAGTGAGCAAAATCAATAGGATCATTAAGAGTTTTAGACCCTATGTACCGTCGGACTTTGCCAGGAAACCCCGTGGTCTAGACGAACTTCCCAGGTGGAAGGCAACTGAATTGAGGTTCTTTTTGTTGTATTCAGGGCCAGTTTTGCTATCAAAACTAAAAGAATTTAGACCAGAAATCGTAGAAAATTTTATTTGTTTGAGTACTGCCATGATTTTACTACTGAATCCAAGTACATGCAGCGTTTATCAGAACTACATAACATCTTTATTGGAATGTTTTGTTGGTAATTTTAAGAAGTTGTATGGAGAACATCTAATATCACACAATGTCCATGGCTTGCTACATTTATCAGATGATGTTACAACTTTTGGAGCCTTGGACAGTTGTAGTGCTTTTCACTTTGAGAATTTTTTACAGACTCTAAAGAACCTAATGAGAAAACACCACCTACCGTTACAACAAATCTACAAACGCTTAAAAGAAAGATCTTGCATCAGTTTGGGAAACAAAAACATTCCTGCTCAACATGATTTTAAGCATCCTCATGAATTGGGACCAATAACAGGCCTCTGTACAAATCCTCAGTTCAAGACTCTAGACACCCCTACATTTAAAATATCATGTAATCAAAAAGATAGTTTCTGTATCCTTTCAAATGAAGTAATCGTGAAAGCAAAAAACTTTGCCTTTTGTCCTGAAAGAGAATTGGTGGTTTTAATTGCAGAAGAATACGAAAGTGTACAGGACCTATTTAAGAAACCATTTAACTCCTCAAAATTGAACATATCTGTAATAAGGAAAAAACACGAAGAACTAAAAGTATGGCCAGTCCAGGACATCCAAAAAAAATGTATTGTTCTTCCATTAAAAAAAAATCTTTGGGCTGCTATGCCACTGATTCATATGCCTTAGGCCGAATTATTGAAGTTGATTTTAGTAACCTGGATTACTATAAAATAAGAAGTGAGTAAATTTTCTGTAAAGAATGCGATGTTGATGTTGGCTTGCTTTTGCTTTGATTGTTGAACTGGGAGCATTTTTGTGGCGCTAAATTGAACGATATTGGGGAGTTTTTTAGGTGAGGTACAAATACATTGTGTGGCATGATATCTAACCAACCTGCTTTGTTAATTTTTTATGCATGTGTTTTATGGATGATTTTTGTAATGGGTGTAGGCACCCTTTCATTTAACCAACATTTTTTGTGTTAAAAAATGAAAACTTTTAGTATAAATTTGTTTTTAGCATGACCGTTTTTGGTATGTCAGGTTAAGAGTAATCCCTACCTAAGCAAAACTATGGCGAATAAATAGATCGCTTAGACGAGTCACTAAAGTTTTATACAAAAACAATATAAATACTTATCCTTTCACTGGACTATTTTGGTTAATCCGCGAGGTTCTTCAATTATTCGCTCTGCAAGGCTTTACGTAGCCATGTTTTTGACATAGCCTATATAACGTAGTTTTATATCGTGTATGTGGATATATTCATAAAGCTCATTAAATTTAATATTAAACTTGTTTCTTGAATTTTGATTCATATCTACATTTATAAGGTCAGGATTCGAGCCCAAAGTTTAGTAACTTTGGGGTAACTTTGGTAGGCTGTAGCACCGAAATACATAAAAATATAAACAAATTTAGTAAAACAACTCTTCAGCTTTAAAATTACATTTCAACTTTATTTTTTGGTTAGAAAATAAGCAAGAAAAATAGGACTGCATGAAGAGGTTTTTGTTTACAGTTTTTTTTTTTGGTAGGGATTACTCTTAACTGACCACAATAGGTTATAATGATAATGTTATTAGTAGCTGAGATCCTAGCTAACTAGTTGTTTCAGTTCTTATTGATGATGGTTGTGCAACTTGCTGAGTAATTTGCTTGTAACATAAGCCATTTTTACTGTTTCAGATAATGTGGGTAGTAGCAAACTTTATTGATGAAAATAATGTGGAAGTGGTTCCAAAGTGTTGGATTGCAGGAGATGAGTGTTTCTGGCCCACCATCTCAAGAGATAAATTAAAAAAATACATAGAAAAGGCAACGGAACCAGATGGAACCGAAATTTGGAAGAAATATAAAGCCAGAATCATTGGCCAAAAAATATACGGTAATATATATTTATTATTAATTAACCTAGGTCTATTTATTATTTCTTTATAACTGGATTTTTAGAATAGTCATTTATGTACATTGACAGAAACAAATTATGGTTTCATAAAATACCTCCTTTGCCATTTTATATTCAATTTAACTGTAAACAAATTGTTACTTTATTAACTAAACTATTATTTCTAGTTAATTATTTACACCTTTTACTCAATTGTTTGAACAAACTGTCCGTAAATGGCTGCAATAGGATTGTATACAAAATCAATGGATCAACACTAGACCGACCTATATACCGATATTATTAATTTAACTAAAAACTGATGTATAATATCTGCTTTTCCCTGTTACTGTGTCAACTTTTCCTTTTAATATACAATGAAATGGACGATAGCAAAAATATTTATTACAATAAAAATAGTTAATATATTGTATTTTTTTACAGATGATCTTCAGAAAGCGAGACAAAAATCAAACATAGCACTAATCAGGTCAGACATTGAAACCGATGTAGAAGAAAAGAAGAGAAGTAGAATTCAAAACAAAAAGTACATTGATGATGATTCTAGTGACTCATCATCAAACACGTCAGAAGCTAGCCACGAAGGCAGATTACAAAAAGAGGAAACTACAAAAAAATTTAAGAAATCTTTGTGGCCATCGAAGAAGAAAGGAACAAAAGTGGTTTCATCACCATTAAGAGTGCCTGGTGATTTGCCAGATTTCAGCCTTCTTCGGCGGTCACCGAGAAAGTTGGAGAAAACACCAGTTTTGCAAACTTCAGAAAGCGGCCAATCCAGGTTTAAGAGTTCCACACCTCAACCATCAACCTCTTGGGCAACCCAAGCAACTGGCTCCAATTCTGGCAGTTAGTAAATCATGTATCAACAATTTGTTTAAAAGTTGGACTTCTAAGTGAAAATTAATATCCATTTGTATATATTTTTTGTTAATTGAATTTTAATTACTGTCAAATAGAACTCATACGCAATAGTTAAAAAAAAAAATCATAAATAACAATTTAATTAAATCACATAGAACTAGAAAAGATAGGGAAAATATAAAAAATGCACTATTGCTTGACAGAATTTCATATAAAATATTTTCTAAATGAAATCTGTCAATTAAGCACTAAGATATTCTAAATGCTAAACAAGGTACAATTGTTATGTAATTTTTATAGCGAATAAGAAAAACAGTATTTCTTTCAAATTTTATATACATTGATAAAAATTGCTATGTAGTTTCAATTTTTTATGTGTTTGTGTCTACTTGTTTTTAATAATTCTTTGTTATTTTCCAGATTTTGAAGAGGTTTGTATTAGGAACCAAAACATTACAAAAAACTTCCTGAGACAAATCCTCACAGAACTAGCTGCATTAAAGGATAAACTGGAAGAGCTACAGCAACAACCACGAGTGACAGCTGGTAGAGTTGAGGAGGAATCGGATTTTCTAAACATTCTTCCTTTAAAAACCGTAAAAGACCTCGAAGCCCTCGAAGAAGATCTTCAGGACAAAACGAAAGAGACAGAAGTGGTAAGAAACTAAGTTATATATTGTTACCAGAAATTATTAAATTATAACGATAAATTTATTAGGATTATTATTAAATACATTTTATTAAATACAAGTACTATTTTAGAAATCACAAGAAATATGATAGAGGGATCAGCATTAACTCTCTGTTAGAGCCGTATTTAATATTATAATTTTGTTTATAGTTTTCTTGAGTATTCTACAAGACTACTACACTGACGTTTTGTTCAAATATCAAATTTAATCTAAAATAAAAGTGTACTTTCTTAATCATTGCATTTGCAGCAATGTAAATTGGTAAATACTTCTTTCAAATCATCATCATCATTACTTTGCTTATAACAGATGCATTTTAAAAATTAACACCACTTTGCCAGAGCCCAATAAATGCACTTTAAAAATAAATCATGTTATAAATAAATTGTTTGACAGTAATTTTAGAGTACACATTTCTTAATTCCACCGCTAACACAAATGTTGATGGTCCTCTTCGTAAACACCAAGTAAAAAAGTTAAAACTCAAAGTTGCTTATCCTATTTCTCCTCAAAACTCAATATTTGTGTAAATATAGATAGACTCTGACCCCTCCTTCCCATTTACCCCCCCCTCCCCAACCATCCTGCCAATATAACTCCTAATACTCATCATATTTTATTTCAGGCCAATTTCCTTGGACGCCTTGGTGGCTCAAATATGGCTGATGCCTGCAGGAGGGCTCTGCGTTCGTCTTTGCTGGATGAAGTCGCCTGTCATTTTAGTTGGGTAGGCCAAAAAGGAAAAAAAATGTTTAGCGGACTCAAATTGAAGACTGCAATTTTCAGTAAGTACTGTAAAGTTTTTTATTTTTCATGTTTTTGCCCTTTTAACATTTTGATATTGCCTTAAGAGTCTTTATTATCAATACCACTGTCTAATATTGTCCTGAAACTCAGCTCCTCAAGTTGTCACCTAGAAGTGGAGCGCCTCACAAGCGCTCGTAGTATTTACTATTTATTGGTCAGTTAAATTAATATATAAAAAGGTACAAAAATCTGGCTATTATGATATGGTTTGACTCATAGGCTTTGAAACTTCATCCATTGCATCTATATATTGATTTATATATATATTCAAAATCCATATAAATCAATCCCTATTTTCATTGGTCATTCCATAACTCGAGAATTAATGCACCAAATTCGATAATTTTTGTTGTTGTGTTCCTTAATGTTAGGACAATGTTTGTATGAAAGAAAATTTGTAATCAGACCTCAGGGTTCTGTCCCAATGGCCTTCAAAGTTCCCATGTTATTCTTATTTGATTGCTAACCAAAAAAGGATTGCCGAGTGTGAACGAAGCGAACAAGCTTAACCTAAGAGCAATCGCTAATTCCTCGGGTTTGGGACAGCTAGTTATCCAATAAATTTCAAAGTTCTTCAGTGTAATTATGAGGAATAAAAATAACAGTATTTATAATTTGAGGTAAATATATCAAGTTTATGTCACAACTTTTTTTGACCAATCATACTTTGAAATGGCAATGGTTTCTGAGTAAATAAATTCACAATAATTTATGTTTTAAATTTGATTCCAGGAATTAATTATTTCTAAATAAATGTTAATGTTTGTTTCTGATTAGGAGCTGTACTGAAACAATTTCCTGATGCGAAGGAAAAGGAGATCGAGGGAGTGGTGAAAGATTGGCTGAGGCCATCTAAAAATCGTCTACTGAGCAAAGAAAAATCAAGGTAGGTCTACATATTTTTTAATTTTTATTAGGTTATGAAGGAAAGTTACATTATGCTAAGGATGTTCTTGTCTATCCAACCGGACATTGGGATCCCCACTAAATCAAATCTTGAAAATCTCTGATACTTTGTGGTTGTCATAATGTCAAAAAGTAATTATTAACTACATTATTTTTAAGGCCAGGTCCCAATTTGTTCGGATTAGCCGTTTTTTCGTGTATATATATGACATTAATTTATTGATTTTTTTCATTTCAGAAAAAGAGTTCACGATGGAGATGAAGATAATGCTCAGTGAAATATTAAAACTATATGTGAAGCATATTATTTGTTTTTGATTGTAAATATACTGCCATTCTTTTAATTCATTTTTGTATTATTTAAAACAACCTAACATCTTTATACTTTTAAATGCTATACTTCTATGTTATAAGTATATATTTTTGGATTTCTTCTATCACTTCAAAACTGATTTTACAATGATAGAGGAGTCGAAATAAACATTTCTTCTTTTTGAAGTGGTGGATAAGTTTTTATTTTTACATTCAAAAAGATATTTGACGCCATATAAGTGTTTTCTCAAAAGTAACAGTAAAGAAGGCCCTAAGGCAATGATGAAGGCTGTGTATCTTGGTTTTTACTATGTGGTTGTAACAGCAATAATTTTAATTTCATTTCAGTCCAACACAGCAGCTGACATTAAACATTAATTATATGCACATATTTGAGCAAAAACTATGATTTAACTGTTTTAAAAATGACAGTGAAATAGAAGTTTTATTTTTAATATCGAATTGACACTTATCAAATTAAGTAGGCTGACATACAGAATTTTGATACTTCTCATATTTTCATTACTTAACAGACATGTGAGCAAAATATATAAGTAAAAATAGGGAGTCAAAAAATGTTGTATTGCATATTTATTTCTCGTTATTTTAATGTGAATAGAGGTGTCATTTTACAATTTATTCTAATAGAAAAAACTTAATTTTCCCTTTTTCCCATGTGAAATTTTGTGGTAGAAATGAGAAAGATTTCAAAAAACAATATGAAAATTTAAACAACATGAATTTCATGCGAAAAAGGTTTAAAATGTAAAAATATTGTGATATAAAAACGTTAATTTCATGTGAAAAAGGTGTAAAATGTAAAAAATATTGTGATATAAAAACGTGAATTTCATGTGAAAAAGGTGTAAAATGTAAAAATATTGTGATATAAAAACGTGAATTTCATGTGAAAAAGGTTTAAAATGTAAAAATATTGTGATATAAAAACGTGAATTTCATGTGAAAAAGGTGTAAAATGTAAAAATATTGTGATATAAAAACGTGAATTTCATGTGAAAAAGGTGTAAAATGTAAAAATATTGTGATATGAAAACGTAAATTTCATGTGAAAAAGGTTTAAAAATGTAAAAATATAGTGATATAAAAACGTGAATTTCACTTATTTTCTTCACGTTATTTTCACGTGAAAAGTTGTGAAACTTTTTCGTTATATTCACGCGAAAATTATGCGATTTTTTCCTTTTTTTCGCGTAAAAATAACGTGAAATATAAAAAATAAAACGTGATTTTCGCATGAAAAAAACGTTTTTGTGCTATCTGGGAATTGGATCATTTACAAGAAATTGGATCATTTACAGCCGATTTTGAGAAAATATATCTTTTATAACAGCTCCATAATCAATTATTTGTTTTTTACTGATAAATCACGAACCAGCATTTTTTAAGAGATGGATATCAATAAGTTCTGTTTAGGTACTTCATGACATCGACTCGGAGATAAATTGATCATGGATTTGCTTGAGAAGGACATTGAAGCACACAGTCTTGGTCACCGTATGCTAAATTAATGAAAAGTAGGATAACTGGGAGCGAATTAATATCAGATATGGGAAAGGATGTGACAATCAGAACTTGTACCAATTAATGGAGGTGGTGTTGGAGAAGGTATCGTCTGGATCAATGCGGAAGATGTACGCCTGGTTTCTCGTTAAATGTAGATTTTGCTATTTAGAAGATTTTCTTAAAGTTGTTGGAGTGGAAGTTAGATCTCTTATCCCCTCGAAGATGAGAGTTATTATATCAAGAGATTTCAATGCCAAGGGCTACAGGCAGAGTTTCCCACATGAAGATAATAGAGGTTTTAAACCATGTTACCAGGCTGACGAAATTATTAAAGGTGGAACCAACTGGTAACAATGTTTAAAAAAAAAGAAAGACAAATTTTATAATTAACAAAGCCAAAAATTTATTAAATTTAAGTTTAAGTTTTAAGTTTCAGATTTGACCATTCACAATTAGGTAAATACCAGCTTAAGATTACTTGACAACACAAAAGCTTATTAATGAATAAGTTTACAAGTTGAATATTTAAAAAAAAATAAAAATTTACATGCCCTTAATAAATTTAAAAAAATTAACAATTAAACTTTAAAATTTATCCCCCCTTTTTATACAAACTGTTATAAAAAAAAAAAATTTAAGAATAAAAAAAAATAAATAAATAAAAGATTCTATCATCAAAATTAAAATTTTAGTTCAAAAGGTATATCAATTCTAACAAGTTTTCATGATTAAATTACTTATAAATTATCATAATTTTGTTTATTAAATTTCTTACATTCTAAGTTGGCCAACTAATATATATATATATATATATATAAGCAGGAATTTTGTTTATAATATAAAGAAAATTAAATTTTTATTGACGTCAATTTTTTTTATTATATTAATTTTGAAAGTAACCCCTTTGGGGTCGTGAGGGCCGAAAAATTTTGCATGCAGCTCCACCCAATAGTAATTATTTTATAAATTGTTACACATTATTACTTATAAATAATCAAGGACATATTATCGTACAGAGTTCAGTTAAAAATATTTCTGAAGAAAAGTTCACAATTCTAGTTCCTTTCTTTTAGACAAATGTTATTTTATAGTGCACTTAGTGAAGTTAAAAAAGAATAGTTTTTTTGTTTCAAGCCTGTCTGAAAAGGTTAGGTAGTGTTGTCTCAAAACGATATCCTATTTTGCTGTGCAGACTTGCACAATCTCCAAAACAAACTCCAGCAAACTTGAACCAGCTTTTGCTGTAGGAAAAAACACAGGTCGAATAGAGATTTATACAATCTTATACATGTTATTGCACAAGTCTTTTGCATTTAAAAATGTTTTGTTGTTTAATCAAAAATGAAAGGAAAATTAACAGAATTAGGGAAATCCAGAAACCATTATAATTAAGTCCTTCTTTGATGTTAATAAGAATAGTATATAAATATCTTGATCTTGGTCTAAAATAAAACACTTGTAACAACAGTTACAAAATTTCCAAAAGCAAAGATTCTAGTTCAAAAGGAATTTTTCTAGTTAGTATTTTGATATTATTTAATTCTTAATATTTTGACTGTTTAATACATGACTGTTTAAATTTACATTTAGATTTTGTAAAGTATCTTTTAAATGAAAGAAATCTTTTTACAAGTTATTAAGTTTCAATAAAAATCTTTGAATACTAAAAAGAAAATACGAAACACATATTTCAATAAACAAAGCTTAAAAATATTAACAAATTTATTGTATAGTGAAATCTGAAATAGAATACCTGGACTCGTTGAGAAGTGCTGAAAATCTTTGAAAACAAAAGAACATGCCGTGTTCTATAAAGAAAAACTCACCCACTCTTATCGATACATTTTACAAAAAAAAACATCACTAATATAAAAAAGGCACTCATTACTTCGTGAATGTGACGTTAAACATGATTTAGAACTGATACTGTAGAAAACTTATCCAAAATATGTTTTATTCAATTTAGCAAGACTACATGTTTTAACGAGGGGAATGTAAGTGAGTCACGTTGCGAGATTTGATTCTAAAACTGTTAGAGAGAGAGAGAGAAGAATGTCATACAATGTTTTTCGGTGCCGGCCGGCAGGCTACAGCACCTGTCGGATGCGCTAAGTTAAGGTCAAGAGTCAGGTAGACGGTCAATCGATAATCAATGATTACAGATTTATTTTACTGAAAAGTGAATGACGTTACAACCAGATGAAACTATACCTGAAGAAAAGGTGAGAGTATATCAGTCCTGGACATAACTGCCTGCACAGAAAATCTAGTGAGCAGCAGTAATGGTTGAAAAGTGATGAAGTACAAAAATCTCGGTGATCATTTCGACATTAGCTTCAATATTCAGACGTTTACCAGTAGCGGATCAGAAGGAAGGTTCTCAATTAGGACCTCCCATAAAGGGCTGGAAAGTACTCCCTGAATACATAGAGATTTTTGATGAAAACGTCGAGATAAATATTACATCATACTAAAAAGTGTTGAATGCATAACAGCACATAGATAGAACAGCACTCTAGCAGGCTTCCCAACAATAATTTTTGTGTGTTAAAATGGCCTCCAACGGAAGGAGGAAACCAGTTTATTGATAGAATCTTGAAATTTTAGTGTGCAGGGCTCATTGTTTGAGAGGGAGGAGAAAAATGGTCAGAACAAACAGAAAAATTAACTTATCCCTGACTGTAAAGGAGCAGAATAGGCTGGAGTAATTACGGCAAAAAAGAAGCCTCGAGACGTAAAATACAAAAAGCTAAGCACATAATGTGGAGAGATCTATGCTGTTTTGGATAGAGACCTAATGGGCCTTGCCTAAAAGGTAGTGTGCTCAAAGTTGAGAGTCCTTCCAAGATTTAGTTTGGATGATGATGCGGCCATGAAGGTTGCCCAGGATCTCTTTCCACAGCAAACACTTACTCAATGGGAATACCCAATAGTGGGCAGAGAAGAGGTAGTTGCTTTCACTGAAGAAGAAGAAAAAGAAGTCACTGAGGCTGGTAAGAAAATCAAGGTTAGAAAATTTTGTCAAGGCAGAGAAAGGCAAAACTTATAAGACGTGTGATATCTTAATTACTCTTGACATTAATTAATGCCTCAATTGCACTTCTTGGAAAGGCAATTGGATGGTGGAGCAAGTGAGGAGGAATATACCCAAATACCTAATTAGTGTTATTAGCTACCTTGAGGATCCAAAGTTACTTGTAGAGGAAAGGCGGCAGTTGACAGTATATTATATGACCTATGACGTCCTACAGTGGTCCATTCTTCGCTCTCTTTTGTAGGATGTGTAGTGTGACGATGTTCTACGTGTCAATATTGTTTCGAATATTAGTAATATAGGATTTGCAGACGACATGGCTGTAATATGGCCAGAATTAAAGATGTGTTAGAAGCTATGTTAAGCAATGCTATTGTTAGGATTAGTGAATGGATGGAAGGAAATAACTTAAAGTTGGTGCCTCAAAAGTCTGAGTTAACACTTTTGCTAGGGGAAAGGTATATTCATGATAAATAATATGAAATGAAAACAGAGTTAAACTTTCTTTAGAACACACACACACACACATATATATATATATAAAATTTGCCCTTTTCATCCAAAGTATCCAAGGCCAACTATACAAAAATGAAACTTTGAGCTGGTATTTGTAATTGTAAAGAAGGGAATTACTTGTATAAAAGATGTAGAAATGAAAGGAGTAAACCCTGAAAAAAACACTATCAATCTCAAAGGGTTTACGAGTGATTGCAGTTTAAAGCTTTCTTCAAAAAAGATCAAAATTTTTGAAACCTAGATATGAGTATCAAAAGATGCAGAAATGAAAGGAGAATAAACCCTGACAAAATCACTTTGACATCTCAAATGGTTTAAGAGTTATTGCAATTTATATGTCAATAAAAATACCAGATTTTTAACATTTCAAGTTTCGCCACTTGCAATACCTTTTAAATCGCCTGTAGCTCAATAACTATTCATCTTAAACATATGAACTTATACATGATGAAAGAAGAAAGTTCAAACTTTACTGAGGTTTTTTCAAATCGAAAATATCTCCTATAGTTTCTGAGTAATTAATTCGAGAAAATAGCCAATCTTCAAACTTTACAAAATGGTAGTTTTTTGTAAAAATTATAACATTTAACAATACCAATGATATGGGTATTAAAGAAATAAAAGAAAAATATTTTGACAGAGTTACTCCTGCCAGAACAAAAATTCCTCATTTAGTAGGAAATTTAAAACAATACAAATCCTTTTTTTCTACCTCTCAGTAATTTATTTTAAAGGAAACATATATACCAAATAGAACTCTAAAGACATATGCAAGGTGATATATAAAACATATATTAGTTTTTATATATTGAATTGACTGCAACATACAATTTACACAGTTAATGATAAAGCGTCATTAAGCTAATCATTTATCACACAGTTTATGGTTGTAGTATGATAGGACTATCAATTCAGCCCACTTATTATTATAATTATTTGTTGATCAATAAGATTAAATAAGTAACTACACACATCTATGAATAAAATAATTTTATTTTTTTTATTTTTATTGATTTTTTTTACAAAACAAATATTTTGTACACAAAGCTTTTTGAGATTATTGAGATTATTTAGATTAAAATGAAAAACAAGGAAGAATTTAACATGATTACTATAGACTCAGAAATGTCAATAGATACTTTATCATAATTAATTGAAACATTGTAAAATATTTGAGATTTATTTAAGTTTTAATACATTATATTACAAATTAATATTATAGTTTATTTAATATCTTCTGCTCATTGTCATGACATTATAATTGTTGGAGGTTGTGCAGTTGGATGGTCCAACAACCAAGGTTATTATAATTGAATAATTACAAAATATATTGAGCAGTTTTTTAATTCCAAATATTTGTAACAGACAATATATGATTTAGGTTTAAAAAGTTTTCCAAAGAAAGAGGTTTATACATATGTAATTACAGTCCTTTTGATTCAAAATACAATGGTTTTTAAAAGAAAAAATGGTTATAAACAAAGATATGATAAAACACACTAAATTACAGAAAATATATTAAACTAATGATTTATTGAAATAAACCATGGCCAGATTAGATCAAACTCCTATATCTAGGAATTTTGAGTTAGAAATTGCTGATAAAGTTCGATTTTTAGTTTCCAAAGATTGTCCTTAGTATCATTAACAGAAAAATGATGAAAACTCAAAATAAAAAAAAAAGTATTTTAATCCAAAATCTGCAAATAATGGATATATTTTCCAAATTAATAATAAAGATTGTATTTTAGCTAAATGTATATGGCATGACTCTAAGTTATGGCAATAAGGAGAGGCCATATATGGCTAAAATTAATAATAAAGAGCAAAATTAAAGAAATGATATGTTCATTAGAAAAAGAAACTAAATGAAATGTTTTAAAAGCTATAACAAAAATTGAGAAACAGGTACAGAGTTTTACTCATGTAATTAAATGTAGTCCTTTAAGGATAAGAAAAGGAATCATTTCCATTCTGTCATCTGCTTCATCCTAGATATTTCTAATATTTGTAAATTGAATGAAAAATTGCTGGGGTTGACTTGAAACTGTCTTCTGATGTCCATTTAATGCTATCACTTTTATTTAATTTCATAATGTATTAAAACATTGTAAAAAAACAAAATAAATAAATAAATAAAAATATAAAAATATGTACCAAACAAAACTATATGTTGCCAATAATAACAGTTTGGTAGTTGTCAGTAAAAAGGTGAAAATCAAACGTAGACTCGGCCTTAGATTTTGTAGATTATTATAACAATATTTTTTAAAAAAGAGAGAAAATTGTCTTTTACGAATCAGCAATTTTAGAGAGACGGCAAACAATACATTTTGTCTGGGCCTTTAAATGCTACATTTGAGCCAAATTTAATCAAATTCATTAAAGCCAATTTTTAGAAAATTGTAATTTTTGTATTTTTTTTAAATGCAGCTATGGATAAATTTTGAGTTATTGAAAAAAATGTCATGAGATATGGCCAAAATATGTTCACATACCAAATTTGATTAAAATAGTAACTTGAGGATCACAAACTCTTTCGAATAAATTTACTTATGTCTTTTAAACTATGAAGAGCAGTCAACTCTTTAGTTATGAGAAAGCTATTGTCAATTTTTCTTACAAAAATGAAAGTTTGTATCGCTGATATCAGTACTATTGGCCCGTCCATGGCAAGAGAATAAAATATAAACTCTTCAGCACTGTCTTTAAGGCAAGATGTCAGTTTTTCACCAATATCCTCAATTCTTCTCGTAACAGTCCTGGCAAACAAACTAATAGTCTCAATGATTGTTAACTTTTCCGGACACATATCTTCAACAATAGCCTTTACACAAGAAGTTTTAACAAACTCCTCATCAATGTACGCCCTATCACCCTTAGCTGTTATTTTGGCAACATGATAACTAGCTCGCACGGCAGCAAAATTCTCATTTGATTTCTTTTTAAAATATTCTGTTGTGAGGTCAAATCTTTCTTTAGAGACATCACTTTCACTTTACAAGTTTCGCCCATAAGGTGAGAATAATTCTCCATGTGTTGAAACTCATAATGGCTCCTTAAATTATATTATTTAATACAGAGACACTTTCCCAATAGATCAGACAAAGTGGTTTTCCCTTATTTACAATTAAAAAAATACTTAGCTGTCAACTTAATATATGGTATTATTCCAAGGAAACCTGAAATGCAGACTATGCAACCAGCACATAGAAACTGTAGTACATATACTTCTAAAGTGCAAAGCATTAGGATGTAGAAGATCACTGATCTTCGGCCCAGATGTGGCCTTTAAAGGAACACGCAAACTGGCTAGGAAAATCCTGTCATTAACAAAGGGGATAGAAATAAGTTAGTCAGGAATAAGAAGTACACAAAAAGCCTTATAGGCTGAAGTGTCTAGGGGATAAAACCCGCTTCTATTAATAGATTATTTTTTACTGATCGTTAAAATATCTGCATTCATCTTCTATTTTTTTTCTTAGCTAGTTTAAAAAAAGGCATAATGAAATAAAAAGACATGTAACAAAAAGTTTATCACTACACTAGGAATCACAATTATAAACTCCAACTTTTGAAAGGCATGATGAAAACACAGTAACAAATGACTACACAAAGTTCGACTAACGGCAATGGGCGAATGTAGGTTATGAAGCGAATGGTTAGAAAGGCATGCTCATGCGCCGGGGTTGACTGCAAATTGTCAAGTGAGATGGGAAGAGTGAGCTGCATTCACTGGCGTTGAGTCACTGTCCTCTGTTCTGTATGTCGCCAATCATAGCCAGCCTACATCATTATTAATTACAAAGGGTAGCTTGGTGGCTTATCTTTTGTGCAATGACTTCCTATTTATAATGGTTGTTGTGTGGGCCATATGAAGATGTTTCGCAGGCTCCGGGTTACTGATCCTTCCATGAGATGTGCAAGATGACCACTTTTTACTCATTTTTACCTCTATCCCTCTTTAACTAAAAATCTAATCATTAATTGAGACAACTACCGCATTTCAAACTTAAAATTTAGAGCCAATTGAACCATTTCTTCTTGAGATAATGTATGGCAAAAATTCAAGCAACCACAGATCTTTCAGAAAATGGTTTAAAACGTGTTCATAGGGCCTTAAAACCTTGAAACTAAAAATATCATATCAAAATTTGTAACCATCACAATACTTTCCCTCCTGTATAAATGGAAATTAAAATTTAATAAACATTTGAAAATTTTGAGTAATTATTTTTCCATACAAAAATTTACTCAAGAAGTATCCCATAAGTGGTAAAAGTTTTCAGAAAGATTTCTTAATTATCTTTATTCTGAAAAAAATAAATATGTGTATGTTAATTCTGAATCGGTCAATATTGTGTTTTGTAGCTGAAAGTATAATTTGAATATAAAATTAAATTGTTAAATGGAAAATATATGACATTACTTTAGAGGATTGAGAGAATAACTTTACCAAAGCTTAAAGAATCTTCTGGGTATAAACCAAGACATAACAACTTCAAAAATTGACAAAAGCAATTTATGAACAAAATTATCACCAATTTCACTGGTAGAAGATCATTCATTATTCAGATCAAATGTATTTGATATTAAACACTAAATTTTGAATGTTTTTAAATATGAGGTGAATCTAATAAATATCAAGACTATGATTTTACCTCTTAGAGAAAGTAGTGTGAACTTATTGTTAGCTCTAAGGCAGAGATGTGTCTGACAAACATCAACACTCTTTGTCATTCAATTGATTGTGAGTCAGCTTTTAGTACAGTTGTGTTTTATGTTGTGACGGAATAATGCTAAATTTAAAAGTTAAGCAAAGTACCAAAATTTGTAATAAAAAAAATAATAAAAAAATAAAAATAAAATAGAATGAATGGTTCATAGGGCTTACGGTGAAGATTGCATATTTGATTGGGATAAAAGATTCATTGAAGGATGTCAGAATGTGGAAGACAATGAACGCCCTGGACAACTGGACAGCCGTAAAGATTGTCAAAGACATGCATGGACAAATTTGTGTGAGGATCTCAAAATGAAAACGTTTGTGGCAAGATGGTCCCTAGGATTCTCATACCAGAGCTAAAAGAACGTTAGAAGGAAATTTGCACTTGCATGTTGCAGGAGCTTGTAAATGACAAACATTTAAAAAAAAAATTATCACTTATGATGAAATATAGATCTTCCAGTATGATCCTGAGACCAAATAACAGTCCATATACTGGAAAACACTGTCATCACCAAGAATGGAAAAAGCTTGTTAAAGCAAATCTAAATTTAAAGTCATGCTCTTTGTGTTTTTTTTAAATATCAGGGGTGTAATTTTGTAAGAATGGGTTCAGAAAGCACAACAGTGAACTAACATCATTATACAGAAGATTTGAGAAAACTAAGAGTTTAAGGGGAAAAAACATACAAACAAAAAAGACCAGATATGTGGATACAGGATAATACTTACATACCACTTTCTGTGATACAGTTTTTGGTTGACAAATACATTACTACACTAGAACATCCTCCATATTTGTTGGCACCATGAATAAAACAGATTTATTGAAACAGCTAGCAGAAACTAATCTGCTCTATGCTTTTGAACTGTGGAAAATAAGACTGTATCAGTGTGTAAATGCTAATGTAGACTATATTTAAGTAGGACAAGTATTTGATTTGTGATGCACATAAATAAAGATTAGTTATAGCATCAGTCTCATTATTTAATAGACATACATCATATTAGTTGATAATCTGTAATCTGAACGCATCCTGAATTTTAATAAGGCCAATTTGAAACTGATGTTTTTGAAATTATAATTTTTGTTACATAAAAAACTGTGACCCTGACTTGTATTTAGAATTTGAACTCAATAGCTAAAATTATCTCTATGAAAATATATTTTAAAGAAAAATATACATATGTGTACTGTAGCGCTCCTGGATACATATTTAGCCTATAGGAATTTTTTGTTCATTTTGACTATCTGAACAAACTTAACAACTAATTGCCACTTCCCTGATGAACCCTGTATGTTTAAATAATCAATAATTATTTCTTAAAATAATTAATTATGATTTGTGTAATTTTAACTGTTTAACAAGTCATATTATCTTATAAATATTTAATAAATAATATTATTGGAGCTCTATAGTGCATTTAACAATAACAAATCAAACGAATCTCCAAATCACAACTACCCTAATAATAATTAAATATTAGTAAATTAATTTACTTACCACATGTGTGTACATGGTGATTACATGGTTATCATTCTCACAGGTTTGAGTCTAGTACTTACTAAATCTAAAAATAAAACTAGATAATTATTACATCTACCGATCCTAAGATCAATCGACACATCAGTCCTACAAGCAGGAGAGTAATTTAATTGAGAATACTTGCCTAGAATTTGTTATACTTTATA
Organism: Aphrophora alni; assembly: GCA_963513935.1. Taxonomy (NCBI): domain Eukaryota; kingdom Metazoa; phylum Arthropoda; class Insecta; order Hemiptera; family Aphrophoridae; genus Aphrophora; species Aphrophora alni. The sequence goes on along the minus strand of OY740765.1, from coordinate 20,350,507 downwards.
CAAAACAAGATGTAACATATATTAATACCTACTTGCTTACTTACATAAATATGAATAACTTTAATTAAAACAATCAAATAAATAACACTTAATTACATTTAGAAAGGAGAAAACCTACGTTGAGAACTTAATGGAAGAGAACGAAAAGGAGGAAAATATCCAATAAAAAACATAATGATTAAATAACACGCAAACATAATAAGATATATCTGGGAGATAGTAAAAGATTAAAGGAAATGAACCTCTCAACCAACTGGAGTAAGAGAGGTGAGAGACCATCATTTATGTTAGATTAGATTTAAATATTAATTGTAGTTTAGGAGTAGAACCCTCTGATGATAACTATGTCATTGAAATGTACATCAGGTTATTTAAAGGAATAAACTAAATAATAATTACAATTATTATTTATATATGTTTTCATTCCTGTTATTGTGGGTTAGAGAAAATTATCCACAGTGTAAAAACTGAGTCTAACAAGCTATACATGTGATGTGGGAGTAATCCTTTCACAATCTCCATGAGTGCGATGGTTTTGACATCACTGAGACAACAGTTTTAGGTGAAGTTTATCCTGACACGGTATAAACGAAGACAAGGTCTTTGAGAACTGCGCTTTGCTAAAAGGGTGTGAACTGCTACCTGGTTCATGAGGCACCTAGATTTCATGATTTAGGTGCAGTGATCTTGGCTGCAGGTTTAAAATATGGATAATAATAAACTAGTAATATTTTACTGACTACAGATAATGGACCTATTTGTCTAGCCCATGATATAAACCTATTAGTTCGATAACATATCAATCTCTTTCCATACTTAGGCCAGTCATACTAGTTTATTTTTTTCAGAAATGTGCTTAGAATATAGTTTTTTCTTCTTAAAGTGTAATTAGGTCTTTTCAAAGACACCCAGTATAAATCCACCCAGTTTTGGGGCAACATCATTTTAAAATATAACATAATTGGCCAAAACTGGCATTTATAATATTTTAGTAGATGAACTCTTTTTTAGAGTAAAATAAGAGAACACAGTTTTTGTTATAAAAATTATATAAAAACTAATTTTTATTAAAATCAAGTTGAAAATTGAATAAAATCTTTCCTAAATAGGTTAAATTTGACCAATTTTAATATTCAAACATATTACGTTTAGAGAATTTTATAACAAACAACTTCAATTCCGTGATTTCCCCTCTTTTTTTAGAAAAAATAAAGGAGCGCAGATACAATAGTAAATAACACTTGTATAATAATTTTTGTCAGGTTTCTAAAAACAAAAACTGTTTTAAAACTGATGATCATACTAATTTTATTACTGGGATCTTTATTAATACAACACTGAAGCTACACAGGCAGTATGGAAAAATTTGACCATAGTGTTTAAAAAATATATACATGATTGTTGAAGTTATTTTTGTTTGGTACAACTAAGAAATATTTTAATTTTTGTGGGGTCCACAATTTATTTTTTACTTCATTAACACTTCCATTCTAAACAGACCTAGATAAGATATGTTAGACAAACAATAGGCATTTAGACAAAGAAATGATCTATTATGGTTGTTCAGTAATTTTGTGGTGATTTTTTTAAAATAGGGCAAAGAATTTCTAATAACTGGCTAACACATAATATTGTAACACAACCCATCTCAATTTTTAAGTAGTTTTATAATGAACAACTTTGTTTTCTTGACATTTTATTCTAAAATATGCTGGAAACTAATTACACCTTAAAAAGCTAGACAAAAGCCAATTTTTCTATTTAAAAATTGTGTTGCTCCAAAAACTGAGTTTTCGATACTTAGCATACGCTTTAGTATACTAAACTTTACATATGCACTTCCAAACTGCACTTTAGTAAAAAAAAAAAAACTGCAGTTAAAGTACATTTCTGAAAAATATCAATATTTTGTTTATTCTGACTGGCCTAACTGTAGGCAATATATTTTGGAGTTGTACTTCCAATTTCATTGACAGTGTAGTTTTAAAAAGCCACAGCAATAGGGAAGCTTATTGATTGTTGACATTTTTGCTCCCCCTCTTTTTGCTTTAAATCTTCCCATATATCTGCTGTTTTCATTCTGACTTCTGTTTATCCTTTTGTTCTGTAACCTTACAAACTTTCAAGAACAGCTTTAAATAGCCACTAGAATAGGACGGCACTTAAGTTTCACCTTTGTTTACCACTTCCTTTCACTTCTTTTTCAGTTGTCTACCCAAAAGAATATCTTTTATCAGGAGAACTATGTTTAGACAGGTTCTTATACCTAAAAATTTCCCAACTGTTTTTTTTAACCAGTTTGGAAGGTTGCTTTCTCAGTCTTTTATCACCACATTATAGTATCTTATTATTTTGCTGGCCTAGTTAGCCACAAGGTTTATGGTTGTATAATTTCTTGCCTTTTTTATTTTTTACTTTAAATTACCTATTAGGTTTTTCCATAACCTAAAATATAATGAACATTGTACAATCTTCATATATATTGACACAGATTAGGGCAGGTAGCAGATGACATGTTTGTTACTTGTCTTTTTATGTTATCACTCCCCCCCCCACTCCCACAGTCAATGACATGGCCTCAAGCGGGGGTGGTAGGATTTCATTTATTTAGATTTAAATGTTAGTTCCAGTTTAGCTGTAGACTCCTTTGATGATGATAACTATGTACAGGGTACTTAAGGAGAATAAACCAAATAATAGTTATTGTGTTTTTAGTTCTTCTACATGTAATTATGGTTAGGTAAATTATAATTTAATATTGATAAATAACATTAGTTATTAAAATTTTGTAATTTAAGTCATAATTCCCTGTATTATAATAAAGGTTATTTCTATGTAAAGTGGAGACAGCCTCACTCCCCCTACCTAGGTAAATGAGCTTTTCTTGCTTTTAAGACTAATGTGTCCAACTCAGATGAGTAGATTAATCATTGGAAAGGTATGGGTAAAGGTAAAATAATTTCAATTTGTACGTTTAGTGCTCATAGCGATTCAACCCTGTGAGGATGAAAACCATCTATTGAAATGTATATAAGAGTGGTATGAAAATATATTTCATAATTTTTAGTTATTGATTTGGTTCGGGGATTCATTAAATGTATTATTGCTAAAGTACTTCAGTCATCGAGTCATGAACTAAGAAGTAATTTCAACTTATCTAAAAAAGTCACAAATTAAAATAGTTAATGTACTGAGTTGTATATTACGTCATTAGATTGATTATTCCAGCACAGAGTACCTATCTATAAACTACAAAGATTTGCCTAACAAGCAAATTAACAATTAAATTTGAACAAATAACAACTTAATACATCCAGAGTTCAATATAATTAATACTAAATCTATAGTTGTATAGTGACATATATATAGTTATGTCTAAGATAACTTAGCACACAACCATTACACATCTGAGGTAATACTTTAAATACAATATAAATCTATATATAAATACAGTGCATAAATAATACCCCTTAGAGATGGCAGTGCATGTGTTCATCAAAGTTTAAAAACGCAAGAATAAGCCAGTATTATTGTTAGTTCATTATAATAAATTATGTAAAAACATTGCACAAACTATCTCACAAAAATTCATATTATTAACCAAACAAAACTATTTATTGTTAACAATGTCAGTTCGGTAGTTGTTAGTAAAAAAGTAAAAATCAAGCATGGATGCCATCTTAGACTTTGCAGATTATTTTAAGCATCAGTTCTTTCACGTTTAGAATTGGACTGAAATTTAAAATTGAGTTTGTACAAACAAAATACTTTTATATATTTCTAAGTTTGAACAGCACAGATTCATCCCAAGACATCATTTATTTCATAATTTGAACACTAGGTATCATTAACCTATTTCAATTTGAACACTATTTTTGATTATAATTAAATTTGCCTGTTTCTTATTAAAAGACGGTTTTACAGAACATTATTTGTTTTGTCAAGAATATGACATATTTTTTTCATATAAGTTAATCAAAAACTAATACAATATTTTTATTAGAGGACAAACATATTCTAATAAATAAATGTATATCTTCAATGTTTATTTTAAATGTAATTCTATAATGGATTACTGTCCTTTCTGGGCATTATTTAATAAATTATTTCATTTATATTGTTCATAAAAAAAATTTACCAGATCAAATTATTTTCAAATTCCATAGTGATAATAAATATTTATTTATTCACCCTATAGTTAATATGTACAAATTACAAAACACCTTTAAGCAAAAGTAATATATTTCTTTTCTTGAGGAGTAATTAACCAATGAATTACAGGCTAAGACAATCTATTTGAAAGTATTTTCTAGGTTAGTAGTAAATACAAATTAACGGTTTTTCTCTCGTTTTCGTCCCAAAACCTGTACTTTTGGTATGTCTCGATCTCAATAATTTGTGTTGAAATATTTCTCGTTCTCATCTTGAAATTTAAAAATCACTCTCATAATTACCTATTGGTCATGTGTATTATAAAATATTATAATATGTTAATAATACAGTTGTATTAATGAATAAACTTTATATGCGTGTTCAGGTCTGCATTTACGATTTTGGGCCATCTAGACACTTACGCTGTGCCTTACCCCCTTCCCCCCATTAAGACATTTAAATCTTCGTAACGAAGTTCTTAGCATCATCATTGACCTTGTAATACATGCATTTTGGAATTTTGAAATATTATGATGAAAAAATATGGTCTAAAAGAAATTACGTGATTGGTTGAATGAATATAATATGGAGAGACGTGATTGGTTCTAAATTCGGGAGAGGTAACGATGCGAGTCAAATTAAAGTCTAGAGAAATGATTTAAAAATAAAAGTAAAATAATTGTCAAATATATCCAGAAGAATATATTGTAATATAAAAATGTTTAGGTTTAAGGTAGAGTTATAAATTGAACAGAATTTCGTGTATATGTGATGTAAAGTGCTGGTTGTCAGGCGTGGAAGTAAAATCGCATAAGGAAAACGTGGTTTTATGCAAGATTTTCCTAGTTCGTAACGGCAGTCGAAAAGATTTGAACTGTTTATTTGTAGGTTCAGTATTTAAAATGTATGCCTACTAACTATGTGATGATGGGAATAAATAGAAGGATGGGAAAAGTTGATTAATCCAGTATCAGGACAACGCTCAGCACGTGCAAAAAGATGGCAGGAGTTCATCATCAGAGAGACAACTCATCATTTCCTAAGGCATAAATCGAGATCTACAAACGGACTGGTAACATGTATAAAAGACAATTCTAATCAAAAGTTGTAAAAAATATTTAAAGTCAAAATTGTTTATGTTAAAAATATTAATTATAGGATTTTTAGATATTAGAAGCTTTTGTTGTTTTAAAATAATAAAATGTGATGCTTTAAGATAAAGGATGTCTATTTAAAAGACATAAATTTTACTAAAATAAAGTAACTTCAATGATTTTAAAGCAGATAAGATAAATCTGTTTCACCTTATAACTAATTTTCAATGTGTTGCAACCATACAAGTAGATTAATATATTAAAATTTTGACCTTCTTAAGAAGTAAATAGAAATTGAAAAGATAAAACAAAATGATTTAGAAATAAAAGTTTAATATAAATTTTTTTTTATGATAAACTTGTATGTACATGTATAATCCATGTTGTTAAATAAAAATATGTCCAGTTTCAGCAATCAAAAAGGACTTCTACTTTCTTTGAACCATCATGTTACTATGGTTAAGTAACAGACAACGAATATTTAGATATAACAGCTTTCAATTACATTTTAATAATGACATATTTAGCAAAAAGTAAACGATTTTGCAAAAAGTAAATATATATATATATATATATATATATATATATATAACTAATTAATAAAATAATAGCGACACAACAAAGTAGAGAATTATGAATTCAATACTTCATTACATAAAACGTGTACATTAGAAAAGTTTGTTTTATTTGAGGACCTCTTAAGCTCTAGTTTTCCTCCGTATTTTGCCATCCATTAGCTGTATTTTTAATTAACTTTGGTTCAAAATTCACTTCTTTTTCGCATGAGATTTATTATTTCCGTAGTCCTGTAAAATTTGAACAGTTAAAATTTCATTTTATTGTGATCTTTTTAAACTGTTATAGAAAATTACAGAATTTAGAATTTACAAAGGAAGGTTACAAAGGAATTGATTTGAAACCTGCAATGTCATGGCTTATTGTTAACTGTAGTATTTATATTTAACTAAAAATTAAATAATCAGTGAAACATAATTATTTAAATGTTTAAAATACATTTGGACATAATTATGAGTCCACGGAATATCTGTTGACAGGAATAAAATGTCTTTGGGCCTTTACGTATAAACTGTCCGAAATTAATAGATCTGAAAATTTCCAAAGTGAAATAACACCACCCAATATACCTATTTGGATAATTGTACTGTATTTATTTATCATTTCTGAAAGGCCTATTCTCGAATGTGCTATCATTGTTGTTTTTTAAAGCTATCAATTTACATTTATTTAATTACCGATTTGTTGCAATAACTCAACCAATTTTTGTGTTATATATAAGCTCTATACATTGTTAGGCAACTAGAAACACATTTTGAGGGGATTCAGTTGAAGGAAATGCTGGGAAATGTACGTTTTTCCTTGGAGTAGAAATAGGTATCCAGTTAAGTCTCTATGTTGGAGGAAGTAAAACACCCCAAGAAATAAGATATGGAGGGAATAAAAGTATATTTTTATTTAATTTGTAGTTTATAGCTTTAGTTGTTTAGGAACAATTTTTGCAATTTATTGTGTTTAGGCGACAATGACTGTAATGGATTTAGCCTTTACATAAAAAAAAAATTTTTTTTTTTTTGTATAACTTCAAATTTTATACTTTTTGGTATAAAAACTATCATAAGAAAAAAAAATTACAATTTAAAAAAATCAGCTTTAATGATTTTGATCAAATTTTACTCAAATATAGTCTCTAAGGATCTTATCGTTAAAAAACGAAAAAGAAAAAAAACCTGAGATACTTAATTTCTCAAAATCGGCTCCACCATTCTTGTTGAAAATTTAGTGAAATGTAAAGAAGAATGACCCAAACCACCCTGCAGAACCACAAGTAGTAAAAAATATCATGGTTTGGGAATAGATGGCAAAAACAAAAATAAATCCTCACCGTCTACATTAAATTCGTGATTTTAATCAAATACTCTTTTACTTTGAGGACATGTATATGGCACAAGCTAAACATATTCAAGCCCTTACAAGAATATTTTGTTTAACTATGGCATCCATGGTTCATTTTTACTTTTTGATTGAGAACTAATGAAATGATAATTTTGGTGACAATTTGGATTGGTTTGTTTTTATTTGGTTTTGAAAAGTTTGTGAAATGTGAATGCACTGATTATTATTTTACTTTTACAGATTAATAAGTATATAGATATTTTTAATTACAGTATAAAATCCTTCTGACTTGTTCAATTCATATATTGTAATAATTTTTCTATACTGCTTAGTGTTAGCCAATTTCTCAATGATATCTTATAAATCCAGATTTTCAGACAGGTTACAACATACAATCCCTACATACCTTAATTCCCTAGAACATTTAATTTAACTTCCCCCACTGAATTTTTCGCATACAGTTTTTAATACATTTTCACTGTAGAAAATTAATTTCTTTAAGGGTTATACGATAGGTATGGGTTAAGTGCCATTATATAGTTATAGTCACTTTATAATAAAAGTTTATCTATAATCTAAAAATGTGTATTGTTTTTATTGATCATGATATTCTCAACAGTTTCACAAAATGGTGAAGGATATATGACAATGAATCATAGAAAAAAGAGTCAAAACAATGTACTATCAACCAATTTTAACATATGGGTCAGAGAAATGGACTTGGGGAGAGAAAGATCTAAGCAGACTGCAGGTGACAGAGGTGCTAATTTTGAAAGTAATAGAAATGTTAAAGAAGGGATAGAACAAGGAATGAAGAACTTCGGACAGGCTCAAGTTTTAATTGCTGAAAGAGGTCAGCAAAATAAAATGTTTCCAATAGTTTGGGCATGGAATGAGGATGGAAGAAATTAGGATGTCTGTAAGAGCAGTAGAGTGATTAGAAAAGGAAAGAAAGCCTTTGAGAAGACCCCAAACAAGTTGAAAAGTTCAAGTTCAGGAGGATATCCAGGAGAAAAAAATACATTAGAGACTTGTAAAGAAGGTGTGGAGATATCGTCAGAAATGAAAGATGTTATGTCAAACCCCTTGCCAAAGTGAAAACATCAAAAGGTGAGGATATTTTCGAAAGCATATAAAGAAACGGCCCAACCTAGAGGTGTAATACGATTGCATATAAAAATATATATTTATATGAACTACAATGACTATTGCAAAATGAACAATCTGTCATTATCAAATAACTTCTAAACCAGAAGTGCTAGATCTGATACTTTTTTGGTCCCGACATGAAAATCTTTCTCTTGCTCAACTCAAAAAGCACTATTGAAATAATTGATAGTCAGTTATAATGATTAAATATTTACTTTCAAATAGTATCTTATTAGCAAAATTAAATAATTCCAGATCTGATTAGATGTAATTTAAAAAGGATGAGACAATATATGGGTGGGGATGGGTGTGAGATGTCAGACAAACGGGAGCCTATCACCTACCTCTATGATCACTTGTGAAAAAAGATACTCAACTCATTCTTCTAGATACATCCAACATAAAAGAAACACACGTATTGGAACAGAAACTCAGATTTTACACATAATGTAATATTATTAATAATAATTACAAGTGACTTGGTGACATAATTATGTAATGCAAAACATAATGTATCTCATGAACTGTATATAAACAACTGCATAAGACATCCTATTCTAACATTCAGAGAGTAAGGTTCTCCTATCTTGGTCCCAACTCCTTGCCTTCATACTGCTTATTTGTATATATAAAAAATATGTCATTCTCTCCCTCCTCCCCACCCACTATTCACTGAATTTTTACCTAAATTTAGTAAAGGTGCAATTCTGGTATGTCATTTGAGAAATAAGGCTTATATTTATGTGACTGTATATATACATATATTTATATCTTAACATATACAGTACGTTCCAGAAATCCTAACTAATTTTTAGTAAAATATTTGATGAAAATAATAATAATAATAATAACTGTAGAGCATTACATGTCACGAAGGACATATATTTGTGATTATAAAAGCGTTCAAAACCGTACATATTAAACATTTTCATGCTGGGAAGAGGAAGGATTTCTGCTTCACCTCTGCCATTGCATTTATTCACCCATAAGAATTATGAATAATGTTATACATTGTACAGTCATCATTTTTAATCTCAGAATTATCCTTTATATATCATATGAAGGTAGATGTTTTCTTTTTTATAGAAACTAACACAAATTTTAAAACTTTTGTATATAAAAAGTAAAATGTTTGAATTATTTGTGTATAATTATTTTTAAAAAAGGCTTATCTATTAAAAGGGAAAAAATGTCACTGTCTAATACAAGAAATGGAGCAGATGCAAGATTTTAAACTAAGTAAACTAAAGTAGACTTCAGGACTAGAGCATAAAGATATATTGATAACAACTCTTAAATTTTATTTCACTCCCACAGAGCTTTGGAAAGTCAATTGAGTGACAACCCATTTTAAAATTGTGGGGAAAACAAAACTAATGTGACAAAAAGCTATTTTAAATCTAAGTACAGAGTTCCTGCAGTGGAACAAAGTTCAAAAACTTCTACCTAATGTGGGTCTCGATCATTAAAAAGAAACTCAAATTGAAATTCTGTTTCCATTTGTAATAAATACTTTTTCTTTAAAGACTTTTACAATTAGATAATACATAGTCCTTTTATCTTTATAAAATACATAGTTCTTTATAAAAGAAAATACTTTTACATAGTCCTTAATAAAAATGTGATCTGACCCCTTCTCCATGGCTTATCTGATGTTTGTATCTCGATGTTATATTGGTTTAAAATACGCCCTCTCATCATATATAATCTTTCAACAATTTTAAAACTTAAACAAAATTATATTAAAATGTCTTATAAAATATTAGCAGGAATTTCTGAAACATACTGTATATAGGGTGAAACAAGACGGAACATCTTATAACTTTAGAACAGACAAAAACTGAAAATCGTGATTTAATTCTCATCTACAAGTGAAAACGAATTATCATTTGGCATATGACTCAACTTCACTAATAACAAGAATTTCCAAGGAGTGGTAAGTTCAAAATGTTAAATGGAAAATGGTTTTAAGTGATACTTCATTTTAACCCAAGAAATTAAGATACACCATATTATGTGTTTTATAAACCTTCCTTAAGTGATATGCATCGAGAAATGAGGTTTATAAAGGCACCTGCAAAACATGGCGGATAACCACGACAATCCAAGTTGAGTTTGATACTAATTGATAGTTAAGATTTCAAATTAACAGTTTTTATTTTTTCTACATTGGCTATTTTGTGTACATTGCTGTATTGAAAACAACTGTTATATGACATGTTGTGCTTACATGTTGTAAGCAATGGTACAACATTACTATTTGCTTTTATTTTGGTTGTTTTGAAATTCAATAATTCTATTTTAGTGTAAATATTGTAAAAAACAGTTTACATATTTCAACTAACAATACTACATAAATTGTACTATTTTATGTACAGTTAAAGTTAATAAACAATTTAAAAAAACTGAAGTTTCTTGGTGCACTTTCTACTTAGAATTTTCATCCCTCTCAACATCTTAGTGTGGTTATTAAAATAACTAATGTAAAGGAGGAATGAAAATTCAAAAATATTCATAACTGAGAGCTCAGTTGAAATCACTTTCCACTAAAATATTGTCTCTACTAGACCTGTCTTATCTTCTTTTGTGCCCTCCTTTAGAAAATTTGAGTTTTATGCCAAATTATATTCTTTTTGATTAATAGATAAACGATTTTGAAGCTTTGTTCGTTCACATAATTTTAAGGTGTTCTAGAAGTTTGAGACACCCTACATATATAAAATAACATGTACACATATACATTATAACATCAGATTCCAACAATAATATATAATTTATACAATTTTAAATTCTTCTGCTCATATATAGAGACTAGGTACATGGCACATACTTTAACAAAGAGGAAGATGATCATAACCATAATTTGTGAAACTCATTTTACTTATTTTCTATAAGCATCTGAAGTTGTAGCACAAGATCTCTCGCCAATGATAATACTGACTTTGCTTTGTGGTGTTCTGCCATTTCTGAAACAAATACTGATTTATTAAATACACTCTTAAATCTTCTGCACGTGGAAAAATAAATCAGTGGAAACAAATTTGAAAACATATATGAGGTGTGTCTATTAAATAATGACTCTGACACAATAACTCACATTTATTTATATCACAACTCTAATGCTAGCTCTCTTCAATATACTCTTCATTCACACTTATGCATCAATGCAGTCCTTGTTTTCTACTGCTCGAAGATGTAGAGAATTTCAGATTGTTTATTAGTAATAGGGATATTATGATCAAATTTTAGTTCTTTTTTTAATAATGGGAGCCATAATGGCCTTACTTCTATACTTGATTGGCTGATAGGATTGTCCATTAGTTTTATATACGAGGCTTCAATTATTTTACGTTTGTATAGGTTACTTTCCCGATGTATGATTTTTGCCTCTTCCCAATTAAAATTGTGATTTTTGGACCATATATGTTCTGCAATTTTTGATTTATCGACTAGGCCTAACCGCACATTGTTTTTATGTTCTTTTATTCTAATGTTTAATAGTCTTATTGTCTCGCCAATATATTGTCTATTACACTCACATTTGATACTGTAAATACAGTTTTTAGTATCCTGCGTGCCATTTTTAAGTTTAGTTTGGACGAGATGTTGCCTAATGGTGTTTAGTGTTTTAAAAGCAGTACAAATTTTATATTTTCTATCTACGCGCCTAACTTTTTCCGATAATACCGGCACATAAGGGATTGTCATGTACGCTAGTGGTTTATTTTCATCTTTAGACTCATTATTTTTATTATTTTTCGCTCTTTTACATTTTTAAATAATGGATAGAGGATATCCGTTAGAACTTAAATCCTGCTCGATACGTGTTAGTTCCAAGTTTAGACTGTTTTTATCAGAACAAATATTATAAGTTCTGTCAAGTAAGGAATGAACAATTCTTTCTTTGACGGACTTAGGATGGTTAGAATTGTAATTTAAATAACGACCGGTGTTTGTCTTTTTTCGAGCCCCCTCTCTCTCTCTCTCAACACACATATCTAGAAAAGGTAGTTTATTATTTACTTGATTTTCCATGAATCAGAAGCGTTGTTCATTAGAGCAAAAAAATATTCTAATTTATTACTACCATGAGGCCATATAACAAATGTATCGTCCACATATCTAAGCCATATTTTCAGTTTAAAATCTGAAGAATCAATAACTTTCTTTTCGAATTCCTCCATAAAAATATTGGCAAAAATAGGACTAAGTGGACTACCCATTGTCATACCGTCATCCTGGCAATATATTTTATTATTAACTTGGAAATAATTGCACTCCGTACAAAGTTTAAAGAGTTCCATTATGGCACCAACGGGAAGGTTAGTTCGTTCTTTTAGGCTGTTGTCTTTTAAAAGCCTATGCTCAATTATTATGTTAAGGGTTTCTTGTACGGGTACATTGGTGAAAAGACTTTCTACATCAAAACTGACTCATCTATCTTCCTCATTTAGTTTTATATCTTTACATAATTCCATGAATTGTTTAGAGTTTTTTACAAATGCTTCATTTTTTCTTACAAGTGGATTAATTATGCGCAAAAGGTATTTGGATAGTGCCCTGCATGGGGAACCACGGGAACTAACAATAGGCCTTAGAGGGATGTTAGATTTGTGTATTTTTGGTAAACCATACATATGGGGGAGTTTAAAATAATGCGGTGTTAGTGAAGTACGAAGTTGATCGGAGAAAAAAGCCTTGTACTTCCTGAGAGTGCTAGCAACTTTGTTCTCGAAACCAGTTGTGGGGTCTTTATTGAGTGAGGTGTATTTAGCAGCATTAAGAGTTTCAATAATTCTATTCCCATAGACGTCCGCGCCTAGAAACACAGTGGCATTACTTTTATCCGCGGAAAAGATTTTCACCGATTTATCGCGTTTCAATTTAGACATGGCCTATAGTTCTTCATTATTTACGTTTATTTTGGGAATTTTAGTTTTTTTGAGTAGAATGCACCTGAATTGCTGAATTGCTCAGCTTGTTCCGGCGATAACCTAGGAACAGCCGATTCAATTCCGGTCATAAACTACAACAAACCTACTGTTTTAGGCATTATAGAGAAGTTTAGGCCTTTAGATAAGATTTCCTTATCTTGATTATTAAGGGGTCTAGAAGAAAAATTGAGAACAGGATTTAAAGCATCATCCGACTTATTAGAAGAATTTTGTAAAGCAGTTTTGTTTTCTGGGATTTTAGATTTCAGATGAGAAAATTTGTTTATTTGTTTAGATTTAGTGTGTTCTAATTCTTTGTTAAACTTGTTTTTGATGCTCTTATAAATGTTGTCAAATTCTAAATTTAGCTGAGGTGAAAGTTCTTGAATAGATTTATTAATTTTATTTGTGATATTAAACTTTTCAAGGCGATGGAATCATATCTGTTCAGTAATCAGACTTTTGCTGGTAGCTAACATTATTTTGCTGGCTTTTTTACTATAGAAAGGCAAATGTCCAAAAAATGTATAATAATAAAATTGAACTTCCATCATTAACAAATAACTTCAAACAGAGAATAGTATCTTATGTACAAGAAGCTGTAGAAGATGTGTATATAGAAAATGACTACATTAACTGATTCAAAGATTTTAATTAATGTAATCATATCGCTGTATGTGATAAGTGAAGTGTTTGGATATGGATTACCTCTTTGTAAACAGTTCTAGAAAGAGTCATTAGCCTTAAAAGAATATTTCTTGAGAGCCGAATGTGATACTAGACAGCTAAAAAGAATCAGAGATCAAGCATATGTAAAATATATCAATAATTATTTTTACACTCCCATTAAGAATGAAAACAATTTTTATTAAATAAGCCTAATGCATAGAGTAAATTTCTTACTCATTACATTTTAACCATATCCAGTGTAACCACAGGCTCCCTAAATTATTTGATGCTCTGCAAAGAGACCGTGCATGCATTTCTTGCACCATTTGATCTCTTGAGGGTGTGATTCTGTGTGGGGTGGGGGGAGGGGTGAGAGTGGTTTCATGTGCAAACTTACACAGCTCCATGTGGTGCAGAGTGGGGAACGTACTAATGTAGCTCAACTTTGTAATGTGGTGTCAATGAGACAAAAGTGTAAGACATTATCCAACCAAAGCCAAGGCAGAACAGCATATGCTAATGGCTCCATGGCTAAGAGGGAGCTTAGTGTTGAATATGCAAACTTTGGATACCAGGCGATCTCCAGTTTCACCCTAGCCTTACCTATAGACGTGGGGCTCTGTATGTGTGGACTTTTATGTCCCTAGCTACTTTTACAACTTTTATGAAATCAACAAAACCAGAAAAAGTAGATGACCTTGGGGAGTTTGGAAAAGACAGCTCAAGGAGAAGTAACCAGATCGAGTTGGAGGAAATAGGGGCTGAGAACAACCCTGTGGAATCTACTCTCCAATCTCTGCAGCAGGACATAGGCACTCAGGGAGTGCTGAATTATCCTGTTGTAGAGGAAGTTACAGATGAAGTCGAACAGCTCGACATCTACAAGAAATGACCCTCAGGACTGCAAAAGCAGAAAATGAGAAGAGATGAAGCAGTGGTACTGGGGTTACTTAAAAATCCCAGATATAGAAAACCACACAGAGAAAATACCAATGTGGAGAGACGCTCAACGAAAACAGAGGAAAGCTCGGGAGAAACAAATCAGGCTAGTCAACAACCAAAAATCATAAGATCCGATGGGAGCTCACCCGAGCAGAGGAAACAAAAATATCTCACTATGATGTGGTAAGAGTAAAAATCGCTAGACTGGAGGCTTGTCTACCAAGGATGTCCTTAAAGAATACAAGGTGGCAAGAGTTCCATCAAATTTTCCGGATAAAACTCTGACAGAAGAATTGGATACGATTCAGGAAGTCATTGTAGGGGAAGTATTGCATATGAGGAGGAAGATACAACACCCAAATTCCACAACTCCTATCTGGAGAAAGGAGCTCTCCTTATCACATGTGTGGTTGAGGTAGCCAAGAAGTGGCTGGTAGATAAGAAGAGGAATGCTTAGTATTGAAGAGGAATCAGTACTGAAGGTGGATCTAGCCAGGGTGGTGCTCAGAACAACGAAGGTGTAGGTCTGGATATCTAAACCTCTAGGGAAACTCTTACCATCACGAGTTCTGAAGATGATGAAAACCTAAACAAAAAGAGCTAATGATGCAAAACTGAAGAGTAGTTGATAGGAAGCTGGAGAAATATGGTCAGACTCTGGTACTAGTGATTGACAAGCGTTACTGAAGTCTCTTCAGGCAGTGGGATACAGCTTGCAAATGGTTCTCTCCAAAGCGGACTTCAGAGTCATGTCCAATCCAAAGAATGATGAGGGTAGTTCAAACACACTTTCATCATAGTAAGGTGGCAACCACGTCTTACGAAGGCTGCTTGAGCAGGAACTAGTCAATGTTGTCCTAATACAGGAACCATGGGTGACTGGTGTCAGAATTGCAGGGCTATCCATCAGTGGAGGTTAGTTAGTATATGATAAATCTACTAATAAACTTAGCACCTGTATAGTAGTTAGGAATAACTTTGATATATTACTTGTGTTATCTTCTTTATGTCCCAGTGATATATCAGTGGTAAGCATTGACCTATGTGTGGGCTCAAAAAGTCAGAACCTGATTTTCATTTCCCTAGCAATCTAACTAACAATCCACCACCCGTCAACTTCAATAAGGTGTTGGAGCATTGTGTGCGTGGGGACGTTGAACTCCTGGTGGGAGCACATGCCAATTCACATCATACAGTGTGGGGAAGCAGTGATACCAAACATAGAGGTTAGTCTTTACTTTCTTATATTATAGCATATAATATTTATATTTTTAATAAAGGAAATTCACCTGCCTTTGTTACTAAGGTTAGAAGTGAGGTTTTGGATCTAACACTTAGAACCAATGTATATACAATGCTGTAAGAAAATGGTATGTGTCAGATGAGTCGTCTATGTTGGATCATAGATACATTATTATAGAACTCAAAATAGATTAGTTATTACTTTTCAGAATCCCAGGAACACCAGATGAAGGGCATATGAGGAAAACCTCAAAATTAACCTTCAACCACAATGATCGATCGGTAACTCACAAGAATTAGAGCTCGCAGCAAATAGGTTGACTAATATCATTGTGGACTCCTTTCATGAAAATTGTCCTATTATACAAAGAGTGAGTGGGGGACAAGTTAAGTGGTGGACTCAATCACTTTCTGACTAAAGGAGACAGGTCAGGCGGCTATTTAATATAGCCAAATGTTATGGTAGATGGGAGGCTTGTAAACGGTCCCTCACCAAGTATAACAAAAACATTAAAAAAGCAAGACACGAATCTTGAAGGAAGTTCTGTGGAGAATTACATTGCACTGCCCAAGGAGCACAACTTCATAAGATCCTTGCCTTCGATTCCCTAAATCTAATGGGGAGTCTCATAAGTCCAGGTGTTAAGTTTACAGAAACGGGAAGAACATGAGTACCAGTCAGGTAAAGGGTGTGAGAGTCTAGTACAAAGACTGGAAGCGACTCTCAGAAACGGTAAATAAGCCCTCAGTGTCTTTTTTGATATTGAGGGAGCTTTGACAATGACTCCCATGATTCAATGGTCCGAGCCCTATCATATCTCAGAATTAATACAACAGTGTGCGAATGGGTGGGGGACAAGTGAAATGGGAGAATAGTTTTAGCTAAAGTACTGGTAGAGGAGCTGGAGGCTGAGGTCACCAGAGGTTGTCCACGGGGGAGTTCTCTATCTTCTTATGTGGTGCCTGGTGGCTGACACACTTCTGGACCTTCTCTCATCAGAGGGTTACTACACTCAAGGATATGCGGACGATGTGGTGGTACATATCCAAGGGAGGTTTGGGAATACAGCGGTAGATCACATGAAAAGAGCTCTGTTACTTGTAGAAGAATGGTGTTGCAAGGAAAACTTCAGGATCAACTCTAACAAGACGACATTGATCACATTTACAAGGAAGAAATGAGTTTATCACTCCGGATTTGTGATCTTAAATTTTCTGGGATAAAACTTTCTGGGACGAGGTCAATTATCTAGGGGTGGTATTAGACACCAATCTAATCTGGAATTTGCACTTGAGGCCCACTACGGAAAAAGTCAACAAATTTTTAATGGCAGCAAGAAGGGTAGTAGCCAGAACCTGGGGACCAGCAATGATGAGATACATCTGCACTGGTATTAAACGACCTATGATGTGCAATGGGGCAGTAGTGCTATGGGTTGGGACCGAGCAGAAGACAGGCCAAAACCACACTGACTAGTGTTCAGAGGTTGGTATGTCTGTGTACTACCGGAGCCTTGTCCACTACACCAACCACTACACAATGGAAATATTACTTTGGCTTCCATCCATTGACTTGTTTATAATGGTAGAAACACGAAAACAGCCTACAAAATGAGGTATAGCGGCATCTGGAGAAACTCACATATGAAGCATGCCACAATTACAGAATAATAATTACAGAATGATATTATTAATAAATGCTGACATTGTATTAATATAATTTTTTAAACCCGTTAATCCCCTTTTTCCATATTATCTTAATATTATTGAGTTTTTCGTATCCGAGGTAGACTCAATCCCAATTAACTCTGATAACCGCAAGTCTACTATATTTATATAACAATTTTTATCAAGTTTTATTATATGTAGAACACAAAATTCACATTTTCTCAAAAATCTGCTCTGATGATATTCACCAAATTTTGCTTAAATGTGCCCCCCCCCCCCCAACAAAACTTATTGGTTATCATCTCTCCAAAAATACTGATTCATGAGTTATCATAAAAAACCCTAAAACTGGCCATGAAGCTGTTATAAAAGAAATAATTTCTCAAAATCTATTCTACTAATTTCATTAAAATTTTGATGAAATGTGAAATATTGACACAAATCAGTGCGCAAAATTGCAAATAACAGAAAATTGCCGTTAAAGAATAGTTTCCAAAAAACAAAAACAAACTTTGACCACTGTCATTTAAGCTTGATTTCATCTTATAATATTTGTGGTATAAGATGAGTTTATTTACAAGTGAAACAAATTTAGACCTTATTTAAGTAGGCCTACATAAATAATGTTTAAAGTAATGTACAAAATTTAAGACTGTGTTGATTTTTACTTTTATACTAACAATTACCGAACTGAAATTTTTGACGAATAGTTTCGTTTGCTCATTGTTTATATTTCAATTCTGAACAAATGTATGAGGAAATTTTGCAATCTTTGTGCACAGTTTATTGGGCTATTGCATAATGCATAGACTGCTAATTACATGCATTGCTATGTATTACAATATGAAACTGTTTTAACAGGTATCTAAGGGTATATTTGCACAACTTATCATTAAACCCAACCTGGTCTATGTTAAATATTACAATCTGAAACTGAGAATATATTTGTACAATTTGTCATTATATGTAACTTATCCTAACCTCCACTGTGAATAGTGATATGTATTACAACCTAAAACTCTTTAACAACTATCTAAAACCTATATTTTCACAACTTACCATTATACCTAACCTTCTCTATGCTATATATTACAACTTAAAACTGTTCAACAGTTACCTAAGGGTATATTTGCAAAACTTACTATTAAACCTATCCTTTCACTATGGTATGTATTGCAATCTGAAACTATTCAAACTTAGGGGCTCAAAGTAAGTACGAGCAAGGCAACTCTGAGGGTTCCCTAACTGGATCTATACCTTTTTCACTAAGTCTTAGGTTAGATCCCTCTTTTTTATCTTTTCTATCAGATCTCTCTTGACCACCTCTTGTTCTATTCTAAAACCAATGCTATTAGAATATTCAAGGGCTAGGAGTCTTCATTTTATGTCATTTTCTTACTTTTTTTTTTTTAAGGTGTGATAACCAAGGAGTTTGTCGCTTTTAAAAAACAAGAAAAATGAAATTGTTCAACAGATAGCTAAGGCTACATTTGCACAACTTGCCATTACAACTAACCTTCTCTATGCTATGTATTGAAATTGTTAACATAGCAAAGAGTAAATTGTTGTCCAAGAGTAAATTTACACAACTTACCATTAAAAAATTTAATGATGTCTGTAAAGTCCATGCTGTTGCTAAGAATAATATCTCTGTATGACTCCACTAAAGCCAGAGCGATGAAGAGCATAAAGTGCGCTGAAGATACATATTTGGCAGCCCATATTGTTTCCCATACACTAAATACATCCTCGTACACCAACTCTACACAGTACACACAATAACATGTATTTGTAACAAGACCAAAGACCTATTTCATAAAAAATATATGCTTATATTATAATTTAAAATATAATCTTAAAAAATATTTTATGATTGTTCGATTGTAAATTATTATTATTTTTAATGTGCGTATCAATTGTATCTGTTTAATAAACACAGAAATTTGCACTGATAATAATAATATAATATTAGTGTTATTTAACTTAACTGATTAAATGTTTCCATGCAGTGTTTTGGTTATCTAAAATTGAAATTTTGAAAATAAAAAGATTTAACCAAATACCACATTTAATTAAAATCCGTCTATCGTTTGGCCACCCACCACATGATTTGCAGACAGACAACATCCCAAAATATCCTTTTTTTTACCAGGAAGACCTGAAATCGGATATTTCGGTAATAACTCAACACACTCCATTTTATATTTATAGGGTGTAGTTAAAAAGGGTAATTAATCAAACTGAAATTTTAAATGTAAAGATTTTTCTAAATGTTGTTGATAATTTAAATTTAGAGAGGGGGGTTTGTTCTAGTAATATCAACAATACATTATAATATAAGGAATGAGTATCGAACTGACTAATGTTTTTACAGCCAGTTACACTGAAAGAAGTGGAGAATGCTGTCAGTGAAAGAAGTGGAGAATGCTGTCAGTCTTTAAAAAAGTAACAATGCCCCAGGAGTTGACTATGTTATCAGTAAAACTCTAGTTAAAAAATATATTTAACAGTACTTATTTGGGACGTTCTCACTCATATCATTAACTTGAGTTTTCAATGTTGAACATTCCCTGTAAAAATAAAAGTTGTTTTAGTTGTCCCACTACATAAAGAGATATTATTGAAAAATAAGAATGGGATTGTTAAAATTTTAAATTTAAACAAATACTTTCAGCGAAACAACATGGTTTTAAAGAAGGGCATAATACTAAGGATGCATTGTTGGAATTAACTACTTAGCGGTTTATTTTTGGATATTATGAAAGTATATGACACTGTAGATCATGAAAATATACTTTGGAATTGAGGAATTCGAGGGGTGCCACATAGTTGGTTTACCCACTATCTTACTCATAGAAAAGAGTGAGTTAAAATTGGCACCACTATTAGTTATTGGGGTGAAATCAAATACGGAGTGCCTCAGGGGACAGTTTTGGGACTAATTTTATTTCTTATATTCAACAAGAGCTTGCACAAAGGGAGCTTTGTTAGAAAGTCATTTCTTTTACGGATGATACTGGATTTATTAATTAAAATAAAATCTGGCTTAATAAAAATGAAATGTTTAAGTTTCATAGGTTAGGAGAGTAAATGCCTTAAATGTTCTAGAGTTGAGAGAACATGTTCGGTGAAATATTTAGGTATTCATTTATATTCTTCTCTGTCATGGAAATTACATATTTCCAAATTAAGAGAGAAATAAAGTTTAATTTTAAGAATTTTGTATTTCTAAGAAAAAAATA
The DNA here is from genome assembly GCA_963513935.1 of Aphrophora alni. Taxonomy (NCBI): domain Eukaryota; kingdom Metazoa; phylum Arthropoda; class Insecta; order Hemiptera; family Aphrophoridae; genus Aphrophora; species Aphrophora alni. The sequence goes on along the minus strand of OY740765.1, from coordinate 20,329,504 downwards.
CTCCTATGAAGGTACTTAGGATTCACTAGTGGAGAGTAGGTAGGAATATGGGATCTTTGATAGGAGCAATTTATGATTCAACTCTGTACCCAGATCTAATAGCTCAAGAGTTTTGTAAAAACTATTTTAGAAAATGGGTATAAAGAACCGTTTAGGCCTTTCATTAGGAAATTGAATGTTCTACCTTTAAAATACCTTCATGTTTATAAGGTACTTAATATTGTTTTATAAATTCCAAAAGCAAACCTAACACCTTTTATAATTTTTATTTATATATTGCCCCAAAATGATTTAATAAGTACCCGAATATAATAAAGTAATGTGTCAAACAGAATGCTTTTTTGAAAGAAAATTTTAAAATTCTACTGGACATGGGAGAGATTGATACTCTGTTTTATCCCTGTGGTTAATAAGCCTCAGTGATGAAATTTCATTGTTAATTTATGTTAATTTTCAGTTTTTTTTTTTTTTTTTTTTTTTTTAAATTCAAAGTTATTATATGAATGTTTAAACTATTAATGTTGATGCTATTAATTAATTAAGGTTTAGTTGTATATTTCTTTGTGGTAACTGTGGACAATCAGAAAAAAAGTTTCAAAATAACTTTTACTATTCAACAATCTTTAACAAACATCATTTTAAGAGAGTTAAGTAAAACATTAAAAGATATTATTGTGGTTCATTGCAAACTATTAGTATAAAATATTCTGCAAAATTTAATATCAATATCTCAATTTATCTAAAGTTATTGAAAAACCGTTTTGGACAATGTAATTTTGAGATTCAGAATTACTTCCAAAAGTTTGGGACTCTACTTACTGGACATTTTGTATAGTTATTTCACCACAGCTTGCACTAGTTCTTTTAATTCATTTTGCATTAAAAAAAAAACCGTTTAAAACTAACCTCTTTTGAAGTCTAACAAGAACCAGCGATAGCAGAAATAGAAATGTGTGTAGTCTCCATTTTGATGCATCAACTCAAACATTTCAGAGTCCAAAATTTGTATCAATGACCTGAAAAATGTTTTAATTGAAAAGAAGCACAAAAATTGTATACCTTGTAAAATATTTTATTTGATACATACAGTAAAGTATTTTTATATATCTTTTCATTTTCACAAATACATTTCTATTATGTTTTTCGGTAGAAAATCTTGTGATATATACTCAATTGACTCAATATATGGATTAAGGAAATTTAAATAAACGAGAATAATTGGTGGGTGATAATTAAATGGTATGATTACGGTTTATTTGAATTTGTTTAAAATTTCTTTAGACGTCATCCTTAGACAGCACTTTTTTGCTACCCTTGGCTGCGAGTTATTGTGTATCAGCCAGGTAATCAGCAATACTGTTGTATATGTGTGATAGAAGTGTGTGTTTTAATCTAACATGACAAATTTTTGTATGAGTTTTTTATCATTATCACTTTTTGCATTAGGAACAGTACAGACATAAATAAAATATATACAGTGTGTCCCATAAAGGTATTTACATTTTTAAACAACCATCAAGTACATATGCGTCTGTCTACCAAATTGTAAGATTTCTTTCATAGATATTGGAAACATATCCAAAAGTGTACCAACAGATTTTGATATCTGCAATAGAAATAAAATGGCGGCTGTTTAATAAAAATGCAGTTTAAACAACAGCGCCTGCCGCCTGAGAACAAGATAACATAAAAGCTCCAAATGTTTAAACAGCTGTTTCTTTTACTTCAGATCATTGCATTGTTGACAAATTTTATTGTGTTCTCTTAGGCAACAAACAAAACCTAGGTTGTTCTAGAATTTTGCCATGTTGTTTACGATAGAGCTTTTAATAATGACAAAGAAGCACACAGAATATTTCAAGATACATATCCTATGATTGAACCTCCCTCAGTCGTGTCCATCGCAAAGTAGAGGACGCTCTTACTTGAAAACTGGTAGTGTACAGAAAAAGTATTGCCAGCAGCCACCTGACTTAGAAGTGGCCGAAAATGTGTGTTCTGCTATTCTAAAGTCTCCTAGTAAGCCCACATCGATTCGAAAAGTTTGGTGTGCCTAAGTCTGTAGTACATCGAATAATCAAGAAACATGGTGTGAAGTTTTACAAATCTCAAAGAGTACACAGGATTCTTGAAGACGACCCAGACAGAAGAGTGGAGCATGTTCCAAAGTGATAGAAAATTATGAGACTGACAATGAGTGGCATATTCGTTTGGAGTTTTCAGACGAGTTTCAATTTGAATGATTTTTTGTTTGTTAAGAAACATGTTTTATCATAAAACTAAATTTGTTATAGTGTGGTAATTAAATTAAAAAGTTATTAAAGTCTATAAAAGAATAAAAAGTTATTTTATTGCTTGCTATCATTTAAACCATAAATCGCTGTCAACAGCCGCCATTTTATTTCTATTGCAGATATCAGTGTAAAAATTTGTTGGTATATTTTTAGATGTTTCCAATATGTATGAAAATAAATCTTACAATTTGATTTATGCATATGTACTTGGTGGTTGTTTAAAAATGTAAATACCTTCGTGGGACACACTGTATATAATTATTTATACAAAAACATCGTTAAAAATTTAAAAAATATATTTTGGTCACAGCACAATTTGCTCTGAGAGGCTAGGCTTGCGTTTTCATCTAAAGGGGCCAATGGTGATCTTGCCTGTGTTCACTTTAAGGGGTTCAATAAACAATATTCATTAAACAATTTGGGAAGAATGTATTCAGGATTCTAATCTACTTTAAAATATAAAGGCTGTTTAATTCCTTTTAGAGATTCTTATATTGTTCACTTTTTACAAATGTTAATACTAGTGTGGTAGTGTACAATTAGTGTGCAATTTAATCAGACGACGTGAAGGAATTTGCTTTAAAAATACTAATGCTGTTGAAATTCAGTGAAGAAAATAAGCCAGTCAACAGAGAACTCGAAACAAAATGAGGAACAACAGGTACCGGTAAAATTAGTTAGAGATATTATTATTTTAAAAACACTAAAGCTGCTGAAAAATAAAATGAGTAAAACAAACTAGTCTAAACAAGGGTCAAAACAAAATAAAGAAGCAATTTTAAACTTGTGTGATGGAATGCAATTAGGATACAAAATTGGTCATAAATGGTGTAAAAGAATCTGTTTTCAAAGACACTGAAATTTATTTACAGTGTTACAGAGAGAGTTATTAACAATTTATTTACAGAGAGTTCAAAACAAACTAAAGAAGGAAATGAAAGCTTGCATTGTTAAATGCATTAGGCTTCCAATATTAATATGAAAGGGACTAAAGCTGCGAACTTCAGTGAGTAAAATAAACAACTATATAAGATTCAAAACAAAACAAGGATCTATTAATATTGCTGAAATTCAGTGAGTAAAATAAACAACTCTACTCAAGGCTCAATACATAACGAGGAAGCATTAATATTATTAAAGTTTGGTGAGTAAAAGAAAAAACTTTACACACAGCTTGAAACAAAGGAGAAGTAATAATACTGGAAGAAGGAGCAGGTGTAGAAGAAGTTGTGCCAATCGACCTGCCAAGGCGGAAATGTCAAAAGAAATGTGTGTATACAGAGTAATTTTTTGAACCTAGTCACCATTGGGATCTTGGAAAATACTGATTTTACAACAAAATTTAAAATGGTTACCATTCCTACTTTTTAGTTGGCAGTAAAAATCAGTTATTCAAATTTTTTTTAATTTGCTACTATTTTCCAATATGGTGGCCAAGTTTTTTTTCTTCTTGAAACCTCATTTTTTAATATGTTTGTGGATTCTACATGTAATTTTAAGACTTTTTCATACTTGGCATTTTTTTGATAAACTCAACAGTTATTGTGTAAGTCAGACTTGAAATTTGGATTTTTAGATTGTTGAAAAACTATAGCTCAGAGGTGTCAAACTCAATTTTGCAGAGGGCCATATATTAAATTTAGAATGTGTAGGCGGGCCAGATTCAAATAAAAAAATGTACTGAATTATTATAACATTTTATTTATTTAATTTTATAGTATAATATACGGTTGTTAAAAATCATATCAAAGTTATAAAAGAGGGTAATTATTTTTGCTCGAGGATCCAGATACCTGACTTTTCTTGTTTTGACAAGCTCATTGATGTCAGGTATCATATTCGTTGTAATTATTTTAACAAAAATAACAGGGTATTTCTGCTTGTTGCTAAGAGATGGCGTTACTGTCTATCTCTCTCATTTGTCTAGGCACGTGCTGCCCTTGAAATTACTTATAAATGCAGTGTGCTCCATTTTAAAACTTCCGTAGAGGAATCGAGTGAAGTCTAAAAGCTCTAAAAAACATGATTCTTCTTTCTGTGACACATTGCGATTGTGGGCCGTATCTTTGACATGACTGCTCTAGCTATTTGGGGGTTGGAGCTAAAACAATGATTCACATATATTTGAAAAGACATATTTATCAAACTAAATCATAAAAAGTACATTTTTACGAAAAAAATCAATTATAATGGCTGGTTCGAGAGTTAACAGTGAAAAATTCTAAAATAGACTAGACTAAAAGGCATAATTTCAAAATTGTCTACCATTTTGTTCAAATTTGTGTAAAATAGAAGAATTAATAACCAAAACTAATGTACAAAATTCCAAGTGGTTATTAAAAAAAAAAAAAAAAAAAAAAAAAAAAACAATAATTGTTTGCTAGACTTTGTCAAAAAATGAAAATGAACTTTGACCACTGTCATTATAAAGCACAATTTTAATCAATTACATGATAGTCTAGACCTAGTATGCGACACAACCGAAGCGACTATTTAAACATGAAGAACTATTTATGCCAGTACTATTTTAGGATTATTTGGTACAGTACAAATACATATTTTACAAACTTATTAGTTGTATCAATATTAGCTGAAATCATAATAGCAGTGAAAAAATATTGTATTTAAATATTAGCTATTGTACCGTTGAGATGTTTGTTGCTAGTTCCATTTAATTCTAATCTTAATAGTGAAATGCATTTTCGAAATTTTTTTATCTCGGTATAGCTTAATTTGTTTTTTCTATTAGTCTGCAATGGATTTTATGAACAGTGAAAAAGTAGATATCTTAGAAGGTTATTTCATGTGCCACAAAAACTGTACTTGGCAACAAATAATATTTACCAATTATAATACCCAGAGAGACAAACACCTGGCTATAAGTGTTCAGAAAAATTGTTGAAAATATCGGAATTAGTGGGTCCTTTGAAATAAAGAAGCAAAACACAAAAAGTCACTGAAGGTGTTGAGACAGACATTCTAGTTTATTTTTAAGCTGATCCTATATCATCTATCAAGGAAGCAATCTAGATCACACCAATGTATTACAGTTCTATGCAAAGAGTGTTGAGTAAGTACCATTATAACATTAATGCCTTACAACATTAATCTGTAAATCATTATAAGTCATCTGTAAATCAAGCTTTATGCCAGGTGATGAAAGAAGGAGACAAGTTTTGTATTTGGCTCACAGAACAAACTTAAAACTCCAAAAATATCCTTTTCAACATAATTTGGACTGACAAAACAAATTTTTCTAATGAAGGCATGTATAATAGAAAAAATATCACTATTGGTCAATTGAAAATCCTCTTATTGTCAGAGAAAACAAAACACAAGTTAGATTATCTGTCAACAGCTGGTACGTCATGCTAAGCAATCATGTCCTGACTGTACATTTCAACTAAGCCGATTCAACTGTTGCTCTCTATGATATAATTTTGGAAAACGTTTTGCTGCACTCCCTTGAAGATTTACTCTTAAACCAAAGAATTCAGCTAATTTCAGCAGGATGTAGTACCAGCACATAACAGTGAGGAATCAAAAGAATTCCTTAATGATCATTTCCCAGTCAGATGGATGTCTATCTACGGACCTGTAATGTGGCTTGTGAGGTCTCTCTGGACCTGACACCCCTGGACTTATTTTTATGGGGATACTTAAAATACCAACTGTACTTATCACATTATGCTTCAATGGAAGAAATGAGAAACGAAATTACAATGAATTATTGAATAGCACTCATCATACGACCATAGCATTGACAGTATATAACGCAATGGATTTATAATTATGGCAATCACTTTGAACAAATCCTGTAATAAAGTATGTTCTGACAATTATATTTTAGTTTGACAATAACCTACCTAGACTTTTTTATGATTAACAGATAGCAGATAATGGTTATGGTTTATATAATTATCAAACAACTTAAACTATATTTAAATATAAATATTTAAAATAAACTGTGTATATGAAATATACAGATCATTCTAAAGTGAACAAGATAATATTCTAAACAACCCATTCTCATTCCATTCCCATTATTTATGACACAATAAGATAAGGGAAGCAACAATTGATAAGCCTCATTGATCTTGTCAGTTCTACGTTGTCTTCCTCAAGGTAACCTAACCTTCCAAAGTAAGGCATGTTTTGTATGATATTTATGTGTAAATTGTAATTTATGTACTTTTGTTTTAATGTATGATGATCACTTCGGAGTGACATAATATTAAGGATCTGATAATGGAATTACAGCTCCTGTTTTGCATCATTACATGTTATGGTTTCTATATTTGAAAAGAAAAACATCATATCAGACCACTTTCAAAAGTTCTCATTGGTCAAAGTATGATGTATTCTTTCACGATACCAATGAGAGAACGTTTCATTCAAATTAGCGAGTCCTTGTTTGTTGAGACCAAGAGAACTCTCCGCATAAGAGTACAGTCTTGTGTGTGTCATTTTGAGCTTTAGCTAATGTACATAAAAGTAACAATTTGTTACAGTTTTCTTTTCGAATTTTTTATCATTTTCCAGCTAATACCATCAGTCTAAAGCGTTATCTCTAACTCTTTCAAATGAGTTCACATTATTATTTCATGTTCCTAGTTTTAAGTACACGAGTGAACAGTGATTATGACTTTTCTATATGTCAACGAAAACTTTAGTGTGAGCAAACTATTAGTTAGTTTCTTTCTGTATTTGTGTCACTAACTTATAACAGTGAATTGGTATTTTTGATCATCATCGATGGCTTCGGCTTCAAAATCTAGGAAACCACATCTTCATACAAGGTACAGCAAAGATAATTATAACTATTTATAGTTCATTGATTCTAGAAACATGAATTCAATTTTTTTTCAATGTCTCCTAAGTTTAACAATATTTAGGTGGTCCTCTAATATATATGTATATTCAATTCTATAATGATTTTAGTTAAGTTATTAATTAATCAATAAACATTTAAGTCACCAGAGCCAGCAGAAATCTTACAATTTACATTTTGGTCATTCCAGGTTGGATTTTACTGCCACGCTTGGATATACATATTTAATTGCATATTTAAATAATTTATTGAGAATTCAATTATAGCTACAGAAACTTGACAAATTCAAGGAAGCTTTATTGGATTACTCCAATTTTTTGCAGGCTTAGGATGGAATAGGAATGTCCCGCATATGAGCAGAACACTCAATAGAACATCCACTTTATCCCTCTCTCAGGGGTTGCTGAAAAGAATCAGGTTTTCATTTCTTTCACATATTTCAATCTAATGTATTAGCAATTAATGAATTACTCTCTACATTTATTTATGATTTTTAGTTCAATTCAAACAAATCATTATTCAATCATTTATTCTCAAACAATTGATTTATATCATTCAAAATGTGTTATCAATCTTTCATACATCAAGCTGAACTAATTAAGAGTTGGCTTACAAAGATCTGCAAATCTGTTCATACAATAATCTATGTTTCAGAGGAAATTTTTTCCCCTACTAATTCTAAAAGGTAACTGCGTATTATGAAGAAGGGAATTTTTAATTTATTAAATATAAAACTACCTTCTGAGGATGTTACAGACGGTTATAATCAAAATGAAGTAATCACCACTCAAGTTGAAAATGCGGAGTTACTAATAGTTGTATTAAGTAAAATAAAACTATTAATTTCTAACATCAGAGACAATAATGATTTAAATAAATCTACTATTTCACAAAACTCAGAAATAGCGAAACAATCAGTTAATCTCCCTTGTTTAAATATAAAAATATTTAGTGGAAGCCTACAAGAGTGGAGTACATGCTTTCATTTGTTTGAAAATACGATTCATCAGAATACCTGGTTACTTGCTGTAGACAAATTTTCGTACCTAATTTCATCGGTATCAGATGGACCATTAAGTTTAATTAAAAATTTACCAATCATCCTCTTAATTATAAAATCGTGTGGACTACTTAGTGAAAGATTTTTGTAGGTGGGTCAATTTTCACATAACCCATATCATTGAAATACCTTCTATCCATCAATATTCATTAAAAAGTCTGAGGGCATTTATACATATATACAAAGAAAACTCATGAGTGTTATCAGTGATAAATTATGACATACAAAATTAATTTACTGTAATTACTACCGTATTCAGACTATGGAAATTAGATAAAAAGACTTACAAACAGTTTGAAAACAGAAGGATATTCAGGTGCCAACTGCTCATGAACTCATTAAATTTCTAATAGAAGAATGTTCACATCTGGAGGATTCTAATTCATTTCCTAGTTCTAAAAAACCTCTAGCCAATTTCAAACCAAATTTTATAAATATAGATACCGATAGAAAATTGCTAAAGCCACAAAAACTGTCTTCCATGCAACAACTAATAACAAAATGGAATGTAAGATTTGTTAAAACAAAACTATAAAAAATATAGATATACAAAATTTCAATCTATGACTCCATATAAACGTTTGAAATTTATTTGGACTATTAAACATTGTCTCAACAATTACATGGTCTCTGATTGTAAATCTCATCATTCTTTAGTGCATTTCACATCTAATACTAATATGAAACAACAAACTACATCTAGTTGATTACAAGTTAATAAATAACATTCACAGTTTTATGTACATATCATTATGATTTCTCTTCCTCATCTCGCCTGCAATACAAAAAAAAAATAACAAATGGACTCACTCAAAACAGGAAGCACATCCGCAAACCAGTACATACAATCTCTCAGCTGTTTCCAGTTTTGGCAATACACAATTGTTTACAGATTCTGATTCTAATACAACGCTTCTTGGAACAGCATTAGTACGAATTTCTGTAAATCATAACAAGTTGGGTATATTTACAGCTTTACTCAATTCTGGAAGTAGTCTACTCTCATAACTGAGGAATGTGCTAAACAACTTGGAGTTAATTACATACCATCCAATATTATTTTAAACGGTATTCCTTCTACATCTACAACCTATAATAGGAATAGGAAAAATAAAAAAAATATACAGTACTCTATTGATGATAAAATGTTAGCTGAGACTGATGAAGTTATTGTAATTGATAAAATAACCCCTAATTTCGCAAAATTTGATAAAATGCCTAATTTACAAGGGAAAATAAAACTACTTTGACTCGCTGATCTTGATTTCAACAAAGCAGCATGCATGGTCAGTACTAATTGGTGCTGATTTATTCGGTAAAATTCTTACCGGACATACTATCCAATTATGAAAAAATTTACCTACTGTTATACAAACCATAATATACTCTGCTATTGTTTAATATAATCGATTCAGCAATTTTTTTTGGATTCTAGAAGAAATACCTATGGTAAATAAACTTCAAATGAAGATGGATAATGCCAATTGAACTACAATTCAACATTCACACATGATGCTACAGGATGCTATATTGTTTCATTTCTGTTCTCTCAACATCAGTGATTAAACTAAAACAGTTCAAGAACTAAAAAGTGCCGGGACAAACATTAATACTAAAAAATAATTAATTAAAAAGTTACAATTAAAACCGAAAAAGCATAAAGAAAGACAGTTTAAAAAAATTTAAAAGTTGTAGTCTTTTCAAGAAAGAAAACAGAGGCAGTAAAATGGGAAACCTAAATATGAGCTGTGGTGATGAGATACTTGCTGCCGAAATCATTTAGAAAGCAGATAACTAGGACCCTGAACTCTGCCAGATTTAGAAACACAACCCTGGACTACGCCAAATCCTGAAACAGGACCTTGGACTCCGCCTAAGTCACCACAGGAACTGGAACCAATCAAGGAAACACCAGTCATCCGGATCCATTTTCTACCAGGACCCTGAACTCCGCATAATTCACAGGTGTGCCGTAAACCAAAATTTCTATAAAAAATATCTTGGAATTTCTGAGTTGGGTAGAATGTGTCAATATAAATTAATCTTCTTTTTATGAATAGGATTTGTCATTTTCATACTAATTTAATAAAGTAATATTGTTTTGAGAAAAAAGTTGCAAATTTTAAAATAATATTTTTTTAAAAAGATTCCTCAATTTGAGAGAAAATTGTTTTGTTTTTTATTTAAAGACTGCTATGCTCTGTGCCTAAGTTAAGAAATTTAAATTATATTCATTCAAGAAAAGTTATCAAGTGTGATTAATTTTATTACTTGTTTGTCATAAGATATATATTATCTCTTTTCAAGATGTTTGATATATTTTGTTAGTTATAAGTTTTTGAGATCAAATATTTGTTTATTTTTTTAAACCACACTTCTGTCAACTTCATCAATTTAGCCTAAAAAGCAGAGAAAGTAGAAGCTTTGCATAAATAACATAAAGTCTCAAATTTCATAATAAATCAATTTCATTAAAATCATTCTATCTGTTTTTGAAATAAAATTTCATTATTAGTTTTCATTTAAGTATACTGCAGATATATTGGGTATAAGATCCTATGCTTCAGAGATTACCAATATTAGAAAATTAATAGTAATTTAAAGTTGGAGCTAGTCGGTTACTTGAAAAGTAAATATAATTACTGGGAGGTATTTGAATAAAAATGGGGATTCCATCAAGTTCGGGATGCTGAACTCAGTGTTGGTAACGTCAGACCTGGCTAGACAATTATTCAGCCTAGACTTCCAGTGGTCTGGGTTGTTCTTTCTGCAATGCATAAGCTCCCCGACCAGGTTAAAAGTTACACAGCAAATTAAATTCAAAAAATCAGACAAGTAACAAAGTATTCTAAATTTAATCCCAAAAAAGCTAAAGTTAACCTGGACGGGAAATACTCGACTCGACTCAACAAGAACAAAGAGAGCGAGAGTACAATGAGAAAATAAACTACAAGGTAGTAGGGTTGTGAATTGTACTCTGTATATTTTTCCCTTGATCTAAATAGTTTTTATATGTTTGTTAATCAAGGAAACAAGTTAAATTTTGTTTGGTGTTCAATCAATGTATATGTCTCTCTTCGTCATTGACAGCAGTAGATCGTAGAACTATTTTTGTCTAAGTACTACTGTGTTTTGTTAATTAAACCAACTTCATATAATTATTAATTGGTAACTTCACTCAGAAATATCCGGAACTAGACAGGCTGAATTTCCGATATTTGTTCCTAAACTTTGTGGAGACACTCGTATAGTTGTACTATGTCAGAAATCACTAATCATCGATTTTATTGATATTTTAACTGAGTACAATTGTAATAATTTGACAATTTATAATAAATGAATATTTAAAAATGGATCTCCTCTCCGACTTGCATAAAACTTGGCTCAACTTGTTGAACTGCTCTCTATCTTGGTCACCAACAATGTCCCTCAGCCTTGAAACTATCATACAGTAATAAAATAATGATCAATTGTATAACTGTTCTACTTACAGGTTACCGTCACTGAGCAAATGTCATGTTTTAATTTTCTTATACTTTTTAAAATCAACTACCCTCTGTGTCTAAAAATCATTGAACTTATTCAACCTTCCTGGTTAGAGTCATTCTGTATTGTACATTAATCATAAAAATTTTACAACGTAAACATTAATAAAACTAGACTTACTTATAAACTACTGTACTTTTAATTTGAACAAGCACAACAATAAATTTCATCCTTTTATATTATAATTATCTATTTAATATGTTTACATAATTTGTATTTAGGAAAACTTATTCAAAACTATAATTTTTAAAAAAACAATTTTTTTTTTTCATTGCTAGATCACGAAATTTCTTTCTTCACCAAAACTTTAACAATGAGACTATATCAAACATACAAAGTAAACTACATTTTTTCAAGAAAAAATATTTGTGGCCTAAAACTAACTTTACTCAATCTATCAACTATAATTTCTTCATCTTAGAATCACTTTTTTAGGTATTTTACAAATATTATAACTTCGCTGTACTACTTCACATTTCATTCTAAAACTCACAGTAAATTTGTCGTAAAAATCATTATAAAAATTCACACGACATTTTATTCGTCTGTAGAATTGTAGAGAATTAATTCATCTGTTGTATAGCTGTAGAATGTTTTATTTCGAAGAATTGTTGTAAAACATTATTTCCGTAGAATCGCAGAACACCATTCGCCATAAAATTTGCCAATAATCTGTAAAATTCACAGAATAGCTTAATTCGTCGTAAAATCATGTGAAAATTTGCAGAAACCTCATATATCACAGAAACATCTTTTAAAGCATCAATCCAACATACCAGCTTTTTAATAGCGCTAATAATTTATTGTACAAAAAAAAACCTTAAAACGTTTTCCTTAATCTTGATATTATAATTTTCTTCACTAATTCATCAACCTTAATTAATTTTCCACAAATATATATTTTTTTCAATGTTTTTTCCTTTAACAATTACTTTGAATTTAACTAAAACATTTTGTATACTATGAAAAATTCAAAATCTCTTTTGGAACTTAACAATTTAATCGATTTTAGGTTTTTATTTTAAATAAGTTTTTACTTTTATTAATAAGAATAACCATCTCCTATCTTATTACAATACTACATTATCCTTATTATTACTATTAATCCAGAATGACTCTAATTGTTGTGACTCAGAGATCTGATTCTACGTTATAGTTTATAATGACTTGTCTCTGAAATAATTACAAGATTTACACACGAAATTTGCTCACCCTGCTTTGCATACTTGTGTATTCTCGTCCGAAGTCTCAATACTCCTAGGAAGCTCTTACTCTCCAAGTCCATCTGGCTATCTTCAAGAATTCCTCCAGCATCTTCCCTTGATCAATCTTGGCCCACTGGCCAAGTTTCCTCATATCCAAGGGTTTATATACCATTGTAGCATCAATGACGTCTGACACAATAATTGTTTTCATTCTGGCATCTTAAAAATAAACTTAGACTATAGTCCTAACTAAAACTATCCTAATTCCTAACACCACTATCTTATTTAAAGAAAAAAGTGAGTTAAAATTAGCACCATTATTAGTTATTGAGGTGTAATCAAATATGGGGTGCTTTTAGGGTCCAATTTTATTTTGTATATTTATCAACAGCTTGTGCTATGGTAACTTTAATGGAAAGTTAATTTATTTTATGGATGATACTGCATTTGTATATTTAAATAAAACCTGGCTTGATAATAAATCCACAAAGGTATTTACTGAGGCCAAAATTATATACCTTTATACATTTTTCTTTAAGGAACTCTAAAAGTTAAATATATACTTTTTCCAAAATTTAGAATATATTTATATAAATGTTTAAGTTGTATAGCTTCGGAGAATGAGTGCATTAAATGTTTTAGGAGAATGAGTGCCTTAAATGCGTTGAGAGAACATGGTTGGTGAAATATTTATATGTTCATTTGGATTCTTCTCTGTCATGAAAATTACATATTTCCAAATTGAGAAAGAAATTAAATTCAGTTTTAAGATTTTTTTATTTTTTAAGAAACATTCTCACTGGTGGAGAGGGGAGTAGGTTCGAATATAAGATTTATTTTTGGGGAGCAACTAATGATTCAATCCTGTACCCAGTGCTATTAGCTCAAAAGAGTTTTGTAAAAAAACATTTATTAAACATTAAAAAAACATCTAGGCTTAGGAAATTCAAAGTCCTACTGTTAAGACACCTTTATATTTATAAGGTACATACATTTTTTTTTAGGGAAAATGGTGACCTATCTAATTTTAAAAATGAATATATATTGTCATCATTCTTTCTTGCACCAAAATTATTAATTAGTTACAGGAGATAATAAAATCATGTATCAAACAGAATGCTTAATAAAATTTTAAAAGTGGTTAATTAATGGAGACATGGAAGAACTTTATGCTATGATTAACTGCTGTGGTTAATAAACTTCAGTGATGAATTTTCATATACAATTTGTGTTCCTTTTTTTGTTTTTTTTTTGGTTTATTTCAAGGTTAATTATATGAATGTTTAATATTATTAATTGACGTTTAATGTATATTTTATTGTGCGTTTGTCTTTATGGTAGCCATGAACAATCAAAAAATTGGTTAGGTAATAAAAACTTTTTGTTTTAAAAGTTTGTATTTAATTTTAGCTGTGGTGTCATTTGCAATTGTGAAAATCTATTGGCTTGTTATTTATTAGCTAAATGACTTGCTTTTTGGTTTTTTCTTTTCAAAATATGGTGCCTTTAAAACCTCTAAAGTAGCACTGTTGGCCAACAAGTACCGGTACCTAATGTGTTTTTCTTTCATATATAAATGTTTGTGTTTTTGTTATTGTAAACTAAGAAAAATAAATTATTATTATTATTATTATTATTATTATTATTATATTGTTATCTTTTTTAAGGATTATTATGATGCTTTTGATTGAAACCCAGTTACTGATAAACAAATTTTTTTTTGGAAATAATTGGCTTCAACACTCAGAAGTTTACGATAGGGGTGAAGATTGCGAGAAAAAAAATCTCATAATTCAAAAATATGTTGCTTCAAGCTCTTTAAAACAAATAATAGTTTAACTCTTTCCTATCTTTCATTCGTGCACAGTATTCTTAGTTAACTCTAAATTAAATCATGCTCCAGCAAACGAAATTAAGATTATCACACTTACCTCGAATAATATACACTTCCAGTTTCTATAGTGATAATTTTATTCTTATATGTTTTTAAATGTTTTAATTAAAAATACTAAATGAAACTAGATTTTTTTATCTGTGTGTTATTTTTTTAAGCAAATCCCAGGGTGTAATCCAGGATTTCTGGAAAAATTTTCATCTAAAAAAATTATGTTTCTCTTCTACCACCCTTTAGTGCCCTGTTACTGCGCACAGCACAATATTTTGTATTTTTTTTCATTTTACGTAATAAAATGAGGCTTTCCATTCAGCCTTTCTTCAGTGTCTGATAAAGAAGCTAGACCCTTTTACTTGATAACCAATTTTTGACATCACCGACAAATTGGATCAATATATTTTTCTTAAAATATCTGTTTGTTAGCACTTTTTGTCTCCTCATTCATGTCTAATTTATATAGAATACAACTGTTCACAATACTAACTTTAACAAGACAAAAGAATAATTTTCACCACCGTTTAAATATTTTCGCACAAAGGCATGGGGGTGCCACAGTACTTATCTGCTCTATCAACACCACCCAGGTGTATAATCAGTTAATTATACACACAGGTTTATTGTATTTAACTATTCTCTCCCCTTTTTGAATTTGCTGAACTTCTTGAGTGTTAGGAAGTTTAGGTTTATAATATATTTTATATAACTCTTTTGTCTCAGAAAGCCAAATGCATTATTTCATTATTTTTTTGGTAAGAAATATATATGTTTTTATTTTAAGTTTTTGTATGTGTAATTCTAGTATTAATCCCTTTCTGTTGACCTGAACTGTTCCTGTAGTGTGAATTTTTAAATTTCTAAGCTGCATTGCAAACTTAGGACTTGTATAAAATCTGTCAGTGAAAATATTGAAACCAAAGCTATTGTAAGTAGCTTCTACTGGTTTCCGAGCCAATTGAAAACTAATTTCTAGTGGTAAATGACAATTCAGGATGGATCAAACTGTCAGTAGTTCTTATGCGATAGTATGGAATATGACGATAAACGTAACCTGTTTTGGAATCACATAAGCAGTATACACGAAGGCTCCACTTCATCAGTTTAGTGGGATTGTAATATTACCACTGTACAGAGCCATTGAAACCAACAGTACTTTCATCTATGGAAACATGACAAAACAGTGTAAAATATTTCATACACTTACTGACAATATATTTACTGTTGTGTTTTATTTTATTACATCTAGATCTAATAGCCTGAGTGTTAGGTACAAACGGAAGCAGCATGTAAGTTTCAGAACAACTATAAAAATCTATTTCTGGAGAAAACGGCTTTGAAAATGGAATTCTATCTCATCATTTTTCTGAAACTATTCAAATAATCCTGTTTTGAGATTAAGAGCCATATTTAAAATTATAACTAAAGGAGCTTTTATTTCTTGTAAATCTGTATCTTTCCAATTATTCCATACAGAATGCTGTTGAAGTGGAGTGTTTTTTGAATTTTTTGGTTGGTTTGCTACCTAATTATTTCTAATAGTAATTCATCAGTAAAATATAAATGAAAATATTCTAATCCTGTAAATGGTTTTTGATTTAGAGGTATTTGTATACCAATATAAATAAATATTGAGCTTGACTTGTGAGATAATATTAGATAAAATAAAAACTCGAACACAAGATCTCACATGAATTATGTTTACTCAATCAAACGTGTTTCAACAACAAAGTCGCCATCCTCAGTGATGCATGAGCTACAATAACTAAACTAGCACTGTGTTAATATAAAATGTTTCCCATGCAAAAATTAAACACCATAGATGCATGGGGCACTTTTTATATTAACAAATACTGTAATATAACTGTAAATAATGTATTAGGCCCGATACAAAATTCTATATTAAAGTAAAATATAAAATGTAGTGTTAGATATAAGATTAGTTAAGAAAATTGTATTAGTTAGATGTTAAACTTTAAGTTATTTAGCATGACGTGAGGCACTTGTTAATGCCTTAATATTAGAAAGTAGGTTTAGGCCACGCCCCTTTTGTTTTATATAAATACAGAGGTTTGTGCAGTGCAGTGCTAGTTTAGTTATTGTAGCTCATGTATCACTAAGAATGACGACTTTGTTGTTGAAACACGTATGATTAAGTAAACATAATTTTTGTGAGATCTTGTGTTTGAGTTTTTGTTTTATTTATATACCAAAATTATTGGAAATAAAATAACATTTATTCAGTTCATTATCACTTACTGTAAATGTTTTCCAGTCAAGAATATGCCTAACCATACTTTGACTAACATTAACATATTCATTCAACAACACATCACACTCACTATCAATTTTGGCACTTTCGGAGTCCGAATCATCCAAATTTGTTTCTTCATAATTCTCTTCATCACTAAATTTATATCCCCAAGAACTTTCATTAAAAAAAATCTTCAATCTGAAATAGGTAAACTCGAAACCATTTTGAGAATAAAAATGTAAGCACTAAATGCTCTGCACAAAAGATTATTTTCATCACAGATGAAATAAAATAATGTTTAAAAAAACATATTATTAATATACTATAGCACAGTCAAGTTAAAGATACGGCCCGCGATCGCAATGTGTCACAGAAAGAAGAATCATGTTTTTTAGAGCTTTTAGACTTCACTCGATTCCTCTATGGAAGTTTTAAAATGCGCACACTACATTTATAAGTAATTTCAAGGGCAGCGTGTGCCTAGACAAGCGAGAGAGATAGACAGTAACGCCATCTCTTAGCAACAAGCAGAAATACCCTATTACTTTTGTTGAGAACAATAGAATCTTCCGCGCACTTCGAGTTTAGACTAGAACCTTCCTTATCGATATAAAAGGAGTGCATCAGCGCGACGTGAGTCAGTTGAGTCGAGTAATCGAAGCGATATGGTCAGAGAAGGATTTTAGTTGTACTGCGAAGTAGTGATTGTGAAGGTATTGTGGATTTGTTTGTGTCGTGCGCGTGCGATATCCATAATTGTTGTGTCGAGTTCCATAATGTCACAAAAACGTAAAGTTGATAGTGAGTGCAGAGTTTTTCAGTCTAAATGGGAAATAGCATATTTTTTCATAGAATGGAAAGGTAAACCACTGTGTTTGATTTGCAATCAAATAGTTGCTGTTTGTAAGGAGTTTAACTTGAAGAGACACTATGATACGAATCATAAATCAAAATTCGATTGTTACACTGAAAAAATAAGAACACATTGTCATCAATGGACACATTGTCATCTTTAAAATCTAAACTTCAAGGTCAACAATCGATGTTTACTAAAGCTAATACTGAGAGCAAAGATGCCCTGAAATCAAGTTTCATTATTGCATTAGAAATCGTGAAGAGATCAAAACCTTTCACTGATGGTGATTTTATTATAGACTGTATGTTGAAAGTTGCCGATGTTTCATTTCCATTTCAAAAGTCAATAATTCAAAATATTTTGCTGTCAAGAAACACTGTTGCTTCAAGAATAAATGATTTATCTCAAAATTTGGTTCTTCAACTGAAGGTGAAAATTAAGGAATTTACAAACTTTTCACTGGCTGTTGATGAGAGCACCGATACTGTTGATACAGCACAACTTGATGTTTTTATACGAGGTATTAACAGTAACTTTGAAATAACTGAAGAACTATTAAAGTGTGTTCCGTTGACAGGTAGTACAACAGCAAATGATATTTATTCTGCAATTGAGCATTTGACAGCAGAATATGAACTCGATTGGAATATACTTAACAACACAACTACAGATGGCGCTCCTGCCATGGCTGGCAAACATTCGGGCATTGTAACTAAATTAAAACAGAAATCATCAGGTAATTTTGTGGGATTTCAATGTATAATTCATCAGGAATCATTGGCATCCAAACATTTAAAAATGGACCATGTCATGCAACCTATAATTTTATTATAATAGTAAATTTTATAAGGAGCAGAGGACTAAATCACAGACAGTTCAGGCAGCTTTTACTAGATTTGGACGAAAACTTTTCTGATGTCCCTTATTTTACCGAAGTTCATTGGCTCAGTTGAGGTATAATTTTAGAAAGATTTTTTGCATTACGTGACCCTATTCAAGCTTTCATGTTAGAAAAAGGTAACCCAATTGATTATGACAATGACTGGTGGGTTGATTGTGCCTTTTTGGTAGATATGAATTAACACTTGACTGATCTGAATGTAAAGTTACAGGGTAAAAATCTGATTGTCACTCGAATGTATTCATGTATTCAAGCCTTTGAAACAAAGTTGAGGCTGTGGGAAAATCAGGTAAAAAATCAAACTTTGGCTCATTTCCCTCATTTAAAATCATTTGGCATAGTGAACCAAAAAAAATTGGATCAATATTCTCAACTTCTGCAAAATCTGATCACGGAATTCAACAATCGTTTTGAAGACTTCCACAAAATGAATGAAATGGAATTCCCAATTTTCAACAATCCATTAGATTTTGAAGCTTCACAGGCACCAGTTCATTTGCAAATGGAGTTGATAGATCTTCAATCGGACAGTATTTTGAAAGAAAAATTTAAAGAGGTTAACGCTCTTACATTTTATACACAATATTTCAAGAGTTTGGAAAACTACCCGGAATTAAAAAAGCATGCAGCACACATTCTGTGCATGTTTGGTAGCACTTATTTATGTGAGCAGACGTTTTCCGTCATGAAAATAAATAAGAACAAACATCGCACAAGACTTACGAATGAACATCTCCAATCAATTCTTAAAATAATTACAACGAATATGATACCTGACATCAATGAGCTTGTCAAAAACGGGAGAAGTCAGGTATCTGGATCCTCGAGCTCAAAATAATTACCCTCTTTTATAACTTTGATATGATTTTTAACAACCGTATATTATACTATGAAATTTAATAAATAAAATGTTATAATAATTCAGTACATTTTTTTTTATTTGAATCTGGCCCGCCTACACATTCTAAATTTAATATATTGACCCTCTGCAAAATTGAGTTTGACACCTCTGCTATAGCACAACCAAATGGCAACTACAAGAAATAAAACGATTGTCAGTGATGTCAATTTTAAACCTGTACTACGGAGATTAAATCGATGTCAGAAGACTTTCAACATTGGATAGGAGGACCAATTCAATATGTCAGAAGTCCTCCAACTGAAGATAAGAAAGAGTTAATACAATTACGAAGAGATATTTTTGAATTCTGATAATTTTTCTCCAAATTTCACCCCAATACAACGCTTTCTAAATTCATATTGTGTAAAATTTAATTCACCCATTAATAATATGGAATAACTGGTATTATAAAGTTTTAGATATTGTCAATAAACAAGAAATAATTTGTTTTATCTATAACTTTGTTATCTATTGATCTATAATTAAAGTAATGATATTGTTGTGTTCATCAACAAAAAAAAAACAACTAATTATGTCTGTTTTATTTATTTTTGTAAAATCACTGTTTTCGAGACATTCAACACTAAAAATGTTAAACAGCCACAATTTTGAAAATGTACAAAATAAAGTTTAGGTGTTTGGTGTACTGGTAAAAAGTTGCACAAAAAATGTGTATACCAAATCTGGGGTCAATACTTAAAGGATTAAATGTTGAGTGTTAAGCGACAAAAAACATATACTTTCTTACCTCATGTTTGCAAAGTGTGTGTCCATAGCACCTCCATTATGGGGGAAATTAGCACCCATTCTATCCATAAGTAAGCAAAAGCAAGAATAAGTAAGGCTTTCATCATCAAATATGACTAAGAGGGGGGCGACTAAATCACACATGCCTTGAACATAACCAAGATCCAGATGTTCCCATACATAGCTGAAACAGTATGTTATCATGACTATCATATAAAGAATAATAAAACATCACAGACATAAGATAAACACATTTTTAAGTTATACTCTAGATGTTTCCAGTTTTTTAAGGCTATAACAGCTGTTAATGAAGGACTACAATTTTATAAAGAATAAATTTGTAAACACTATTGTCTATTTCCTAAAAATACTACAAAATAAAGGAATTCTCATCTTTATTATTTATTTTTTTTAAACAATTATCCATTAAATGTTTAAAATTATACATTAATTGTTAACATGTGATTAGAAAATAGTTGAGATATAAACCTAATAAAAAAGAAAGTCCTTATGCAAGACTAGCTATGTTTTGCATCATTCATTTAGTTGGTTAAAATATATTTTGAAGACCTTTAATGAATACACATATTTTTAGATAAAAATATTGAAACTAACCTCTAAGAATTAAGATTAATGCTATAATTTGGCTATTATACAAGTATGGCATTTTCTTTTAAATGATTTTAACTGTGGTGTTTTAGGTTTTTTTTATGTACTTTCAGATGGTGAAATGAAACATAAAAATAAATATTTTGGACTTTTTTTATTTAAAAAAAAAAAAAGTTTAATATTTTTTAAGACGAACAAATTTCAGAATATTATTTTTTATAAAAGTTATAAAAAGTTGATAAATAGACAAACAATTTTTACAAAATATTTCTATGACATTTAGTTACTTTTGCATTAAACAAACTTTAAACATTTGCGATGTTATTATTAATTCAAAATAAATATTTTGACTGAAACGTTATATATTTTTTTTTCAAGGAATGCTTAAACTTGCATGTGCAATTACTTAGAAATTTTTTAACAAACTAAAAGATCGTTAACCCCTTAACTGGTGTAAACACGTTAACGCGAATGTTTATAATATGCTGTTGACACGTTTCATGCCGTATATTGGAACTTATCATTTCGTGTTTATCTGTATGTTACTAATATCTAACGGCATTTTATCGAACTACCAATGTTTCTTGTTGTATATTTACAATATTCATATTTCTTTGCATTGTTTTTTACCAATATTTTTTCAGTTTATGAACAGTTTCAACAAGTGTATCTCATGGCATCCAGGTCTAGGTTTATATTTGATGTGAGTTTTTTGGAATTAGACCAAATACTTGATGATAGCGATATTGATATTGATTTATTTAGTAACGAAGAGGATCATGAAAGTATTGTCCGTTTCTTACAACGGTTGAAATTAAAGGACAAATACAAAATTAAAGGGAAAATACAAAATTAACGAAGTAGAGTCACTTAACAAAATTTTAGAAAACCAAAGTCGGTAATACGGTACTTGCAAATCATTGAACTCTGGCAGGTCCTGTCAATTTCCTACTCATTACTAACCCAGATGTACTTTGACCAGGATGTGAAGCATTTCTTAAACCTTTGTTTAATTTGACACAGCACTGTTGTGAATGAGTGAGCGAGTGTGTGTGTGTGTGTGTGTGTAATGAGTCATTTTTTATTCTCAATTAGTTTAGTGTGTGCATAGTAATGGTTAGCTAAAAAGAAAATCCAGGACTGGGGGGGCTGGGTATTTATAATCCAACAGTCAAAGGGTTAAATCGATTTCACTGGATCAAGACAGAGTGGGCTAGTATAACTCTCTCTGCAGTCGTCACTCCCTGTGCAAAAACACGTTCACGTCTGGGTCAGGGAGATAATTAATAATTGCACTCAACACAAAAGTTTAAATATCTCTGCAACTAAACGTTGTAGAACAATTTTTTTAAACTTTTATAAAATATCACATTTCAGAATTTTTTTATCTTGCAAAATATTTCATCTTAAAAATTGATTTAACATATTTTATTTATTTGTTTAAATTAAGACTATTTTTTTATTTTTTATTTTATATTTTTTTAGGTACATAAAAGAAGGTGAATTTTGAATCCAATTAAAATAATTTTATACAAATGGCATAATTTTATGAAGCCTCAAAGTTTAAACATTAATCTCATTTTTTAGAAATTACGTTTAATAATTTGTTCTGATATTTGAGGTGTTGTTTGTATTTTATACAATCAATATTATTCTCATATAAAACGATTTTCATAAATTATTTGTAATGATACTTCAATTTATCTATAATGTTGATTTAGAAAGTTTTTTTTTTATAAAGAATAATTTAATCATCACTCAAATAAGTCAGACATATTTTAGAGCTCATAACAAACATTGTGGTATTGGTTTCACTACAAATCTGGCAATTAGATCTTGAGATATACAGTAGAACCCCTCAAACTCGACCCCCTCAAACTCGACATTCCGTCAAACTCGACAGGGCCAGTGACAAGGAGCATGGGATTTCCAAGGTCATTCACTGCATTGTTTTACGCCATGTGCGCCTGCCAGATGCCCGGAGGTTGAGGCTTGTTACTTTTGTTTATACATGTGTGAGGGATGCTCCTTTGTCTAGCCACTTTCTAATCCTACTGTATAGTAGAGGCCAAAGTTAAAGATAAAGGGTGCAGGTAGACCGGGACAGCCCTAAATATTTGTTGTCAAAACATTCATATTGTTGTGAACCCAAGCGCCTAACCAACCGGATGCTACCGGTCATTAGCACCGATTCCATTAAAGTAAGCGGCAAGTCTTTTGTCATAACAATTCAACGGAGCGTCGTAGAACTATGATTCAAGTTTTGTAATAAAGGTCTTAACCATGTGAGAAAAATGACCCGACTCTTAATTATATGCGATCAGCAGTTCAATTTATAGCATTTGTATTGGACCGTGTTTGGTATGGACATTCTTTTTCTTCGGCGACTTCGAGATGAAGCTGCCAGACGTCCAGTTGAAAATGAAAAACAAATATCAATCAAAAGTTTTTTCAAACAATGCTAACTTTGCTCTAATGTTTTTTTTTATCTAAAATTGTTTTAATCTTTAAAAATATTTAATGGACTGTCTGTTATTTACTGTAAATTTTATTACATCATATTAGGATAGGTCTTTTTAGTTTACTAAACCTATTGTACAAGGCCAAAACTTTTTAAATCTCATTTGACCGATCGATAAATTTAATTTTAATGTGTGATTGAACACACTATTTTTTGTTGTCAGGCAGGGACTTTTTTGCAATAAACGTTTAATCATTGATAATCAATAAATGTACAGTTATTTAAAATTTTTGAGTATTTGTTGCAAACCTAACCATTAAATACCAAAGTTCCCTAAAACTCGACAACCCCCAAACTCGACAACCTTAAAGTCCACATTATGTCGAGTTTGAGGGGTTCTACTGTATATTTATTAAACCATAAAAATTTCCTATTTTGCAACTATAATTGTTATTAGATAGAATGAAATTCGAACAAAAGATCTCGAACTAAGTTATAATTTAGTTATTGTAGCTCATGTATCACTGAGGATGGCAACTTTGTTGTTGAAACGTGTTCGATTAATTAAAGGTAATTTTTGTGAGATCTTGCGTTCGAGTTTTATTCTATCTAATATTATCTCACAAGTCAAGCTCAATATTAATTAATTAATTGTTATTACTAACATTTTCCCAAACAATTATTACTGCACTGGGAATGAAACTGTCTTAACCTCCCTCAAACTAGAAAAGAAAATGAAATTGAATATCCCAGACCAAGGACTTATCAAAATTTTGTGTAGATTATGTTACTCCACTAATCATCTTACAACGGTTGAAATTAAAGAACAAATACAAAATTAAAGGGAAAATACAAAATTAAAGAAGTAGAGTCACTTAACAAAATTTCAGAAAAGCATTTTAAAACAAAGCGATAACGTTATATGATAATAATTTATAGGATATATAAAAACTTATAAACAATATAAGAGCGAACTAACGTGCACATAATGTTGCGAAGTTTTTCTAGATTCTCTACAGTGAAGTACCAGTAATTACGATCACAACGTTCCACATCTTTGTCTATACGTCTTAGATTTAATCCAAATGTCTCCAATAGTTCTGCCTAGAATAAAGGACAAAATTACAAATTTGCAATAACTTTATAATTTATAATTAATATATATTTATAATTTGTATGGACAGAATTTACAGTTCTTAGGAATTTTACTATTAATTATAGGCCTACATCCACTCCTTCCTTAAAACTCATTCTGCTTGCTATACATTTTATAAATTTTACCCCGTTTTCAGCATTGCTACTATCATATATAAACATCATCTTAAAATCTATTTCTTACTTATATATGGAGTGACCATTAGGAGTAATAAAGAACAATTACTCAAAACTGTCTATGTACAAAAATACTTACAATAATTTGTAATCTAAAATTCATGCAATCAAATTTAAATTTACCTACCTGGAGAAATGTTATGTTTCTGAGTTAATAGTGAATTACATATTATTAATACAATTGCATGTTGCTGTTGAATTTATATTTCATTATTGGCTAACTTGTTTACAAAGTAAATATCATCTTTTAGTTGAAACTGCTGACAAATACTACATTGCTTTTACAGAATGTTTTTCAGTGCTTGTAAGTCTATATTGCAAATTCAATATGGAGAATTTATGGAATTCTGAAATTGACAAATTGGTGTATGACACAGTTAATAAGGACAGAGAAAGTGAAAGTAGTTTCGAAAATTTTGAGAGGTTATTTCCTAATGGAGAGACAATAAAAATGAACAGACTAGGCCTACTGATACAATTTAGGAGTGAATTGAGAAAATACTTAAGTTCTTTGTTTCTCAAAAGATTTTTGTTTTTGTTTTACCGTAAATGACATGTATAATTATTATGTACTGTACATTGTTTTAAACAACTTATAGTTGTTATTATATAAATCAATGAAATAAAATTCATATAGTTAATGAGTTTGATTCAAATCCATTAATTTTAAAAAGGTGATATTTTTACCACCATTTTGTTTGTTAAGTGACATATCCTACTTAAAATGTGATAGCAGATTCATAATAAATGAAGTAAAATCAATATAATAAATGAGGTCCATCTCAATAAGTCACATAAATTAGTAGTCAATGAAGGAACATCCATATGACAAATGAGATTCATCTTAAATCAGTTTATAAAACATATAATGTTCAGATCAAAGATAAAACAGTTCAGATTCACAAGCCGCAATACAAGAACTCCAAGATTGAAAAAAAAAAAAAAAATCATTTGGTAAAGGAGTTGAATCAAAATCAGTTGATAAAAAAAAGAAATAAAAAGGGATTTATTTGCCTGCTATTTTGCTTTTTGTGCAACATGTATAAGTTTAAAATAAAATTTTTAAGTAAATTTGTATTAAATGACCTAAAATCCAAATTGCAAATGTGTTTCATCAAAATCAGTTGGGAAACAAAAAACGGTCCCATTTTGGTTTGTAAAGTAATATGTATAAGTCTTCTATGAAAATTAGATAGTAAATTCGTAATCATTTAGGCTTGGTCGAAAGAATGTAACAATGTTTTCAATAAGGTTAAAAAGCTATTAGTGCCTAGTAATATTTTACATCATTATAATGACAAATTATCATTGATATTATAAAACTATTTGTTATGCTACAGTCTAGGAAATATTTTATGTCATATATTTGGCGAAGAAAAGCCTATTCTATTACCATCCAAAGTTCTATCAAAGTTAGAGAACTATTCAAAAAGAAGTCTTGGCCATAATTTTTTAAGTTACAAAATTTAATCAATTTTTGTGTAGAATGTGTTTCATTCTTTCTGATCACAAATCTTTGTTAGCTATTTTTGGTAAAAAGAAGGGTATACTTTAAATAGCTGCAAATAGATTACAGAAATGGGCATTCATATTAGTTATCTGCTTATGATTATGAAATACAATATTATAAGTCTAAGAGTAATGAAAATTCAGATGGTTTATCTAGGCTTCCTCTCGGAGTTAATGTTTCAGATAATTTGGATAATCATTACGTTTTCTTATTTCTTCTAAAATTATAAAGGAAGAAACCAAAAATAACCGTACTCTTTGTAAAGTATTAAGATATGTTATGTATGGTTGGCCTAGTAAAATTGATTCTGTGGATGAATCACAAAAATTGAACTATAATTTCTTCATATTTAAGAAATAATATATTAAATGAGTTAAACTCTACTCATTTAGGTATAGTTAAAATGAAATATACTGCAAGGTTCACATTTTGATGGCCAGGTATAGATAAACAAATTGAAAATTTAGGTAATTCATGTCAATATTGTATTGAAGTAAGATCAAGCCCAAGTCCATTTTAAATAGTTGGAATGTACCTTGTAATAATCTCACTTCCGTGGATTTAAAAGGAGATTTATATTTTTTGATTTGAATGTACCGATTTTTTTTATTGTATTAAAAATTTGATTGGGCACCGTTTTGAGTAAGAGCATAGAAACTTATACTTTAAAAAAGATTTGGGATCGTGGACTCTAGGAAAGTGTACTTAATAGTCACAAATAAATTACAAATTTGATTAAATACTTAATTTATAATATTCATTGAATACTATCCATCTGAAATACATACACAAAATATACTATGATAAATTCCAATTATGGAAGTACTTCCTGAAAAGACACAAATACACAATTCTTAAAACTAAATATATAAATTTAAAAAATAAGTATATGAATAGTTAAAAAAAAATGGAGTTCACAGTATATGACTGTCTTTGAAACTAGGGAACAATTCACAAAGTCTGTTTATTTATAAGTTAGTATTTTAACTTCATATAATTTCTTTATTTCTAGAAGATTTGTCAATGTCTCCATACGTGGCTCCTAATGTATGATTGCAATATGAGAGATGACACAAGTTTCCCAACGTTATACTCGCTTACGTCACATATTGAACCAAGTACTAACCCAACTTTGAGAACCAAAAATGTGAAATGTTACAACCTTCAGGACCTTGGAAACGAGTACATATATATTTATTTTGGGGTTCTATCTTAAATAAAGCGTATATGTTCGCTATAGATTCTTAATCTAAGTTTACTAAAATTGTTCCTATGAAAAATATGCTATCTCAAACTATAATTTCGGAGTTACGAAAACTTTTGGCAAGGTATGGATTACCAATATATTTCGTATCTGACAACAGCAGACTGTTTTAGTCTGGAAAATTTGCTTTGCTTACAAAACATAATGGAATAAAACTTTTTTACAGCACCCTATTTCCCAGCAACTAAAGTTGTGGGGGAGAGTGCTGAAAAGTCAGTAAGAAATGTGTAAAAATCGCTTTAAAATCAAATAATGATTATGATTTGGCTATTGATTTTTTTCTTTATTATAGAATCTCAAAACATTGCATAACATATCTTCCTTCTTCTGAGCTAATGTTTGGTAGAAGAATTGAATCTAAATTTGATTTGTTAAGACCAAATTTTAAAAAGGCGGTTGAAGAAAAACAAATGACATAAGTTATAAAGTACAAAGGTACAAGAAATGTAACATATACTGAAAATGAAAAATTACTTGGAAGAACTTTTAGTAAACCAAATTAAAAATGAATTTTAGCCACGGTTGTTAAAGTGCTAAGAAATGTAATGTTAATGTATTATATCTTGTTAGACCAATAAGATATAATGTTAGAAATGTAACTTTTAAAATACATGTTAATATAATGTGGCAATACACTTTTAAAATACATATTTAAAATACCCTTATTGTGGTAAACAAACTTGTTCTGATCGAAAAGTCAAAGTTGATGTTGAAGAAAAAGCATTAGTTGAATTGTTTCCAACTAACGCTGAAGTTAACTGAGCAATATCCAATAATGTAATAATGAAAATCAAGGTTCTTCTGACCTAATTATTGAACATAAACCACATTCAGAGGAGATGTTCCTGTTCCCAATGAACCTGAACTTAAAATCGAATAATGAAACTTATTATGTTAACCCTTCTAGACAATGTTCTTTAAGAAATACAATTAATTGAGAAAATCTTTTAATTTATGAAATATTAATAATTTGTTAGAAGAAATAATGTTTATGTTTTTAGTTTATGTTATAGTTGATAAAAAAAAAAAAAAAAAAAATCCCTTAAAAAAAGTTTTATTCTTTTAAATTCTGACTAAATCTTTATTTGTTGTAAAAATATTTCTTTTTAATTATAGATGCAAACTCATAATGTATTATAAAAAAAAAAAAAGAAGAAAATTTTGGTTTATTTTAATGTTAGTTTACATATGTATCTTGAAATACATATAATTAAATAGGGAGTATGTAAAAAGACGAGAGATACAGGTTGTTGGATTATTGATGTAGCTGGCTGTGGCAGATAAAAAGGTCTTTCTTGTACTACCATAAAATGGTGTTGGTCTTGAGTTATTTCCACCTCATTATAATATTAAATACATGTGTAATAAAGTCATGTATACGCAAACATTAACAATTATATAATTTTCATTGTACCGATTGGCTGCTTGTTTTTTGTTTTTAAAATTTTATTTTTGTTGCCAGGGCACTTTAATTTGTAACATATGTTTTAGTTACACTACCACACACATGTTTGTGTAATAATTCTAATATTTAGCTGAAGTTACTTTTAATGTTAATAATTTGTTAATTTGCTCGACTATAGGGCGCCAGGTTTGCTTTAGCATACCAATTTAGAAAAAGAATGAATTTAAATATCTAAAAGAAAGAAAAAAAATCTCTGAGGTCGTAAGTTCTTTTCACAGTGTACTTACAGTGGATTTTGGTTTTAAATGAGAACACTTTGGCTGAAATGTTACAAAGAAAACATTTATTAAACATTCAAAGAAACATCCTACAAATTATTATTAACAACAAAAAAAATCATATTACAAATACTAGTTATCCTCTTTAGTTTCAATAACAAATTATGAATTTATATCTCCTTTATTCCTTTCTTTCAAATTAATTAATTTTATCTTTAAAAATGCTTTTACCACTAAAATTGTTGCAACAGGAATTTTATCTATGAAATTTTTTAGTAACTTTGTAGCTCTAAAAGAAAAAATGAAAAGATTCTATTTTCATTAATTAAAAGTTTCATTTTACTAGTATCTCTTCTAGTAATAATCTACTAAATTTTCTTTAAATAGATAAACATTTACAAAAAATTACTTTAAACATAATACAGGTTATTAATCAAACAGATAATATACAGCGTCTATACCACAACGCCGATTTAAATAAAAAACATTGTCTGAGTCCGAATGGAAAACTGATATCATACAAGTTGAAGTTCTACGGCTTGTATAGGATTCTCCCTCGTTCAGAAGTTGTTTTCTCCAGTTGTTGAGAATATTCATAACTCGCGTACATAATTTATTGTCTTTTATGTTCCCACGTTATTGTCATTGAAACACGTTCTTTATAGATTTTTTAAAACACTTTCGATCTCTATTTGAGACAAAAAATCAAATGTACATTGTTCTAAAAGAACCTAGAAACTCTTTCTACGATCTTATCTCTCCAAACACTAGACTTCGACTTTGAAAAACACAACTTGTCCATTTTGAGCGGTTAACTCTAACTCCACAAAACACATCCAGTCCCTTCAAGCTCTGGACTTAGACTGACTTTACCATGAGGCAAATTCTTACTTCCGAAAGCGTTCCTTCCGGTTACTGTTTCCACGTTTTACCGCACTGCCGTAAAATACAAATGATTTACTTAACATAACAAACAAACTAAATTACATTAAAATTAAACATAATAATTCATACTGTTGTCTTGAAAATCCATTTTTCTTTTATTAATGACGTTACTAAATTTAAATTATTATTTGAATTTATTATCTCTTTGGCTTAACCGCGTCTTTTAAATGAGTCTATTTTAAAATCTGACTTTTCACATTGTCACAAAACCCCACAAGGTTTGTATTTCAATACAGGTATTGGAATACAAAGCTTTTATATATATAAATTTCAAATCGAGAAAAAAAAAATACTAATGGATGTTCAAGACATTTCATTTCAGAAGCTAAGGACCTCTTGAAAGAAAAAGAAATACCCCTTGTGTATTCATTTTGGAAAGATTCTCTTTTGACATGAAAAAATAAAATCTATTTGCTAAAATCCTATTTCATTATTTCAATTTGTTAGCGTTATCATAACTCATCAAAACTATATATAATTCCATTAGCGCTAAACCTTATCTCTATTTATATAAAGAAAACCCTACATCCGCTTTATTTTTCAACAGCAGTTGGCTGAAACTTTCCCATCAACATTTTTTGTTGACCGGATCCTGTCAATCAAAATCTTATCTCCCAGACAGCCGTCTATATACTTTTTCTCGTCTCATCCTCTTTGCCAAAACGACATTTCTACATCCTTTGAAAATCTACCTTTGACTCTAGATATTCATCTGAATCATTTTTTAATTAAACACAATTACAATTTAAAACCTCTCATTTTTAATTAACATTTTTACGAAAATTATTTACTTATTACTCAACATTACTTCAATTCACTTTAAAACTTTTCAATTCAGACTTTACATTATTATTTATTTTAGTTTAAATCCAATAACTATTTATTCTTACTTAAAATCTCAATTCTCCTTTGTCTTGCTGGGATAACATGTTAACTACTGATTTTATAATTACAAACTTCTCTTTTCTTCAACTAAAATTCAAAATATAACATCATTATTATCAAAAAAAATATCAAATTACTTACAAAGCTCATCTATTTATTTCAAAATTACCTCTTTAGAACTGTATTGTCTTTCAGTATCCTATCTTAAAATTATTTCCATCTTATCTTTCATATTTTAATAATCAAGTTGCATTAATCCCCACACAAATTCTTCATAATAAAAAACTCCTTATTATTTACCTATATTCTTTCATAAATAATCTCCTTATTTCAACGTAGCTTCCTTTAAAAATCATAATAATCGCCGTATTTCGTAGAATTCCTTAAATCTCCTCTTGTTTCATTAAAATCGTCGTATATTTCCTTTATTTCATCGCAGTACTCAAAAAACCTCTTAAAAACTAAAAATTCACCATTAATGCAACCTAACTACCTTCTTTATAAAAGTTTCTTAACAGAACAACTTCATTTTAAATACCACTTTACTCAACAATTCTGTAAAGTCATCATCTTCATATAAAACTCAAAAAATCTCTCATTTAAAATACTTCCTATTAAAATCTTCTTAATCATCTATTACTTGTATATAAAAACTTCAAAAAATAATAAAATTTTACATTGTTTTCCCAGCTAACACCGTATTTCATCAAAATCTTTAGACACCTTTATCAAATAACTGCTTAACATCATTTATTATTTCAAATTCCATTATTATTTATTTAAAAAACACTACTTATTTATCCTTTCTATAAAATTCATTAAAATCTCTCTACTTATTATTAATTTATTACTCCTTCCTTTAAAAAACAAAAACTTAACCTCCTTTACTCATTATTTAACATCAAAAAAAACTTAAAAACTTAATTATTATTTGTCTTGGCAAAACTCACATAAATTCTCAAACTTTAAACAACTATTCTTCATATTCACAAACCACAAATCATTTAAAACTAACTATTTTTCATCTTATCATCTAATCAATAATCCTTAATATTTATAACATCAAAACATACAACTTATCGTTTTACAATTTAACATCTAATTACCTATCCTAATCAGCTAATCAACATTTTCACAATTTTATAGAACTTTTAACTTCATTCCATAAAAACTCTCCTTTTGTCACGTCCGGTTTATTCTTACATATACAGATCGATCACTTCTATATATCCTACAATTTGTTTTCAATCAACATCTGTCTAAAATTTATTACATGAAGTTTTTCATGTAATAATGTCACACTTATTTATGCATTTTTCTTCCTAACCTCTCCTACATAGGTTCTTCTAACCGTCTACTTTATACCGTGCATACTTCTAATTGCTCTTTAGACTCTTACACAGAGTAACATGTTGTGACGTTGAAATGTGCAGTGGTTGAATACAATATCCCTACTTGATTCAAGATAAAGCCCAAAACACATCCCTAT
This sequence comes from Aphrophora alni, assembly GCA_963513935.1. Lineage (NCBI taxonomy): Eukaryota > Metazoa > Arthropoda > Insecta > Hemiptera > Aphrophoridae > Aphrophora > Aphrophora alni. The sequence goes on along the minus strand of OY740765.1, from coordinate 20,296,843 downwards.
TTCACAACACACCCTCTATGCAGTCCCAGAATGCCTTATTCTTACGAATAAAACATTCTATTTTGACTACACAAACGCCTACCTCCTCCCAAAATGTTCATGTACTCCTTAAATGCATCTACACGAAGAAAATTTTAAAATTCATAAAAAATTTCATTAAAATCGTTTCATCCGAAGTTGAAATAATGTTTATTTTTACCAAGTTTATTACTAGCATCGTCGATTTTCTGTTTATGTAATCCTTTCTAGATGTTATTATTCAAATTCAAAAAGAAAATTTTATTTTTTAAAATTTATCCTAAGTCCTTTACTTAGAAATTTTACCTTCAATACTATTAAAGTTATTTAAGTAATCTACTTTTGTTCTTGTTTACTTTATTTAAAGCCAATTATCCTTTATTTAAGTAAATTTTATTCGAAAACGCAAGTTAAATTAGAATTATACGTCAAAGGTTTTTTATTTTCCTAGACAGCATTTTGGTAACACCCTATATTTCGTCTCAATGTCATGCAAAGGAATTCTAGGCCTGTTTTAAGCATAAACAAGTCCCCTCGATATGAGACAATCCTTATCTGTCTACTGATAAGACATGAAACCCTTTTGGTTCCAATACGATCTGCAAATGAATTTCAACTCTCTCGTCACATTTTATTGAATATTTAATATTGAATCCACCTACTTAATATTGAATACTATTTCTTCAACGTTACTCTGAATCCTCGCTTCGAACTAACTATCTTATCTATGTCACGTAAAATCAATATTTATATTGGAATAAACAACATTCAGAGTTATCTACTGATATAAACCTAGCGTCTTTCACTTAGCAAATACCTAAACGTTTTCTAAAACTAAACTCTTAATCATACTAGCTTGGCTTATATTATTATTTATTAATACTCATACTATTGTTATTTCAAACTACAGACTATACATTATTCAAATTTAAAACTACTTATTAACAGAATCTTAACTACCTTTTATTAATTATTTTTCAAAATCAAGTCCGTTTATTTATAAAAATGTCTTTACATTATTATTTATTCATTCCAAATTTCAATTGATTACAACTCAATTATAAATTATATATTTTTTACGATGGTTCCCCGATTGGTGAAACATTTTGTAAAATATAACCTGCTTTCTTAACATAATTGCAACGTTAAATACTTCTGTCCACATGGACAGTTTGTCTAGCCTATTCATCACAACAGACCCTTTCCTAACAAAAGATCCCACTTTGTTATTGTCTCGGAGTATTGACAAAATACCTTTCTCTTTCTCTCTTTCAAACATATCATCACCCCTCCTTCTCTCAAACATCCTAGAATCTAATGACCTAATTTCAACATCTGCTCGTTTAGGAATTCTAACCCCACCATTCTTATATACTAATACAAAGCCTTCTTTTACTATTTCTACATTTTTACTTTCAAGATTATATTTAAAGTTACTTTTTTCACAAAAACTTTTAATTTCTTGTTCTTGTATTCTAAAAATATTTCTAAATTCTAACATCGCATATTTTTCAAAATCTACAATCCTATGGTAAACTCGTTTTTTAAGATAAACAGCTGATTCCTTTATTATTAGATTATTTACTTTTACTTTGTTTTTCAAATTACTTATACCTATTCCAACCCCACTAGACATATTAATTTCAACATTATTTGCTGTTTCTGGATATACCTTGTTACCTAACCCATTATTCATCTTTTTAGCAATTTCTTGAACACAGTCATTTACACAATTATCCTCTATTATTATCAAATCATTTGACATGTTATTTATTTCATTAAAACTGTTAATTTCTACTTCAGCTACTGCTTGATCTAAATTGTTATCCAAATTATTGACATTTTCTATCAAAACACCTTCTACATTATTTATCCATTCAAATTCTACTTTTTTCTCACAATAGCTCACTTCAATTTCTACTTTATTATTAGTTTCCATTACATTACTTTCCATTTTAAGATTTTGTTCTAATTTTACATAATCTGATTTTATTTCAACCCTAATCTCTTCAAATTTTTTACACATTGCTTCTTTTAAGTTTAAATTATCTTGTCTTAGTTCTAATTTACTCTGTTTCAGGTCATTATTTATTTTATCAAGTTTAACATTATTCTGTTCAAGTTTAATATTAAAATTCTCTAGTTTTTCATTAATTTCTAGCTTATTCTGATCAAATTTATTACTTATTTCTAATCTACTTTGTTTAATATCATTACTTATACATTCAAATTTTTTATCATTATCTCGTTTAAATTCTAAGCTATTTTTATCAAATTTTTTATCCATATCTAAACTAGTTTGTCGAAATCCTTTTACTAACATCTCATATATTTTTTTCATGCTCATACCTTGATCATTATTTTCTACACTCTCTTCTACTCTGTCTTGTTCAATTACACTAACCTGCTCAACCTTTAAAATATTATTATTAGTATCCTCCATTTTATTTATTATTATTATTAGTCTTTAGTTTTAGATTTAAATTTTAGTTACCAAAATCATCATCCTAACCTGTTCACTATTATTAACATTTATTATTTCTAAACCCATTTAAATTTATTTTACTTAACACAACAGAATCTATTACTTAATCAACACAAAACTTTAAGAGAATCTTTCTTATTATGATAGAAAGAGTCCTTACCTTGATTTTAAGAGTTCTCATCACCAAAATCACTGTACTTTCGACTAAAAAGGCCCACAGTTGCGGCGACATTTGTAATAATTCTAATATTTAGCTGAAGTTACTTTTAATGTTAATAATTTGTTAATTTGCTCGACTATAGGGCGCCAGGTTTGCTTTAGCATACCAATTTAGAAAAAGAATGAATTTAAATATCTAAAAGAAAGAAAAAAAATCTCTGAGGTCGTAAGTTCTTTTCACAGTGTACTTACAGTGGATTTTGGTTTTAAATGAGAACACTTTGGCTGAAATGTTACAAAGAAAACATTTATTAAACATTCAAAGAAACATCCTACAAATTATTATTAACAACAAAAAAAATCATATTACAAATACTAGTTATCCTCTTTAGTTTCAATAACAAATTATGAATTTATATCTCCTTTATTCCTTTCTTTCAAATTAATTAATTTTATCTTTAAAAATGCTTTTACCACTAAAATTGTTGCAACAGGAATTTTATCTATGAAATTTTTTAGTAACTTTGTAGCTCTAAAAGAAAAAATGAAAAGATTCTATTTTCATTAATTAAAAGTTTCATTTTACTAGTATCTCTTCTAGTAATAATCTACTAAATTTTCTTTAAATAGATAAACATTTACAAAAAATTACTTTAAACATAATACAGGTTATTAATCAAACAGATAATATACAGCGTCTATACCACAACGCCGATTTAAATAAAAAACATTGTCTGAGTCCGAATGGAAAACTGATATCATACAAGTTGAAGTTCTACGGCTTGTATAGGATTCTCCCTCGTTCAGAAGTTGTTTTCTCCAGTTGTTGAGAATATTCATAACTCGCGTACATAATTTATTGTCTTTTATGTTCCCACGTTATTGTCATTGAAACACGTTCTTTATAGATTTTTTAAAACACTTTCGATCTCTATTTGAGACAAAAAATCAAATGTACATTGTTCTAAAAGAACCTAGAAACTCTTTCTACGATCTTATCTCTCCAAACACTAGACTTCGACTTTGAAAAACACAACTTGTCCATTTTGAGCGGTTAACTCTAACTCCACAAAACACATCCAGTCCCTTCAAGCTCTGGACTTAGACTGACTTTACCATGAGGCAAATTCTTACTTCCGAAAGCGTTCCTTCCGGTTACTGTTTCCACGTTTTACCGCACTGCCGTAAAATACAAATGATTTACTTAACATAACAAACAAACTAAATTACATTAAAATTAAACATAATAATTCATACTGTTGTCTTGAAAATCCATTTTTCTTTTATTAATGACGTTACTAAATTTAAATTATTATTTGAATTTATTATCTCTTTGGCTTAACCGCGTCTTTTAAATGAGTCTATTTTAAAATCTGACTTTTCACATTGTCACATTTGTGACATCAAGGTGGTGAATTCTTCTTTGTAAAACTTCAATTTTTGCTAAGTTATGAATTGTAATTTTGTTTTTTTGTAATTATTGTATAAACATTGTAAGGAACAATAAATTTCATATTCATATTCACTAGCTGTTGAAGGAAGATGGATGATGCTTTGTCATTATAAAGACAGTACAACCAAAAATTAGTGTAAGATATGCTAGAAACTGTTATGTTTAGTGTACTCAATACACTAATAATGTGTAAAAATCATTTACAGGTTGACTAAACCCTTTTAGAAATAATAAAACTAAAAAACTAATTGAATACAGGAAAGAAGCTTTTTTCTAACATTTAATTTTATAAAAACATATACTAATCACAATATTCTTGTTTCAAAGCTATTAGATAATGATGGATTGTTCATATTATTGATGGAATTTAATAGGACAATTGTCATCATTTGTATAAAAAAAAAAGAAAACAATATTATGATAGTATGAATCAACTCCCATTATCAAGTAATAAACCTAGAATGTGAGAAGTGTGAAAAGCGATACCATAGCCTAGTGGCCTAGGCCCATGTTGTTAACTGAATCTAAAAAAAAAAGGAGAGAACCCAGGGCTAAGCTTTATTAATTGATAATGGGACTTGATTCATATTCTCAAAACTTGGTGTGTGTGTGTGTATATATATACAGGGGTGGTGAAAAGTCCCGGAACGGGTTAATATTTTCTTAACTGTTACAGATGGAATACACTGTTACTGGGCATAAAACACTATTTTACCACAATTTCAATGAGCCGCTACCACTTCGGGGGGACGGCCCACAAGGAGTCGGAAGAAAATCTTAAATGAGAGCGTGGGTTGAGTTGTACATCAAATTAAAGGTCTTTAATAGCAGAGTACAATGCCACAAATCCGTCTTCAAACGGACAACCGAGCCGGAAATAGCAGCCATTCAAAGATGGCTTGAATTTGAAATTTTTAGGTGCTGAAAAGTCTTGAATCGGTTTAGTAATTTATTACCTAGAAGAGTAAATTTTTGCAAATTCAACAGGTTGATATTCCTACTTTAACTTTGGAATGTTTAAACGTAAGATCTCAGAGCTGGAAGGAAAATTTTAATGTGTTACATTAGATTACACACAGCTACTTATCAACTTATAAAAATTTAACTTCTACATGGCATTTAAGATGGGTTACATTTTCAAGTCATTTTTGTTTCTAATTTCAACTAATTTAATTTTTTTTTAAGTTTTAGGGGTGTCTTGTATTTTATAGAACTCTATTTTTGTCCGAGAACATTTCGATTTATTTTATTCTATAAACATAGTAATAAGCTCATTTTTTGTTTGGCCAAATAAAAAACAAATACAAAATAAAATATCAATATTTACTATAAATTATTAATTTACAACAATGAATAATCAGTTAATAAACTATAACAATAAAACAAACTAATAAAATATAACAATACATACTGCAATAGTTAATCATTTATAAAATAGTACAATAAATAAATGAAAAATGGAAAACAAAATTATTTTAAAGTCATAAAATTTTTAAGAAGATAACAGAATGTACTGAGTAGAGAATTGTATTATTTACAATAAAATGAAAATATAAAATTGCCAAGTATGGCTAATGAACTCTCTTATAAAGTAAACAGATTCTGATAGCAAACGTCGTCTTGGGCTGTTTTTAAATTTTATCAAATTTACGCTCAGTCTTAAATAATCCAGAAGTTTATTGATAAATTCAACATTTGGATGAAAGAAAAGCTTTTCGAGAATATTTAGCCTATAAGGCTGATGTATCAAAAAGTTAGAACTTCTTGTGTTATAACTATTAAAATCCTTGTTGCACAATGCATACCATTTTGTCCAATAATAGATTACATGTTTTCCTTATTGTTTAGGGGCAATAAAACCTCGAAATCATCATCACCATAAGAAAATAAAAAGAGAATAAAATAGAGACCCCCAGCCCTTGAATACTCTAATAGCATTAGGGTTGGAAGAGAATAAGAATTGTTCAAGAGGAACCTGATTGGAAAGATGAAAGAAAGGTATCTAATCTAACCAAAGACTAGATGAAGAAATATGTAGAACCAGCTTAGGTACTTTGGGATTACCACACTCATACTCACTATAAGTGAACCTCTAAGAGGAAATTGTATTATAGTTTCAAATATGTATAAACATAGAAAAGTCAAAATTTCCATTCCTTAAAAGTTTTTCTGTAGGATGCCATTTTTTAAAAACCCCAATATACTTTTAATCAATTTGTAAGCTTAACACTCTATGTATCTCATTCATTGAAGAATCACCCCAAAAGGCAACTCCATATTTAAATGAGGATAAATAAGTCAATAGTAGGACATAAGTTATCATTTGGTACAACATTTTTAAAGATTTTTAAGAGAAAAATACCAGAACTAATTTTTACACAGATATCATATATATATGGGACTTCCATGTAAGGTTACTGTTTATTACCAGACCTGAGAATTTAGTGCATTTCACCTCTTTTAGGACATAATCTGTCGTATAATAGTGGGAGTAAACTGTAGATCATTATGCTTCAAACTTAGTACATAGCAACAGTTCTGTCTGAATTTATAAAAAAAAATAATTCCTGTAAATTAATGAAAAAGTACCAACTTCTTTTATAGATTCTTGAACATGCTGTTATATGTCCTTAAGTACACAAATATTTTCAAAAAGTATAGGTGAAACAATAGATGAACACATAAATAGCAATCAAAGACGTTTTACCCAATCACTTTTTCCTTTTAATTTTATTAGTTTGGGTCCATCATTTAAGGGATTTTTCAATGAAAAAAATCACATAAATTGAAACTGGTGTAGCTCTTTATAATAAACTTCCTAAACGTTTGAAACTACTCAAAATTGTCATATATTTAAAAATAGCCTTAGAGATAATTTTGCTGTGGGAGTTTTTTTACTCTGTTGGTTCCTTGAATATAGAAAGTTTTAGCAAGCTTCACTTTACCTGTGGCATTCTACTGTTTTAAAATAATTTATTGTTCATTGTTCCTTGGCTATATATATTGCTTGATATATATTTATTTATTGTTTTTAATTGTTAAATATTTATAATTTTAACTGAGTTTTCAGTATAACAAACACACAGAACACAATTCTCATAAAAAGATACGCCTAAGTATCAGACGCGTTTCAACGACAAGGTCGTCCTCTTCAGTGGTACACCAGCTACACCAACCAAATCACAACCGAATCCAACGTTGCATCGAACCCATATATATACAAACTTAAGGGGGTCGTGGCTTATCATTTTACACTGCCAAAGCGATAGTACAAAATTACAAAATTAAATACTATGGATGCTTGGGAAACTTTTTATATTAATAGGCACCAAAACACAATTGTAAATAATGAACCAGGACCTATACAAAATTCTATATTAACGTAAAATATAATATATAATGTTAAAAGTTGGGTTGGTTCGATTGTCTTGATTTGGCTGTATGTTAAATCTTAGGTAGCTAAACTGACACGAGACGCGTACTATTGCCTTGGCAGTGTAAAATAATAAGCCACGGCCCCCTTGATTTTGTATAAATATATAGACTTTTTATATTAATAAGTAACAGGACTTAATTGTAAATAATGAACTAGGACCTATGCAAATTTCTATATTAATGTAAAATGTAATATATAATGTTAAATGTAGGGTTAGTTCGATTATTTTATATCAGCTATATGTTAAATCTTAAATAGTTAAATTGACACGTGGCACGTACTATCGCTTTGGCAGTGTAAAATGATAAGCCACGCCCCCCTTAAGGTTGTATATATATATATATGGGTTCGATGCAACGTTGGATTCAGTTGTGATTTGGTTGGTGTAGCTGGTGTATCACTGAAGAGGACGACCTTGTCGTTGAAACGCGTCTGATACTTAGGCGTATTTTTTTATGAGAATTGTGTTCTGTGTGTTTGTTATACTGTATAGTTTTTCTCATAAGTCAAGCTCAACATTTAATACTGAGTTTTCAGTTATACTTATATTTAATACAGCCTATTGATTTGTTGCATGCCATTTTATTTCCACACACAATGAATAAATGAATATGAATGTCTTTATTTCACCTCCCCTCCCACCATTTTTATTCTAAATTTGTATTGTATTGATTTTTGATCAACAGAGCACAAATACAAAATTATGGGTACTTTAAAATGTTGGTCGCCATTTTGAAATATGATATATTGGATATAATTTAAAATAAGTTTGAAGTGGGAATTGACATTACTCATATGTGAAGCCACATTTTTTTATTTAATGTTTAATTCATTATTGTAAACAGTTTTTCAGATATGTTTTTACCATGTTTAAAGTTATTTATGAAAAAGTAATGGAAATCTATGAGATTTGACTTTATTAATTTAATTTTTTTTCTATTAAACTTTAGACCAAGAACTAAATTTTTTACATTTATGTATACATCCAAATAAGTAATTGCTTCAATTGATTAACCTGAACAGTTGGAGAAGCAGAATGGTGTTTTTTCTAAGTATCAACCTCATACTCTGTAGGTAAGTATCTGTATTAGATAAGGTAAAATGTTACCTAATCGAGGTATAAGGTCTTTACAGCACTTTAGCTATGACACATGAGAGCACTCATCAACATTAAGTGCAACTCCGCTGACAGCTGATGCATATGTTCCCAATTTTCTCCCTCTCTCGGCTGACCCAATACTGGCTTCAGTTATATTGCTAAAGTGATACTTAAATTGTTACTCTTGTGCTGTTTCATTAAGTTATATAATGGTCATGCTCAAAGGACATTTGTCCTTAACTGTTTACTCTAGCTTAAGGTTAGTTATGATGTTAAAATAATATTTTTAACCTGTTTTATTAATTCATACAATAGTCATGCAAGAAGCACTTTGTCCCTTATTCTGTACTCTAGCTATAGGTTAGTTGTGTTACTAAAATGTTACTTTCGCCCTATTAAATGATACAACAATGGTCATTCTCAAAGCATTTTAAAAACTAGTTCTGCACTTTATCTACCGTTTTATTGTCTCCTCCACCCTTACCTTGCTAAACAGATCCAATAATTATTACTCAACCAACATATAACATGTTGAGAATAACACGTTCTGTAAATAAATAAACATACATCTCTAATAATTATTAAAAATCTTTTTTAATTTAAAACAAGAATTTGAATTTTCATTATTACATAATATTCAATAATGCAATTGACTATGGTGAATGAGCTTCATAATTTATTACATAAATATTTGTACACTTTTACTTGAAAAATTTATTGAATATAATGAAAAAGAAAAAAATGCATTTTACATTCTACTACCAAAGTTGATAAGGCATAATGTGTTAATTTGTGAAAATAAAAATTTAATTTATGCTGATAATTTAAATAAATGTTTCATATTTTTATATTAGTACAGTCACCAGAGAAAAAATATCAACACTAGTTCACACTAAATCACCCTAAGATTTTTTTTTTTTTTTTTTAAGTGTAGGTTTTGGTATGTAGAATAAAATTAAAAATATTTAAATGTGTAGATTGGCTGTTTTTTAAAATTTTTGAATCAGTCAAAGTTCAAAAATCAGGTTTTTGTAATTATATACATACACATAAATACAGGGGTGCTGAAAAGTCTGGAGACGACTTAATATCTTTTATATTAATTTGGCAAGAACAGTAAAACTCTGCAAATCCATTTGGTTGCTAAACAAAACAACTACATTCTAAGCCTCTTACCAACTCTTCAACTCCAATGGGGGACGGCCCACGAGGAGTCAGTAGAGAATCCTAAATGTAAGCATAGGTTGATATGTGCATCATTTTAAAGGCTTCGTCAAGAAGAGATAAATTCCGCAAACCATACTTCAAAAGGGTTAGCTCATTAAAAAATGGCGACTGATCAAAGATTTTAAAAATTATTCATTAAATATCTGCAGGATTGCCGAATATTTGTTCATAGACAAAGCTGGAAAATTAAAACTTTGGAAAGACGTATTGAACTTAAAAAGCTATTTTTAAGGGTGATCAGTTACCATTCATCTCTAATGGAGGACAGCCCACCAGGAGCCAGAAGAAAATCTTAAGAGTAAGCATAGGTAAAGATATACAACATTTTAAAGTGCTGCTCAAGAAGAGATTAACCCTCCAACTGGTGATCGACCACTTTTTGCCTAAAAGTGGTCGATTCATTATTCATGGCTCACTTCACCAACTAAAAAACACGTATTTTGCAATTCAACGTTACGCCCACTTAGAATGGTCCTATCGCAATAAATAAAATACCGTTGGAAAGCTAATGTTCCGTAGATGCATAATCATGCTAAAAAAAATACCACAAAACGTTATAAATAATGTTCCAAAAATTGATGAAGTTTGCATATTTTTGATGCGAAACGTCAAAGTTTTACGTTAACAAGTTTTAAACAAAACATTCGTCTCGTTTGCCTATTTTCCTTATTTCCAAATTACTGTCAGTCAGATATAACCTAACACTGCTTGATAGATCGCGTCTTTCTCTTCAAAACCGTCTTTTTCAAATGTTTCCAACTAGTACAGTTTTTATTATATAAAAATTAAACCAAATCAAGAATTTAAACGCTATTTTACACGCTAAAAATTACATTTTTTGTAATTCAACTTTTATCCTAGTAGATATTATATTATCGAAATGTATTCTATACCATTGAAAAGGTAATCTTTCAATCTTTCATAACCAGGTTGAGAAAAATTAAAGTTGCGTAAAATAGAAAAACACTACTTGACTGAAGTTGACGTTCATAACGCCAGGTTCCGACAATTTGCCGCGGCGAGTTTTATATAGAAAATATCACCTATATGTTCATATATTTTTTCGAAATGGTAAAACTTGTCCAAATGTTACAAGTTGACAATATTATATAGTATTTTTCTTCCTCTTTCGAACTATGAAGACGAAATCATCCTAAGTTATATAGTTTACGAGTTATATACAGTCTACGATGTGGCTTGTTGAATTTTTGGTCTCCTTGAGATTTCGGAGTCCCTAGACACTATTCTATATTTCTACGTTGCTGGCATTGATTTTGCCGTTATATTTTACTACATTCGAAAGACTAGGTTTCAATCTTTAATTTTGTGTATGTTACAAACTTGTGCATTGAAAATTAAGGTTTTGTTTTGATCCCGGAACAAATGCAATGGTGTGATGTAAATACTGTAACAAATGACTTAGCGCATATAGTTTGGGAATACATATTTATTCAATTTTGAAGGTTTGTTTATACAAATTGTATATATTTTGTATACAAGTTACAATATATGTGTTTTTATACCTAAAGTTTATGTTTTTAGTGAATTTCTAGTTTGTGAAAGGTTTATTTTTGTCATAACCTAAAAGGAAAATGTTAAGTCTAAGCGATATGCAAATTGTCTTATATATAGTGTTTTATATGATTATACAAGTGAATATGTGTGTTATTCTTTGTAAAGTATATATTGTCTTAGTAAATCTAATGATATTGTCTTAGGCCTAGCTTTACAAAGTTACTAATTACCTCTAAAAGGTTGACGTGTCACCCTAACCTTCAATCGTCAGAATACCAATTTTTGAAAAATCTTTTTTTTATTTAGAAAATGTAACATTATTATTTTTTTCCCCTAAATATTTTCACAAATATATTAGAAATCTCAAGTAATGGTTGAAAAAATTGCAAAAAATGTATTAGTATGTTTTTGATCACCATTTCTGTGAAATTTCTGCTCCGTTACTTTTAGATTTTTTGGTATTTGACCAAAAAACTCCAAATTTGATACATCTAACTTTTTTTTTCACTACACACCTACATTCTATGCACCTTTCTGGACATAATGATATATAGAAGTTCTGTATAAAATATATTTTACTATTTTTATTGTTTTTTGGAAAAAATAAAGAGAAAATTCAGTTTTTACGTAAAATATTTTTTTACATTTTTAAAATGTAACAAATTTATATTTTTTTTTCCCTAAATATATTCACAAATAATACACAAAAATTGTGTATATCTTAGAAATAGGTAGTAAGCTATTGATTTTGGGTGATACAGATTTTTCTGAAAAAAAGTTAATATCATTTTTGACATCTAACATACTTACTCCAAAACCGTTCCAAATTTTTTTTATTTTTATTACATAGATGAATTCTATGCATCTTTCGGAGAAAAATGATATCTTATAAGTTAGGTTTTGTACACAAATAATATATTTTATTAATTTTTACAAATTAAGACAAATTAACATACGCCAGATTCACCAGTTAGAGGGTTAATGCTGCAAACTACACTTCAAAAGGTTGATCCGTTACGCAATGGCAGTTACTTTAATTTATAAATTATCTAAATTTCTCAAACGTCAATTGTTGTATTACATTACTTTTCCTTAAAAAGTTGTTTATGTGGTATTATTAATAATAAATGTGTACTATATTTGTGATGTTGTTAATAAACAAAGATTATGTAATTAAAGTGAATAACTAGTTAAATTGTTTATTAAGAAATTGTATCAGGCACAATTTAAAAAAATTAATTTCCTTTATATTTAGCTTAGACATTATTACAACGAGGAAATGACCAATGCATTATTCATAGATGGGTCACCCAAATGGTTATCATTTTGTTATCGCTATCAAAATGGTAAACCATTAGGATGCTGTCACGGGAAGGCGAAGAGAATTCGTCTAAGAAATATCAATAAGGATATGGAACCATGAGGAGTCGGCAATAGGAAGGTGAGGAAGCATCAAGTGTAGAGCAAATCAAAAAATTCTTGGAATTCTATTATAGTCATTGGGATAGCTGTGGAAAGAAAGCTTAGGATATTTAACTTGTAAATGAGTTTAATGTTGAATGTTGGTATAAGCATATCAGAGATAACTGTAATTAATTAGAGATGCCTTACATGTATTAGAATCATTAATAATAATGAACTAAAGGAGTTGTCAAGACAAATATTTTTATTGCCCAAATCATTTTATTTGAACCCGACTCCTAAAAAATGGTGCATCAGCCATGTTTTTAGTTTTTACAAAAAAAAATTAATTACTATGTTAAAAGAAATTGGTTTTTTAATTTTTACTAAAAAAAATTGTGATTTGTGTATGCTTTGAACTTGTAGAATTTTTGTTTTTACTAAAGATTTTTAATTATGTGTGAGCAGTAGTATATCAGGTGAAAAGGAGAAATTAGTATTTGAAGTAATGTTTTGTTAAGATGGTTACTGTAATTGACTGCTTTCATTCTGTGTTCTGTTTTAATTTATTTGAAATATTGCAAAAATTTTGGTACAACACACCTTATAGTGATGGATGTGTTTAAAATGACCGATTTTTGTAAATGGTGGTATTTTATTTTATTTAATGGCCCTTACAAAAGGTGAAGCCATTGCTTTCAGGTTTATACCCGAATTATAGACAGTAAAGTTAAATTTGTATTTTGTTTTGTTGTTTTTAGGCTCCAGTAAGTTTGGTTACACTATTGTAGAAAATTAGTGAATTGAGTAACAGATTGACTATAATATTTTGACTAAGCCTATTGAGTCATGTATTTATACGTATAATAGAAAAATCTTAAAATACATCTATTTGATAGTTAAATTTCGAATTTTCTTATTTAGCTCAAACACTGACATGGTCAGCAATGTGTATGTAAGTTGAGGCTAAGCATTAATATTGATTGGAATGCAATATTTTTGTGTGTCTTGATTTTTGTGTGTCCAGATTTAAAATTAATTGTTTTTTATACCAGTGTCAAATTTAACTAAACAATAATATAAATTTAATTAATGTTAATACTGTAACAAAATGTTTAGTTTTGCTGATTTGTGTATAAAAGTTAGTTTGCAACTCATTATTTAGGAGTTTTCCCAGAAATTTTCTCTACTCAATTTAATTAATTTTATTTTTCATCTAAATTTTCTAATTTTTATTATAAATTTATATCATAGATACTGGCATAATAACATATGTGTCTCACATTTTGAACGAGCAACTTTGGCAAATGAGTGACAAAAGTATTATGGGAAAAGTAACATATTTTCCAATGTACTTGAAGAACGTGGTGTTAGCATATTTTGAAAACTTAGAAAGAAAACAGAGAAACTTAACTTGTGCTGAGGTAAAACATAAATTCACCACAATTTTTGCACCAGGATAAGAGAAAGCTAAGTTATTAATGCGTTTAAACAACAGAGTGCAGTTATCGGGAGAATAAAATATAAAAAAACATAGGACATAAACATATGTAGTAAAATATAGGACAGATAATGAACTATTGTTAGATGTTAATATGAAATAACATAAACTGTGTAAATATATTTAAAAAAGACTAAATCCAGCCTTGTTGCAACAAATTGCCATGTTGGATAACACTATCATAAAAAAAATTAGACAACAATAGTCAAGCTTACGATCGGGCGAGTTAGGTGATGCAAGAAAGCTTGAGAATAAATTCAATTTTTAGTCTCAAAGACCAGGAACAATGAACAGAGACAAACTGTTAAATATTTTGATGGCAGCAAGGCTAGAGAACTTACTACTGCACAAAAATGGACAGGACCATAGTAATGAGCGGTATGGGGTCAGACAAGATAGCAGTTAATAAATAAGAGAAAAATTGATGATACAATGGGTATGGGGAGAGAATGAACAAGAGTGATTGGTGAGGGGATGATACATGCGAAGCTCACAAAAATGAGCAAAGTAACGTTATGTGAGAGTAAATAGAATGCAATTTAGGGATAATTCATGAGATAGATATAGGGTGAGAAAAGAGGAGGGAGGGAGATATAGTTACAGGAGAAAAAAATGCAGGGAAACAAGATTGCAGGCGGAAACAAGATTTCAGGGCTCTATATGCTACAGGTGTAGCAGACAAGGTCATTTTGCATGTGAGTGTCGAGATAGGAGTAAAAAAAAACTATTGAAGCCAGGACTGTGCAAAACATACTCCATAGCACCAAAACAGCCTTAACACCCATATGTATGTCCTATAAGACGAGAAAAACCATCATATTGATATGCGGCGATATACTATGCAGAAAGCAGAGCAGTAATGATGTATACAGTTCATAAAAACACAACAATGTAAGAAAATTCCCAGTGGTGTTGTGACAACAGACATGTATGAATGACCTTGCTCACTACATTATGCTACGAAAGCAAGAAGTTCGATGACATTCACCACAATTCTACTTTACTCAAACAAAACATGTTCCAGAAACAAAATGCAAATTATTTTAAATACAACTTTGTCGCCACAAAATTCAGTTTTAGCAATGCACATACAGAGGCATAAAGGAAATATTAAGGTACCCATATATTTATATACGGGATCTCTTGTTTACACAACTCTTTTAAGCACTTAACTGCGCCCATCGAGATGGATAACGTTCTTTATCACCAGTGAATATGACACTAATATCGGTGACTGAAAGGGGTTTTGTTCAATTTCAAATACAGAGTGTGATGTATATGAACATATTACTCACCTCTAGAAACCAGTTAATGTGTATACTTTACTGAAGTGTGACCTTTCCGATTATTCTATGTTTATTGGTTAGAGCTCGCTCGATTGGTGGAGTTGTAGATTTTTTTAGCATTAAGCCAGTATTAAGTACAGATTTTAAGAAAAAAATTAACATAATTAAAAAATAATAAAACAGTTTAAATCCTCACACATATTCGACATCAAAAGTTCAACAGTGATATAATATTTACTATAACAAATAAATTACAATTACAATGCCCTAAAATTATAACAAATTATTTATTATAATAATTTAGTTATAATATATTTGTAGCACTGGGGAGTACAACTTTGTGATTAAAATACTATTGATGAAATTAAACTGTTTTGGCAAGAATTGTGTAAAATTTAATAAGTTATACCCTAGCTCATTTTTCATTTTATTACTATTAAATAGACAAGCATACCTCAAAGATGATATGTGTGTTTATCAGTCAAAATACATACCGAATAAACTCCACCTTGTGAACTTGCTGGCGAGACACAGTTGGACCGTGGGTTCACTTTTTCTTCTACGACTCCAAGTGTGTTCCATCCAGTTTCATCAATTACATCTGTTTCAAGGTATGTCAATCCTTAAAAAAATGCAATAAAAATAATATAGATTATATAGAGTATTGTCTCATTTTTTTTTAAATTGTGAGAAAAATAACGAATAAATAAAATAATATCAGGAGAGAAATTTGTTTTTAATAAAACGCATTACACAAAAATAAAAATATTATTTATGTGTAAGAAAGAGATGGGATACCATACAAAAATAATAGGGATTTTTAAAACGTGTCTAAAAAATAATAAATGTAGATTTGGTATTTAGAATCAACTATCGCATCCATTTTGTGTTACAACAGGGATAAGACAAGGTGAGCCCATAACTGTGATACTGTTTAACATGCCTTGGAAATAGTTACATGAAAAATTGTTCAATTATAATTAACAGGCATATTAAAACAAGTAATGGTATACAATAATGATATGGCATTGACTGCAAGGAATAGAAAGTCACTGCTGTATAAGATTTGGTGCTAATATCAGAAGAGTTGGCGCTAGAAATAAACCTATACAAAACCAAGTATTTATGGGCTCCTGATACCAATTCAATTCTTTGAGACCAATACCTCTGATTCCAAAACTAAGAGGGGGGTAGTATGGAAAGACATTGTGGAGAGAGTAGAGAATAAGAGGTGAGAAGAAGTTGTGAATGATCTCAATACCAATTCTGTACTAGGAGGTGAAGTAATATAGAAAGACAGTATGGAGGAAACGGGGAAAAGAGAAGAAGCTTTGAAAGAGAGGTATTAAAATAAGTATTAATAACAAATTCTAAGTTTTAATAATTATGATATACACTACATCATGACAACACTGTTGGTTTGTCTGTGTTAGTGAGATAAAGTAATTGAAGAAAGTGTAAAATGGTGGGTTGTTTGTTTTTTTGGTACAGCTCAGTTATATGTGGCACAACTATGATGGGGATCTTTGACAAAGGCATGTTTATACCTGAAGCTATTTGACAGTTTTGAAACAAGATTATTTTGATTTATTAGTCTGTTATAAACTAGTGTTAGTAGCAAAACTAATATGTGAAGCTGGCTTGTGTAGTCTCGTGCTACTAACTGAAGTGAAAGCTTTTAACTCTTGTAGGCCGAACACTAGTAGATTCGATATGCAATCTCCATGGTACAGCCTGAAACTCAGAAATTAGAGGCTCTAATGCTGCTATCTAATGGCTCATTTCTGGTAACTTGAAGGACAGCATGCTGTATTTCATGCTCCAACTCCTCCCACACAAGCGCATTCTGAATTGAACCCACTAAACTTAAACTGTTTTACTCAGATATTGAAACCAGATATCTATTATCCAGAGTGAAATAAACGCATAAACAAAATACTTTCCTACTTTAAACCATCCAAAGATTGATGAAAGTGTGTTCTATACAAAAAAGCATATGTACATATGTAGCATTTTAAGTTACAGTGCCTAAAAATCACTTGCAAGTACTTAAGATCTTATGTTTGGCAACCTTAATTTTATGTAACACCAAATTTTGATGAAAACAACCATGTTATTACACAACTATTGACGGTTTACAACTAATCCTACTTAAATAAAAATTTTCTTTATAATTATATTGTAATAATGTGAAAAATCAGAGTTTGTAATAGGTTTGAAAATGAGCGGTTAACGAAAATAGAGTGGGAGGTTGTTTAAATCATAAATTGTATTTAATAAATTCATTTATAAGGGGAAAATAGATTTTCAAGACAACAGAATAAATAACCATGTTTAATTTTAGTATAATATAGTTTAATTAATAATATATTTATGTAAATCTATGTGTTTTACGGTGATGTAAGTGAAGTGATTGGAACAGCCGAAATGTTTAACCGGGAAAAACACTGGAGGGAGTGAGAGAAGCCTCATGGCAACAAGTAGTCTTAGTTGGGAAGTTGGACTGAGAAGATGTGTTCTGTGGTCAGTCGAAGTCCAGCACGTTTTCTTTTATATAAAGTAATTGTTCAAAAACGGAACTTAAAATGTTGAAGTGTATAAGAGAACAATTCCAACGTTGAGATAAATTAATTTTGTGTGACGAACAGTATTGGTTTTGTCTTAATTGGACAAAGTGTTCAATAAATGACGTGTCACGTATAAAGACAATAGACTGTCGCGCGCGCAGAGTTATAATGGTCGAATAATGAACAGTTAAGGAGTGCGGAAAATGAACTAATTACGCTGAAAGACATTCGTAAAATACAAATGCAAGGTGTGATTGGAGCAATTTCAATCAAACTAGTTCTACGTGGACTACACAAAAGGACTTATCTTCGATGCCACGTTTTACACATCATTACAGGACAAAAGGATCGACGTCAACGGACTGGTAAAAATGTGTTATTCAACACAAAGAACTTAATTTGTATATTATGTGAAATTTAAAATGTTTTATATTCTAAATTTTATAATCAGATACTTTAATAATTACGTTTACTAAATGAATAGATAATAGATGTCTATTGACATAAATTTTTTTATAAAGTAAATTCAATAATAAGTAACAGATGTTTCAATCTGTTTTGATTTAATAAAATACTTAACAAGTTGCAACTTAAAAATAAATTCATGTTTTAAAAAAGTAGACCTTCTTCAAAGGTAACAATAATAATTTTAATTAGGATATATATATTGAATGTATATGTATAATTTAAATGATTTTATGCTTAATAAATCCATGTTAATATTTCAGCAGAATTGTTCTCATTACAATACCAGGTTTCACTGTGAGTACACTTTTGAAAGAACATGCGACCCCAGAGACAATAAATTTATTAAATTCATTTTTTTTTTTTAGATAAATAATGACCAATAGGTCTGGCGCCCAATATTAATCAATTAACAATAATTAAATTTAATTTCAATATTAAATAAATAACGTAAGAACTCTTCAAGTTCAAAAAAAAAATTTTTTTTATTTTTAATAGTTTCACTATTCACTAAAGGCTCCTTTTTCCAAATACTTCAAATGGCGCTTCAACTGAGGGCTTTTAAGTCGAAATAAAACAGTGAAATTGGTGTAATGAGAATAGTTCAAAAAGGTAAGGACATTGTTAACAATAGGAAATATTCTCTTGAAAATTTTTTTTGTTTGTTAAGTATAATAATTTCAATAAGTTAAATAAGAATAAGATGGAATCAGAAATAATAAATAATAATAGTGAACAGGTAGGGTTAGAAGTTGAAATTCCTTTAAATAATGTAGTACAAACACTACAAAATAATGAGCAAATGGATGAACAATTTGCACAAAATATGCTAGATCAAGATTTAGATAATAATGATAGTAATAGCAGTAGGTGTTCGAGTGTGAACGAAAATAGTAGTTCAGGTTCAGATCTTAATGGGTTTAGCAGTGATGGGATTCAAAATAGCAAAGAACGGTGTAAAAGTATAGATCGAAAAATGGTAGGAATATTAGGGGTAAAAACTGCAGAAGAAAATTCAGATAAGGAATTAGGGGATGAAGAAGTTAGGGTAATTGAACAGGTTAGTGTAATTGAACAGGACAGAGTATATAGGGGTAAAACAAATAGTGATCAAGGTATGAGCATGGAGAAAATATATGAATTGTTAGTAAATAAATTTGAACAAAGCAGTTTGAAAATAAATAATAAAATTGATCAGAGTAATGTAGATAATGATAAAAAATTTGAAAATATGAATAATAAATTTGATAAAAATAGCTTAGAATTAAAACAAGAATTTAATATTAAATTTGAACAAATGAGGTTAGATAGAGAACAATGTTTTCAAGATTTAAGACAAAATATTAAACAGAGTAGTGTAAAGTTAGGTAATAAAATTGATAATTGGACTCAGGAATTAAGACAAGAAAGATTAAAAAATTAGATAATAGTTAAGCCTAATGCAAGTCAAAATGAGCCTTTAGAAAATAATAAATTAAAGCAGATAATGGGTGATGTTGAAATTAATAAGTCTGGTGGGGTTAAATGTAGTATAAATGATTCAAAAAACAATGTAGGAGTAGGCCTAAATAATCTAATAACAAAGGAATCAGGTGTTTATTTTAAAAAACAAGTGTATCATAATGTAGAATTTAAAAAATATGCAATGCTAAAATTTAAGAGTATCTTTCAAATTCAAGAACAGATAATTAAAAGTTTTTATGAACAAAGTAATTTTGAATACAAGTTTAAAAAAGAAATAGTAAAGGAAGGTTTTGTGATAATGTACAAATTTGGTGGGGTGAGAATTTCCAGACTGACAGCTGAGGAATGTGGGTCATTGTATTGTGAGTTGTTTATGAGGGGAGGGAGTGATAAAAGTCTGTCAATAAGACACAATGACAAGGAAGACTCTTTTGTTGAAAAAGGACTAGTGACAGAATCTAGTTTAGAACAGGTCTCTATGTTAGAAGAAGTAATCATATATTTCAAACTCTTTCACCAATCGGGTAATCACAGAAAGAAACAAATTAATATAACTGGGTTTATTGTAAAGTTTTTGGAACGACTGAGTAATAATGTAGAGACATTTTATTAAAAATATACGGACTAGATTTTGAAAACAATGTTAATAAGTTAGTTAAGAGTTTTTGTTAATAAATAGTTTTGAGTTTGAATAATGTATAGTTTATATTTGAAATAGTAATGATGTGTGTATTAGTAAATAAATAATAGGCCAAGCTTAAAATGTTAAGAGATTTAGTTTAACAAAGTATTAGGTATTTGCTAAAGTGAAAACGATCGATATCAGTAGATAACTCTGAATGTTGTTTGTTCCAATATAAATAATTATAGAACGTGACGAGATAAGCAAGTTGATTAGAAGGAAGGGTTTAGTGAATCTATAGGAAGTAATAATATTTAGTGTTGAAGAAATAAGATTTAATATTGAATGAGGACGTTAATATTAAATATTTAATAATGTGATGAGAGTTGAATCTGGTTGGAGCTAAAAGGTTTTCACGTCTTATCAGTAGACAGAGATATTGCGTCATACAACTAGGGGAGATTGTTTATCCCTTAGTCAGGTATAAATTCCTTGCATCAACGTTAAGGCTGAGATACAGTGTGTTAGAACAATACTGTTCTAGAAAATAAAAAACTTTTGATTCGTCATTATGAAATAACTAGTGTTCTTAAATAAAAAACGTTTAAATGAAAGATAGTTGGTATTAAGTAGAGTATCTAGAATAAAAGATTGATTACTTGAATAACTTTTACAGAATAAAATGTAAATTCCTAAATAAAGAACTTAGAATAATTTAAAATAATTTTTTTTGAATTAGGATAATAGTAGGTAGAAAGGAATACACAAGCAATAAATCTGCGATGCTAGGAATACAATCGGTAAAGAGGACAATATTTCAACTTCGGGTGAACCGATTTTAATGAAATTTTTTATGAATTTAAATTTTTTTTCTTCGAATACATGCATTTTAAAAACATGAACATTTGGGAGGTAGGAGGAGTTTGTGTTGTTGGAAGAAATTGTTTTATTCGCAAGAATGAAGCAATTTCGGGACTGCACGAGGGGCGTGTTGTGAAGTTGAAGTGTGTGGTGGGCGGTATTTCGAATCGAGTAGAGATATCGCATTTCAACCATTGCATATTTTAAAGTCATAGCATGTTGCTTCGTGTTAGAGTTCAGAGTGTGATCATAAGGACACATGTAAAATTTTAGAGCAGTTAGAAGGACTGTAGGGGCGGCAGAGGAGTAGAAATGCATAAAATAATATAAAAAATTCATAAAAAATAAAATAAAAAAGGTATAATAAATAAAAAACAAAATAGAAAATGGAACGTTGGAGGGTTTTATTAATTGAAGTTCGGCCGGGGTGTCTTACATCAATTAAAGCAAATTGTCTAATTGATGTAAGGTATCCGGGCCGAGTTTTGAAAAATAAAATAAGAAAAATATAAAATATACAAAAAACAAAAACAAAAAATTGTCATATGACTCATGTAAATGAAATACAGTATAGTTAAAACTTTGACAATTTTGAGAGGTTTAAGAACAAAGAGTTCTTGTTTGTATTGAGAAATACAACAATATTGTAGAAGAAGTCAAGAGAGAACAAAGAGTTCTTGATTATATTGTAAAATATAAAATTTGGTAGGCGAACTGTCTTTCGGGACAGGATGTAGCTATGTTCAAAAAATGATACGACGAAGGACCTAAATTATCATTTAGAGAATATAGTGACTTAGGTTTAATTGGAAAACCTATAAAAAAATCCAACGTAGTTGTTTAAAGTTCTGTCACATGTAATTTTGGGCAAAAAACGTAAACAATGACTTCTGTTTGTAAGTGTCATAAACTTTCATAGATATAGGAAAAGTTTTTTTTGGGTCTATTCTAACAAGTAGTAACAGATGTTGAGGGAAGTAGTCAAGGGACAATAGGACAATCCTTTCATGATGAAAGGAGGGGATTTTGTTGAAAACAAAACTTAGGAATAAACCGGACGTGACAGAAAAGGAGTTTTTATGAAATAAAACGAATAATTTCGTAAAATTGTAAAAATGTTAGTTGATTAAGATAAATAGTTTGAGGTTAAGTTGTAAAATGATAATTTGAATGTTTGATGTTAATAAATAATAAGGATTAGTTGATAATATGATATGAAAAATTGTTAGTTTTAAGTGATTTATGGTATGGAAAATGAAGAATAGTTTGTAAAAGTTAGAGAATCTATGTAAGAATTTGCCAAGACAAATATAATAGAATTTTTATGTTTTTTGATCTAAAATAATGAAAGAAGGATGTTAAGTTTTTGTTTTTAAAAGAAAAAAGTAGGAAAATAATAATAATTAGAGAGATTTTAATGAATTTTATAGAAAAGATAAATAAGTAACGTTTTTTAAATAAATAATAATGGAATTGGAAATAATAGATGATTTTAAGAAGTTATTTGATAAAGGTATTTGATGATTTAGATGAAAAGAGGTGTTTAGCTGGGAAACAATGTAAGATTGTTTTTTAGGAAGTTTTTGTATTTAAGTAATAGATGACTAAGGAGATTTTAATGTGAAGCAGTTTAAATGAGGGATTTTTTGAGTTTTTTATATGAAGATGGTGACTTTACAGAAGTGTTAAGTAAAGTAGTATTTGTAATATGAAGTTGTTCTGTTGAGAAGCTTTTATAAAAAGGATAATTGGTTGCATTGATGGTAATTTTTAGTTTTTAGGAAGTTTTTTGAGTACTGCGATGATATAAAGAAGGATACGACGATTTTTTATGAAATAAGAGGAGATTTAAGGAGTTCTACGAAATACGGCGATAATTATGTTTTTTAAAGGAAGCTACGATGAAATGAAGAGATTATTTATACAATGATATGTAGGTAACCCGCGGGACTGCATAAGTAAATAATGAAGAATTTTTTTTTAGGGATTAATGCAACTTTAATTATTGAAATATGAAAGATTTAAGATAGAAGGAATTTTTAAGATAAGGTACTAAAAGATAATACAATTGTAAAGAGGTAATTTTGAAATAGATAAGATAAGTTTTGTAAGTTATTTTTTGAAGATATTGATGTCATATATTTTTTAGTAGAAGTAAAGAGTTTTTAGTAATTGTTAAAATCAGTAGTGAACATTTTATCCCAGCAAAACAAAGAATAATTGAGAATTTGATAAAGAATAAGTAATTATTGGATTTAAACTAAAATAAATAACAATGTAAGATTATAATTGAAAATTTTTAATGTAATTTGAAGTGATTTTAAGTAATAAGTAAATAATTTTGTAATGATGTTAAATAATAATGAAAAGTGTTAATTTTTTATTGTATTGAGATGAAAGAAGTATTCAGATGAATAGTTAGAATTAGAAGTAGAATTTCAATAGAGGCGTAGAATATTGCGTCTTGGCAAAGAGATAACATGAGAAAGAAATATCGGATGACAGGAGAGGGATACAGACAGATGTCTACGAGATAAGATTTGAGTGGCATATCCTGTCAATAAAAAGAATTGATGGGAAAGCTTTTAATCAACGGATGTTGAAATAAAAGCGGATGATGGGTTTTCTTTAATAAATAGAGATAAGGTTTAGCGCTAATGGATTTATTTTTAATCTTGATGAGTTATGATAACTAAATAAATAGTTAGGATAGTAAAGTAGGATATTTAGTAAGTAAATTTTTTTTTATTTTATATGAAAAGAGAATATTTCCTACAATGAATACACTTGATGTATTTATTTTCTTTATGTCCTTAACTTCTGAAATAAAAAGTTTTGAAAATCTATTGAAAATTTCTTTTTAATTTTTTTATTTTTTTGAACTGAATTTTATATATATAGAAAAGATTTGTATTACAATACTTGTATTGTAATACAAGCCTTGTGGGGTTTTTGTAATAATGTGAAAAATCAGAGTTTGTAATAGGTTTGAAAATGAGCGGTTAACGAAAATAGAGTGGGAGGTTGTTTAAATCATAAATTGTATTTAATAAATTCATTTATAAGGGGAAAATAGATTTTCAAGACAACAGAATAAATAACCATGTTTAATTTTAGTATAATATAGTTTAATTAATAATATATGTAAATCTATGTGTTTTACGGTGATGTAAGTGAAGTGATTGGAACAGCCGAAATGTTTAACCGGGAAAAACACTGGAGGGAGTGAGGGAAGCCTCATGGCAACAAGTAGTCTTAGTTGGGAAGTTGGACTGAGAAGATGTGTTCTGTGGTCAGTCGAAGTCCAGCACGTTTTCTTTTATATAAAGTAATTGTTCAAAAACGGAACTTAAAATGTTGAAGTGTATAAGAGAACAATTCCAACGTTGAGATAAATTAATTTTGTGTGACGAACAGTATTGGTTTTGTCTTAATTGGACAAAGTGTTCAATAAATGACGTGTCACGTATAAAGACAATAGACTGTCGCGTGCGCAGAGTTATAATGGTCGAATAATGAACAGTTAAGGAGTGCGGAAAATGAACTAATTACGCTGAAAGACATTCGTAAAATACAAATGCAAGGTGTGATTGGAGCAATTTCAATCAAACTAGTTCTACGTGGACTACACAAAAGGACTTATCTTCGATGCCACGTTTTACACATCATTACAGGACAAAAGGATCGACGTCAACGGACTGGTAAAAATGTGTTATTCAACACAAAGAACTTAATTTGTATATTATGTGAAATTTAAAATGTTTTATATTCTAAAATTTATAATCAGATACTTTAATAATTACATTTACTAAATGAATAGATAATAGATGTCTATTGACATAAATTTTTTTATAAAGTAAATTCAATAATAAGTAACAGATGTTTCAATCTGTTTTGATTTAATAAAATACTTAACAAGTTGCAACTTAAAAATAAATTCATGTTTTAAAAAAGTAGACCTTCTTCAAAGGTAACAATAATAATTTTAATTAGGATATATATATTGAATGTATATGTATAATTTAAATGATTTTATGTTTAATAAATCCATGTTAATATTTCAGCAGAATTGTTCTCATTACAATACCAGGTTTCACTGTGAGTACACTTTTGAAAGAACATGCGACCCCAGAGACAATAAATTTAATAAATTCATTTTTTTTTTTTAGATAAATAATGACCAATAGGTCTGGCGCCCAATATTAATCAATTAACAATAATTAAATTAAATTTCAATATTAAATAAATAACGTAAGAACTCTTCAAGTTCAAAAACAAATTTTTTTTATTTTTAATAGCTTCACTATTCACTAAAGGCTCCTTTTTCCAAATACTTCAATATATACAAACATTGTTAAGTAATATTAACAATTTAAAATTTATGATTTCTATAAATGATACTTAGAATGTTTATTAGGACTAAGCTGATCCAGAATTGACTAAGTACTCTCCACCCAATACTGATTCTCAATAAGAAAGGAGGGCAAACCAACAGAGACAATATCGTCTTACAGACCAATAATTGCTCTAGCACCTCAGTTGGCAAAGGTACAAGAAAGAATGATAGCTGTGAGACTAAACTGGTAATTTAGGAAAAGGAATGATTGCTAGCACAGTAACAAGGAGGCATTAGAAAGGACCATCCAACATCTCCGCAGAAAATCCAAATAACACAAGAAATCAAGAACACATTCAATAGATGAGTATTTTAGCCATCTTCGTTGATTTCAAGGGTGTATACATACATATGACACTGTGTGGAGGAATAAGATGGTAAACAAAATGGCAAGTTTAAACATCATAAACAAAATGCTGGGCTGGTTCAATAGGTACTTAAAACAATGGTTGATTTCGATACGATATAACGACTTATACTCCAAATTTAAACAGGATTAACTTCGAAATAAACAGTCTACCAGTATTTTTCACTGAAGTATAAAAACTATGATATTTTGTTGAAGTAGGGTAAGAGTTTTCTATGAAAATCTGAAAACACAAGGTACTTGGATTGGATATCATCTTAGACAACAAGTTAAACTGGGAACATAATATTGAGAACATCAAGTATAAGGCGAACAAAAGATCAAATCTCATTAAATGTCTTAGTGGTATAACATGGGGATGCTCACGGGAGGTTCTAAATACAATCTATAAATTATATATCAAACCTGCGATAATTTACATCAGCAAAGCTGCCATTACAATGTATCCACAGAGGTTGAAACAATGATTTCCCTTGAAACCCATTTAACTTTTCTACTTGCATTACATAAGACTTAGCGGTGAATGTAAAAAAGGAAACAACAACAATAGAACTAAAACAAATCACAATGAACACTATAAATTAATGATTTCCAGCAGAAGACTGCCTGCATGTGTATACAGATGGATAATCGGTGGATGGTTCGGGTAGTGTAGAAGACACTTTCTTCTGCACTGATTTGTCACTATATTGCTGTTGGACAGAATAAATTGACCTTTGATGTTGAGGAGGAGCCCATGAAAGTAGCATTACAAACTTTCATTTAGAGACCAAACTTTTATTCTCAAGATTTTTGGTGGACTCAAGATAAGCCATTTATGCTGTGCTGTTGAACGATCCAGCAACATCTGAGAGTATACAGGAAGCAAGACATCTCCTAAGACAAGCTACAGCACTTAAAACAAAGATGTTGCATCCAGTAGATCTCATCACATATATGAGTGATGGGAAATGACTTGGTTGATACTTTGGCAAAAATCCAAAGTTCGTCGTAAGAACACAAATCATAACTACAACTCACTGAAAAGGCTGATAACAATGATTACAAAATAACACTTTGCTGAAAAGAAAACATCTGTGTGATGGTAAAACCTAATCAGGAATAGAAAAGATGTGGACCAATAACTGAAAAAAACTAAGAAAAGAGGCAATCAAATTTTAGAGTTGAAA
Source organism: Aphrophora alni (assembly GCA_963513935.1). NCBI lineage: Eukaryota > Metazoa > Arthropoda > Insecta > Hemiptera > Aphrophoridae > Aphrophora > Aphrophora alni. The sequence goes on along the minus strand of OY740765.1, from coordinate 20,269,352 downwards.
TTGGCCATGACTGCCTCTCAGCTCATCTATGCAGGTTTGGACTTTCAACCACCGAGGAATGTGGACTGTGCAGGGGACTGGGTTAAAAAATGAATAAGGCCCACTTGTTAAAATATGTGAAGTTCAACCAAAATCTACAATTTAAAAAAATGCTACGGTGGTCTGTATTGGTAAGCTTGCTACTAAATGAGTTGAGTCTACCCTGGGAAAAGCCACTGGAAATTACATTAACCTGATATTACAATATCAGCTACCAGTATCAATTACAGCCCCAGTATCAGCAGTATCATGATGTAACAGGTACAGAAATATCTCGTCAGCCCACCTCTACTGTACAGTGGATATAAAAATAGTCCAGGCAAGGACAATTTAATAAAGCTGCATACCTTAAAAATACAAAATGGCTGTTTAAAGATTCTGAACTAGATTTCATCAATAGTTTAAATTAATAACTCCATAAATTTCAACTTATTTTAAATTGTAAACCAATTTAATGAAGCTCTTTGTTTTTGAGAACTTGATTTATGACTACCAAGCTAAAATAAACTTTTTTAAATTGTTGCACACAAGTAATTTCTTGTGATACACAATCCTGTCTTGTTATTATATAATTCTAATGTAAATTGTTATAGCAACATGAAAACAAAATAATGCGAAAATGCTGAAATATTTTTAATGTAACACAATTATTTGTAAGATGTTGATATATTTCTGAATATAGTGTGTTGTCAATTTTGAATTTTTTTTTTTTTAGAGGGTAAGAAGCCACAAGTAGCCTCTCCACACCGTGACCTCAAATAGATCTATTACAAAGACACTAATAAATTGTTTGCCAAGCTAGAGTGGTGGTAACCACTCTACTAACCTCTACTAACTCAGAGACCAATTGTCTACTTTACAATGAGATAAGGTATACTTGAGGTTGATGAAAGACAAAGTTTTAAAAATTTTATGTTAGCAGCCATTATCTTAATTTGGGGGAAATCATCATAATTTACATGCACTCATATTAGTGCAAACAGAAATTAGTGCAAACATTTTAATATTATCAAGATACTAACAAGTAATAATGTGGAATTAATATTGTACGAATTATAATTAATGCTTTATTTTAATACTTGTAGTACCTTTATTACATTGTGGTTGTAATTCATCCTTTTCCCTTTCTCCTGTTATACGAAAACTTTGATCCTCTATATTTCTATCTAGTTCCTCATCATCTTCCTCATCTCCCATTCCCTCATCAGGCGATTCAGATCTCTGAGAAAATTAAAAGTTATATGAGGAAAAGAAGTTTAGTAAAAATATTCTAAATAATAATGTTTATTTTACTTTTAAGAAAGAAAATATATCCTCCCATTGATTTTAAAAATGTTATTTCAGTCTCTATTCAACACATAAAAGGGTAAAAATTTAGAACAGCTTAATGTTATTTTGAGATTTATTACTTTAAAAAAAGAAAAATAATATTTTAAAACGATTTTCACCATAAAAATTGAAAATAATAAGTATCAAACATACATACAAATAGGTTATGTAGTATTGCAATAGAAATTTATAAGTTTATATATAACTGTCAAATAACCAACATTCACTTCAAAAACAGTCACTTTTAAAGCCTATTAAAAAGATAATATTTTTCCATGTAAACTAATTTTTAACTATGACAATTCAACATTAAAATTATGAAAGAATCTAAATTTTAACAGTTTAAATTTAAACATAAAATTACAAAACAGTGTTAATAAACAAGACTTTGATTACATTTTAACTATCGAGGAAAATAACAAATATCAATATTCATGTATAGTATAAAACAAATGTGCATAGCGGTCATTTTAGATTTTATTAAAATATGATGATTCTGATAGTTTTAATATTGTATATAAACACTATTTCATTGTAACAATTAACCTCTCACAAAAATGACAAGTTAAATAAGGCTAAATTCATTTAATTTTTTTTCACATTAAACAAACATGTCTTACTTACCTATTACAGCCATCATAATATTCCTACTTCATGGAAAAGTAAAATTCTTCCAAAAGGTTGTCTTATGCATGTGCAATTAGTCTGGTCGATAATCGATACCAGTTGATAATGATTTTATTCTGCAATATCTATAAGCTACCCCCATAATTACTAAGCTAAGGCGTTAAGCTAATATATTGAAGGAACTGTCACTGGCAAATATTGGTAATGTACCTTTAGGTTGTTAATTGTACTTTACATATATGTAATATAGAGTAAATAATTTTGGGAATGATCTCCGTTTGTCTCTCTCTACAGCCCAAATGAGTGGACTGATTTTAATAAAATTTGGTATGTGAGCCTATTTTGGTCATATCTTGGGAGATTTTTTTTCTTCATTTTTTCAATAACTTAAATTTTGGAGTATTTGCCATAATAAAATGTATAAAATTCTGATTTTCTCAAAATTGATTCCAATGATTTTAACCAAATTTTGTTAAAATGTAGCCCCTAAGTACCCAAACAAAACATATTGGACACCAATCTCGCAAAAATGGTGATCCAAGAATTATAGGTAAAAACCAAAAAATTGGCCATAGAGCGTTATAATAAGACATAAATTCTAAAAATCGACTATACCAATTGTGTTAAAATTTGGAGAATGTGAAGATGAATGACTGATACCCGTGATCAATATTCCAAATAATAGAAAATTACCATTAAGAAATCGTTAAAAAAACTATAACGAACTTTCATCACTATCTTTTGGTGCTTAGTAAAATGAAGCACTTGTTGCAGATTCATCAATGAAATTTCTTGGGATCATCATTGATAATAAATTAACATGGGGAGATCATACTAATGACATCTGCAAAAAATACTTACTTCAGTGGGCGACATTGTCATGGTATTGACCAGAATCAATTTTGAAATTATCATACTTTGGTCTATTTTTATCCTAACATATGGAATTGCTATATAAGAACCTCACCAAAGCAGATGATTCAAAGATCTTACATTTACAGAAGAAAGCAATTGGAATCATAGCTCATTTGACCTATCAAGATTCTTGCAGAGATGCATCTAACACTTGGGCAGCTTGATATTTTCATGTGTGTACATTCTAAAAGTAATAGTATATTACAAATTTAAGAGCCTAACAGTTAATAATATACATAACATAACTGCATACACATAACACCTGAAATAAATATGACTTCCAAAGACAATTGCACAAATTAGCTTTAAGTAAAAATGTCATTTTGAAAAAAAAAGAGTCTAAAATCTCTGTTTACATTGATAAATCTGGAAATACTTCATCAATCAAAAATTTCCAAGACATCATTGTTTTAGAGAATTTAATTACCAAGAATTTCCTTTCTCAATTGAAAAATTATGGAGCTACAGCACTTTGAAGAAGTGCAGCTACAAAAGAAACACTAAAATGATTTAATGAGCACTAATCTTCAATAATGTAATCGGTAATTGCCGGTTATTAAAACTAATTGTAATCGGTAAGTCCTGAATCGTCTCATCCATAATATATATATGAGAAACATTACACAATTTTTTTGCTGTACAAAAATAATTCTTTATAATTTTTAATTCAATTTGTATTTATCGTGTGACTACAGAGAAGTTAACTTGCAGCGTAGGGTTGCAAAATGTAGACACACTTCATATAATTACCAAGAAGTTAACTGGAGTGCAGGGTTGCAAACTGTAGCACAAGCATATTTCAGTTTTGGAAACTAAGGGTAAGTAAATTAAATAGCAAAATCATAAACATCAAAATGTAAAAAGTAGAGCACTGCAGAAGCTTGTGATGAAAAAGACTGAGAATATCCAATACTAAAACTTTTAAGATACAACCCTAGATAAATACACCTGATAGGACAGGAGAGAGAGTGAGAGAGAGAGAGAGAGGGGTGTTTAGCATGACAAAAATGTATGAGCTCCTGCCAGTACAGTTTTAAATAAAACAATAACAACAAGTATAATAACTATGCAGTCTTTATTTTTGTCTCGAAACATCTCATTTTATATGTTAGCATTTAACAAATAAATCAACATTATAAAATAAATATTCTATTATAATATTGATAACAAGAATTTTTTTTTAAATATATTTCGAGTTGGTCCATATTTTACAAATAACTGCAATGTTTTAGAAAAACTGTGGTTAATTTAGTAATGGTTATAATATTTGTATTTTATGTAAAATTTTCAGTAGATAATACATTTTAAAGGTATAAATGTTTAACAAAAAATACTCTACTATTTCCCCTCCTATATTGTACACACTTTCAATAATGATGTGGTATTTTACTTTGGAATTTATCGAATAGATCATGGTAATTTAGCTCTTAGGCATACTAATTAAAAAATTGTTCCAGTCTCAATAGGAAAAACGTTAAATGTATTATCATTTTATTTGGTGTTATGAGAGTGTTGTTGTCTGTCAATTTCCCTCCCCCCCCCCTCGACTTCTAATATCAGTGAGAAAGATAAGGCAATTTCCTGCATATTCCTCGTTTTCTCAAGTTCCTTCCCAAAAGAAAATGATGCAACATGTATTTTTCTTTACATTTCTTTGCTTCAAAACAAGTAATTTCTCTTAAATAATAACAATTTAGGAAGAAAAAATTCAAGAACTAATTATATTGTTCACAAAACTGTCACTATTTTACGGATAATAAACAGATTCCCTCCTCCCTCCGCCTATCCACAGAAAATATTCTTCTACTATTGAAGAATATACACCTTTCAATTTCAGCCTGATATCTTTTACAGTTATTGTTTAATTAAAAACTGAGTATAATTTTGAATTAACAATAATTTTTCAAATATGAAGATGGATTTAACGCCGATTATTTTGTAGTGTTCTACTAGCCCTTATAATAAAAAACAATGTTAAAAGAATCTTCTTTAATTAATAATGCAACATAAAATGCCTTAAAAATTTTGGTAATGAACCATTTCAATTACTAGTATATATTACATAATTCACGATCGTTTTAAAATATTTTGGATAAAGTCACATTCATCTTGAAAAGACACACAATTTAAAAGGAAATAAGTTGTAAACCAATAGGAATGAAGATGGGATTTTTACAATGTTCTATTGTGTTTGTAGCAATAAATAACATTCTTCAAAAATACAAAAGGAAATGATTAACGTCATAAGTTGTGTGTTATCGGTTTTTACTTCCTTTCAGGTTTCTCTTGACCAACTCTTGTTCTCTTCTGACCCTAATGTCATTAGAGTATTCGAAGGTTTATTTCGTGTTCTTTTCTTCCTATTTTTTTTATAAAGACAATGATGACCAAGAAGTCTTTTGCCTTGAAACAAGGAAAAAACATCAAAAAGTGAGGGGGAATAAAAAACTTTAAGTGGGGGGGAGTAAGAGCCTAGAGTTCCGTCATAGGCACTTTCAGTTCATATAATTGAAAAATATCACATTATCTCGGCTATTTTCATTATACATAATTAACTTTTCTTTTAAATTGGAATAATTTTTTGCCCAAGGGAATCTTGGTGGTGTAAAATAATGAATTATGTATAGCTATATTTGTTTTTGCTTTTTTACCTGTTTGCACAACACTATATATATATATACCAGAACCTCAATCTATCTATGTCACTTTGGAGAAAGAAAAAAAATAGATAAATACTACATTAATATACACACACATGCACGCATGCACACACACACACACATACATATATAAATGTGTGTGTATGTGTATGTATATTAATGTAGTATTTTTCTATTTTTTTCCTTTCTCCAAAGTTGTAACAATTCAAAAATTTAATGGGTGAATTTAAGATTAATATGATAGTTACTTTTGTTCATCAAAAATGCCACACGTTGAGCGACATTTGTGACAATTCAAAAAAAGAAGGTGAAGTTACTTTTAATTGTTATTAATTTGTTAATTTGCTCGACTATAGGGCGCCAGGTTTGCTTTAGCATACCAATTTAGAAAAAAGAATGAATTTAATTATTTATAAGATCTCTGGGGTCGTAAGTTCTTTTCACAGTGTACTTACAGTGGATTTTGGTTTTTTAATGAGAACACTTTGGCTGAAATGTTACAAAGAAAACATTTATTAAACATTCAAAGAAACATCCTACAAATATTATTAACCACAAAATCATATTATAAATACTAGTTATCCTTTTAGTTTCAATAACTAATTATGAATTTATATTTCCTTTATTTCTTTCTTTCAAATTAATTAATTTTATCTTCAAAAATGCTTCTACAAATAAAATTGTTGCAACAGGAATTTAATCTATGAATTTTTTAGTAACTTTGTAGCTCTAAAAGAAAAATAAAAAGATTCTATTTTCATTATTTAAAAGTTTCATTTTACTAGTATCTCTTCTAGTAATAATCTACAAATTTTCTTTAAATAGATAAACATTTACAAAAATTTTATTTAAAACATAATACAGGTTATTAATCAAACAGGTAATATATAGCGTCTATACCACAACGCCGATTTAAATAAAAAAAACATTGTCTGTGTCCAAATGGAAGACTGATGTCCTACAAGTTGAAATTTTACGGCTCGAAGTGGATTCTTCCTCGTCCAGAAGTTGTTTTCTCCAGTTGTTGAGAATATTCATAACTCGCGTACATAAACTATTGTCTTTGAAACACGCTAAACATGGATTCTTAGATACTTTCGATCTCTATTTGAGATAAAAAATCAAATGTACATTGTTCTAATAGAACCTAGAAACTCTTTCTACGATCTTATTTCTTTTAACACTGGATTATTACTTGAAAAACACAACCTGTCCATTTTAAGCGGTAAACTCAACTTTTAGAAAACACATCTTGTCCCTTCAATCGCTGGACATCGTATTTTTAGAAACAACCTGTCACTCCTAACGCTGGACTTAGACTGACTTTACCATGAGGCAAATTCCTACTTCCGAAAGCGTTCTTTCCGGTTACTGTTCACACATTTTACCGCACTGCCGTAAAATACAAATAATTTACATTTTATAACAAACAAACTAAATTACATTAAAATTAAACATAATAATTCATACTGTTGTCTTGAAAATCCATTTTTCTTTTATTAATGACGTTACTAAATTTAAATTATTATTTGAATTTATTATCTCTTTGGCTTAACCGCGTCTTTTAAATGAGTCTATTTTAAAATCTGACTTTTCACATTGTCACAAAACCCCACAAGGTTTGTATTTCAATACAGGTATTGGAATACAAAGCTTTTATATATATATATTTCAAATCGAAAAAAAATATTAATGGATGTTCAAGACATTTCATTTCAGAAGCTAAGGACCTCATGAAAGAAAATAAGTATCCCTAGTATACTTAATTTAAGAAAGATTCTCTTTTCTTATAAAAACTAAAAATCTATTTGCTAAAATCCTATTTCATTATTTTAATTTGTTAGCGTTATATTAACTCATTGCAAAAAAAAAATATTATACGAATCAATTAGTGCTAAGTCTTATCTCTATTTATACAATAAAACCCATCATCAGTTTCCTTTCCAACCTTGTTGGCTGAAACTTTCCATCAACATTTTTTTTTGTTGACAGGATCCCGTCACTCAAAGCTTATCTCCCAGACAGCCGTCTATATACTTTTTCTCGTCTCATCCTCTTTGCCAAGACGACATTTCTACATCCTTTGAAAATCTACCTTTGACTCTAGATATTCATCTGAATCATTTTTCAATTAAACACAATTACAATTTAAAACCTCTCATTTTAATTAACATTTTTACGAAATTATTTACTTATTACTCAACATTACTTCAATTCACCTTAAAACTTTTCAATTATCATCTTATATTATTACTCATTTTAATTTAAACCCACTAACTATTTATTCTTACTTAAAATCTCAATTCTCTTTTGTCTTGCTGGGATAACATGTTAACTACTGATTCTACAATTACCAAAAACTCTTTTCTTCAACTAAAATTCAAAAATATAACATCATTATTATCAAAAAAAAATATAATTACTTACAAAACTCATCTATTTATTTAAAAATTACCTCTTTACAATTGTATTGTCTCTCAGTATCCTATCTTAAAATTATTTCCATCTTATCTTTGATATTTTAATAATTCAAGTTGCATTAATCCCCAAACAAATTCTTCATAATAAAAAACTCCTTATTATTTACCTATATTCTTTCATAAATAATCTCCTTATTTCAACGTAGCTTCCTTTAAAAATCATAATAATCGTCGTTTATCCGCAGAATTCCTTAAATCTCCCTTTATTTCATTAAAATCGTCGCATATTTCCTTTATTTCATTAAAATCGTCGTATATTTCCTTTATTTCATCGCAGTACTCAAAAAACCTCTTAAAAACTAAAAATTTACCATTAATGCAACCTAACTACCTTTTTTATAAAAGTTTCTTAACAGAACAACTTCATTTTAAATACCACTTTACTCAACAATTCTGTAAAGTCATCATCTTCATATAAAACTCAAAAATTCTTTCATTTAAATTACTTCATATTAAAATCTCCTTAGTCATCTATTACTTGTATACAAAACTTCAAAAAATAAAAAAAATTATCATTGCTTTCCCAGCTAACACCTTATTTCATCAAAATCTTTAGACACCTTTATCAAATAACTTCTCACAATCATCTATTGTTTTAAATTCAAACATTATTTATTAAAAATCGTTAATTCTTTTATTTTATTTATAAATTTCATCAAAATCTTTCTTATTATTGTTAATTTATTACTCCTTCCTTTAAAGAACAAAAACTTAACCTCCTTCATTCATTATTTAACATCAAAAAACTTAAAAAACTTAATTATTATCTGTCTTGGCAAAACTCACATAAATTCTCAAACTTTAAACAACTATTCTTCACATTCTCAAATCATAAATCACTTAAAACTAACAATTTTTTATCTCATATTATCTAATAATCCTTAAAATTTATCAATGTCAAACATACAACTTATCGTTTTACAATTTAACATCTAATTACCTATCCTAATCAGCTAATCAACATTTTTACAATTTTATAAAACTTTTCGCTTCATTTCATAAATACCCTCCTTTTGTCACGTCCGATTTATTCTTGCATATGCAGATTGATCGCGTCTGCATACCCTACAATTTGTTTTCAATCAACATCTGTCTAAAATTTATTACATGAAGTTTTTTCATGTAATAATGTCACACTTTTTTATGCATTTTTCTTCCTAACCTCTCCTACAACAGTTCTTCTAACCGCCTACTTTATACCGTGCATACTTCTAATTGCTCTTTAGACTCTTACACAGAGTAACATGTTGTGACGTTGAAATGTGCAGTGGTTGAATACAATATCCCTACTTGATTCAAGATAAAGCCCAAAACACATCCCTATTTCACAACACGCCCTCTTATGCAGTCTCAGAATGCCTTATTCTTACGAATAAAACATTCTATTTTGACTACACAAACGCCTACCTCCTCCCAAATGTTCATGTACTCCTTAAATGCATCTACACGAAGAAAATTTTAAAATTCATAAAAAATTTCATTTAAATCGTATCATCCGAAGTTGAAAAAATGTTTATTTTACCAGTCTTATTATTAGCATCGTCGATTTTCTGTTTATGTAATCCTTTCTAGATGTTATTATTCAAATTCAAAAAGAAATTTTATTTTTAAAATTTATTCTAAGTTCTTTCCTTAGAAATTTACTTTTAATTCTATTAAAGTTATTTAAGCAATCTACTTTTGTTCTTTATTTACTTTATTTAAAACCAATTATCCTTTATTTAAGTAATTTTTTATTTGAAAACGCAAGTTAATTTTCGATTATACGTCAAAAGTTTTTTATTTTCAGAACAATAATTCTGTCACACGCTGTATCTCGTCTTAATGTCATGCAAAGGAATTCTAGGCCTGGTTTAAGCATAAACAAGTCCCCTCGATATGAGACAATCCTTATCTGTCTACTGATAAGACATGAAACCCTTTTGGTTCCAATACGATCTGCAAATGAATCTCAACTCTCTCTCGTCACATTTTATTGAATATTTAATATTGAATCCACCTACTTAATATTGAATACTATTTCTTCAACGTTACTCTGAATCCTCGCTTCGAACTAATCTGCTTTATCTTAACACGTAAAGTCAATATTTATCTTAGTATAAACAACACTCGGTTATTCACTAACAATCTTGCATCTTTCACTTAGCAAATACCTAAACGTTTCTAAATATTATTTCTTCTTAATCATACTAGCTTGGCATATAATTATTTTCTATTAATACTCATACTATTGTTATTTCAAACTATAGACTATACATTACTCAAATTTAAAACTACTTATTAACAGAATCTTAACTACTTTTTATTAATTATTTTTCAAAATCAAGTCCGTGTCATTATAAAAATGTCTTTACATTTATTTATTCATTCCAAAATTCAATTGATTACAACTCAATTATAAATTATACATTTTTTACGATGGTTCCCAGATTGGTGAAAGATTTTAAAATACATGATTTGATTTTTGTAAATATCTCTAGCGTTAAATACTTCTGTCCACACGGACAGTTTGTCTAGCCTATTCATCACAACAGACCCTTTCCTAACAAAAGATCCCACTTTGTTATTGTCTCGGAGTACTGACAAAATACCTTTCTCTTTCTCCCTTACAGACATATCTACATTTCTCCTTCTCTCAAACATCTTAGAATCTACTGACCTAATTTCAACATCTGTTTGCTTAGGAATACTAACCCCACCATTTTTGCATATCATCACAAATACTTCTTTAATACATACGTTTTCATATTTATTTTCAAAGCTACTCTTTTCACAAAAACTTTTAATTATCTGTTCTTGGGTTTGAAAGATACTCTTAAATTTTATCATTACATAATTTTTAAACTCTACATTCTTATGGTAAACTCGTTTTTTAAGATAAACAGCTGATTCCTTTATTATTAGATTATTTACTTTTACTTTATTTTTTGAATTAATTATACCTATTCCAACCCCACCAAACATATTAATTTCAACATTATTTGTTGTTTCTAGATTTACCTTGTTACATGTTAACCCATTATTTATCTTTTTAGCAATTTCTTGAATACAGTCATTCACACAATTGTCCTCTATTATTATCAAATCATTTGACATGTTATTTATTTCATTAAAACTGTTAATTTCTACTTCAGCTACTGCTTGATCTAAATTGTTATCTATGTTACCAATATCTTCTACCAAAACACCTTCTACACTATTAATCTGTTCAAATTCTACTTTTTTCTCACAATAGCTTAATTCAAATTCTACTTTATTATTAGTTTCCATTACATTAATTTCCATTTTAGGATTCTGTTCTAATTTTACATAATTTGGTTTTAATTCTAGTTTGATCTGATCTAGCTTTTTATCCAAATTATCTAGTTTAACATTATTCTGTTCAAATTTGGCGTTAAATTCCTCAAACTTATTACTCAAATCTTGCCTAAATTCTAGATTATTCTGTTCAATTTTATTATTTGTTTCTAATCTACTTTGTTTAATATCATTACTTATACACTCAAATTTTTTGTCATTATCTCGTTTAAGTTCTAGATTATTCTGTTTTGTTTCTAAGCTACTTTGTTCAAATTTCTGATCAAATTTACTCATCAATTGCTCAAACATACTCTCCATTTTCTTATTTTGATCATTATTTTCCCCACTCTTACCTACCCTAACCTCTTCAGTTACCCTAACCTGCTCAATTACCCTAACCTCTTCAGCTCTTAATTCCCTATCTGAATTTTCTTCTACAGTTTCTACTCCTAATATTCCTACTATTCTTTCATTCACATCTTCACACTGTTGTTTACTATTTAGAATCCCATCACTATCAAACCCATTAAAATCCGAACCTGAACTACTATTCCCGTTCACACTTGAACGTCTACTATTACTATTACTACTTATTTCTTGATCTAAAAAATTTTGTGCCAATTGTTCATTTGTTTGCTCATTACTTTGTGATTCCTTCTGTAAATTATCAAAACTATCCCCCGTAAATTCCATCTGTTCTAAATTGTTCAAAGAATTTTGATTTCCTAACCCTACCTGTTCATCATTATTATCAACATTTACAATTTCTGACTCCATTTTTATCTTATTATACTTAACACAAAAATTTTTTTTTTAAAAAAGAATCTTTCTTATTTTATTTAGAGAGTCCTTACCTTGATTTTAAGAGTTCTCATTGCCAAAATCACTGTACTTTCGACTAAAAAGGCCCACAGTTGCGGCGACATTTGTAATAGTTATAAAAATTTGATGGGTGAATTTAAGATTAATATGATAGTTACTTTTGTTCATCAAAAATGCCACACGTTGAGCGACATTTGTGACAATTCAAAAAAAGAAGGTGAAGTTACTTTTAATTGTTATTAATTTGTTAATTTGCTCGACTATAGGGCGCCAGGTTTGCTTTAGCATACCAATTTAGAAAAAAGAATGAATTTAATTATTTATAAGATCTCTGGGGTCGTAAGTTCTTTTCACAGTGTACTTACAGTGGATTTTGGTTTTTTAATGAGAACACTTTGGCTGAAATGTTACAAAGAAAACATTTATTAAACATTCAAAGAAACATCCTACAAATATTATTAACCACAAAATCATATTATAAATACTAGTTATCCTTTTAGTTTCAATAACTAATTATGAATTTATATTTCCTTTATTTCTTTCTTTCAAATTAATTAATTTTATCTTCAAAAATGCTTCTACAAATAAAATTGTTGCAACAGGAATTTAATCTATGAATTTTTTAGTAACTTTGTAGCTCTAAAAGAAAAATAAAAAGATTCTATTTTCATTATTTAAAAGTTTCATTTTACTAGTATCTCTTCTAGTAATAATCTACAAATTTTCTTTAAATAGATAAACATTTACAAAAATTTTATTTAAAACATAATACAGGTTATTAATCAAACAGGTAATATATAGCGTCTATACCACAACGCCGATTTAAATAAAAAAAACATTGTCTGTGTCCAAATGGAAGACTGATGTCCTACAAGTTGAAATTTTACGGCTCGAAGTGGATTCTTCCTCGTCCAGAAGTTGTTTTCTCCAGTTGTTGAGAATATTCATAACTCGCGTACATAAACTATTGTCTTTGAAACACGCTAAACATGGATTCTTAGATACTTTCGATCTCTATTTGAGATAAAAAATCAAATGTACATTGTTCTAATAGAACCTAGAAACTCTTTCTACGATCTTATTTCTTTTAACACTGGATTATTACTTGAAAAACACAACCTGTCCATTTTAAGCGGTAAACTCAACTTTTAGAAAACACATCTTGTCCCTTCAATCGCTGGACATCGTATTTTTAGAAACAACCTGTCACTCCTAACGCTGGACTTAGACTGACTTTACCATGAGGCAAATTCCTACTTCCGAAAGCGTTCTTTCCGGTTACTGTTCACACATTTTACCGCACTGCCGTAAAATACAAATAATTTACATTTTATAACAAACAAACTAAATTACATTAAAATTAAACATAATAATTCATACTGTTGTCTTGAAAATCCATTTTTCTTTTATTAATGACGTTACTAAATTTAAATTATTATTTGAATTTATTATCTCTTTGGCTTAACCGCGTCTTTTAAATGAGTCTATTTTAAAATCTGACTTTTCACATTGTCACAATTTCTCCAAAGTGATATAGATACAGTAGATTGAGGTTCTGGTTTGATGCAAATTTTATGTTACTAAGCAGTAAAATTAGATTAGTTCACTTTAGTATAAGAAAAACTGTGATAATGGGAAAAAACCTGGTATATAAATATTAAAAATGCATTTTAAATTAGTCTATGTATTGCCTTTTAGTGATTGTATGTGTATTGTAAAGTGTGATAATGTTAAGTATCGTGAGGTTACTTTTGATGGTAATCTGAATTGAAAGATTCATGTGAACAAGTTAAGAGCAGAATTAATTTCAACTATAAGGAAGTTCTATTTTTTACAATATATATGCCTGTTATCTATTTTACAGACCACTTATTTTGCCCTTGTTAACTCAAGATTACAGTACGGGATATTATTTTGGGGAGGGACCTACCTGTCTACATTAAGGCCCTTAAGAATAGCACACACAAAAATTGTTAGAGCCATTCTATTTAAGGGTACACATGAACCATCTTTTCCACTTTTTGTTACTGATGTGTCACATATTTGTTTACAGAGTTTTTAAAATTTTTTGTAACAAGTGGTAATAAAGAGGGAAATAAGAATGTACATGTATATAGACTGGGTAGCAAGGCCATTAAACACCAAATTCCAATGCCCTTCTCGGAAGCATTTAAAAAGTGTTATGTATATTTAGCCTCTAAATAGTAGAATAAATTGCCTTTTGAGATTGACACTGACAATTCTATTTCTATTTTTACCATATTTTTATTAGTTCGATTTCCGTCATATCTGTCTGTCAGTCTGTCCGGTTGGAATTTTGCAATTGAGTTTAAACTAACTTCCCGATAAGCTGGAGACCTGAAATTTCGAACATAGGTCAGAATTGGATGACAATACAATATTCAGTTGGTTTCTTGTCTCTACATTTGTTTAAACAAATAAAAATTGGCCAATGAGATGTTTTTCGTATATTGAGTCTCATCAATATATACAAAACCGATTGAAATCTTTCACCCAGACATAAGACTAAAAAAATAAATAAATCAAATAAAAAAAAAAATTTTAACATACCACGTTTTTAAAACGGACCAAAAAGTATAAAATGATTTTTCATGACCCTTCTACAATTTTGAGGGAGGATTGTTAGTGGCTATGGATATATTTGGAATACTTAGAGAGAAAAACGTGGTGTACTATGTCTTGAGTACTATGTCAATTTTATAGTATAACTAATAACAGTCCAATTCTGTGATGTTTTAAAAATTATTATAGAAAGCTTTAAATTTATCCTACCTTTCTATGCTCTTGTGCCTGATGATGAGAAAATATTTTCAAAAAGTCTTAAACTGATAATAAATTAGAAACATGTGAAAACATATAAACTGAAGAAAGAAAAAATATTACAAATGAAATTCGTTACGCTGAACAGACGTTTATTAATAAAGGTTGGGAATGTTTCAAACAGACTTAGTACACTTAAGTAAAACTGGATTTAGTTAAACAATACAATCAATACTTACTACAACAATGAATATAAAAAGAACTTTAATAAATCCATCTGTAAAAAAATTAATTAAAAAGACACATAATTTTATAATGTCTGACAAATGAGCATCATAATAGGATAACTAAAAATAGATCAATCAAAAGGAGAAAATACCTGTGAATGTTGTTGTGTACTATTTGCAATGGATCTTTCTAAATGCCCTTCAACAACAGCTTCTAAGGTACCATTTATTACTACAGGATCTGCAAAGAAACCAGTTAATAAATTTACTAAAATGTTTATAGAACAACAAAGTAAAACATTTTTCAAACAAAACAAAAAAGAGTTATTTAAATATAAGTAAACATAATTATATTGAAAAATATTTAAATTGCAATTATGTAATAATAATAATGATTTATTGTTCTTTATTTACAAGTTAACAAGAAACAAAATAACAATTCTCTAAATAATAATAATAATAAACATAGTCTTAAACTCACTCTACAAAATTAAAATACTAAATTAACACAACCATGATATTTAATTAACAATAAATAGATTAATCCTGAGGTAATATAACTGTCTGGGATGTTGAGTCTTAGAAATAACACTTATTTCGGAGGGGAATGAGGAATTAGGCAGACCGATTTCTATTATCACTTAATTTACATGTATACATACAACTAAACATTTTCATCCTTGCTTCCTTACCTAAATAATTACATCAGAGATATATTTAATTAAATTGTAACTAAATCCTTACAGTGATTACACTACTGGAACCATGATAATCAAGAGAAATCATATAACAGTCACTGACACAAATCAAAAAATAGATAAAAAACGTATATAAATATTTTTTAAAGTCATGCAACACTTTGCATGCATCACACTCATTTATCAATCCTCATACTCAACTAATTCACAACAAGGTATTATAAAATTAACTAATATTATCTTCCTGATAGAAAATTCAAAAGTAGATATGTGTACCTTTTTTTATATAGATTTGACTTTTCATAAGGCAAGAAATTAAAAAGTGTAGGCACAAGATATGAGTAAAACTTCTTAAAAGGTGTTATTCTAGACCTTGGAACACTTGCATTTGTTTTATTCCTTAGATTACTGAAGATTGTAAGGGTAATCGCTACTTCTGTAAAGAAAACACTCTCAAGAGAGATGCTGAGTGCTCCTATCTTCTGTTATTAATACTTATTCTAATAAATGCAACAAAATCACAGGTTTTAATATGGTTACGTAAATCCTCGCAATATTTCAATGCTATGTTCCAATTTTGAATTTAGGGCATAATATATAGTTTGCAACAATTCCAAATTACAAACTGATTGACAAATGTAAAAGGTTCGTAAACATTTAATTATATGTTTTTGAGGTACGTTATATGTGGTTTCTCCAGCTTAACTTTGAATTTAACCCACAATCCTAAATATTAATATCAACCTATTCTAAAACTATAAAACTGGACAGTTGCAATTAATGGATTTACATACTACTTTGTGGTATCTTAATGGTGATGAAAAATAGACATTAAAAATTTTAAAGTATATAGGGATTTCGCTGACTATCAAGAGCCCTCGCATACATAAAAGAAGTAAATGAATATTTTAACAGTTGAACGGAAAAATTTTACTAATAAAAAATGTGTTTACTTAAGATATTTTCAAATAGCTCTGATTAGTATTTGAATTCAACTACCTGTTGATGAGCTATAGTCGATATCCGATGATGAATATTTTTCAAGAGAGTTTGGTGGGCACTTTGGTATTACTCCTCTTTGTTCTTCAATATATTCCTCAGTTCTTCTTCCGTCCTCTTCAACTATTATTAAAGGTTCATCATCCACATCATCATCATCATCATCTGATCCCAGGCTGATGAACACCTATATGTATAGGAAAATCAAACTTACTTCAAGCTATGTTTAATCACTGTTGACAGCATATAATGTAGAAATAATAACATATAAATTCAAATTTTTTACTGTCACAATTTTCACCAACACAAACATAAACAACAAGTACAATCAATAAATTAAATGGTTTGATTAAAATGTCTAAGTACCTCATACCAAATTCTGTAATGAGGTAACTTCACAAACTAAAGAACAAATAATGTTAACTTCAGATATCCTATTGTGTAATAATTATTGAGCCTATTGACAAATAAATTAAACTAAGTAAAAACAAAAAATAAAATATAGTGAACTAAACAAAAGACATTTATACTATATAAAAAAAAACTAAAATTAATTTAATATATACCTACAACATGAAAAAAAAAATTCAATCTCCTACACATTCATCATATACAACCATATTCTCAATTTGTTCATAATAAAAAACCAAACTAAAACTAATTTAATATGTACCTACACATTAAACAAACAAACATTCAATCTCCTACACATCCATCATACACAACCATATTTTCAATTTGTTCATAACAAAAAACCAAACTAAAACTAATTTAATATGTACCTACACATTAAACAAACAAACATTCAATCTCCTACACATCCATCATATACAACCATATTTTCAAAATATTGAAAAAATATTAACATTTACAAAAATTATATGATCAATGAGATCATATTTTGTTATAATACTACGAACTGTGAAGTGCTCCTCCCTAGCAGCAAAACACTACAACTATAACCAATTCTTTAATTTTGACCTTTTGGTGTATAGAATTTTGGTTGTATGATTTTGGAAGATTGAAACATTATGTTTACGATGATATTTATATTATTTCGAAACTATTAATTTTAGTACTTCTAACAAGTTGAAAAAACATGTTAAAATTTGCTTAATTTTTATAAATTTGAAACTATAAAATTAGAAAGATTTGGAAAGCACAAATCGAAAGATGAAGAAACATACTATATAACAGTGTCACTGTAGATTTGTTAGACAGAAATATGGACTTGTGAAAATTAGACAAAGAATTATGTAAATTTGTGTTTCACAACCCACAGTTGTTGCATTACTCGTTAGCAGCGCAATACACAAAATATATTAATTAATTAAATATTTTAATTATACTTTTTTATGGACTATGGACTTTTAGTATATGAATGTGAGTATGAATATAACTTGTAGTATGAATATAAATTTTTTGGAACATAAGCTAAAGATTAATGTTTTAATGGTACATAAATTATTGTTGTATGATGATTCTTAGTGGGAGAAATTGTTCAATTTAAAAAAAAAAGTGGTTTTGTGTCGTTTACCGCTACTAGAACGGAGTTCAACAACACAAAAAGTGTGGAATAGCAGTTTAAAAGTTAAAGAGAGATTTTTTTTAGTGTTACTGTACTAAACAAAACAAAAAACAGTAGAAGGATTACTTACATCATTACTTAAATCTTGTACTAAATTATTAGTCGGTGTTTGCGGAGGTGCATCTCCACTGTTACTTTCACTGGATAGTTTAGCTAAATTGACAGCCATCATTTCTTTATCCCTCTGCCTTACTATAGCTTCTACAGCAAGCCACTCTGACATCGTTGTTTCATAGTTTTGTTTACATACTTTGTCTATTTTTGAGCGCTCTTCTTCTGTACTTCCAAACTCATAATGACCTAATAAATATGGCCAAACCTAAAAACATATTTTAATATTTGTTATTAAATATTTTGTAACAAATATGCAAGGTGTTTTATGACAACAATGTAAACTTTGAAAACAGTTTCAGTTTCAGGATGTCAAAATAAACAAAAAGTCTCCATTGACAAAATATTCATCTCTTTTCAGTATAACATAGTAATAGCTAAGGAAAAGATATGTAGTGAATGAGTATATTTATTTATCACTACGTAATTAAAAATATATACATTTTATACAACACTAAATAAATTGTTGAAAAATTAGGTAAATCCTTAAGTACGATCTAACATAATACAAAAAACAAAACAAAACTAAATTTATTGCTCTTTTCAACAATAACAAAAATAATGCTTAAAATATACATGGTGTTTAGTATCAAAATAAAATCAAACTTACAACGAGAAAAGCAATGCAGACAAATCCTGGAAAAATAATATTACAGACTTGGAACTACTAAAACCAAGCCATGTAAGATTTCTATAAACTCTTTTCGCCTCTCACAAGATACGATTGCATTGCTGTTCACCTTAAATGAATAAATATCACCACTTCAGAAGAATGCACAATCTGCCATGAACCAAACACATGAATGGATGGGGAGCATCTCCTACATTGCTAGAAACTTGATGTCGACCTAAAGAAGAATCTAAGCCCACTCTACTGGGATGCCAGAAACCTGATGAGCCAAAGCTCAAGCTTGTCGTAAGCAACAACATCAAAATAAAATAACTTTAATTTGACTGCTTCCCAGTACATTATCAAAAATATACTAAAACAAACATATATTACTAAAATATAACAATTTAAAGTAACTCTTTATTTCCATCCGTCTGAACCTATTTTAATTAGTAAATTAAATCGAAATCTAAATCATTTGCAAATAAAAAGAAACATCTAATAGTATAGAATGCTATTAAAAGTCATTTCAAAAACTCTTCAATATCATCTACTGCATTTAGCTAAAATGAAAAAAGGAACTTAAATTCTCATAATTTTGTACATGTTTTGGCAAAATATTAAACAGTTTATATTTTTTACGTGTATAAAATAATTTGGATGTGTTAACATTAATAATGGTAATACATATCTGTTTTAAACAGCCTTTAATTCCCTAACATAATTTAATTGCTACCACGGTTTCGATTGTGATCTGATATAAATCTTCAGGAGGTACACCTTCCTGCTTCTCCCGGTAGCAAAACTTACTGTTTTTAAAAGATTATTATTACTTTACTTTTGTACATCTGTACTCAAATTATAAATTCAAATATAGGGCACCAACATGTGGTTGAGCACATTTACTCTTTTTTTAAATACAGTTAATCCTGGGGCGTGAATTTTTTGGAGGAGTATACTAATTAAATTAAAACACAGTCGTGATATCCAAAATGAATACATTATATGACAAATTTAGAACAACAATAAAATACTTTTGCTTAAAATAAAACTAAATCAATGTTCTACAACGGAAATTCGTTGTATGGGATTATATTTTGGTCAAAAATGAGAAAAATCAAAATTTAATCCTAATACAAGGTTTGGCTGAATTGTAACCAACTTTGCTGCTCAGCGCGAGTCGGTGAAACTGACCTATGACTCGGTCTAAAGTCAACTTTCTCCTACCCGTTTTGACAGAAAATCGTTTGTCAGTAGATTTTGAATAAAAAATTCGTATTAGATGAATTATGAAAATATAAAATAATAAAGTTAAAGGACGTGTAATTGTAGTACAAGTTGTACGCAATGCAGATCAGTTACGGTTATTTCATAAAAATTAACATGCGCTGCAGCAGATTTGAATGAAGAATTTAAAAAATTTTAAAATTACTCAAAATCAAAAAACCTTGGTATTTCTGTGATTGGTAAATAATTCTAAGAATAAAAGATTCTTGGACAAATTTTGAAAAAATTAATATTAATAAAGTTAAGAGAAATGATATAGTTTGAAAGTTAAATAAAACGTAAATAAATGTAAATTTTGAGAATGTATTGTATAGGGATAATTAATAGAGTAAAGTTTCAGAAGTAATTAAAGTAAAAAATAAAAAGTTGAGTAAAATAGAAAAGATATGGTTTTCACACCTTTGTGTCGAAATGGATAAAGTTAAAGTTTCAAAATTAAGAAAACCTGTTTAGAATCAAATGTACTAAAGAATCTGTAAGTCCCAGGGTGATCAGTAAATAATAACCACCCAAACGAAGAATTGTGAAACCAAGTATGAAAATAACCAAGATCTGAAAGTCAGACAAAATCTTCGTTGCGGCTAGTGCGTTTGTTAAAGGAACTAAACAAAATGGTGAAGTTTCAGAACTCTAAAGTGACAGATGTGAAAAACAAAAACTGAAAATTACGCCGATTATTGCATAACGAATTACAGGTGAACGAGCGGGCCGGAAAACACCACATGAACTTCTCGCGAAAGCTGACATGAAGACCTACAAGATGCTGATAAATAAAAAATGAAAACTCAATTAGGAAAACCGTTAGAAGAGAATAAAGAAGAAAAATAGGGAATTTTGCAGTAGCAAATTTGAAGATGTAGAGTTCCAAACTCCAGGACTTCGTGACGTATGAAGGGACAGAGTCAGGGTACCAACCGACGGCCATAATAATGAAAATGATTAACTACAGGAAAATAATTAAAACAAAAAATTAGAGGACTGGGACTATGGTAATTCACTGATGGGTAAACAAACCAAACATTAGAACTGAAAATTAACGCAAGAATTACGTAAAAAATACGAAAATAAAGAACTATCGTATTATCCCTGCGAGGGAAAGAAATTGGTATGGGAATACGATAGTGTTAGTCTATAAATACAGTTGTACGAGACTTCATCGCTCTCTCTTAAAAAAGTCGTTGAATAAGTGTAAGGGGTTACTATGCCCGATCGATCTCTCTCTTAAAAAAGTATTTGGAACAGTGGTAATAGGTTACTATGCCCGAGCGCTCTCTCTTAAAAAATTTCTTGAAACAAGTGTAAGGTGTTACTATGCCCGAAGCTATTTTGAAAAAGTTGTAAAAAAGTTAAAATGTTTAAGTATCAGTGCTAAAGATCAAATCGTAAAGGAAATAAGTTGAAGTGAGAAGTGAAATGTTAAACTAGCGAATCTACAGTGAGTTCCGAAAAAGTGGAAAATCTTAAACATCAAGAGTTAATGAAAATTAACACGCCACAGGAACTTCGCTAAGGACACATGGATAAACTGTAAACTTCAACAACAACCGGACACCAGAGAATTAAAATAATCCCACCATACAGGAACATCTAGACCAGGATCTTCCAGACGGCGGTCAAGGTTTGAAAAGTTATTCAAAATATCCTTTTTCTTATTTAGGCAAAATTGGCCAAAAATTTAAGTTAGGGTCAAACTGATTTTCCTGGGATATAAATTTAATATAATCAATTAAAAATTGTGTAGGTTATATAATACTTGTGTGTGGATACTTCTTTTTCATAGTTAATAAAATGTTAATATAATAATCCTGAATAACTAATTAGATTTAAAACTTAGAAATTAGTGTTCAGAGATTAATAAGAGGAAATTCTTTGTTAACAAAATAATATACAGTATAAAATTTTCCTCTGAATTAAAATAATTGCCTATCTGCTACCTAAAGATAAAAGTAATAATGTAATAAATTGTATGAGAATATTTTCAGTGATGAAAACTAAATAATTTTTGTAACTTTCTTTTTTAAATAATTTTTTCTTGGTTATTGAGAAAAATTGATTTTTGTTTCTTTCAAATAAAATAAAATAAATAGGTTTAAGTTATTAATATCAAAAATAATGTGTAGTCTTTTATAATTATCCACACATCTTGGTTATGTTTACAGCTAATATTTTGAATAAAGGTAAGATATAGTGTATTTACAAGGTATTCTCAAGAAAACGCTCCCTAGGGAATAAAAAAGTAAAATCGTGTTCTCCCTGAGCATAAGGGTAAATTAAATACAGTAACTGGAAGTAATTAATTAAAAAAGGGGGGTACCGGCAGTTTGGGGTAACCTAAACTGTTGAAGGGGTTATTCAATCCAGGCCAGACAAAATACAGAAGCCTAAACTTCCAGGGGATTGAATAATTCGTTCTTTTTTACGCGGAAACGAATCCTGGACGAAAAATTTTAGGATTCGAGGATAGTACGCTTAGTAAATAAGATAGGGGAAGCGTACAGTCTAGCTCGTAAAAAAGTTGAGTTTTTTCGTTGTAGTTCATCAATTAGTCTTAAAATTTAATTAAATACAAATGTTCATAAAATAGTTCGTAAATTTCATTCAAATCAAAAGGTTCATCAGTCTTAACATTTAATCAACTCAAATATTCATGTGCCTTTTTATTTTTAAATAGCTAACAAAATTTTCCAAAAGTCAATATTTTTAATAATTCCTTAAATTCTTTTTATTAATTCTTCTAAATTTGAATTAAATAATAAATGTTTCTTTTGCACGAATATAGTTAATTATAATTTAACGTGTGAAATATCAAACACACATTCACTGAATTTATCACTTTTATATGGTTTAATGCTTAGAGTTTGAGGTTATTTTACGTTGAATAGAACACTTGGATATTCTCTTAGAACTTAGGATTTGTTATTATCATAATACTTCGGAAAAATCGTCTCTCAACAATACGATAATCTGCCTTAACTCAAACAAACCGCATCAGTTGGAGTTTTCTTAAAAAGTGACTTTTGCCTTGTTTCACTTCAAGATGTAAATTTGTATTTGGAATGTTTTAAAAACTCTTTACCTTACTTGACTGAAACAATATAAAGAGTTTGGTCTGTCAGTGTTGTCAGATCTCTTTTCTATGATTCGAACAGGGTTGTCAAGATGGACCATATATATTATTTATTTTATATTTAAACTCTTAACTCTAAAATATTCTTATGATTAGACAAACGTTCCTGACCATTATTTTACATAGAAATATTAGAAATAATCTATTATGTGATTAATACATCTCACTTCGAATATCACACATCTTGTTCCACATTAAGTCGTCAATCAAAAGTCTTATATTTCACCGATAAGCCGATGTAACGGCAAATGAACCACTAACATTTCTTGATAGCAACTGGTTACTGATGTCACAATCGGCAATTATCAGAATATTTCTACTATACTTTGACTTTGAGTTTGAAACCGAAAAGCACGAAAATGTGAAACATTACAGCGGTGTGTACTAAAAAAGTCATTCACTCACATGAGTTCATTAAAAACAATAAATTATAACAAATACAAATACACATAAATATATACACACACACACACACACACACACAAAACCATACACTAAAAACATGTAGATAGCATGTGTTTGCTACAAAACTCAACCAGTAGCACGCTAGTTTAGTACGAACCAGTACCAAAGTTTAGTACTGGTACCACATACTACCATTTCAGGCCTGATGATGGAGTTTTTAGTGTATTTATTTATGTTTTGTCATCAAACAGGTCTCACGGACGATCACTTCACTAAAATAATATGACTGTTTATTTTTAAAACTTCACAGACATTCACGGACATATAGGCAGGCGGGCAGCAGAGTGGCAGGTAAAGTTTCAGTTAGCCTCGCTTCGCAGAAATGCAATACACCTTAAAACTATTCAAAGTAACATTCAACACTCATACATCGCATATAGGTTGAGTTAAAAAAATAAGTAGTATAGAAAGGGCTACATAATTTATTGCTTATACAACTCATATTTTATATTTATTACTAAAACTAGGTAAATACGTGTTTTAAAATAAATATTTTTTAATATTCTACTTTTCAATTTTTCTTTAAATTTTGCACCCCTCAAAATTTACCGCCTAGTCTGTCTATTGGGAAATATGTCCCTGTCCCCTTTCTCACACACACATTTTACCACAATGCAACCTAGATTGAACAAGAGCAAAAAAAAAGAAATTCATTCAGATTTCAGACACAAATAATGCAACAAATAAAATACCCTTAAATTTATTCTTATAATATTATTCAAATTTCTTATGTGTTCCATTCGACTTAGTTTCTGATTAATTATACCACTCAATTATCTCAAATTTTCAACCTGGTCAATTTTTAAGCACTTTTGAAGGTAGATACTTATATCCTTTAGTAGACAATCACTGCATATAAAAATAAGAGGATTCAGGAAAGAACTCAACTTTTTACGATAATAGATAATGAATTTTGTTTTAAGACTAAGTATTAATTGACTTCTGTTAACCCAAAACCTCGATTATCCATCAACAAAGGGACTGAGGGGTATGTCGGAATGCATGAACAGTCCGAGAAACAAAGATAAATTTATTACAAACTTAATGACACTGTCTAAACATGTAAATAATGTTTTTTTTAAATTTTATATTAAAATCTATTGAGTAAATGATTGTTACTGTAATATAAAAAATAATAAAAGATATTAAACTTTTTAAATTAAAAGAAAAAAACAGATATCTTTTCTTTTTTTTCAAACTAGAACACCATGCCTTTGCCACTAAACCTCTCCATTTTTTAATCTACAAAACATCAACAGGTGTTGATGTGACTGTTTTTCAATATACTGAAAAGCGATGTCAAATGCCTTTTTACCATCAGTGTGGGAAATCTTAGCAATTAGTTTCATCTTCTTCTACTGCTTCTTCTTCTGAAACCTGTGTTATGGGGGTGGCAAAGTTACTTGCGTCCGTAACATACTTTAAGTTACACGTGTCACCTGGGTAGTGCTAAATGAGTAACAGCGTTGGCTTTCAGCCGTCCCACGAAACGCATAATTGATAAGGATGAGACTGAATTTACTCCAGTGGAATGCTGGAGGACTATGGAGAAGCAAAATGAATGAGATTAAAAAGATTATTAGCCAAAAAAAGTATAGATATCGTAATAATTAACGAAGCTAATATGACATCAGATAATATTCAATATTGTAGCACTAAGGATTTTTCTATATACTCTATTTTTAAACACAGACAAACTGCTAGTGGCCTAATCATGGCGGTGAGAAGCTGCATAACCTGTAGGTTCAGAGTGATAAAGGAGATGAACGACTATGACAAAGCGGAAATTATGGAGCTGGTCGTCTGGATGGATGAAAGAAAGATCAAAATATATGGTATCTATAGCCCGCCAAAGATCAGGAACCTGAATCTCAACATGTTGGATGTGACATCGGCAGCGGTCATTATGGGGGATTTCAATGCTGCATCGCCTTCTTGGGGTTATAAATACTATAATGGTGAAGGGAGGATAGTAGAAGACTTCATAAAGAGTAACCCTGTCCAGCTTTTGTACAACCCAAGTGATCTGGGAACCTTCATGCACTATTCCGGTACAACGACGAATCCGAACCTAGCCATGGTGTCTGCTTGCCTGTTCGATGTCAGTTGGAGAAGAGTAATGGAAGACCCTGGAAGCGGCCATCGAGCAACACTCGTTAGCCTTGAGTTAACAGGCAAATCCCAACCATCAGAGCGAAGGATAACATGGAACTTCAGGAAAGCAAAGTGGAGAAGTTTTGAAGATCAAATTGAGGGGGCAGTGGATGGAATCAATATGGAGGACCCACCAGATAAAATGTTAAAGCAATTCAACTCAATAATTAGAAGTAGTGTCAAGAAGAACATTCCCAGGGGCAGACTAACAAATTACAAACTTTACTGGAATCAGGAGCTTGACGCCCTAAATCAGCCAGAGATAAAGCTAGAAAAAAAGCAGAACAAACCAGGCTCCAGGAAGATGTAGTCAGCTGTAGGAAGGCATCAGCAATGCTGAATAAGTCTATAAACATGGCCAAAAGGGAGTCCTGGAGCAGATTTCTCAATGGTGTGAATTATAGAACTGACAGTGCAAAGGCTCATAGACTGATCAATGCACTTAACAACAAATACCCAAAGAAACAGGCACAACCTATGATAGCTGGTAACAGAGAGTTGACAAACAATAAACTGATCGCAGAACATTTTAATAAGCATTTTACAGCTCAGTATAAGTCATCGAAAGCTAGGAAACCAAAAATTAAATGTCCAAAACAAAGATGCATGCCCCCAAAGCACAATGCTGAAGGTTTTGTGTTTTCCCAAGAGTTTTTAGAAAGTGAACTAAGAGAAACTATAAGGCACACAAATACAAAAAAAAATCAACAAGGGCCCGATAGAATATTCCCAGAATTTGTTAAAAACCTAGGCCCTAAAGCCCAAAAAGTTCTACTTTACATTTATAACAAATTGTGGAATACCAAGAGTAGCCTTCCGGTAGATTGGACAAAAGCAATCATAATTCCTATCCCAAAACCAGACAAACCAAAAGATACACTTAGCTCTTATCGCCCTATAGCACTCACATCTGTTTTAGTGAAAATCCAGGAGAGGATGATTTCGTCCCGACTCAATTGGTACCTTGAGAAACAAAACATTCTGGAAGAAAAGCAGGCAGGATTCAGACAACACCGCTCAACTGCTTACCAGACAGCACGGCTGTGTCAAGACATCAAGGAAGATTTTAATAGAAGGGAGAGTGTGTTTGCTGTCTTCATTGATTTCAAGGGCGCATACGACACGGTGTGTAGATCAACACTTATCAATAAACTAAATCAGTTAGGGGTAAGGGACAAAATGCTGAACTGGCTGACTAAATTTCTGGCACAGAGATGGACAAAGGTGTGATACGGGGATCAGGACTCCAATTATAAACAGAAAAAAAAACGGAGTTATTCTGTTTATCTTGAAAACACTAAATATTTGGGAGTGTATATGGATAATAAATTGACATGGAAGCACCACATAACCAACACAACAGCAAAGGCAAATAAAAGAATGGCCATACTCAAGCGCCTTGCGGGAGTTAAATGGGGAAGTACACAAGACATGCTGAATAACACCTATAGAGCCTATATAAAACCAATCCTCAAATATGGCAGTGAAGTGATAGTGCCAGCACCTAAATCCCAACTGCAAAAACTGGAAGAAACCCAGAATAGTGCCCTGAGATTGGTGAGTGGGGCGGTCAGAACAACTCCTGTGATGGCTCTACAGCTTTTTACACAAAACCTACCAATCACTACAGAAATAGAGCAGCAAGCAAGCTACGCACACATCAACCTGCAGGCTCTACCACATACAAACTGGGCAAAAAAGACGATACAAAGGCAAACCTTAAAAACTCAAAAAGACCCACTGACAACAACAAAGAACATACTCGACTGCTGTAATATAACACAAAAAATTGAACCGTTCTGCAAACTAAGGAGTCCCCTGGACTACCTGCAGTTTGACACAAATTTGCACTTAATTGAAAACTTCAAGAAAAGCTAATGCCCGCCTGTGATGCTGAGACAGTTGACTTTAGCAACGATAGAAGAGAGATACCCGACAAACAATTGGCTCCATATATATATATATACAGATGGATCGCTCGGGAGTAGTAGAGCTGAAGCAGGTGCGGGAATATATTCATCCCTTTTCTCACACTACATCTCAGTGGGAGAAAACAAAAGCAGTTTTGATGGAGAAACCAAGGTTTTGCTTTGCAACAACTTCTATACAGACCCAATGCCTACCATAATGCTGTATTCATGGTTGACTCAAAAGCAGCAATACAAGCTATATCTTCCAACAAAAGAGTAAATAGCGAAACTGTAAATGACGCTCAAAAAATGATCAAATGTCTGCAAGGATTGGGGAAACCTATATGCCTGCAATGGATTCCCTCTCATGTTGGAATATTGGGGAACGAGATGGCAGACAAACTGGCAAAGAAGTGAACACAGCTCCAACATGAGAAAGCAGCTCTGAACACTCTGACAGCCAAAACAATAATTAAGAAGGGACAACCAGTGAGTTCTACCGAAGAACAAAAATCATCTCCGAAGGTAGGATGTGGCAAGATATAGGGAACACCTGGGAGAAGAATAGGTGTAAGCCAAGAAGAGAGGCAGTGGCCGCATTCCGCCTAAATACGGGACATGACTGCTTGGCTGCTCATCTGCACAAAAAGAAGATTTTATTCTCTGAGGAATGTACCCTGTGCCACGACACAAACTCTGTAATGAATAAGGATCATCTAACAGTATGCTGTAAGCTTGATGCTGATCAGAGAAGATCACAGAACATACATAAGCTGTATTGGGACGCCAGAAGACTGATGGAGTGAAATCCGTGAAGTTGCCATAGGAAACAAACAAACCTGTATTATGGCAGCAATACTTTGATCATAATCTAAATAATCTTCATTATTAGAGCATTCAGTATCAGCTTCGTCTAACCACTCATCTACTTTCATCGCACTTTCAGAAGGATGAGTAGGCGCATTATCGAACACTAGAATTTATTTGTGTATGACCACACTGTGAATATTTATTTGATTTCAAATGTTCTACTATAGCTAGAACAAACTCGTCATAAAACCATATTTTAAAAAAAGTGCAATGCATCTAAGCTGATTTTGGTGGTAATAGTACACTGGCAGTGAAGATAAATTCAATTTTTTATTAAATCCCCTAGGTTTTTTTAGATTTTCCTATTGCATCGAGTATCAGATTGTGATTTCCAATTGCATTACTGCAGGTTGCCACAGTCACTCTTTCCTTAGCTAACTTAGCTCACACTACAGTTTCACTTTGAGATGCTAGAATCTTTTTGGGCAGAATTTTATAGTTTAAACCTGTTCCGTCAATGTTATAAATTTTTTTAGGTTCTAAGCTTGTAACATTTCAAAAAAAAGAGGGTGAAGTTAATTATTTATTGATTTTTAATTTATTAATTTGCTCGACTTAAGGGCACCAGGTTGCCTTAGCATACCAATTTAGAAAAAAGAAGTATTTAATTATTTATAAAATCTCTGGGGTCGCAAATTCTTTTATCAGTGTACTTACAGTGGATTTTGGTTTCAAATGAGAACACTTTGGCTGAAATGTTAACAAAAAACATTTATTAAACATTCAAAGAAACATCCTACAAATATTATTAACAAAAAAAAATCATATTTATAAATATTAGTTATCATTTAGTTTTAATAACAAATCATGGATTTATATTTCCTTTATTTCATTCTTTCAAATTAATCAATTTTATCTTCAAAATGCTTCTACAAATAAAATTGTTGCAACAGGAATTTAATCTATGAATTTTTTTTTAGTAACTTTGTAGCTCTAAAAGAAAAATGAAAAGATTCTATTTTCATTATTTAAAAATTTCATTTCACTATTATCTCTTCTAGTAATAATCTACTAAAATTTTCTTTAAATAGATAAACATTTACAAAAAAATTAATTTAAAACATAATACAGGTTATTAATCAAACAGGTAATATATAGCGTCTATACCACAACGCCGATCTAAATAAAAAACATTGTCTGTATCCGAATGGAAGACTGATGTCCTACAAGTTGAAATTTTACAGCTCCTAGTGGATTCTCCCTCGTTCAGAAGTTGTTTTCTCAAGTTGTTGAGAATGTTCATAACTCGCGTATATAAACCATTGTCTTTTATGTTCCCGCGTTATTGTCATTGAAACACGCTCTTTATGGATTTTTAAATACTTTCGATCTCTATTTGAGATAAAAAATCAAATGTACATTGTTCTAACAGAACCTAGAAACTCTTTCTACGATCTTATCTCTCCAAACACTGGACTTCGACTTTGAAAAACACAACCTGTCCATTTTAAGGGGTGAACTCTAACTCTATAAAACACATCTAGTCCCTCCAAGCTCTGGACTTCAACTGCCTGTTGCCATGAGGCAATTCTCTCTTACAAAAGCGTTCCTTCCGGTACTATTCGCACATTTTACCACACTTCCGTAAAACACAAATGATTTACATAACATAACAATCAAACTAAATTACATTAAAATTAAACATAATAATTCATACTGTTGTCTTGAAAATCCATTTTTCTTTTATTAATGAAGTTACTAAATTTAAATTATTATTTGAATCTCTTATCTCTTTGGCTTAACCGCGTCTTTTAAATGAGTCTATATTAAAATCTGACTTTTCACACTGTCACAAAACCCCACAAGGTTTGTATTTCAATACAGGTATTGTAATACAAAGCTTTTATATATATATATATTTCAAATCGAAAAAAAAAATATTAATGGATGTTCAAGACATTTCATTTCAGAAGCTAAGGACTTCATAAAAAAAAATAAATACCTCTAGAGTATTCATTTAAGAAAGATTCTCTTTTTACATGAAAAAAAATAAAAATCTATTTGCTAAAATCCTATTTCATTATTTTAATTTGTTAGCGTTATCATAACTCATCAAAACTATATATAATTTCATTAGCGCTAATCCTTATCTCTATTTATACAATAAAACCCATCATCAGTTTCTTTTTTAACAGCAGTTGATTGAAACTTTCCCATCAACATTTTTTGTTGACCGGATCCTGTCACTCAAAGCTTATCTCCCAGACAGCCTGTATATTTTCCTGCCATCTAGCATTTCCTTTCCCACACTTTACTTTTCTGCCAAGACGAAATTTCTACATCTTTTATAAAAATCTACATCCATCTCGCACTATTCATCTAAATCATTTTTTAACTTAACACAATTTAAATTTTAAAACCTCTCATTTTTAATTAACATTATTACAAAATTATTTACTTATTACTCAAAATTACTTCAATTCACCTTAAAACTTTTCAATTATCATTTTATATTATTATTTATTTTAGTTTAAATCCAATAATTATTTATTCTTTATCAAATTCTTAATTACTCTTTGTCTCGCTGGGATAAAATGTTAACTACTGATTTTACAATTACAAAAAACTCTTTTCTTCAACTAAAATTCAAAAATATAACATCATTATTATCAGAAAAAATCACTTATAAACTCATCTCATCTATTTCAAAATTACCTCTTTACAATTGTATCATCTTTTAGTACCTTATCTTAAAATTATTTCCATCTTATCTTTCATATTTTAATAATCAAAGTTGCATTAATCCCCAAAAAACTCTTCATCATCTACATATTTATGTGGCCCAAGCAGGTTACCTACATCATTTATATAAATAATCTCTTTATTTCAACGTAGCTTCCTTTAAAAAATCACAATAATCGCCGTATTTCGTAGAATTCCTTAAATCTCCTCTTGTTTCATTAAAATCGCCGTATTCCTCTTTATATATCATCGCAGTACTCAAAAAACCTCTTAAAACTAAAATTTAACCATCAATGCAACCTAACTACCTTTTTTATAAAAGTTTATTAACAGAACAACTTCTTTTTAAATACTACTTTACTCAACAATTCTGTAAAGTCATCATCTTCATATAAAAAACTCAAAAAATCTCTCATTTAAACTACTTCATATTAAAATCTTCTTAATCATCTATTACTTGTATACAAAAACTTCAAAAATAATAAAATTTACATTGCTTTCCCAGCTAACACCATATTTCATCAAAATCATCAAACACCTTTATCAAATAACTGCTTAACATCATCTATTATTTCAAATTCCATTATTATTTATTAAAAAAAAAAAACATTACTTATTTATCTTTTCTATAAAATTCATTAAAATCTCTCTAATTATTATTATCTTACTATACTTTTTTCCTTTAAAAAACAAAAACTTAACCTCCTTTATTCATTATTTAACATCAAAAAACTTAAAAAACTTTATTATTATTTGTCTTGGCAAAACTCACATAAATCCTCAAACTTTAACCAATTATTTTTTAATTTTCCACACCATAAATCACTTGACTAACAACTTTTTATCATTTTATTATTAAATAATTCTTAATATTTATATCATCAAACATACAACTTATCGTTTTACATTTCAAAATCTAATTACCTATTCTAATCAGTTAATCAACATTTTTACAATTTTACAGAACTTTTAACTTTATTCCATAAAAACTCTCCTTCCTGACACGTCCGATTTATTCTCGTATATATAGATCGATCACTTCTATATATATATCCTACAATTTATTTGCCTTCAACATCTGTCTAAAATTTATTACATGAAGTTTTTTCATGTAATAATGTCACACTTATTTATGCATTTTTCTTCCTAACCTCTCCTACAAAGGTTCTTCTAACCGTCTACTTTATACCGTGCATACTTCTAATTGCTCTTTAGACTCTTACACAGAGTAACATGTTGTGACGTTGAAATGTGCAATGGTTGAATGCAATATCTCTACTAAATTCAAGATAAAGCCCAGAACACATCCCTATTCCACAACACGCCCTCCATGCAGTCTCAGAATGCCTTATTCTTGCGAATAAAACATTCTATTATTACTACATAAACTCCTGCCCCCTCCCAAAATGTTCATGTACTCCTTAAATGCATTTACACGAAGAAAATTTTAAAATTCATAAAAAATTTCATTCAAATCGTATCATCCGAAGTTGAAATAATGTTTATTTTTTCCAATCTTATTACTAGCATCGTCGATTTTCTGTTTATGTAATCCTTTCTAGATGTTATTATTCAAATTCCAAAAGAAAATTTTATTTTTAAAATTTATTCTAAGTTCTTTACTTAGAAATTTACTTTTAATTCTATTAAAGTTATTTAAGTAATCTACTTTTGTTCTTATTTACTTTATTTAAAACCAATTATCCTTTATTTAAGTAATTTTTATTTGAAAACGCAAGTTGATTTCCGATTATACGTCAAAAGTTTTTTTATTTTCCTGGACAATATTTTGGTAACACCCTGTATTTCAGTCTCAATGCTATGCAAAGAACTTATACCTGACTAAGGAATAAACAATCTCCCCTAGCTGTATGATGCAATATATCTGTCTACTGATAAGAAGTGAAAACCTTTTAGCTCCAACTAGATTCAATCTCTCTCGTCATTATTGAATATTCAACATTGAATCCTCCTACTTAATATTGAATCTTATTTCTTCAACACTACACTGAATCTTTGCTTCGAACCAACTTCCTTATCTATGTCACGTTTCATAATTATTTATTCCTTTCATAAATATACAGAGTTATTTACTAACAATCTTGCATCTCCAATGATCCTCTCATCTAATCAATCTGTTATCGTCACGTTTTCTAAATATTATTTCTTCTATAAACATATAAAGTTATTCACTGCTATAATCCAGCGTCTTTACTCTGACAAATACTGAAACCTTTCTTAAACTAAAACTTCTAACATTTTACGCTTGGCTTATAATTACTTTCTATATTTCTATCTTAGCTTACAAAATTTATTAGTACACACAAATTATTAATATTCATAACTCTTAATTATTCATTATCAAACTTAAACTTATTTATTAACAAAATTCTTATTCTATTACTTATTTTTCAAAATCAAGTCCTTGTGTCATTATAAAAATGTCTTTACATTATTATTTATTCCTTCCAAATTTCATTTTATTATAACTCAATTATAAATTATATATATTTTTTTTTTACGATGGTTTCCAGATTGGTGAAACATCTTGTAAAATATAGCCTGCTCTCTTAACATAATTACAACGTTAAATACTTCTGTCCACATGGACAGTTTGTCTAGCCTAGTCATCACAACAGACCCTTTCCTAACAAAAGATTCCCCTTTGTTATTGTCTCGGAGTATTGACAAAATACCTTTCTCTTTCTCCCTTACAGACATATCTACATTTCTCTTTCTCTCAAACATCTTAGAATCCAATGACCTAAATTTAACATCTGTTTGCTTAGGAATACTAACCCCACCATTTTTGCATATCATCACAAATACTTCTTTAATACATACGTTTTCATATTTATTTTCAAAGCTACTCTTTTCACAAAAACTTTTAATTATCTGTTCTTGGGTTTGAAAGATACTCTTAAATTTTATCATTACATAATTTTTAAACTCTACATTCTTATGGTAAACTCGTTTTTTAAGATAAACAGCTGATTCCTTTATTATTAGATTATTTACTTTTACTTTATTTTTTGAATTAATTATACCTATTCCTACCCCACTAGACATATTAATTTCAACGTTATTTGCTGTTTCTAGATATACCTTGTTACACGTTAACCCATTATTTATCTTTTTAGCAATTTCTTGAACACAGTCATTTACACAATTGTCCTCTATTATTATCAAATCATTTGACATGTTATTTATTTCATTAAAACTGTTAATTTCAATTTCAGCTATTGCTTGATTTAAATTGTTATCTAAATTATTAATATTTTCTACCAAAACACCTTCTACACTATTAATCTGTTCAAATTCTACTTTTTTCTCACAATAGCTTAATTCAAATTCTACTTTATTATTAGTTTCCATTACATTAATTTCCATTTGTTTAATTTCCAATTTAAGATTCTGTTCTAATTTTACATAATTTGGTTTTAATTCAACCCTCATTTCTTCAAATTTTTTACACATTGCTTCTCTTAAATCTAAATTATCTTGTCTTAGTTCTAACTTGCTTTGTTTTAAATCATCGTCTATTTTATCCAATTTAACATTATTCTGTTCAAGTTTAATATTAAAATTCTCTAGTTTGGCATTAATTTCTAGCTTATTCTGATCAAATTTATTACTTATTTCTAATCTACTTTGTTTAATATCATTACTTATACATTCAAATTTTTTGTCATTATCTCGTTTAAGTTCTAGATTATTCTGTTTTGTTTCTAAGCTACTTTGTTCAAACCTTAAGCTATTTTGTTCCATTTTTTCCATCATTACTTTTAACATACTCTTAATCTCTAAATCCTGATCATTATTTTCCACACTCTTATCTATCCTAACCTGTTCAGTTACACTAACCTGCTCAACCTTTAAAATGTTATTATTAGTACCCTCCATTTTTAATTATTATTATTATTAGTCTTTAGTTTTAAATTTAAATTTTAGTTATCAAAATCATCATCCTAACCTGTTCACTATTATTAACGATTATTATTACTGTATCCATTTAAATTTATTTTACTTAACACAACAGAATCTATTACTTAAACAACACAAATTTTTAAGAGAATCTTTCTTATTATTAATGATATAGTCCTTACCTTGATTTTAAGTGTTCGCATTACCAAAATCACTGTATTTTCGACTAAAAAGCCCTCAGTTGAGGCGACATTTGTAACATTTCAAAAAAAAGAGGGTGAAGTTAATTATTTATTGATTTTTAATTTATTAATTTGCTCGACTTAAGGGCGCCAGGTTGCCTTAGCATACCAATTTAGAAAAAAGAAGTATTTAATTATTTATAAAATCTCTGGGGTCGCAAATTCTTTTATCAGTGTACTTACAGTGGATTTTGGTTTCAAATGAGAACACTTTGGCTGAAATGTTAACAAAAAACATTTATTAAACATTCAAAGAAACATCCTACAAATATTATTAACAAAAAAAAAATCATATTTATAAATATTAGTTATCATTTAGTTTTAATAACAAATCATGGATTTATATTTCCTTTATTTCATTCTTTCAAATTAATCAATTTTATCTTCAAAATGCTTCTACAAATAAAATTGTTGCAACAGGAATTTAATCTATGAATTTTTTTTTAGTAACTTTGTAGCTCTAAAAGAAAAATGAAAAGATTCTATTTTCATTATTTAAAAATTTCATTTCACTATTATCTCTTCTAGTAATAATCTACTAAAATTTTCTTTAAATAGATAAACATTTACAAAAAAATTAATTTAAAACATAATACAGGTTATTAATCAAACAGGTAATATATAGCGTCTATACCACAACGCCGATCTAAATAAAAAACATTGTCTGTATCCGAATGGAAGACTGATGTCCTACAAGTTGAAATTTTACAGCTCCTAGTGGATTCTCCCTCGTTCAGAAGTTGTTTTCTCAAGTTGTTGAGAATGTTCATAACTCGCGTATATAAACCATTGTCTTTTATGTTCCCGCGTTATTGTCATTGAAACACGCTCTTTATGGATTTTTAAATACTTTCGATCTCTATTTGAGATAAAAAATCAAATGTACATTGTTCTAACAGAACCTAGAAACTCTTTCTACGATCTTATCTCTCCAAACACTGGACTTCGACTTTGAAAAACACAACCTGTCCATTTTAAGCGGTGAACTCTAACTCTATAAAACACATCTAGTCCCTCCAAGCTCTGGACTTCAACTGCCTGTTGCCATGAGGCAATTCTCTCTTACAAAAGCGTTCCTTCCGGTACTATTCGCACATTTTACCACACTTCCGTAAAACACAAATGATTTACATAACATAACAATCAAACTAAATTACATTAAAATTAAACATAATAATTCATACTGTTGTCTTGAAAATCCATTTTTCTTTTATTAATGAAGTTACTAAATTTAAATTATTATTTGAATCTCTTATCTCTTTGGCTTAACCGCGTCTTTTAAATGAGTCTATATTAAAATCTGACTTTTCACACTGTCACAAGCTGTTGTACATAACTATCTTTTCAAATTTGGTTATAAACTCCTTAGCAGAAGCTTCATCAGCTAACAGTTTTTCTCCACAAATTATCACTTGACGAACATCATGACCTTCCAGCGATTTAACCATCCATCACTAACTCCAAATTCTTCAACTCCCCCAACTAATTTTCATGCAAAAACTTAACTTTGCCCGGAGAGTGGTTACTTTACATCTTTCTTGAGAAAATCACACCCACAAAGCTTCATCTAACAGTTCATATTTATTTTATTTTTTAAGATTTTGCTATTATCTAACATCTTATCTGATTTTATAGCAATTGAATAAGTTTCAATATCTCATATATTCTCTTTTCAATCTTTAATAGTTGTTAATCCAACACCTAATTCATTTGAAAGTTTTTGCATTGGCTCATTTTTGTCGAGACATTTTAAACCATTCAGTTTTTATTTCATTAAACACACTACTCACTTAAGTTCTTTTGTTGTCATTGTAAAAACATTTTAAACTCACACTACACAATAGAGTAAAGTACTTAAAAATATTCTTCACAAAAAAATATTACTGTAAATAAACCTACACTACTGTAAAAGGGTACAGTAAAACAAAGCAAAGCATTAATACTCTGTTTAGCTTTAGCAACAAATGATTACTAAGAGATGTGACAGATGCAGAAAACAGAGATGAGTCATGGAAGCAAAAAGGAGCATGAAAAAGTACAACCTGCTCTGTACAGTCTACTAAGCCAGTACGATGGTCAGATAATGTCAATTGAACCGAGTTCGGTTAACCAGGGTTCTACTGTGTTTAAGTTTATTTAGATATTCCCTAATTTGAAAATCCAGTTGGAATACATTATTAGCATCATATGATATTATAGCAGTATTGTCAACGATAGCTGTTGGATTGTCATTAAAAATCCCCTGACATAGTTCAATTATATAAATGAAAAATAATAATATGACCCTAGTACAGAGCCTTGAACACAACACATAAAATAATATCAGAACTACTAATATTATTTTTTACTTTCACATGTTACTTTCTCTTTTCCAAATATGTAAATGCCGCTTTTACAAATAATGGTGGATTAAATTTTTAGACAATGATAAATTTGATTTTAAGTATCCAGAAAAAATTTAACTTTTAGTCTAATTTCAAAAAATTTCAAATAAATTTACTTTATAATATTCTAACACCACTAATTTGATTTATTTAGTAATTTTAAGAAGATGTAATTTGTCTTTATTATTATTATTAGATGTTTAGTTTTGGCACTAGGGCTGAAAATTATGAACTTTCAGATTGAAAGACTATTTCTTTAAATGGTTATAAATTTCAAAAATTACCAAAGATTAAAATCACACAAGATTTGTTTGTCTATAGATATAATTAAGGAAAACATAATTTAAGTTAATACTAAAAAAAAAAAAGTTTAGTCTTACATTTGAAAAAAGTTTGGTTATATATTAGAATTTTAAAAGTTGACTATTCAAGTATTTAAAAAGTAGGATAGGTTCCCCATTTAAAGTAATTTGTAATTTTAATATTTCATGATGACAAAGGTGTACGGGTCTTTATATGTGTTCTTTTTTCCCTTTTTTTTATATAAGACGATGATGACCGAGACGTTTTTCGCCTTTAAACAACAAGAACAAACATATACTGCTAACATACCTCTTTTCGAATATCATGTTCAACACCTCCATAATACGCTAATTGGAAGACTTTCAATTTATTCTCTTCTTTCCCACTACCTCTTAACTGACTCCAAATCTCACGAGTCAAACCTTCTTCAGCTCCATTGCTATCAATAATACTAGCATTTACTAATCCTGAGAGATGCTTCCTTACAGTAGACAAATGTCTGCAATAGGCTAACCATCCATAAAAAGCTCGTGAGATTATTTGTCTCTTCATTGTGTCACACAACAGTTGTATTGAATCTCTGAAAGAAAGAAAGATTATAATATTACTTAGTTTTAAATTTATAATAAATACATTTATAGTTAGAGAATTAACAAACAAAAATATTAATATATTATGAAAATATAACATTAAATTAATACATTTCCAATGAAATATGAACTTATTAAGTGATTTGATTAATATCCAGGTTACACAAGAACACTCCCCCTCTCCATGGAAGGATTTAGAGGCTTCAGAATTTCAAAATTTCAATTAATCCTCAAAACAGTTTAACTCAATACTAACAAAAAAGTTCAATAGACTGAGGATTGCAATAGGAATATGTTTAAGACAATGCCAACAAACCAAAGCAAAGTAGAAAAATTTTACTCATCATACAAAGCCCCATTTTAATTTAATATATTTCAATACAACCTGTCTACAATTAGTTATTTCATCAGCTAACCCAGTATTTTTGAAAATACAAAATCAGTAATTTTAATTACAATGAAAAACTACTTTGTGGTCTGTGAGAGATGACTTTGTGGTCAATGGAAGATAGCTTTGTTGGTCTGTGAAAGACAACTTTGTGGTCAATGGAAGATAGCTTTGTTGGTCAATGAAAGATAACTTTGTGGCTAATGGAAAATGGCTTTGTGGTCAGTGAAAGAAGACTTTGTGGTCAATGGATGATAGCTTTATGGTCTATGAAAGATGACTTCGTGGTCAATGGAAGATGGTTTTGTTTGTCTGTGAAAGATGACTTTGTGGTCAATGGAAGATGGTGTTAGGAATTAGGATAGTATTAGTTAGAAATATAGTCTAAGTTCTTTTTAAGAAGCCAGAATGTTAACAGTTATTGCGACAGACCAGGAAAACTGACAAAATTGCTTACCTTGCAAGCAAGACGGACGTCATAGATGCTACGATCATATATAAACCCTTGGGTGGGAGGAAACATTGTCAATGGGCCAAGATTGATCAAGTGAAGTTGCTGCAGGAAATTTTGAAGATTGCCAGATGGACTTGGCGAGAAAGAGCTTCCTAGGAGAATTGAGACTTCAGATAAGCATCCAGAAGTGTTGCAAGCAGGGTGAGCAAACTTAGTTTATAAAGAAACTTGTAATTATTTTAGAGTCAGATAATTAAACTAATCAGATCAGTGAGTCAC
This sequence comes from Aphrophora alni, assembly GCA_963513935.1. NCBI lineage: Eukaryota > Metazoa > Arthropoda > Insecta > Hemiptera > Aphrophoridae > Aphrophora > Aphrophora alni. Next base: position 20,229,107 of record OY740765.1, on the reverse strand, counting down.
AACAATTAGAGTCATTCTAGATCAATAATAATAAGAAGAATATTTTAGCATTGTAATATGATAGGAGATGATTATTCTTGTTAATAAAAGACAGTTAATTGAGTATTGAAACATTTGATTATATTGAAAATAAGAACCCAGGCAGTTTAAAGAAAGCGATCCTAACAATGACTTTGTTGGTCTACGAAAGATAACTTTGTAGTCTATTAAAGATGGCTTTATGGTCAGAAAAAGATCGATTTGTGGTCATTGAAAGGATACTTTGTGGTCAGTAAAAGATGGTTTTATGATTAATAAAACTGAAGTTAAATAAAGACAGCTTTACAATCAGAAGAAGATTAGGTAGGTTTTACAATCAGAATAAGGTTAACAAAGTAAAGTGAATATTTCATAATCATGCTTAGTGGGGATTTAATTAAATATAATATAAATAGGAAACATGTACACTGTCAAAGCAAAAAGTAAACAGCAACTGTATTTATAATAACTCCACTTGTATCGTTTTCAAGACTATATTATAAACAATATAAACACCTAAATATAAGTAAACATTTATTCAAATATTTTCTAAGTAGAGAACTTTCATTTTGCTAATGTTCTATAATTATTGTGCTTTATTCAAGTATAATAATAACTCCACCTGTGTCTTTATCAAAACTATATGAACAATATAACACCCAAATCTAAGGAAATATTTATTCAAATATTTGGTAAGTAGAGATCTTTCATTTTGCTAATATTCTATAATTGTGCTTTATTCAAGTATAATTCTTTTTAGTCATTTTGCTAATTAATACCAATTAGGTTTATTTATCTAAGACCAATGTCATCTGAACATATGCCCACACACAAAAAATGAAAAAATCTGTAGCAGAAGATACAATGTACTGTTGATTATTATAATCTTTCTTCGTTTGCATTACTGCAATTGTGCTGAATCTTTATGTAATTTAATTCATTACTATTTACTGATCTAAACTAATTACTGGTAATGAACACAATTAATAACATTTCAAGATTTATCACTACCGTATTCTTATTTATTTTTTATATATTATTTCATCATGTATTATTTGAAAGTAATATTTACCTTATGATCCACATATCATAGGTATATTGGTTTCACCACTAAAAAATGGTGAATTAGATAATTATTTCTTTAAAACTAGCTAAAAATACCCATATACTTGCACCTGTATAGATAAAAAAATAACCACACAAAATTTGGTGACCTTAGAGATATTCTGTGATTTTCAGTGATATCCATCATCCCCCCCCCTCCTTATTAAGACTTCAGTGACTGCATGGAAAATTACTCCTGAACACTGGCTCAACAGAATTACACAATTAGATAGAAGTAGTCAGAAAACCAGCCATTATTGTTGTATACTTTAAACATTAATACACTACCAATTTCATAATAATTTTAAAGCCATAATTTAATCTAAAATCTTAAACATTTTGAAACCACTATTCATTCTCAACTTTAAAATTTTAACCCTATACTTGAAGTAAATTTTCTAATTTCTCTGAATATAGCCCCTCCCAGTAGATACTTTACTGTTGTTATTCCAAGTACTTACCCAGTAGTTAATTTATGAACATTATTGTTTTCAGGAGTTGAAGTTAATTGTGTAGGGGTCATAGGGAAGATGAGTTCTGAATCTCCATTACTAAACGATTTAGAACTGGAAGTAGAACTTGTAGAAGAAGACAACAAATGTGCTCGTGTATGGGTCAAAGGACTAAGAGGACCTAAAACACTTGCCCTTGCTCCAACCCAACTTCGAGGATCAAGAAGTTCTTGACCTGATCCAATCACTGCAAAAAAAAAATTAAAATCAGTGAATACTAAATTAGACTTATCATTGACAAATTGTTACTTAAACAACAATTTCAAAACTATATGGACATTAAATTTGAGATTTTCCTTTTTATTTATAGATACAGTAGAGTCCCGATTATCCGCGTGCCACGAATTTTTTAAAAAAATTACGACTGCACACGACCGAAGTCTAGAGATTTCACACCGCTTTACGTCAAAGTATCACAGTATCGATCCCCTCTGTCAAGTTCACTGACCTTCCCCTCTACGTACAGACCTCCCCCTTCTCTCAGCCTGCTAGCGGTTTCAGTTGTCAGTAATCGTGCTTAGTGATCAGTCGTGTTTTATGCTTCTTTGTCAGCGCTCAAGTTTAGTGTTTCGTTAATTCCTGAAATTAATAATGGCTGAAAAACGAAAGAAAGATGTGTTAACCATTGCACAAAAACTTGAAATTATTTCTAAAATAGAAAATGGCGCTTCAAGGAAGATGATGTGTTTGAATTACGGGATCGGGAAAACAACAATGCGAGACGTTTTAAAAGCAAAAAGACAAACAGTTGGCCTTTGCATCAGTGTCGGACAGTGCTTCTGGGATGAAAAAAAAGAAAAACAATGAAGAAATCCACGTATAATGAACTTGATTCGGCATTAACGGAATGGTTAGCTCAGGTGCAAAGTGAGGGCACCCCCGTGTCTGGTCCTACCATTGCAGCTAAAGCAAAAATCTTTTTTGATTTGTTAGGCCTGTTCACTGTTAATACAATTTAATGCTTAGAGTTGAGTTATTATAATTTGAATACTGAACTTGGATATTCTCTAATTCAAAAGAATTGTCTCACAAGTACACGATAATATGGCAACACTCAGTCAGACTCCATTGGATGGAATTTTCATGAGAAGTGTCTTTTTTGCCTTGCCTCTTTTCAAGGTGCAAATTTTTATATCTCTATCCACGATGACATCATTTGGATTTGGAATATTCCAGAAGCATTTTACCTGAGTTTTAGAAACAATATAATGGGTTTAGTTTGAACAGTGTAGTCAGAACCCTTTTCTATGATTCGAACTAACAGGGTTGTCATATGGACCATATTATTTGTTTTATCATTTACGGTCTTACACCTAGTGTTCTCCAAGTTCCTGACTATTTTATATAGAAATAATCTATGTAATTAATATATCTTACTTTGAATATCACACATTTTGCTCGGTATTAAGTTGTCAATCAAAAGTCTAATATTTTGCCGATAAACCAATGTAATGGCAGATGAACCATTAACATTTCTCGATCGCAACTAGGATTAACTACTGGTTACTGACAAAATAATCGGCAATTATCAGACGATTTATACTATTCTTTGACTTAGACTTTGAATACAATAAGCTTAAACCTATGCCATTACAAAGTAATCTATCATTTTAATTTTTTATTATATAACTACATCTAATATATAGTCATATAACTAAATTACTCTAGTTATTTGGAATAAATATAAAAACAGCTTTACATACTAGTTCTTATGAAAAATGTTATAGATATACGCTAAGATGAAATTGATAAACCCAATCTAAAATAACGCAATACTATAGACATATGCTAAGATGAAATTGAAAACTTAATCAAAAAGTAACGCAATACTATAGACATACGCTAAGATGAAATTAATTGATAAACTCAATCAAAAAACAACGCAATGCCTTAAGCGTTAATTTTTTTAAATTTTGTAATATAAAATAAAATAATGATATATATGTTTTCTTGTATTATCTGCTCTATCCAAATAATATAACAATAATATATTTAAAAGAACTTTATACACAATAATAGTGGATTATTTATAAATTCGCTCACAAAAAATTAATTATACTTATAAAAAATAGAACATAAAACAAAATATTTCAGTTTTTTAATAGATAACCATATAGAGGATACATTTTATATTAATGGTAAAAATTTGAATAAAATAGGATTTTTGTTATTTCTTTACAGAATTTTGATTGTTTTAATCGATACTGCAGGTATATGGGCATGTTAAAAAACTGCTAGTCCAATGGCTTAATAACTGAAAAATCATATTATTAGTCCAACATGTCAAGTGGAGAATAGAACCTCCAAACAAAAATCCCACAGGAGCATAGTAAGTACCAAAAGAAAATCCCACTTTGAATGGTTTAAGTCTATAATCTTTTTGTAACAGATTATCCGACAGTCTAAGTCAACAATTATTTTACACTCCCCACTTTCCTTTTTCTTACTATTTATACAAACTCTAATACATTCACTTCAGTCTTGATAACAATAACAGAAATTTGATAACTATTATGTTAAAATTTATTACATAAAAAAAGCACATGTGTATCACTATTTAATTATGTATGATGACCAAGAAAAGTAATAAGCTTGTTCCACCACTAAAACTATTATTTTAGCCAGTAAATATCCTTATATCTACATAAACTCTATGTGTAATTAAATACTTAGCTTAAAGAATAATTTTTTTTTAAATACTTACAATAATCTTCATGTCGTATCTTACTAATAATTTGAAATACATAGTCCGTAGATTCATTTGTATTTGTTGAATCTGTTTTTCCTGGAGCCAAACCATGACCTTTTCTCCTCAATTTTGGAAATACTTTGCCTGAAAATTAAATTCAACAAAATATATTTTACTTCAAAAGAAAATTCTTACTTATAATGCTTTAATCCATTCTATCCCACCACCATGTTGTACTTTCTGAACATACATATTATAAAGAGAGAGAAAATCGATAACATTGCTCCATGGTACAAAAGTTTAGTAAGATATACAGTGTTCCAAAATTTAAAAAAAACATGATTTTTCTCAACTTTTTAATGCTATCATTATTTTTACATATTCGAATAGATCAATTTAAGATACTTAAAAGGAATTTTCAAGTTTTAATTTATCTTTAGTAACAACCAAGTTATGGCATTTTTAAATTTCCAATTTTGTAAAGAATATTAAACAAGTACATATTTTTTAATCACACTCATTATAAGAACCATGTTACTTTAGTTTATTTTTTAATCCAATAATATAAGTTTTAACGAATTTTGGAAACAAAAGTATCATATCAATTGAAAGTCTATGACATAAATTAAAAAACATAAGGTGTAAAAATAATTTTGTAGTACAAGATTATAAAAAAGTTAAGATTTTTCTTACCTCAGAGTTTTACAATAAACATTCAAAATGATTTCCTTATGTAGTTTGGCAGTGTGCTAATCATGTATAGTAACCTCTCATCACATTCATTATCACTTCAGGAGTAATGAGAGTAGCTTCTCTAATTATCCGATTTGTCAATCCATTTATGTCTCTAGTTTTAGTCTGATAAAAAGAAATAACCAAGTGGTGACAGATCTGGTAACAGACCTAGCAGCCTGTTCAATTTTCCCCCACGAGCTATCCATCTTTGTCAAAATGTGTTAGCCAAGAGTTGCCGTACTTGTAGTGCGTAGTGAGGTGGTGCTCTGTCTTGTTGCAATGACAAAGTGATGAAAATTGGCCCAACAATATTTTGAATTTGTGATATAATTGTGTCAACTAATAAGTTGTGATAGAAAACTCCAGTTAAATTTTCATGAATTATAAAGGGTTCAATTACTTTAGTACTGTCAGAGATATATTCAAAAAATATCTATTATATTAGGGAAATAAAATTAACATTAATAAAAACTAAGTTACAGCAATGCAGAACAGTTTCAAATTACAATAAGCACACATGTAAGGCATTATGGTTATTCAACTTGAAGTTCCCAAGGAAATTAACAAACTATACAAAAAAACCTGAGAAAAAATAAAATACACAATTGGAAAAAAGGAACGTCCAATGAGAAAAAATCCCGCAAATATCAACCAAAGGAAAACCAAAGCTAATTTGAAATAATGTAAAAGTAAAGTGAGAATAACGTTTCAAAACTCGTGGTCAGTGTTACAACAATAATCAAACCAACAAGAAGAAATAACAAAGCTATTCTAAAATAAAATGTGTTAAGAGTCAAAAATTTAAGCAAGTTCATAAATAAAAATAATGAGTGTATTTCAATGGCAAGATAAGCATTACGACAGGTATTAAGCAAAGTGTTAAGTGAAAGTTCAGAAACTGAATCAATAGTGCTTATCGGTAAAGAAAGGTGAAGGGTGTGTAAAGTGAAACTTAAAAGTGCTATGAATGCAAACACAGGTCATTAAGTGAGTAGTCAGTAATTTAAAACATTGATGTAACGAAGATCTCATAACTAAAATCACTTATTTAATGTTAAAACTAAAAGTAAAATAAACTTAAAATCAAATTAAAGTCAATACAACAAATCAGATTAACACTTTGAAGCCTAATCCCGAATATGGCTAGGGGCAGCGTGTATACGCGTTTGACCGAATCCTGAGTATAGCTAGGGGCTCTCGTTTCAATTCTTTATTAATACGTATATAGGTATTCTTGGATTTCGTCTAATTGCAATAATTCAGTGAGTCTATGGTTCAATTCCAGCTGTTCCTTATTCCGTATCTAGAATATTACAACTGATATATGGAATATTGGAATACAGATGTTTGTGGTTATGTTGGCTTACTAGAAGCTATGTTTATGTGAATGTATATTATTTGTTTTTCTGCAGTTATTTTGATAGATCTATAGTTATTTGTCTGTTAGAGATTATTTGAGTTATAAATTACATTTAATGTGTATTTATTTGTGCTATTCTCTCTAAAATGTATCCTCAAAATTATTTTTTTAATTTTCTCATGATGTCCATTTCAAATTCGTTTATTCTATACCGTACCGAGACCCAGAAATTTGTGAAAAAATGTCACTTGGATAAATTTATTGAATCAATTGGAAAGTTTTTTTTTTAAAAAAAGGGAAGAGTTCTAGCTCAAGAAAACACCCCTACTACAATAAAAACCAACAGACTCACTGGTAGTCATGTTGGAGAAAAAATCTTTCAACGGAAAAAAATAATGGAGCTAACAAGAATATGTAAAGTTTGCTCATCAACTGGAAAAGCTGGAAGGAAGGAGACAACTTGGTGGTGTTCTGAGTGTTCATTATGTTCACCCGACTGCTTTAAGATTTATCATATTAAAGCGGACTATTTATAAAATGTCACAATTTTCATATTTACTTCATTTTCAAAAATTTATAACATTTTTTGTATGTAAAATAATTATTTATATCATATTAAACTATATTTTTTGCTCTTTCAAAGGACATCAGTTGACAGTTGGAAGGCTAGCAGGTCGGACGTGAGCCACGTGATGCTATTTCCATTTCTAAATCATTTCAATTCCAAGTTCCGCTTAAGTATCACTGCATTGGCTGCTGTAACCAGTTATGTGATTGTAGTGAAGTTACTCAAAGAGAAAGCACTAAATACCTAGGCTTGAAATTGGATGAAAAACTATCATTTCGAGAACACATTTCCAATTTTAAAAAATACATGTATATGTTTTTAAGAAAGTTTTCATTTATTAAAACATTTCTACCAGAACAAATATAGCGACAAATTTACTTTGCATTTGTACATTATAAGTTGGCTTACGGTTTATCGATTTGGGGAAATACGTATAATTCACACTTAATTCCTTTGTTTAATCTCCAAAAATCTTTTGTTAGAATGTTGTGTAAAAAAGACAGATTCCATAATTCTTTCCCATGCTTTATTGCTAAAAAAATTCTTCCACTTCGTTATCTCTATGTGTTTAAAATGTTAGAAATGTTTTATAGGGTAAGTGGTAATGAAGGGGCTATATTAAACCATGGAGTCCACACAAACCAGTTTAGCAAAGGACTTGTAAAGTTACCCAAATGTCACAAAATCTTTACTGAAGAAACCTTCTTCTTTCTTGAGTCAAAATTTTATAACTTATTGCCTTTATATTTAAAGAATATCTCTATTATTACTCATTTCGAGGTTAAACTTAGATATTGTTTATTATCTCTTCCTCCGGTGGCTTTGGAAAATGTGTTTAAAACTGTTCAATAATTACTGTTCTGAGTGAATGACAATAAAGGGCATAATATTGTATTTAGTAAGGTGAATGTATTTGAGTTTGATTGAACTTAATTAAATGTATGAATGAATTGTATAGGTCAATTGAATTGCAATGTATTCTAATTTAAAATAAATGTATTTTGTAAATAAAATCACAGTCTGTTTGCCTATTTGTGTGTATGTTGGTATGAATGGGATTTAATTAATATTTAAGATAGCTCTCACACACATATAAGGGTGTTTTATTGCTCTTTTGTGTGCAGTATGTTTTCCGCAGAGTTTTTTACTTTGTTTACAATTTAAATTTTGACATGTTAACATTGTTTCATAAGTTTATTTTAAGTTCAATGAATAAAGATTAGTAGTTTTAAGTTTTGTTTTTAAGTTTCTTTTTAAGTTCTTATGTTGTATGATTATTATAAATGTTTGTGGTTTGTATGCTGGGAAAAATAAAAAATAAATTTTAAAACAAATATATAGGTTCCTAAGAAACACACAATATCAATAATAGTAATTTTTTACAAATAATGTTAAAATGTCCAGGTTACCATAACAAAGTAGGCCACAAGGTATTTAGGCTACAAAGTGTTAACAATAACTGAAATAATCTTTACATCAATTATTTGTAACTAACACTAGATTTTAAAATTTAGAAATTCCTTTGGTATAAATTAGATGAAATAAGGATCTAATGATACCTTCGAAAAAGTTTTAAAAGAGCTAGAAAAATAAAAAAGCGAGTAAAATATATGTAAATATCATAGAGAAATTAAAAATTCATGGCTTAAGTAATAAGAAAATGCTTCACAATGTTAGAGTAAGTAAGAAATTGTATATAAGATAGTAATAAAATTCTTTAATCATAATAATAATAGTAGATAGTAGATGAAGTTTTGTATACTGTGACTCCTGTGACTAACAAAGTTATGATTATTTACTAGCCTGTTGTTTTGCTTTTTGTTGCTTCAGACTGTGAAGTTAGTTTATGTATGATAATTTTTTTGATGATTTTTTTATTTGTGTGATAACTAATCACAATTACTTCTAAGAATATTTGTTTTTAGTATAAGGATATCTTCAATTTCTGCTTGTTAAATATTTTCTATTACGAGGGAGGGTCCAATATAGGCTTTTCCTTAGGACCTCCTACATTTCTCTTGTGCAATTTTGTTTGTGTCAGTTTTTTAATTTTATTTTATTTTAATAAGCTATTTAGGGTATTGTATTATATTTTTATTTTTTGTGGTATGTTTTATTGTGAATTTTGTATTTGTTATAGTGTATAATCTTGCACATTAGAAATAAAATATATTATTATTATTATTATTAATTGTTTTGTATAATTAAATGTTGATTGGGCTGTATGAAAACATGGCACAGTTCTCTTTAGCGCAAGTCTGAATATTTTTAATAATAATCAATTCAAAAAATTCTAGTAATTTAGATTAGTATTGGTGTTTAAGGTTAATGAAATTTAGCAATAAGTATGGAAATATTTGTAAATTAAAACAAAATTATAATTTGTTCAAACAAAATAATAATAATAATAATAATAATACACAATTTAATCTCGTCTCTGCACTTATTTATAACACTGAGTCAGATAAATCCTATCACAGCCAAGCTGTAGTGATTCAGGAAATCGAATATGGTGGATCCCCAACATCCAAAATCTTAACAGGTAAAAGGCAAGTAAAACAAATAAAAAATCTTACATAGGTAGTAGTGTAAAAGTCTTACAGTACCAACAATCCCTGCCCAGATATTAACTTTCTGGGGATGCTGGGTTTGAGTCTCAATCATCCACCTGGGATTTCCATCGGACCAGTATTGACTGTTATGCTTAATAATGTGTCCCTTTAGCATGAACGTTGCTTCATCTGTAAATACGACAGAGTTAACAAATTTTTAATCCGCAATCAATTTCTCCATCAAGATGTCGCAGTACTCAACACAATGATCGAAATCGTCTCCTGACAATTTATGAACCAGGTGAAATTTGAATTGAGAAAATTTATTTTCTTTACTGGAGATTCTCAATTAATGACTGCAGCATGTTCAAAGACATCTCTTCATTGGTAGCAGATTTTCACCTACCAGAGTGACTGGGGTCCGTTGTACTTCCACTTTCTTAAAAACGGTGCAATATCTTGTAAACGATAGATTTGACTATTGGAAGTCAGTGAGGGAAATTGACATTAAACAAATTGCATACTTCTTTGTATGAACATTCATTATTGCCATTTCATTTATTTAATCATGCTCTGGACAAAATACAATTTTTGTATAGCATAAGTCACAACAATAACATGAATTAAGTTTAAAATTAAAGGACAATAAAAAATGCATTATGGGGATGACTAAAGAACAATTAATAAAAAGTTACAATGAAAATGGTTAAAAATTAGTTTAAAATAATAGTTACACTATTGTAAATAAACATCCAAAAACAATACCAACAATAAATTTTAAAAAACCCTTTCATTTTAGTGCGAGTTTAAACGCCATATCCTCTCAACATTAGCAAAATAATCCTCTCAGTTTCAGACAACTGCATTGCTTATGAAACGGTAAGTAACATTACTTCAACATTCTGGTAGCCTACAGAATTAAGATTTATTATGAATAGATAATAAATTATTTCAAAAAGGCATGTAGACCTACAATATCTCAAACAAAAACCAACATGATTTATCATTTTAAGCAAAATTCTAAACCTTGATAACAAGTTTGGAAATTTCACTGCATCAGTTTCCGGGAGTTTACACCTTTAATACAGATCTGAACAATGGCTGTCTTATTCATATCTGTATTTGCATTTATACTGTATTAGAAGAACTACATTATTTTTTAAGTGATCACTAGCAAATGTTAATTTAGTAATATAAAGTTAGTATATTAATAAGAACTTAATATGCATAATATTTTTGTAAAAAATACTTTAAAACAAATGTTTTTGGATCATCCTATACAAGAAAAATTATTAACACCATATGTTTATTGATTTATTTCTGAGACTTTCAATTGATAAGTTAGTTTCGTTACCAAAATTCATTAAAACTTATATTATTGGGTAATAAAAAGTAATATTTGGTTCTAATAATTTATGTAATTAAGAAATATGTAAGCTTACTTTTTGAATTTTAGAACACCCTGCACCAGATATGTAATTTCCAATACATCTTGGCTTACTTTATATCACAATAACCAAATAATAAATTATTATTCTCTTAGCCCTGCAGAGAATGTTTAATATTGTGTTTAGAAAATTTTAAAACATCATAACTCTGTTGTTAATAAAGATAAATTAAAAATTGTGTTTAAGTATCATTAGCTGACCTATTAGAATATGTAAAAATAATACTAATATTGTATTTAAAAAGTCGAGAAAAAATTATATTTTAATAATTTTTAGAAGGACCTGTATATCTTATTAAACTTTTCTACCACACTGTAAATAGCTCAAGTTAAAAAACTTAACATGAGAGGTCAATCATCTTTCTATCTAAGGCAGTTCTTGAAATATTAGGCTGTTTCAATACTTTTCTAACAACCTGTATATATACAAAATGTTTCTCACAACATGCAGTTTAAACATTTTTTTTTAATATAATACATTACACTTTTAAAATTTTAAGACATGATTATGCCATAATTTGGATACCAAAACATGTTCTACTCTCTTTAGGGGATATGGAGAGGCAAGAAGTAATTTTGTTTTTAAAAGAATAAACTGCACATATTAGATGGTATTTTTGACATTAAACTTTAAACAAGTTTTGTTTTCAAACATTTTTCTTTCTATTTGTAATAGTTTAGTAAAGCGAAATTAGTCCAAAAATTTTATGAGAAGTGATGTAACTGGGAAGTTGAATTTTTCTTATGTTTTTTTTTTTTCTTTTTGTACATGCAACCGAGAGGGGAACCGAAAATTAGCAAAATCGGACTGGATCTTCGTTAGAAAAGTGTATTTTTGATGCATTTTGAGTGCATCGCTACACTATTTTTTAAATATCACCGTCTCTATGGGTTGTAGAAAAAAAAGAAATTACTCGGAAATGAAGAAACTATCGAAATGGTAGGGTATAGTAACATTAAGAGTACTTTCTAACCTCAAAAAATTCAAATTTCTGGATTAAAAATTTTTTCACTAATAATGCAACAAATGGGGTAAAAATCAAATCTTCACAAAAATTGAACAAAATATGTATATTTACATTAGAAATCTGAGGTGAAATTTGCAACAACTAACATTTCATTTTTATGGCCATTTTCGGAAAGAAAAAAAAAATTAAAGCATTGTAATTTAATAAAAAGTAAACTTCTTTTTTTTTTTTTTTAAATTGTCAATTTTATTTACCTACTTTCTAGTGAACATATGCAAGAATTTGTTTATCTAGTGTCAATATAAATCATTATTTAATTACATTAGAAAAGGGTTGTTAGCTGATATTACTATTTAGAATTGTTGTGGTTTGATATATATGTTTATAAAGTGCTTAAAATCTGATTTTATACGATAATTGATCATCAAATGCAGTATGTAATCATAAAATATACCTCTTTTAAAATACAGATATGGATTTAATTTAGTTTATAATTTTTTTTTCTAAATTTTAAACATAAGAATTCTACTGCCAAGATATGAATTACCTTTGCCTCTTTGAGACCAGAGAGGAGGATCAAGTTGCCCATGAGGTAACAAACCATTTTCTAAACAAGAAAGAAATGCTAACAAGTGTCCTCCTTTTGGGAAATGTATGGGTTGTCTCTGAACACCATCTTGTCCCACCAGAACAATTGTTCCACCACTGTCCTCTGAAGCATTTAATTCAAACTCATTTAATTTAATTGTTACTGTAGTGTACCTTTGTGTAAGAAAATTCTTCATTAAAAAAACATTTGTATATTATTACTATACAAATTATTTCTAACACTAAAAAAGTTAATATTAAATGCTACCAGCAAACTGAGATTCACAAAGGCCTAAATTTATGTAGCCTAAATTTGACACCAAAATATGACTTGGAAGTAATTTTAATAATCTGTTAATACAAGGACTATTTGATAAGTTAGTTACTTTGAAATGAAAGAATACTGTTTTCTTTTTTTAGTAAAATTCAATTTATTTTTTGATGTAGTCTTCTTTTAGCTTGAAACACTTTGTCCAACAATTTTCCATCTTCTTTAAGCTTCCAAAAAATATTATTTCTCAAACTCTCCAAAATGGGCATTTGTTTCTACGATGACATTCTTATTTGATACGAATCTTTTTCCAACAAGCCATTTCTTCACCTTTGTAAAGAGAAAGAAGTCACTAAGGGTCAAAGCTGGAGAATAGGGTGGATGAGGGAGACATTTGTAGCGCAATTATGCAATTCATCCATGCCAGTTTCTGTGGCTTGTAATGAGCTGGATGGATATTTTATACTAATATTTTTAAAAGCTCTAGGTTTATTTACTTTTCCTATCACTAAAGTGGCATTTTTAACATATCTGATGCATTACTGCATGTAAGCAACATCACTCTTTCTTTCTTTACTTTGTGCCCATTGGCTACAGAATCAATTTTTTATGCTAATGTTTTCTTTGGCAACATTTTGTAATTTCAGTACAAGATTTTCGCCACGTGTTAAACGATCAGTTTAAGACTCACTTATTTAGTACACAGTCTTTTAGTATTTGAAATCTTACATCTTCGAGTGTTCATTTAGTTTTTAATTTTCACTGTCCAATTACTCACTTTATACAAATTGTATCACCTTTTGTTTGTCAATTATATGTACTAAGTATATTAGTCCATCAACCACGTTTACATTGTCATTGAAAACCCCCTGTTATCACTTCTCTAACCATTTTTTATTATGTTAGTCTCTATTTTAGACAAAAAAATCAAATCTATTACATTTTTAAATAAAACAAGCTTTTAATTAAGACTTCACTAAAGAACATCTTACAATTATTAAAACACCTCTATGCCAACTTGCATAGGTCTGACCTCATCAGGTCCCAAGCTAAGACTGGAAAAACCACGAGATTTTCTCTCTAACGCTTCCTCCAAAAATCCGTTGACACATCAATTTATGTTTAATTATTCATCTTACACATCTACAACGTTTTATTATAAAACATTTATTATAAAATCATCTTAAAACTATTTATAACACAAAATTGTTTTCTTGGACGTTTTTTATTAATATTTTACGGCTTTCTTTAATTAAATTGACTACACTCACATGAGCTAGGAACCAATCAGCTTCTTTGACCTATATTCTACAGAGCCAATCACGTCGTGTCTTTTAACCCTATTATTTACTATGTTACACCATATAAAACACAAACCATTATGTAAAATAACACTTACTGTACAATAAAATCACAAGCTACGATATTTAAAGATGATAACATTTACATGCACTCTATTAAGTTTCTAATGTCAACTGAATATTGTTTGCCTTAACAAGACCATGTATACTGTACCTTTCCGAGAAATAACCGCCTTTTATTATACCAAGGAATTCCTCGATTTCGAAGAAATTACCGCATTTGTTTGCTTATTGTACAGTCCACTCTCGAATCTGCTCCACAAATTTTCTCGTACAATCTATTTTATAATTTTTAATACCCCAACAACAGTGTGTTCATCGCGGGTAAGTTACAATAATTGTAATATGATCAGTGTTAAATAACTTTTTTAACTTTATAGGTTATTTAAATATAAAATAAATGTTCTAATGTCGGAAATAAGGTATTGTCTTAATGTGTCATCTACAATTAATGCTTTACTGTTTTTCATCATTTAGGAAGGTACTTTTAAACTTTTCTCTTCCTTGGAAAATTCGTCCAGAATACCTGGGAAATATGGATTAGCGAGGTCCAGATTAAGAAGATCCTTATTGTAATTTATTTTAGCACATTTTCCTCTGTTATCAATCAATCAATAAATTTATTCATTAATTTATGTTCAATAGCAACAATTGTGCTGTAATATTTATATTAAATTAATGACTTACCGTCAATCACAATTTACTACAACATCTACATTACTATATTACTAGTTAATATAATTTTATTTTTTAACAAATTACAAACTGTAAACCCCATTGTTAAATATGTATACATTTTCTGCACTTTGTACTCATTAATTTAACAATCCCAAATTTTAAAAACAATTCAGCTGTCTGAATTTTTAAGTTGATTATATATCGTAATTTCAAAATTTTAATATCTCTAAAATTACACTCAATAATAACTCTATAGTTTCTCAAATTTAAAGAATTGTTTGGGCTGTACTTACATGAAGCAAATATTTTAAATGTATAATAATTTCCTACAATTTATAATCAGTAACTTAATGTATCTTCACATTAAATTTTACTTTTTGTTTTTTGTTTTTTCAGGAGCTGGTGGAGATTTTATTTTTTATTTACACATTTCTCACCATCACACAAAACCTAAATAAGACACAGGGTTTTGTTATCACACAGTTACACACAGGGTTTTGAACACACAGTTATCAGTTCATTGAGAGGGAGATGATTTCACTATATTTACCCCTCCCCCTTCTTAATAAGTTATCGTATATTTTACACACAAACACATATTTCCTTTAATTTAATTCTATCTATAAAATTCTTACCTTGTTGGTGACAATGTACATAAACTATTTCATTGACTCTAACATTCATTGCACAGTCCCAGTACATGCTGAAACAAGAAATCATAATTTTGTTTATAAAGATCATGTATATATGGTACTTATTCAAATTTGTGAAAATAAAATTACTTAATCATTCAACCCCATAATAACAATCCACAAGACAATCTTAAAATACCTATACCAACTACATTATCTGTTCGTTATCAATTCAGCAACAATTCTCTGTTTAGTAAATGAGTGCATCAACCAATTATTCAACTCCATCAGGAATATCATCCACATCATTAATGGTCACTTATAACAATTGCTCTTCTGTGCAGCATTTATTATTGCTCAGTGTATGAAAGCAACAACCAATTACTCTATCCCACCCTAGGTGTTCAGAAGCCCGCTTTAAGGGCTCAATTAGGAAAGTCCCCAAGAAGGTTATCCACATCATCAGGTGACCTGCAGGTACAAACTACACTCATCTGTTCAACAACCACCACTTAACTGTTCAGTTATTAATGTGTTATTAATTATTCTTATCAGTTTCACCCTCCCCCACTCAACTTAGGTTAAATTATTAACAAACATACTACAGGGAATTTTGAATTCAAATACATTTAATAGGCGGGTGGCTAATAAGAGAACAATGTTTAATAATATGTGCTCAAATCGGTGTTTAGTATTATATTGCACTTGTTCACTAAACGGATAAAATTCAGGTCTGTGTCATATTGAAATGAACATTAGCTTGGAAATGAGCAATTGGTTAATCTCCAAGATAAGTTCCTGAATCTCACAACAATGGTCACTAATAATGGCAGAGATTACTGATAACCACCTTAAATTGTAGAATGTAGTTTCCAGTCATTGTCTATTTTCATATTCTGCATACATTCATCAATAGAAAACAATTAGAAGCTTGTATCCTTTAACAGAAAAAATACCAATTATCATTACATTTAAGTAAGGTGGTCTTCCTGAAAACTAAATTACTCTTGTTTATAAAGACTTCACCAGAAAAATTCTCTGCACATATTATCCCGCTTTTATACACAACAGTTTGAATCACAGCACATTCATGTGTAGCTGGCCTCATCCACAATACATATTCTTTGTAAATGAAAAAACTGTGTGCTGCTTGTATTAGAATCTGCATTAATTTTAGTACATAAATTCATTTTGAGAGATATTATTAAAGTCGGTCAAATTTTATGAATTAAATAATAAGTAAAGTGGCTCAGTGAATAGAGCAATGATGTCAATTCAGGTGAAGTTCCTATGAATAAAACCACTGTTCTATTGTGAGTTCCTAATGTGAATTGAGGACAGTCACATGTGAATATATTTTTATCTTTTATAGGCGACTATTCTGGATTAAGAGTTTCTATAGAATCATTTTGTTTTAATAGCCTTAAAATGGTACGTTCATATTCCACCGTTACATAATATATTTTCATTGCCATCCTTCATGAAGAAAGGATATTTACAATTTTAATAGAAAAAAGGTTTAAGCAACACCTTGTTCTAAATATATTCAGCTTTGACCGGTAGCCACCTTGATTTTTAGTTCCAATAGTAAATCATTTTCCAGTAAAGTTTTGTCTGTAAAAAAAGTGTCACTCAATCTTCATTTGACCAAATGATGTAAACAGTGTAATAGAATTAATATCATTAACCTCTATCTTCATTAGTTCTAATAGGGTGTATTTAGACACCCTATATCATTCTGCAATATTGTATATGCCTCTCGTTATGAGAAAAATCTATTATCCATAATATGTATTATGTTCAGGGTGGGGTATAAACATTTGACAGTTTTTCAATTGCATTTGTCTGTGCTACAACTAGGTGGCACAGTTCTATTAGAAAGTAGTGGAAAGTACAGTGCTCGGAGTTTAATAATCATGGAGGATTCATCTGCACAGGGGCTATAAAAATGTTTATTTGAACAAATTAGTTACAGCTAACCAGCAGGAGTATCTGAGACATTTTAACCCATGAAATACTCCCTCTAGGAACACTTGTTTCTCTGGGTTAAGAAATGGCAAGAAGAAAGTGTAAGATGCAAAGCCAACATGACCATCCTCGGAATCGTGTGCAAGCTGCTATCTTGCAAAGCCCAACAAGGTTAGTTTAGCACCTTTCCACAGCAATAGGCATAACTTATGAAAGCTTAACCCAGATCCTAAATGGTTAATTAAAGCTCCATCTGTACAAAAATCAGCTTGTCCAGGAATTGATAGAAAGATATATAACAGTAAAAATTAATTTTTGTCAAGATGGAAATGACAATCCTGGGGAATGCTCAATTCTCTTCAGACTAGGTTATTCAATAGTGAAAAAATACCAGTTTGAGTGCTGATTTCAAATGAAATTGTTAGGCCACATTTTCAAAATGTGGGTGTGAATTTCTAGATGACAATTTTTTGGATGAAACATGTGGTTTCAACATGAATAAGTCAATACTCACAATGCCTGGTTTAATATTCAGACACTAGAAACAATATTTCCCACACACCTTATCTCATAGTTAGGTGACATTAATTGGCCTGCTCTCATACCAGGCCTAACACCACCTGATGTTTTTCTATGAGGATTTATGGCAAGGTCTATAAAACATGTTCAGCCATTATCCTTAAGCTGAAGCATGAGATCCCATAGCAAGTAATACATGCTCTTCCATTTAGAATGAAGTAGTGTTGGGAACATCATGGTCAATATCTCATGGACATTATTCAAAAAAAGTAAATAATATGTTTAGTCACCGGTTGGTCTATATCTTTCGCGTTATATACAAGTGGTTTAATCTTTTGGATTGGAAAGGATTTAAAATTTATGGTGTCGATCCAGCATTTTAAGATAAAAGTGGGGAGCTACAATTGATAGTAAATTCTGATTACGAAAACCAGAATTAGAACAACGGGAGTTGGATGTGCTGACCTTACAATAAGCTTCAACTGCATACAATTGTGTATCTTTTAATATCAATAAAACATATTTTTGAGCAAGCACAAAGTTTTAATATTATTTCTTAAACTATGAGGTGTTTATGCCCCCACTTAATTTCATTACTATTCTTTACTGAGGCACACACAAAAAATAAGGAGAAATGAAAGAATATTGTATTTACATATTTTTGTTTAAATAACTTTTACAGTACATTTGTTTAAACTTTTAAATGATAAATAACTTTTACAGTAGATTTGTTTAAACTTTTAACAGATAAGCAACATTTCATTTTACTGTGGGAAAATATAATACTGAATACAACTAGAAATAACAATATACTGTTTTAACCCTTTTAGAACTAGCATTTTGTCATCTTTGTAGTGAGAAGAACTGAAATCTTTGATAAAAATATAAAGTTTATTTAATTATTTAAATTGTCTCTCAGTAATGGTGTATGATAAAGATGTTTTTCCTTTATAATGAAGCAGTAAATTATAAAAAATACAACCATACCAAAAGATTTAAAATATAGTTACACAAAATATCAACCTAGCAACATTTTGTTTTTTTATAATTTGACTTGTAACAAAATATTCAAAAAAATATGTGTAATAATATTTGAAGTTATTTTATAAAGTAGTAACTTACTTGAACATGAAAAGTAAGCTATTTCAACAATTTTTGACAAATATTCTCAACTAGATAAAACAAAATCGTAAAAAACAATGAACATATAAAAAAAAGACTTACAACTTGAAATAACTACGGAAATAGTTTTAGTCTGTAGATTAATGTCACACAGTACACAATAAGATTTAAAAGGAAAAAAGGCATTGTTTCTGTTATAGTTTTTGTTTGGCATTTATATTATGTAAAACAAAGCCGATATAGATCTTTGTTACAGTTGTTGCATGAAGATCTAGATCCCAACACAATTTGAATAAATATAAGACTTCTTTGAAGTTTCTAAGAAGATCTTCAACAGGGGTACATAGAAAATTTTTCCCCACCTCTAAAAATATTATCTAAACCTATAGTACATAAAATTGACATATTTTTTATTTGTATGTTATACAGAAATGGTAAGGCGAGTCTAAAAGTCTTCTTTTCTGTTTTTTTAATAAAATGAAAATAAAGTAAAGTTAATTATAATTACCTACAATATACTATAGACTTACACGATCTGAGTTTTAGTGCTAGATCTCCTGAACTGATTATGTTTACAAGACTCTATATTCATGCTAATAGAAGCAGGCAAACTAGAACGTCTACCCATTGTTTCAAGTACATGTTCACTAACAAATAACAGAAAAAGAAGGAAAACAAATAAATATAGAAAACTAAAATAATAAACACATTTTAGTAGAAAACAACAACAAACATAAATAAATAATAAACAAACAACAAATAATAAAAAACTAGTTACTTATGCAAAAAATAAATAAAAACATCCTTTAAATCCATACACACATATAAATATATATTGCATAGTTACACAATAAATCTGAAGTTTTAAAATAAGATATGATTTTATACGAAATTTAATTAAAATCTTCTTTTTTTTTTTTTAATAAAATAAAATTGATATTTTGAAATACAAAGTAGACAATATAAAAATAAAAATGGTCCACTATCACATGTTATCAACAATGAAAGGAGGCTCTGTACCGTTCCTTCATGACATGAAAAATTATCAAAAATAATTATGATAAGAAGTAACATTGCTGACTGTGATATGTAGGAAGTAACTATACACAAATATATGAACAAAATTGTCTAGAAAAAATTTAGAACTGGAGAAAACTAAAGTAAAATTTGAAGCGTTAATATAATGTTGAATGTAAACAACTTAAATATATGGATGTTCCCATAAATCTTTATGTAAAATCATAAAAAATAATAAATAGACAAATTAAGTACCCTAAACAGTATTCATTACATGTTTACCAAATCAGTAAAATAATTACAAATAACCACACCTGCTCTTATACTGGTGTCCTCAAAAGACTGACCCTTTAATATTTTGGTAGCATCATAATTTTGATTAAAAAACTTTAAATGTTGTAGGGTTTTGAATGAAGAATCAGATGGTGACATTGGTTTCTACGGAGAGGTCACCGTGAAGGTTAAATCAAACATTCCAATTTTTTATGCTGTAATAAATGGTATGGAAAACAACAAAATTTATTTCTAGAGGTCAAATTTATTTTTCATCAACAATTATAACAAAAAAAAATACAATGAAGTGTCATAAAAATCAAATTAAGGTATTGACCTGGTTCAGTAAAGAAGTCAATGAAGATCATGTCAATGTCAAGTTAAAATTGTAACTAGAAAGTTTTAATTTGTAGTAATGAAGTGGAGATAACCATGGGCGGATTTAGTATCCTGCCGCCCCCATGCAGGGTAGATCAAGCCGCACCATCCAGATTCTCCTTTTTATTTTTCTATTTACCCTTCTTTCTCCTCTTCGATTTCGCATCCTCTTTCCTCCCAGTTAAATTGTTTGCCTTATTTACTTTGACTGTATGGTTAATTATATTTCATTTACAAATATAATATTGATTTCCTACATAAATATTTACTTGACAGAAAAAAAAATAATAAATAGACCGAAATTAAGGGAAACGTAAATTAAAATCACATAGAATATTGGTACAAACAGAAAATAATATTGGTATATTTATAAATGACATATGGAAAACCTATTTAACCCAACTAATTTTACATTTTACAAAGATTACAGCACAGAACCCATGCAAAATGCAAGTAATAATGAGTAATATTAGTTTGGTATGAAAATATTGAAACTGAAAACATATTACTTGGAAAAGGCTACTTATAACAAAAGTATTTACAGTTTTCTTCAAGATTGTCTTTGGGCAACAACATCAATTACTTTAGAAAAATCCATTGACTTTAACATATCACCTAAGATTGACAGTACTACCAGTGAGTTTAAGAAATTCTCTCCTATGTTTGTGCGGAGATATGTTTTTACTCTTCTAAGCCAAGACAAAGCTCTTTCCACTGAACAATTTGAAACAACCCTACTCCCAAACATTCTTAGAGCAATATCTAAGTTTGGATAGACTATACGAATGTCATCTTTATGAATGAGGCGGCAAAGACATGGAGGTGTAAACCGCTTATCCTCCTTTGTTGGCTGTAGCTCAACTGGCATTGGAATGACGGCTGTTTTGTCTATTTGCCTGGTTCATTTTACCACAGTAGAATGGAAAAAAGCTCTTGGAAAGACTCACAGAACAGGGTATTGAATGGAATCCATAACTGTGGGGAAGAGACAAAAAAAGCCAACGAACTCTCTACGGAGAGTAAAATAAAATTTAGCGGCTTAAAAAGAAATCCCTCAGATAGCAGTACCCCCATAGAGAGTGAAAAGAAAAAACCTAAGATGGCAGAAACAAACAAGCCTGTTACAAATTAATACAAAGAAACGATATCATCATATAAGATGACTATTGTTCAAGAAAAATATACAGACAAAAAATTGAAAATAGAAAACTTGGAACAAACTGAGAGTTCCCTAGCTCTGGAGTTTGAGACTCTAGAGCATGGAGAAATTCCTTAATTCAGTAACACCTGCCTAAAGGCTGTGTATGGTTTGTGCAAACTTAGTAACCAATGTGTGGTTGGAGAGAAAAATCCCCAGCATAAAACCTTGGAGTGCTGCTAAGCTACGGATAGGTCATCGGAGGGACATCCTGTGAGTTACCAAAGTGATCTTCAAAACTCCTAAGGTTTACTCAAAAGTAAATCCCGACAAGATTCTTGAAATGCTTAGTAAACAGAATAAGTCTCTCAAATCCGAGGACTGGAAAATAATTGGTTCAAAATAAGACCAAAAATCACCAAACCATTGGTGGTCTTAATAGACTACTATACCTCTTTGGCAGTTTTTTCAGACATGAAAGCCTACCTGGTATTTGGTAAAGTGTTCTTCACCATACTCCAGAAGAAAGACAAGCCCCTAAGAATAATCCAGTGCAACCTCCACTACATTAAAGCTGCTTCTACAGTCTTCTGTCGGTGCTTTCTCACTGAGGGCATAGACCTAGCCCTTATCCAAAAACCCTGGATTATTGGAGGAAAGATAAGAGGTGTGGGAGATGCAAGAAGTAAGGTCATATACAATGGCTCATATAATAACCTGCGAACCTGTTTTGTGGTTAAGCAAAAAATATGATGTCTGCCTCTGCTTGCTTTCTGTTCCATGATGAAAATCACGTGCAGATCCAGGAGAAGTGGAAGATATACCATCATGAGCTCGATCTACCTTCCTTATGATTCGGAGGAGGATTCATCTTCTAAGAAACTAGAAGTGGTTACGAAGTTCTGCATAAAAGAGAAGAACCATTTCCTTGTTGAATTAGACTCCAATACTCAGTATTAGATATGGTGGCCATGAGAGGTACTCCACAAGGAGGAATTCTCTCACCGATGCTGTAGAATATGGTAGTTGACCCCCTAATAACTGAACTAAGTAAATTAGGTATTTACACACAAAGTTATGCTGATGACATAATACTGTTGATAAGAGGTAAATTCTTAAATGTCCTTGCAGAATTAATGAATAGAAACAATAGGAGTAGGTACATTTGAAATTTTCAATTTTATCTTGATAAAAACAAAGGTCACTATTTGATTCTTCAGTTAAACCCTGAAACTTTTATATTAAAATTATTTGTTTTTTAACTACATACCTACAGAGATATCCAGGGGTCCAGGGACACCTAATATACCACTAATCACTAATTACTCATTCTGCAGGATTAAATATTGCAGGTTCATGCCTACAATCTGTATTTAGGGCTTGCATATACATACATCACTCAAATGAGCATATACATGAATACTTACATTAAAAATCATACAGGACAGTAGACTTTATTCAGTTTTTAACACTCTGGTTTGAATAATTTTGAAAGAAACAAAAAAATTTAAATAAATTTTATGTCTATTTATGTGCAATTAGTGTTAGTGTAGGTTTACTTTATAATTAATGATAATATAAACTGAGATTTTTAATTTATTACACAGTAACAAGTTTTATCTGTTTTAATTCTAGGTTGTTTTTGTTTTACTTGTTGCTTAATTTTATGCCAACGTATGTCATTGAAGACAAGAGAAGCCTAACCATTGTTACCAGCCAGACTCGAAGATTAAACACATCTCCTTCGAAAAATTTCAATGACTCATGTACACATTAAAAGTTTAAAATGTAATTTCAATATAGTAAATGCTAAAATAAGTTCTACTCAACTAAAAACAAAGTAATAGTAGACAACTAATGGGAAAACATGTTGTTGTTTTTTTTTTAAATTAATTAGAAACCATGATCCAAAATGCTAATTATTATACTATTTCTTACTTTTTGTCTTGACCATCTATTTCAGAATAACCATTCATTAACTGATTGGGAGTCCATTTAATAGTGAGGGAGTCGGCAGTCTGATGCAGGGAAAGATAACCAGGCATGGGTTCAGTTAGGTCTTTCTAAAAATAAAACAAAATTAACTATACAAATTAAATATGTTTAGCATACATTTTTCATTTGCTTTAACATACATAAATTGCTAAATGGAAATATTTATTAATTATGGTTGCAAGTAAGGTTACATTATAACAAGGTAGCTAAAAAGAAACTACCCCTTCTTACTTTTTACAATATTTGAATTCTGTTTGCGACAATCTCTTTAGGTAAGAAGAGCAACAAAAAAAGTTAAGTAAGTTATTTTAATTGTGGGGGTTAGAGGTTGAGGTGGTTGCTCTTAAATTTGAATGGTACTTATAGGCTTGTGATGCCTCATTTTACATCTCTGAGATACAAGAAAAATAACATAAAGAAAATTAAACCCAGACCACCCAAATAAAATAGTGGCCAAAAGAGTTATTTTATTTAAGAAGATATATTGGTTTGGAACGATCGACTTAGAAGCCAAGACAAATGATTAATCTAAATATTGGTTCACTGCTTCAAGTACTAGACCTGCTTGTTTTGTGGGGAATCTCTTAAAACACCGTTTAAGAATGGATAGTAACAGAATGCAGAAAATAAACAAACCAAACTTTTGAAAACAAGCAAAAGATGTTTAGACAAAGAATCTACTACAGCACGGAGGTACAGGGAGAACAATTTGAACATTTAATATGAAGTAAGAACACATTAATGTCATACAAGAGGATGTACTGTACCAATTTAGCTTCATAAACACAATAACTCTTTTGGCTGCCATTATGATTTAAGTGGTCAAAATTTAATTTTCTGTTTCATTTTTCTTGTTTCACAGAGATGTTTAAAATGAGGTATCACACTCATATACTTGCAATTAGAAATTTTTTAGTTATAATTTCCCCATTCCCAATGATTAAAACCGTAAACCTTTGCATTTTTAGATTGCCTCTCTCACTTAAAGAGAGTATCGTAAACAAATTTCAAATGTCTCAAATACATTTAAAAAATAATAAGAAAGGGGTGATAATTTCTTTTCAACCATCTGGTGTATATAGTGATTTTATTTATTTATTTACTTACTTTCACATAACATTTTACATGGTATAGTAAGAGCTATAAAAAACAGGTGATATTGTCAACAAAATAAGAGTGGCTTAACGTAAACTTATACAACTAATAAAAATAAAAAACTTTAAAATTTGTTCAACACTAATAACTCATTCACTATAAAAATAATTATTTTAAAGATTTCTTAAAATATCTAATACTATTCATTTCCTTAAAGTATAGACAAACCTTATTGAACAATTTTTTACCTATATACAGTGTCCTGAAAAAAGTGGACTAGTTATTCATTTCCAGATTATATATATTAAAACTAACAAAAAAATGTCAATTAACATATAGTTAATTCCGCTACATTACCTGTCTATCCACCATTTTGTTCTTTTACAAAAAACCATTATAACTTCAGAAATAAGATATTGAATTCAGATTTGGAATAATCATTTTGTATGTTACGTTTACAAGTGTACCAAAACAAAAACTTACAATTTTCAAAATGGCGGCCGTTTAAAATATTTGAAGTTGAATATCTCAAAAACCGTCTACTTCAAATATATTTACAAGGCACAAATATTTTTCTTTTATAGCAACGAACAAAAAAAAATTTCTGTAGGTCAAATATATAACAGAGTTATCGACAAAAAAATAAAAACACAATTTCTTGGTAATTGCTTACAACACCCAAAATTAGCCTAACATAAAAAATTTTAATCATCATCTTTTTTATCCATGGAAACCAAAAATAAAAATATTATTTATAAATAAATAAATTTACAAGCTTACTTTTTACTGTAACGTTCATAATAATGCACACTATGATAAATCACAGCTGGATCTGTGGTTTAAAATTAGAAACTATCCCTAACCTCTTTCTTCTTCTTCATCTCTTGCTCTAGAGCACTAAATAGGCCCTAACCTCTTCCATTCGGCCTCTAATCTTCTCTGTCTCTAACTCGTCTCCACCATACTATAATTTTCATAGCCCTAAAGCTTGTAGCAATTTTCATGTCCTGCAGTCTTGGTCTGCCTATTCTTCAAGTGTGGTGAAGCACTTCTATCAGTATTCCTGAAGTGTTTCCAGACTGTACTTACTAATCTAATTTGACACTTTGTACAATTTTTCAGGCCTTAAAATTATCTGAACATTCCATGTTGCAAAGTGATAAACAATAAACCATGAAGATTACCAGAATTAAATTCCAATAAATCTGTGTACTATTTGAGTCTACTGATTTAGATTTGTAACAATTAATATTTTATAAGATAAAAATTTTTAACCCCTAACGTGAAGAACCAAATATATTAACAATAGTGTCAGATACATAAACTGCACTTAACAATGATAAAAGTGATGAAAATTACTACTTCAGCAAAACATCATTATTACAATATTTAATTCCATCACAATAATTATTAATGAAAAAGTTATAAAAAACATAACAACTGAAGTGTGGAGGAAATTCTCGTTGCTAAAGAACTTCTTCCATGTAACGAGGTCAAATGTTTTCTAGGAAATGCATCTGCCAATCAAGAGCTGAAAGGTAAACAGGTCCAATCAATAAGTCACCAACCCACACATTACCAGCCCACACATTCACAAAAACATGATTGCTGAAACGTCGACTGTACAATGGTGGATCTTCATCAGACCAACAATGGTTGTTATGAAAGTTCATTTTGCTACTTCTGTTAAATCTTGCTTTATCAGTAAATAAAACATTGGAGACAAACTGAGGTTTAATTGTTATTCATTGCAGCATTTCAATGCTTTTTTTTGTGCTAGTTACTGTCAGAAAGTGCTTAAACCCTTTTTCACATAGTAAGGAAAAAGTAGCTGGTTCAACAAAATTATCCAAATAATAGTCATGTGATCGGCATTCTCGACCAAGGCAACCCTTATTGTACTTTCTTCTGGACCTTCCTCAAAATGATCCAAAACTCTCTCTTCCAAATCAAACGTTCTTATGCTTCTTGACCTTCCCCTATCTCAAGCTAGAGAAAAGATCCGGATTCCCTCAGCCTTGTATGTAACCTGACAAAAATATTTTTGCTTGGCATTCGTCGGTTCGGGAATCATTCGACATAAAGGCGCCATCAGCTCTGTTACAATTCGCCTTTCCATATCTAATATGCATATCTTCCATTCCAGGGCAAGAATAGTTTTCCATGATTTTAGACTGTTGACAAACTAAACACAAGTGATCAAATAAAAACATAAATTGTCAACCTAAACAATTAGTAATTCAGCATACAGTAGTCTGTATACTTTTACAACTGACAACAATCATAAGATAACTTTGTTTCCATGGATAAAAATTATAATTCATAATTTTTTTGGTGTTAGGCTAATTTTGGGTCTTGTAGACAATTTCCAAAACATGGTGTTTTTGTGTTTTTTGTTGATAACTCTCGGTTACTATCTTTTGACCTACAGAAAAAATCAAAAATATTTTGTTCATCATTATAAAAGAAAACTATTTTGTCTTTTGTAATTTTTTTTTAACAGTTTTCAAGTTATCTGACGTTAAAAATTTGAAACGTCCACCATTTTGAAAATGATAAAAATAAAGTACACTTGTGAAATGTAACATACAAAATACTTACACCAAATCTGAACTCAATATCTTATCTATTTTTGGAATTATAATGATGTTTTGTAAAAGAACAAATTGGCGGTTAGACGGATAATGTAGCAGAATTCGACTATAATTTTGATGTATATAATCCAAAAATGTATAGCCAGTCCACTTTTTTCGGGAGACCCTTGTATACTCGCTAGTTTTCTCCACATTATTCAGACAATGTTTTGACACATTAAAATGTGCATTAGTTTCTCTTCTGCAATAAATAAGGGATATTGATGAAAACTTCTTTCTTCTCTTGTGATAGCAATTAATGAAGACCAAGCGTTTAGTATTGGACACTTGTATTTGGCACCGGTTGTGCTCCAACCTAACCCTTCAATGACTTTAAAGGCATAATGTGTTATTAATTGGACAACTTTCCCACTCTGGAAGCGGCAGCGACTAGTGTCAACTTTATTAGCATTGGAAAGTTGTCATTTTATCTCAAACATACGCCACTTTCATATATTTTTCAAAAGTCCATATTTTTGTTAATCTACTAAACCTTGACATTGTCTTATAGGTAAATTCTTCCTCTTTCGATCTGTGTTTAAAAATCTTGTTGCATTTATTCTTAGGAAAATATACACCATTTTCTGTGAAAAAACATTTTCCACAATTCGTAAAATTTCGATTATTAGATCGGTGTGTTTTTGGAAGATTTTTGCACAGTAATATAGTAGAGATTCCGCTCTGTCCGTCTATATATTATACTTATAGGTTTCTTGAGTATGAAACCAGTTATTATTATCTGTAAATCAACTTTTGAGTTCTGATTTCAACGCTTTAGCCATTGTGTGTGCGAGAGTCGGTGTGCTTGTTCTTATTTTGTAAGTGTAATTATGTAAATATATTTAGTGAATTCAAGACAATACATATATTTTTCAGAGAATATAATAAATTCAATTTATAATACATAGTTTATTGTTTCAAGTGAATTATTATTTCAGAGAAGTTACTGTTTGTGCTTTGTTTTAGTTTAGGCCTAGCCCATCATTTTGATTTCTTGGCTAACAGCGAGTAAACTAAATGATTTTCACTAATAACTGGACTGGACTAATAAATGGACTGAGTTAGAACTGATAACACTAGTCCGATCCTAAAGAAAATTGCTCGACTATTTAGGAAACGAATTTACAGAAACTCCAGAGTAGGAAGATTTTGGCCTAATGGACCTATTGAAAAAAGTTCCTGGTTCTGAAGAAGCATTTGATGGTGACGTAATGAATAGATGGAGAATGATACACAAGTGAACCTCCGTTCACACGAGGAAATTATTGAATTGGTAAAAGGAAAAGGATAAAAAGATCAAGACAAACCAGAAGAAGAGAAAATTGACAGTGGACAAAAACTAAAATGAGTCATACTGAAAGACTAAATGCTGTTGAGAGTGTCCTATGACATTTTGAGCAGCAGGTTGTTCCAGCTATGGACATATTATTCCTGCACCATCTACAAGATGAAGCAGTGTAACCCCCTAAATATTTTTTAAATATTTTATAACCTATTTTTATTAAACAGTAGTACTGTATAATACTTCAATTGTAAATTCAGTTTTACAGAACTTGTTTTGTGATATCTATGACCACATAAAACCTTCCTTTTATAAGGATTTAAACATTTTTGTTCTTATTTAACATCAATAAATACATTTGCAACCTATCCACACAATAATTCTCATTTTAAAGCCCTTATTATGGATAACTTGGCATTTCGGAAACTCCCTTCTGGTCTACATTAGGCTGTGATGCTTTAAAGTCACAGTTACCAGTTTCAGTCTCTTTGTTTACAGTCCAGCTCTGAGAGCAACCTTGATTGCCAATCATCATGGTTGCAATACACCAGTGTGTAGCAAGGACTTTAGTAATAATGTCCTTGCTGCCAAATTGTGATTAACAATGCAACATGTGTAGTGTTCTTTCACAGTTGATGAGAGGAAAGCCTGTGACATGAAGCAGTCGAGTGAAGTGCTACAAAACAGCTCGACATGACTTGTATTGAGTCCCCTGAATTTATGTAATTTTATTTAGTGGAGTTATCTAAATTACTATATCAAGATACGACCACCCATTTAAATTAAAGTTGTGTGCAGATACTTGCTATAAATAAATGTATGTTTTAAAGTTATTTGATAATGATGAATTGTTCATATTATTAATATGGTTTAATCACACATTTGTTTGCCATCATTTGTGTGTATGAAAACAAAAACACAATGTTTCGAGAGTATACATTTTTAAATGTGTATCTCGAGAGATGTAGGAACATCTTTAAAACTTCTGCTTACAGAAAAAACACACACTGGTCGGTACTTACCATTATAATACTGTCAAGTAAGGAATGAACTATTAGAATGATTAGACCTAATAATATTTGTTCTGATAAATAGAGTCTAAATCAGACATAAATGGTATTAGAGATGACATAGTTACCAATGGATGCTCTCAATCCATGATTTATAAATGTAAAACAACTATTTCTAAGGAAAAGAAAGAGTCTAAAGACAATGATAAATCCTTATGTGCTAGAATTATCGAAATAAGTTAGGCGTGTTGCTAGGAAATATAAAATAATCAAAACACTGTTAGGCAACATCTCATCAAAACCAAACCTAAAAATGACACTCAGGATAATAAAAACTGTATTAACAATATTTAATGTGAATGTAACAAGCAATATATTGGCAAGACAAAAAGACCTCTAAATATAAGAATTTTTAACATAAAAAGAACATG
This sequence comes from Aphrophora alni, assembly GCA_963513935.1. Lineage (NCBI taxonomy): Eukaryota > Metazoa > Arthropoda > Insecta > Hemiptera > Aphrophoridae > Aphrophora > Aphrophora alni. The sequence goes on along the minus strand of OY740765.1, from coordinate 20,198,763 downwards.
TGTTATCCAGAACATGTGAGTAGGCCTAACAGATAAATCTAAAATAGCTGAACATATTTAGTCCAAAAATCACAAATTTAATTAGGAAGAAACAAGAATAATAAAGCGGGAAAAACATATTATAATACTTCACATTCTTTGATAAATTAACTTTCCTTTCGATTGAAGACAGTACGTCGTCAAAACTTATAATCATGATTAAATTTGACTACATATTAATTTGATCGGACAGACGGACAAATAATGTGGAGTATTATAGATCTATAAAATGAAATAATGACTAAAGGTGTCATTCATTATAAAACAAAGTTGTATTTAAATTTAGGTAACAACCAGGAATATTAGGATAATTATATATAATCATTAGCCGTAAGAAAATTAATTACTCCCAAGTAAATACTGAATAATGAAATAATAAGGAGAAGACAAAACTGGTTAAGAATAGATAAAGAAAAATATCAAATTATCTGATTGGTTTGAAAAAAGGAGCCAATTAGAAAATAGTGGGCAGAGTGGGGAAATTAGGCACTGTCAGTCTAACACAATTGATCTCTCTTGGACCTCTTGCAATCTAGTTGAATAGTTCCAAGCAGAAAATACTAACAAGTTTTCGTGTAAAGTATTTGTTGCGAAAGTAATAATAAATTAACAGCTGAACTACTAAGTGATAGCTTGATAGGGTACGCTGTTGCTACCAAGTATATAAAATACATTTTCATTATTTAAAAAAATATTGTAGACGGGTCGAGTGTGTTGAATTTAAACAGAGTCAGTGTATTTAGTGACCTTGGTATAAGGACGTTATAATCAATTAGAAATTGAATATAAAATAAACTGTTTAAGTGAGAAAACCAAATAAAAATAATTCCTTCGAGTTAAATAAAAGAAAAGGGGAAGTAAATGAACTATTTTGATGCAAAAACATTAGATACAATTAATTATCAAATTGTAAATGAACTATTTTGATTCCAAATATATTAGGTTACAATTATTCAATTCTAAATGAACTATTTTGATCGCAAACATATTAGATTACAATTATTCAATTCTAAATGAACTATTTTGATTGCAAAAACAAAAAATTACAGTTGTTTAGGAGGTTTTCTTAAATATTAAATAAAATTAATGACTCAAGTGAAGTTAGAGTGAAAAAACATTCAAAAAATTATACAAAAACATTTAATGACCATAGGTTACAAAATATATGTATTTCAGGAAAACCTGAAATACTCAGAGTTTTTTTTATTAAGTACACTTTCCTAAGGACCCAGGACCCAAGAAATCATTAATTTACTCATAAAAGATAGAGATTTTGAATTTGAAATTAGAAATAAAAAATATAATAAATAATTTATAGAATGTGTAAAATATTGCATTATATCAACAGAAACTAAGTGAAGCCTCATATATATAGCTATCGGACAATCCTACTAGCCAAACCAATTTAGAAATAAGACCATTATTGTTTGTTAATAAAAATTGAATTAAAAATAGGAGATAAAAATTCTTCTACTTTAAATAAGACAGAAATTTTGCTGCTTATTCCACAAATGGGAATTATGACATGATCGAAGACTAAACTCTTGATAGAAGGGACAACTGATAAACAGTTATGACAACTTTCCTAATGGGATAGCATGTTTTTAGTTGTTAACCCTCTCTTGAGTTACCCTAATCCCGGTATTATACCATTAAGTTTGGACCCCAAACAACCATAATACATTGCAAGGACAAGTTTGCAAGACTCTACTACATATATAATTTTTAAATATCGTAAGAAATAAACTATAAAAATTTTAATTGTACCTTTTTGGAAAGACGCTGTATTTTTGTATATTAAGTAAGAGTATTAATTACACTTTAAGCTATTCAACTTACAGGTACAACAAGTACATTATTCTTCCCATACAGGAGTGTAGCTCTACTATTCTGGTGTAAAGATTCTACATAATCTTTAGCAGAAATTGGATTTTGTCTTAAGCCTTCATCAGAACTAGCTGTGTGAAAACTTCGGCGATACTGTAAAATAATTCAACTTCAAATTATTTTTATATAAGCGATATTTCTTGTTGAAACTCCATATTATAAGATTAAATAAAGCAATAAAGCTAAAGTTTCAAAAATGTATATATTATTTAAAAAATTTGAAACTTTAGCTTAATTTAATCCTTAAAATTATTTATTTGTTTTGTTGCAGTAGACAATATCAAATTGTATTTCAGATGGCATTGACATTATAACAATTATAATTAATTTAACAATTATTATAACAGTAATAACAAATACATTTCAAAATTTTCTCTTGACAGGATCACCAATGCAAATAAAAATTTAAACAGAGAGGATAAAAAGTGTAACAAAATGATAAACCCCTTTCCTTCTATCTCAACATCTTTGCCAAAAATACAGAAACCTGACATTCCAATCAGACCACCTGTCAAACTTTGGACGTGGATCTTTATACAGAATTTCTAAAACATTATACAGAATTATTAGAAATAATATAAAATTCAAAATTAACTATATCCTAAAAAACACTCCAGGCATTAATATCTTTGGCAAAGGTATTAATACCCTTTGGATGTGTGGCAACAAGTTAAACATGTGGTTCCAAATAGGCATCATTTGATATAACCAATTTATACACCAATGTTCCCGTAGGGAAACCATTTCAATATTAGTTAAACAATTACAGGGAAAAAACCATCCCAAGTGAAAAAAAAGCATTACTAAATTATCTAATTTAAATTATTCTAAATTCAACATTGAATTCTACAGTCAAACAATAGTTTAGTCATGGGATGTCAATTATCTAGTATAATGACTGAAGTATTTCTAAATCACATAAAAAAACAATAACATAATTGTGAATAAAAACAAATATCTTAAGAATATCATCTATTATTACAGATACTTTTGATCACAAATCATTGTTTTATATCAGGGCTCAATACGACAAATGCTTTCATCATTCATTAAACAACTGAAATAGAAACCAATAACAGCATGAACTATCTGGACCTCACAATAATAACGTCTAATCATAAACACATATTCGAAATATACAGAAAATCTACTCATATAGATCACACAATCCATTCTACTTCTAACCATACAATGTGACAAAAAATGTACCCATTCGACAGATTACGTAATGTACCCATGACAGAAGCAAATTTTCATGTATAATTTAAAACAATAAAATACACTGCCCTCCAAAATGGCTACGGCACTATATAATTATCAATAAATTATTCAAAACACAGGAAAGAAAAAATAAAATCAAAAATTTAACAAACAAAAAGGACACATTTTTGCTACTTACTTCTTTGAACAAACATTTAAAAACGTGCTCCACAAACAAGACTATAAAAATGCTTATAAAACGACCAACAGCTTATAGGGATTAATAAATAGAAATAAAAAGTAAGACCACAATGACAAATTTGAAGGCACAGAAATATACTACTGAACATCAAAATCGATTGCCTCTTGTGACTTTTAACATGTGCTCAAAACGATTTCACTAATATTATTAATAAAATTAATTGTTCATCCTACATGAAATATTAAAACTAGTAACTTATTAAATAAATTGTATCATGCACATAAAATATTAAAACTTGTGACTTATAACTTCTTCTAATCTGTTTTTTAAAGCAGAAAGCCTCTGAAGACCTTTTGCAATCATGTTCAACAACAAACAAAATTTGAATGTAGTACTCCCAATAATAAAAAGACCTTTTTCACATTGATTCAACTTGTTCTAATCTGTTTTTACAAACAATGGGCTTCAGAAAAACCTTTGCAATCATTCTCGACAACACACACAAATTGAAAATTCAAAGTAGTGCTCTTAATATTAAAAAAGACTTTTGCACACTGATTTAACTTATTCATATTTGTTTAAGTTAAATGAGGGTGTAACGGACAAATGAGCAACATGAATAATATTATACTTCTTATTTATTAACCCTTTGAGTGCCAAGCGACGATATATCGTCGCCTATACACCATGCGAAAAGTGCTAAGCGACGATATATCGTCGCCGGTATACCATGCGAAAAATGCAAGGCGACGATATTTCGTCGCCGTGGGTTTTCACGTTATATAACATTAATAGGCATTATATTTATGTTACTGCTTACTAGATAATATATCCAATGAGTCTATAACAGATTTTGGCTGTTTATACATTGTGATATTATGTTATGGCATTTAATTTAGAGTTTGTAGACTACAAGAAACGACATTAAATTTTACGACGTAGTTGTTTACATTTCTCGCAAGTTGTTCTAATGTTATGTGTGTTTAGTTATTGTGCTTTTTTGTTTATTTACTGTGTTAAATAGTTATTTTTAGTGTTCTTATTGACAAATTGTGTAGTGTGTAGTTTTAAGTGTTAGTAACAATATAAAATCTTTGTAAAAATGGATAGAGAAAACATAGCTTCAAGTGAAAGTGACAGACAGCTTGAAGTTGATCTATCTGACGATAATGTTTCACTTGCTTCCGAACGATCTGATTTATTTAGTGAAGATAGTGATAGTGATCCTTCTTATTATCCAGAAAATGATTCCATTAAACGTAATAGGCTTTTTTGTTACACAACAAGACCTAGACCCTGCTTACATAACCTTATCGCATAACCTTCCATCCACTTCAACCAGGCCTAAACCCTCACCTATAAATAGAAATGTTCTTAGTGATAGCTCTTCAGATTCAGATGATGAATGTGATGAACAAATCAACAATGAAATGTGGCAAAGTTTAAATGAATTAAGTATAAATGTTCTGCAAAAGGTACCACATACAAACAGGGAAGAAAACGATCCAGAACCGTAAGTATGCAGTGCAAGGAAGGGACATGGTGTGTGTTTTGCTAATCACAAGTGCAAAAAAAATTAAACATTTTACATTCTATAAAAACAAAAAATGTGTGTGTATATATAAACTTGTAAATAGTGTATTTTTATAAACTAAAAACTAACTTAAACCTATGAAATACAGATCCTATGGTAAGTAAAGTTTTTGTATTTATTAGTTTATGTCACAATTTGCAATTTTTGGTTTGTTATGACAAATATTTTTATTTTTTTAATTTCTTATGAAATGATGTGATTTTTTTTTATGCATATAAAACATTATAGGAATTTGAAATTAAAGGTTTCCCACAGATAAATTGTTTCTAGGTTTTTGGCTAAAAATGTTTAAACTTATAAATTAAAAGAATTTTTTTTTTTAATTTCAAGAAAAATATTTTTTGCTGTAACAATTTCTCCCCCCCCCCCACCTATATTAAATCATTAGTAGAATCATAGACAATTTTATTAGCAACATTTTCAGACCTCATTCATAAGAATACCTTATATAGAAGAGAAGTTATGAATTTTTTACTAAAATGTTACATTTACAGTCTTTAGACCTTGGTATTTTTAGCACAACCATAGCCAAAATACATGTGGCATTATTCGTGACTATTTTAAAATTAATCTGGCACTCTAAGGGTTAATAATCTAGAAAAATAAGTTTACTAAAATTGTTTCAGATGAAAATTTACATTTAGCACAGGTCTGCGACATGAAGTATGAGACTGTACCCCGCTTGATATTCTATGTCGTTGTACAAGCTCGTCTGCAGGAGGGTCAGTCCAAAAATGATCCTGAGTTTTTGTTTTTGAGTAATCCAATGCACAAGGTCCAACTGCAAAACAGATGGGAAACCAATAATCAAATTTTACATAAAAAAGGATAATAAAAAATAAGTTGAAAACTCCTACATAATTGCATAAATCTCTTAAGATCAAACTAACAGCACATTAAGAAAGATATTATTGTGGATGGTGCCAACAATTTTCCTTTTTCTTTTCTTGTTGCTTAATACTACTTTATGTCACTACTTAATGTCAGTTAAATCATGAAGATGCTTGAACAATGACATTCAAGAGACCAAAACTAAATTCTACAACTACAAACACTATACAATGGATAAACAAAAAATTATCTCTTAAAACCTGTTTAAAAAAAAATTAGTCTTTGATTGAATTGATATGTTAATTAATAAAGTATATATTTGTAAACCACTGGTGATAAACAGTGGGATTTAATTATTACAAATTTTTATTTCTCAAAAAAAGTTTCATATTGATGGAATTGATAGAATGCTGAAATAAAGAAAGACTGGTATCACAAGATCATGGGTACAACACAAATTTCAATTTTTGTACTTTTCAATAATTAAAACCTTTATTTCTAACTACTTAAAAAGTTCTTTGTAAACACTACACTTTCTTCATTTAAGTTTCTCTTTCATTACCTTTTATTTATTTTTAGGCTACGCATATACAAAAATTAAGGATAGACAACAGTGAAAACAATCAATGTTTTGGTTAAAGGAACCTACCCGTCAGGTGAGAACACTAAAGAAGAGACTACAGTGAAAACCATCAGTGTTTTGGTGGAAGGAAACAACCAATGGGAAGAGAAAATTAAAGAAGAGACAAATGTGAAAACCATCAGTGTTTTGGTGGAAGGAAACAACCAATGGGAAAAGAAAATTAAAGAGAGAGAGAGAGAGAGAGACATACATATAAATAAATAAAAAGTAACATATACACTTTCTTTCACTCTTAGCACACCAAAGAATGTTCGTAATAGTCTTATAATATAGAAAAGACAGTATGATTGTCATATAGATGATAAATTTGTGTACTAATTGAAATATTGAAATATGAAATAGAGTAGTGGCTCCTAGTGTTCAAATTATCAACTAAAAATATTTTTTGGAAGATTTAAATGGGATTGATGAAGCCTTGTGTTCAAACTTTAGAACTAAACAAAATTATTCTATTTATAAAAACTCGATTTTTCACTTTAGTAGGTAATTAATCATGGAAGATTGATGGTCGAAGTAATTTAAAATATTTACCATTTTAAACAGTTTTTCAATAGTTCCTTCTTATTCAAAACTAACATGAAAATAACTTATTTTCTACAGCTCTTGCCCTGTATATATTTAATACAAGGTTGAGATCATTAAATAAGTGAATAAACCAACAACACCAAATGAAATTTGTATTGATTTCATGTCAGCTTATTAGCTGCATGCCCAATATTTATTACTTTTTATTTATTTGTTTTAAAAAAATCTGTTAACTCGCTTATCAGAGTGTCAATTCAAAACTTACCTAAAAGAGAACTTAGTATAGATCCATAGTCAGGATCTGCAACTAAAGAATCCTTGTCATAATATTTGCTGCAAACAAAATAAAATTTATTTGAATTGAAAATAAAATACATCTCATTAAAAATATACACAATCATAGTGTAATTAAATTGTTTCTCATTATTTCCATTATCATGGAATTCCATCATGTAGCGACTGTTGTAACATTAAAATTAAAATAAGATAACACACCTTTGGTATAGGAGTAAAATTTATTGCTTAAATCGATTCTTTAGAAAAATTTTTATTTATTAAAAAATTAGTCCCTGTTTGTAGGTAAACATAATTTAGTTTAAGTTCTAAAATAGTACCTTTTTTATTTTGTTTATCCCCGTTTGTAAAGCTTCTACGAAAAAATTAGTAACAAACAAATTTATTTATTGTTACACTACAAAGAAAATGAGATAGGGCTTAAGTTGATTGGTCTATTCTGTGAAATTGTTACATAACCTCAAAGTTTACATACATTTATTTCAAACAATTACCTACACGTATTAAATGTATTGATGGATTTTAATGGTAGAAAAAGATGTTTCTTTTGAAGAATAACAACCACCCTAAAATTAAATCTAAGTTATTTAATACTTACTCTGTCTTGTGACTTTCAGAATGTATGTTCCATCTTCAGACTCGCTCCTGAGAGGTCGTTAAAACATCAAAACACTACAAAACGTACACATCACATACAATAAACAAATAACATTCAAATGCATGACAGCTGTAAACCAACGGTTCAGGAACGACTGAAGTAAAAGTTGTTGATCTTGGTTTGTCCACTGCGTTATCTATCAACCTCACCGCAGTATCATATAACAAGTTAGATTGGAAGTTAAGTATATCGTTCAATAAATCACTTTTATTATTTTTGAAAGATTTATAAATTTTAAATTCCTCAATAGCATCCATGTATCTGCCCTTCCTACATATATGCAATGGTTTAAAGTTAGTATTGAAATTGGTGAAAACATGGTTGTTGTCCATTAGGTGGCATTCATAATTTAATTTTAATAGCTATTGCAGTCACTACAAGATATTTTGTCTACACCTGTCAATGTTTCAACAGGTGTCATTAATTTTGGGCGGAGTATGTTGCCAAAATTGTTTTTAGAATGGTTATTGATCTTCATAAGAAGCATCATTTCTTAGAGCTTCATTAAAATCTGTCAATAATTTCTATACAATTCACTGAATAGACAAATCAACTTCAAACTTTTTCTTCGTAAGTTAATAATGAACAAAGTTGTTCATACCTATTTTATTTGTAACAGCTCTATAGAAACGGAAATATTTTTTTTTAAAACTAAAGTATGTTACCATTTTGAAATTTAAATTGTTAATACCAAAGTATGCTCAGTTGTTAATACCAAATTTAAAATTATTTCAGTTTTATAAAGGACCTTGAGGTTATAATAATTATTGTCAGTACCATTCCTGTCAATAATTATTTACGCACAAATATTATGAACATACTTTATAAATATGTGATAAAACAATTGTGTGTCAAGGGGCATTCATATCTAACACATTCTTCCTCTTACTATAATATCACAACACAACCAAGCTTTTCTTCTATTATGATGAAGTAGTTATTTCAACAACAAAAAACCTATCCATATTTTGTTCTGACTGATAGAGTCTCAAAAAACTATTGATTTTCCAGGATTATTAATGACATTCTCGTCATTTTACCAAGTTTCTATGACTATTTAGAATTCCCCAATTTTTCTGCTTGGTAGACTAATATTTTTCCCTGTCTGTCTAATAAAAAATTGTGGACAGGGCTCCAAATTTGAAAAGCTTGTGTTTCTTTGCTGCAAAGACAAAAATTAATTTTCTGTGCTAATAAAATACTACTTATTGTGAGAAAAACCATTAAGGAAATTGCAGAAATGCTAAAAACATATTATGGGGACTCTGCTCTGTCGCATGGAACGGTTCACTGAATTTCGTTATAGTCGTGCAATAAGACGAATGATGCTGAGCACCCGGGATGTCCGAATGAGGTCATAACAAAAGAGATAATCAAATCAAATCTATGATATGTTGGACAACCATAAAGTGAAGACAAGCAAAATAGCTAAGATGGAAAACATCTGATAGAGCTATAGAAATGATGGGACCCATATTTGCTCATATCTGACCAAAAACAGAATCACACAATCATTTCTAAGCAATGTTTGGACATGTTCAAAGACAATCCAAGTTAGTTTTTAGGCATTATGTAACTGATGATGAAACATGGATCAACTCCAGAAATGAAAGGCTAGTTAAAACACAAGATTCCCCTGATGAACATGATCCAAAGAAGGGGAAAAGATTCCATCGGCTGGAAAGGTCATAGCCAAAACATTATGGGATTTGCATGACATAATCTCTTAATAGACTACCTGGAGAGAAGGGGAAAACAAACACAAGAAAGTGCTTCTTTATTTTATCAATTTCATTGTGAGTTGTTGAATTAGCAAACTCACTTGGGAAAAAAAAAATTCTCATCCACCACTACAATTCACCAGTTAGCACATCTGCAATTACTATAGCCAAAATTGTCAAATTGTGATTCCCTCATCCACCCTAACCTACAGACCCTAGTACTTCTTTCTCTTCACAAACATGGAAAAATGACTTGGTGGAAAAAGAATCACATCAAACAAGGAATCATTGCTGAAACAAATGTCTATTTTGCAAGCACTTGTGACAAAAAAAGACCCTTTAAAATCATGTACTGACCTTAAAAAAAAATTTTAAGTTGAAGATCCAAAATGGGCTACCACAAATACTCTTCTTGCAAACATATTCCCTTTGAGTAATCTGTACAAGTGAAGTATAAATGGAAGACTGAAAAGCAAATTTATTAGACAAAATGACACATATTTTAAATATTTTGTATCATTGTAAAACTATTATTCTTATAAATAATTAAATAACAACTAAATAGATCCAATTTGGCTAAGAATGAACACGCTATATTAACACAAAAGTGTCATACTTTAAGGCCACTAAGTTGGACCCAGTTAAGAGAAGATTTTTTTCATTGTCTTTAATTACCGTTCATTTATCTGGTTTAACACAGAGAGTTTATTGAACCAACACTGCAGTTCTATGTTCTGTAATATATAATGTATAGCATAAAATAATATACCTGCTGTTCTCAACAAGGTGGTCTATGATGACAGTTAAAACCTTCTCAAACAAAGCGAGCCGTATCCATAGATATCTAGGAGTCTGACTACTACCTGAGGAATTCTTCTTCTGCAGTGGTGGTTTAGGAGTGCTGTTGTTACTTGTAAGGATGTTAGCAGTGGACAAACGATTAGTGCTGTCTCCACTTGAAGACGATCTCCTTTTCATAGGAACAGAAAAAAGCATACTTCATAATATATAGGTATAAATCACTTCAGAAACATAATCATCAGAAGAAATATAGTTTATGGCAAAATTACAGAGATGTTGAAATAGAAGTGTGAAGGATTCTTAACACCATCTATTTATTTACCTGTGAGATTTTGCATGTTCAATACCAAGGTGTCCAGGTAACTATGGTTTTGAAACTGCTTAAAATTTCCAGTTTCAACCTAATAAAAGTTCTATATTTCCCTGACATTATTCTCAAAAATTTGAGCAGTCTGTGTGATTTTTTTCCCTATAGACTTCCTAATATTAAGCATCACTTATTAATATTGTTTTATTGGATATTTGTAATCATTTATGAATAAAAAGTGTTTCAAGAGTACAGATCAACTCTCGTTATCAAGTGACCATAACTACCTATAGTACGACCGTTAACTGTGCATGCAGGCTGGTGGTTGGGTTGCAAGGCGAGAGGGGGTGCGGGGGCTCTTTTCTAAAAACATAGGTGTTTTCAGTGGAAACCTTCATTGCCGGTGATAGATTATAGACCCTCACTTTCACCGTCCATCCGCTGGGCTACCTGACCCATTTTGTTTTGTTACATCTTAACCCTATATTACTACTCTCAGTTCATTGTTACGTGATCACTATTCATTCGTAAATTTTACTATATTCTGTTTTTATTTTTATTATTATTTTTTAAACTTTCTTTAGTGTTGACTATTTTTTTTATTAAATCCTTTATTGTTTTTAAAAATATTTAACAATGAACTCCTACATAGTTTAACTGTAAAAAAAAATGTCTTTTAACACCATTACAAGTCGTTTAAAAAAATAATTAATCTGGAAAAAAAAATCGAAAAAAATATAAAATTATTTTATTGGAAAAATTAATCGGATATTCATAAAATACATCATTTATAAGTGTTTAATTTATATAAAAAGAGAAAAATGATTTACAATAAGTTCATTAGGTAGAATGCCAAAAATGCCAAAATTAGAGTCCTGTCTTCACTGAGAATCACATTCCTTGCAGTGATTAATATACACTTAGTAGCTAAATCAAACACTTTGAACTCTAAAATCACTATTTACACAATAAACTATTTACAACACTAAAAACTAACAATATAAAAACAATAATTTACATAAAAAATATTCACACTTAATAGTTAAAACTTTCGCAAACACTATTCTTTCGTAAAATATACGACGCGAGCTTGAGTACGGTTATAACGGTTCAACTTTGAGCTTAGCCGAAGAACAGGAATATTTAATTCTTGACTAACGTGTTTCGTTTTAATTTATATTGTTGTAGCCACACATGCATTTTTCTTATTGGAATCTAATGCTTATTTTAATTGTTAAAACAAAGTCTATTAACATAACTTACATTTATTTACAAATACATTTAATTCTTGAATAACGTGTGTAGTTTTAATTTAGGTTGTTGTCACACATACAATTTTCTTTGATAGTACATATCCATTTAAATATTTTATAATTATTAATTATAATTTGTATTTATATTTTTCATAATGAAAGAAATGCTAATATGATTTGGTACATTTAATATTTCATAATACTGTAAAACATAGTCTGATACATATTTACATTGCCTTTATAAACATCCCTTTTAGTATGCATAATAACTCAGCACAAAATTAGTGTCGGGTCGGGCGGAAAGGAGCAAACAATGCCCATAGGCTCCCCATCAGTATGTTTTCTGCCAAGATAGTAGCGAAGGGTTCGCGCGCACAGATAGACGGCTGCAGTATACACCAGTGGTCACCATACTTTCACAGAAATTCAGCAACTTTACTATACCAAAAATATGTAGTGAGTAACCCAAGGCTGAGCTGAAATTTATTCAATGATATGTAACACGTTAAACATTCTGTTGTTTACATTTTCAGGGGAAAATCAAAATATCAGAAGATAACTCAATAATCTGGTTGTTGAATTATTTTTAGTTGACTCGTATTAAGTTTAATAAAATAAAGAATAAAAAAACATTTGCATTGCATTTCTTTAAATTAAACATGAGACCAATCGGACCTCTTTAGTTTTGAAGCTGCATTAAAAATGACCAATATTTTGTTTTGTAAATTTTGCATTGGTCGAAAATTTCAAAATATTATATCTTCCTAATGATTGTAGACATTTTGTTGCATTTTCTTTAAAGTTTGAAGATAAAGTTTAATGAATGCCATATTTATTTTCATTATCTGACCAATGCAAAGTTTACTAGACAAAATGCAAAAACACTTATTTTTGTCTCTTTGCAATTTTTTTTAGTCCAACTTTGAAATGCTGTACTTCTGAAACTGAATGACAAAATTAGGTCTGGTTGACAACATATTTTCACTAAAAAATTGAGAATAATAAAAAAGGATTTTTACCTTTTTCAATGATATTTCAAGTTTTTAAGCTATAGCCATAGAATGGGAAGGAAAACATTTTTTTTGGTTTGTTTTTCTTTCCACCTATAAATATTAATTTAATTTAAAGAGAGCATGTACCAAATGCAATTCTGAAAATATATCAAAGGCAAGATATAATACATATATGAGTTTAACTTAGTCTACACTGAATTGACTACATCGTCTCAGTTTTAAAATACAGTAAATTTCATAAAAGATTGACAAATTTGGAATTCCATTGTGAAACTATTCAGTCAAACTCTTAATTATAAACAGTAACAGTATAATGTGATGTTATAATATTTATAAATTGCTGTAGGGTAATGATTTCATCTATCTTGTATAAAAAAATATATAAAGAAAAGTAATCAAACATTGCAAAAATTTTTAAATGTAATCAAAATTAAATATAATTATTCACCAATGTCATTGGAAATATAGCTTGCAAGCAGTATAATACAGGCAATATATAAGAATGTGGGTATTGGGCACCTGCATCATCAAAGCAGCAGTTGAGGTAAGTGTGAACCCACCATGTATTCTATATTTCGTTTAAAATTACGAAATTGTTATACAATTCTTTTTAGTGATATCTAATAATAATTTGACAAAAGGAAAAGTGTATAAAAGTGGAATAAAATAAAATTGTTTTTTTCAAAGACATCTGAAAAATTCCTGTACAATACCCATTTTTTCATGTACAATTCCTACAATTCTAGAAATTCCTGATTATTGGACACTCTAATTTCTAATTAATCTAAATGTTAAATTATGCATTCTTACTTCTATTTACTTATGTGATAGGTTCTGCATTTTATAAATCTATTTGGTACTTACGTATTAACGCCACCGCAGCTACAGATTTGGCGGTTTTTAAGTGCCGCCAATCTACACCTAAAATTTTTGCGACAAATCATAAAATAAAACACTTTATTTAAAAACAAAGTAGTCAATCGGATTTCGGTGGAAAATGGGCCGATATAGAGTTTAACATAGATTCAAAAGAGTCTCTATTTTCTTTCACCTGATGCTGTCGCCATATGAACTCTGATAAATAAGATTCCAAATGATGTCTTGCTGTCCCCCTATGTCTCTTGTTCCTCCATTTAGTACTGCCCCACATTCTCTCAACTAAATAAATCACTAGAGCACTGTGGTGATTGTATATGAACAAGAGAAAAAAACCCCAAACCACAAAATAACCATAAACCAAAAAAATATTTTGTGGTTTGGGGTTTTTTTCCTTGTTCATTCTCTCAATTGTTTGTGTATGAACTCCTGTATCAGGATCAATAAAATTTATTTTGTAACTTTAGCGTGTAGGAATCCTTCTATTTCTATTCTATTTGTTTGGTAACCTTTCCAACTTTCAGAATAAATTGTGCTACCATCTGCAATGTTTTCAATCATTTTATCAAGAAGGGTAGAGCCAGTTCTATTAGGAACAGTGACAACAAACGAATCTTTTGTTTCTCTACATATACCACCAAACACCCACTCTTCGGGTAATACTCAACCACAATTATTTTTACGTTTAGTAAACAAACTTTCATCAATATCCACAATGCAATCTGGAAAACCTACCTTCTTGTTTGGTTTATTCTCCATATCCAAGACACATAATTCATGCATGCAATGGTTCCAATCTATAACAGTTTTATCCGATAAATCAAGTTGCTTTTCACAAAAGTTTCATGTCATGGGAATTGGTACATTTTCGTCTTTTTAGTAAAATATTTCGCTCCTGAAAAAATAAAATTGCATCTTGTTCTGTTTTTGGCAAATCCCAAATAAATACGCATTTTCGTAACACTAAAAAATGGCGTCAAAAATCAATAACAACAAGGCAACAAGGAACCCAAAAGATAACTGTGTGCGCGTGAGAACAACTACGCATTTTCGTAGCACTAAAAAATGGTGTCATTTTGGTCTTTATTGGCGTATGCGCATTAGCGCAAGTTCTGCTGCGGTGGCGATAATACGTAAGTACCATCTATCTATGTAAATGTTAAGTTATGCATTCTCCATTTCTACTTACTTATTTGTTAGGTTCAGCATTTTTCAAATCTATTTATTTAAATGTTTAGTTATGCTTTCTCTACCGATATTTATTTACCTGTTTGGTTCTGAATTCTCAATATTATACACTTTTTTAGATATAATAGCAGCAGGTTCATAGGTCTTTCCAACTTTATGGAGTAGAGCTGTAGTAGAACTAGTTTTAAATAGTCCCAAAGCACGGCGTTTAAGGCCTTGTGACAAACATGCTTCAACAGCTCCTAAACATAACCATAATCAAATATACAAACATATCTTTAAATATATTTTAATTATTAAGGCAATGTGTGTATGTGTGTGTCCTAAGTTGAAAATTTTTGGTTTAAACTTATAAATCTCTAAATATATGCCCATCAAAATGATTTTTTAAATTTATTTTTGTTTAGGCAATAAATCACATACAAATTTTTTTAGTTTACTTAAAATTTAGAGGTACTTATTGTTAGATCAAAACACAACAAACCATATTCTACAATCTGTTCAACAATAACAAAAAAACCTCCTCTGAAAGTTCGAGTTAGGAAAATTGGTCAAAAAAAGAAAACGATTTACAGAAGATGAAAGGAATTTCGTATGTTTAGCAATTAACCCATTTAAATTTTCATGAAATTTTAACTTTGATAATGGCTGAATAAAATGTGCAACGATCGTCAGTTAAAACAAAAACAAAAAACAGGATTGTGAACTATGGAATTAAGGTAATTTATCCAATTGTTCACTGGTCTAATGGGTATAAAGATATTAAACAACAAAAAACAAAATAGAGCTCATGAAATTTAAGCTGCTGTTTATGTATTATCTTCTCTTATTAACCAATAACTCCCGTCTCAGATTCTTAGGGAAGATACAATTTGTTAGGTGTATTTTGTTTATTTAGATTAGTGGTGGTTAGTGTTAACAAAATAACAACTTGGGGATGAGCTTTTTCAGACATCCTGTATATGTAAACACACATGCATGCATGATCTCACACAAACACATATACACACACACACACACACATATATATATATATATATATATATATATATATATATATATATATATATGATGGCTGAACAGCACCTCTCCAATTTGATATTTTATTCATTTCTTAACTTTGTTATTAATTACACACACCAACCACACTACCACTAATCTACATAAACAAAATACACCTAACAAAACGTATCTTCTCTAAGGATCTAAATCTAATCAAAAGTTTTTTGTTTTGTTTTTTTTTGTCTCAGTCCAAGAACTCGCAATCAGTTCTCACTGCTTTCTCTAAGAAGTAGAAACACACTCTCATTATTTAATAGACATACCTCATACATTTAAAGTAACTAATAATATTTATGAGTAAAGGACAAGAAAAGCTATTAAGAAAAAGAGGCATGTTTCCATGGGAAAATCCTTCATAGAGCGAAGATTCAAGAAACCAAAGTTCTTCCAACCACAAACCGAAGCAACAGCTAGTTAAAAGTAAATTGAAATAAGATTGTATTTATACAATGGAGTGCAAGATCTCTACAAAGGAAATTGGATGAACTAAAGAGAGAAATCACTGAGAGACCAATTAAAATAATATGGGTATAGTAGTCATCACTGACAAGGAAGGAACTTATGAATAGAAGCATGCAAAGGAGATGGTTCAGCTACATTGGTTCATTAGTCCTTATTCATTGAGGAATGTTCTTCCAACATCAAAACTATGAGGTTGAAAATTAAGGTAAATAATGAAGCCCATTTCTCTCTAGTTAATGTATATTCCATCCTGAGGTAAAAATATTAATCATCTATATACTCTTATACCAGCTGATGAGAATTTTTTAATCATGGGAGACTTCAACAGTAAACACCAAAGTTAGAATATTGGAGCAGAAAACAGAAATGGTCCAATCCTGTTCAAGTGGATCCACAACCATATTGTGGTGCTTCTAAACAAATGCAAGCCAAATATCAGTCCCTATCTACTGGAGCGCTGAGCATTATCGACTTGACGATAGTATCCCCAAAATTGCATAAATCAATTGAGAACTGACTGATTGGTGAGGACCATGGGAGCAACCATTTCCCTGCCCTCTGCGAACTTGACAGCTGAAAGAAAACTTATGCAGAATCCATCCTTAGCATGTGGTAGATACAATCTTAAAAAAATGAACTGGGATATTTTCAAAGAAAAAACTATTAATCTATGGTGGAGGTAAAGTTTCATCATTAACCGTAGAAAGAATCCTGCATGTAACAACGGCAGCAATAACAAAAAAGAAAGCACCAAAAACCAGGAATCACATAAAAAGCTGGTGGAGTGACGATATAAACATTGAAGAAGGTTGCTGACCACTATGGCATCGGTCGTTGCACAGTTGGAAATCAGAAGAAGAGATGATTAGAATTAAAAGGATGGTGTTCCTCACGAGTTACTGAGACCGCTTTAAAAGACAAAAAAAGTATGAAAAGTAGTGATTATGAAAAACTTAGCGAAACCTTGTACATTTGGTTTACCCAGCTCAGAGACAAAGGGTTGCCTATTTCGGGATCTATCTTAAAAGAAAAGGTGTTACACTTTGAAAAAGAATTTAATAAAGATGATGCAGTTTTTACAGCAAGCATTGGCTGACTTGATAGATGGCAAAAGCATTGTGGAATCCGCCAGTTAAATATTTGCGGTGAGAAACTGTCATCAAACTTTAAAGAATTGAAGCAGTTTAAGAAAAGTTTTAAGAATTTGTTGAAGCTGAAAGCTTAACAGATCAAATATAATAATTGCGATGAAACAGACCTTCATTTCAAAATGTTGCCTTGCAGCTAAAACTGAAGCTGCAGCCCCTGGATATAAACATAGTAAAGAGAGAATGACAATTTTAACGAGCAGTAATACCACAGCAAATCATTAAATGGGCCTGGCAATAATTGGAAAGTCCAAAAACCCTAGGGCGTTTAAAACCATTTCAAAACATGTTCTCCCAATAAAATATTTTAATCACAAAAGTGCTTGAATGAGCAGAGAAATTTTTTAAAGTTTTTTTTTTTTTTAAGAGTTTGTTCCTTCTACAGATAAGTTTTTAAAAGAACATCCTACCCAGAAAAGTAGTTTTAATGCCCCAACTCACCCTGATGCAGAACAACTTAGAATGTGACTTTCATTTTGTTAGCCAATGGACCAGGGTGTTTAGGAAACTACACAAAAAAGCTACTGTCAGCAGTCATACAAGAAAATGAAGATGGTCACGACTTAATTAAGAAGTTGAAAAGTATAAATTTAAAGGATGTCGCTTATTGGGTCGCAAAGGCCTGGGCCAACATTGGGGTACAAACAATTGAGAAGACGTGGCATAAGCTGTTTAGGCGAGGACGAAGTTATGGGTGAAAGCATACTAGATGAACGTCATGAAAGTATTTTGCCCTTTGATGCAAAGTATCCCTGGATGTGAGGATGAAATAGGGTATTGGATTTCAGGAGACAACCATTATGAAATAACTGACAAAGAAATTGTTACACTTGTTAATAGCGATGATGTTGTTGAAAATCTAGACTCTGAAACTATTGAACCTCAAAAGATATTACACAAGGAAGGGTTTAAAATGCTTAAATCAGCCATACAGTACGTCGAGCAGCAAGAGGAAGCCAGGGTTCTCAACATTATGATGCTCCCAAGATGGAGAGAACGAATCCCAACACACCGTACAGCACTATATGGAAAATATTCAGATTGATAGAAGGGGAAACAAACAAGAAAATAAATCGCACATGATAATGATGCAAATAAATTGCTAGAGAAGAACTTGGATAAATCAGATGCTTTCAACTTGTATTACAGAAATAAAACAATACATAAAACCTAATGGCCAGTAAACTTGACTTCAAGTGAAACATGTATGACTGATCGATTTTAACATTCCTTTCTGGATGAGGACTCAACAAATGTTTCTTTCTCAATAGTTGAACTAACAGAAGGGATATCCAGGCTTAGTAGCACAGCTCCTGGTGTTGATAATATATATAATGAAATTTTAAAGCATTGTTCACCAAACGCCCTAAAAAAAAATCCTACAGATTTTAAAATCTGGAAGACGGCCAATAATCCCAGTACAATGGAATTATTTTTTGTACTTCCTCTTCCAAAACCTGGATAGAACCACACTGATACAAGTTCTTAAAGGTCAATTGCTCTTTCATCTTGTATTGCTAAATTGATTAAAAAAACTAGCGAACACTCGTTCGACATCTGAAACCATCAGTTTAGCTTCAGGAAACAAAGAAGCACAATTGAAGTGGTACTCTTACAAACAAAATTTATAGGAGATTCCAGATGGAACAATCGATGGTAGTAGTAACCCGTCACACACCTCAATATTGTTAAAATGCATAAGTTAGAAATAAAGGGTAAATTTATACCCTTTATAACCTCTCGAGGCTCTTACAGGATCATTGGATTAGAGCATTGTAACCTCCCTGCTTCCTCCAGTCAAGGTACTTACGATTTTAAAAGATTAATTATTTTACTCCATTATTGTACATAAATACTCAAATTATAAAATAAATGTAAATATAGGTCACCAACATGTAGGTGAGCACATGTACTCTTTTTTTAAATTAAAGTTAATACCAGGGCATGAATTCCTTGGAGGAGTGTACTCCTTAAATTTAAACACAGTCATGATATAATAAATGCATATAATTAATATCAAATTTAGAACAACAGAAAAATACTTAATCTTAACAATATTAATCCAACTTGAAACACAATATATTCATAAAATAAGACCAAATCAAAATGTTCATAAAATAATGTTAACATTTAATTAACCCAAATAAATGTGAATGTATCTTTTTATTTTAATAACTAACAAAAATTTCCTAAAAGACAATATTTTTCATAATTCCTTAAATTTTTTTTACTATTGCTTCTAAATTTGAATTTAATTAAATAGTTCCTCTAATAAAATTTTCAAGAATATAGTTTATTATAACTTAGCGTGAGCACATTCACTGAATTTATCATTTTTAATACAGTTTAATGCTCCGAATTTTAGGTTATTTTAAGTTAAATACTGTACTTTTATATTTTTGTTGAATAATAATATTTCTTATTATCCTAAAATTTCAAAATAATCGACTCTCAATCATGCGATGCCTTGGCTCAGACATACTGCATCGCTTGGAGTTTTTTTGAGAAGTATTTTTTGGCTTGCCTCTCTACAAGGCGCAAATTTTATTGTTTCTATCAACATTTTGGAAAGTTCTGGAAGCTTTTTTACTTACTTGACAAAACAATAAAATGGTTTTGGTCTAGGCAGTGTTGCCAGATCTCTTTTCTATGATTTGAACAGGGTTGTCAGATGGACCATATTATGTATTTAATTATTTAAACTTTTAACCCTAAAACATTTTTATGATTATACACACGTTACTGGCCATTCTATACAGAAATAATCTATTATGTGAGGAATATATCTCACTTTGAATATCACACATCTTGTTCCATATTAAAAGTCTCTATCCAAAGTCCAATATTTAGCTGATAAACTGATGTAATGGCAGATGAACCTCTTGTTCAGTATTAAAAGTGTCAATCCAAAGTCCAATATTTAGCTGATAAACTGACGTAATGGCAAATGAACCTCTAACATTTCTTGATCGCAACCGTGACTGTCTATTGGTTACTGACATCACAATCGGCATACGATTTCTATTTTACTTTAAAAACGATAAGAACAAAAATGCGAAACATTACAGTGTGTGTAAATTGTATGGAATCAAGTTGAACAATAATTAAAAATGGAATCCCACAGAGCTCCATAATAACCCCAACCTTCTTCGAGAGTCGGGTTTCTACTGCAACAACACATATTAAAACACTTCAAGTTATGGCATCCAGAATCTGCTGGGCTGCGCTAAAACTTCACTAGTCACTATCATGAAAATGAAAGTGATAGTGGATCCATTCGACCTTTATATCAGGAGATAGATTTGAAACAATGATTCCCGGAGTGAAATCCCTTGTGGTCATTAGCAGAAACAAAGATGATTAAGCCATCCTTTTCATACAAAGTACAAATTTGATCACAAATTTTACTCAATATAATACTGGAACCTATCCCCACATGATACAGTGAACCACCCTGGGAGAGGATGTACAAATGCACGAGTGTTACTGAAAATACCATCAAAAATAACAAAAAGCAATCTACAAGAATTCCTTAGACTTGAAACCTTGGAAATTCTGAATATTACATATCAGAACTTATAAGAATCTTCACAGATGGCTTAGTGAACTTAAACCAGAGTAAATCGGGCACAGACTTCTACAACCAATGAAAGTTACCATGTACAATGTAATGCCGCTTCAAGCATGGATGCTGAGCTAATGGCAATAAACACTGCACTAACATTATACTTTGAGTTATCTAATAGGAAAACTTGTATTCTTACAGACTAGAGTCGCTATAGAAGCTCTGGAAAACCAAAAAACAAATGATTACTCATTCCGAATAGCAGACCTGACAGTCCTGTTGAATCCCATAAATAAAAAAGGAAACTTCATTGTGTTTCAAAGTTGCTGTGATCTCTGCTCACTTTTGGGTCATGGGAAATAAAAAAGCAGAGATGTTCAAGTCAATATTCTCTTCCAAAGTATAAAAAATATTGAGCTGCAACCATCCAAGCTGAATAAACTGAAAGATAGAGATCCGGTGATAACAGCAGACATCTTTACACACTTCAGCCAACAACTATCGATTCACATTTATACCAAAACATCGCTAGACCCATAGATACTTTTGCCACGAGGGCAAGAATCGGACACATTGTGACAAAACACTACCTTCATTGTTTAACTTAAGAACATATCCTGTTGGTATGCACAACAGTTAACACGGCAAGAGAAACCTTGAGTGTCTCAGTCGGCCCAAATGTAACAATAGATGATGTATTGAGGAACCGAAGACAATAGGCTCTAGCAACGGTAACATATTATGGATATTAGACCATCGAGGACACATGACTCTGGATACCTGGACCCAGAAGTACGAAGCAAGTAATTAACTAATCAGACTACCAATAACTAGATATTGCAAAACAGGATAAACCAATTTAAAACCTTATGCTGAAGCTATGAAAAATATTAAAAAATTTGCATTTAAATATTTAATTCAGCCTAGATAAAAATGTGTAATAGATTGGAATCAAAAACAAAGATTTACATACAAGAATTACTAATTAATAAAAATCAGAACTTTATATTTTAATAAATTTTTAAATTATAGCACTGCTCACCACATAATAACGTTATTGTGCTGCTATCTTCATGGACAAACTTACGAGTTACAGCTTCCTCCATAATCTGCTTTACCTTTAAACAGAAATAAATTTATATTATGTTGTACAAATAAAAGATATACAAAATGTTCAAAAAGTCTTGGACCCCAACATAACATCATGTTACTTTCCCAGCCCTGTCATGCAAAGCAACCCTTACACAGAATAACGAATCTTTCAATTGTACATATTGTTACTCTTGAGACAAGAACACAGTCTTTGTATATTTGTGCATGTATAAATAGGCTTTGCTCATGCTGATATCTCAACCAGACATGTCTCAAATTTGTATATATATGAAAAAGTCTAAAATCTCTACACTCAATGTTATTTTTATTGTAGAAAAGTGGAGTTAGTATAATTACACATAGAATTTACATTTTGATCTAATTTATTCATTTACTAGAAAAAGCAACCTTGTGGAAACTTCAATCACCAAATGAAAGAAAACACCATTTTCTACAATCAACATTTTATTTGTTCAAGACTATGTTTCAATAACTAAGCCATTATCCTCAGATGTTACGTGTAAAAAAAAACTATCTTTTTTGATAATACAAAGGACCAAGTTCCAGAAAGTAAAAAGTACAGTGTTATCATAAAAGAATTGTGGTGTTTCATTAATTCATACGAAGACAGTAGCGAAATTTTGTGGTGTTGTATTGGTATCACTGATAGGTTATAACCCAAAATTTTGTTTAACAGCTGTTGTAACCTCAAAATTAGTTCTTGCATTGTTGTGGTAGTGTGTTTTGTGTTTTCTAGAGTGTTCTGTGTGGAGTGTGTTATTATATTCTCCAATAAAGAAAAGACAAAGTGAGTTTTGTTGCTGGCTGAATTCTAGTCTGTTATTTCAGTGCAATATGCATTTCAACGCGAATACATAAAAGATCCACTACATGAAAATAACTTACGACCTTGGTTCAAACAATTCTAAGTAACTAGATCAGTTCAAAAGCAGAAATCATCTGGCAAGCCAAGTGTATCAGCCGAAAAGTTGAACTTACTAGACAATCTGCAATCAGAAGTTCTAACAACTCAATACCTCGACAAAGTCTAGAGTTAGGTATTCCAAAAACAACAATCCAAAAGACTGAAATTACATATAAAATCCAGCTATTGCAGGAATTAAAACCTAATGATGGTGCAAAATGTTTTAATTTTGCTGTTGAAAATCTGAACAAGATTGATGGAAACCAATCAATTTTAGATGATATAATTTTTTCAGACGAATCTACATTCCATATCAATGGGTCTGTTAACAGACACAATTGAAGCATATGGGGATCTGAAAAACAACATAAATTTTTTGAGAAAATACTTGACTCGTATAAAGTTAATGTTTGGTGTGGCGTGATAAAAAATCGTCTAATAGGGCTTTTCTTCTTTGATGAAAAGACAATGGAATTGTGTATCTTAATATGTTAATCAATTATTGTTTTCTTCAGCTGGATGAACTCCTAACATTCAACAACTTCAATCCCAACAAATTGGCGCACCCCACACTTTAGTGCATTTGTCACAGACACTTTGAATGAAAAGTTTGGACATCAATGGATAGGCAAGCAAGGACTTATATGCTAGCCTCCAAGGAGTCCAGAACTGACACCTTGCGATTTCTTCTTGTGGGGATACATCA
This sequence comes from Aphrophora alni, assembly GCA_963513935.1. Classification (NCBI taxonomy): domain Eukaryota; kingdom Metazoa; phylum Arthropoda; class Insecta; order Hemiptera; family Aphrophoridae; genus Aphrophora; species Aphrophora alni. The sequence continues at coordinate 20,174,771 of OY740765.1, read as the reverse complement.
AAATCATTGTTTATCGTGAAAAAATGTGTGACCTAAATCACTTAAGGAACAGGATTAATGAAGCAATGACAACTGTAATATATTGCTCTAATATAGGCTTAACACTAAATATGGGTTCAAATGAAATAAAACAAATCACAATCCATTTTAGCTACGGCTGCATGTTAATACTAGGAAGGTGAGTTTTAGACTGCTCGTGGGAAGGGTCAGGTTGGGCTTGACGGAAAAAGGTACTGGTTTCCAGCCAATAGCGTTTATTCAACAATATCACTCAATATGACGTCACATAATCATGTGATGTCACGCGATACTCCCACTCTTGTACAATCGCACACAATACAATTCTTCCCTTCTTAACTTTTAAATAATAACATTTTTAATAATTAGTTACACAGTTAAATTACTTACAACTAATGAAACTTAAAACAACTTACTTAAACAATCATATCAATTAAGTCAATATAAACAATTTAATTAATTAATTAAACTAATCACCTTACTTAACACATGGTTACATATTATCAACTTCTTGATTACTTGAAAGAAATGATATTTGAAATAACAGAACATTTATTCTGCAATTGAGCATTTGATAGCAGAATATGAACTCGACTGGAATATACTTAGCAGCACAACTACGGATGGTGCTCCTGCCATGGCTGGCATACATTCGGGCGTTGTAACTAAATTAAAACAGAAAACATCAGGGAATTTTGTGGGATTTCACTGTATAATTAATCAGGAATCATTGGCATCCAAACATTTAAAAATGGACCATGTCATGCAACCTATAATTAAAATAGTAAATTTTATAAGGAACAGAGGACTAAATCACCGACAGTTCATGCAGTTTTTACAAGATTTGGACGAAAACTTTTCTGATGTCCCTTATTTCACCGAAGTTCGTTGGCTCAGTCGAGGAGTAGTTTTAGAAAGATTTTTTGGATTACGTGACCCTATTCAAGCTTTCGTGTTAGAAAAAGGCAACCCAATTGATTATGACAATGACTGGTGGGTTGATTGTGCCTTTTTGGTAGATATGAATAAACACTTGACTGATCTGAATGTAAAGTTACAGGGTAAAAATCTGATTGTCACTCAAATGTATTCATGTATTCAAGCCTTTGAAACAAAGTTGAGGCTGTGGGAAAATCAGGTAAAAAATCAAACTTTGGATCATTTCCTTCATTTAAAATCATTTGGCACAGTATACCAAAAAAAAATGGATCAATATTCTCAACTTCTGCAAAATCTGATCACGGAATTCAACAATCGTTTTGAAGACTTCCACAAAATGAATGAAATGGAATTCCCAATTTTCAACAATCCATTCGATTTTGAAGCTTCACAGGCACCAGTTCATTTGCAAATGGAGTATATAGATCTTCAATCGGACAGTATTTTGAAAGAAAAATTGAATAATGTTAACGCTCTTACATTTTATACACAAAATTTCAAGAGTTTGGAAAACTACCCGGAATCTTGCCTGCCTACACATTATAAATTTAATATATGGCCCTCTGCAAAATTGAGTTTGACACCTCTGGTGTAAATCCTTTTTCTCATAACCTTTTACACACTTCCTATAACCTACTGAAATGTTGTTCAGTATTTTCAGCTGTTACCAATATATCGTCAAGGAAAGCTACCACAATTTCACAAAAGGGTAAACCTTGAATCGTTTGTTCAATAACTTTTTGAAAAATTCCCGGCTCCGAATTAATACCATACGGCATTTTCGTATAAGCAAATAACCCTTTATGCGTGCTTATCATACACAATTTTCGCGATTCATGGTCAAGTGCTAGTTGCATATAAGCTTGATTTAAGTAACCTTTTTGGATACAAGCAAATATATCCTCTATTCTTGGTACTGAATAACGATTTATTTCTAAAGAAGGGTTTAAAGTAACTTTAAAATCACCACAGATACATAATTTACCATTTTTCTTTAAAACTGGAACTATTGGTGTTCCCCATTTCGAAATTTTTACAGGAATTAAGATTTTATCTTCTACTAGTCTGTTTAGCTCATTTTCTACTTTACTTATAGAAAAGGGTAAGGGTCTTGGTTTAAAATATTTAGGTCCTACCTTCTCTTTTAATTTCAAAGAAACCACTTCTGTCTTACATGTACCTAATTTTAAAGTAAAAATGTCTGGAAATTCTTTAAATAATTTGCTTACTAAACCTTCACGCTTAGCTTCATTTACTACTTCATCAAAATGAATTATTTCCTTTGGATTTGACTGACCCAATACTCCTAATAATTTATTTTGAAAACAAATATTTATTTCCAAGATCTTTAACCAATCTCTACCCATTAAAGGATGAGGCCCTCCTTTAATTACATACAACTCGAGCATTTTACTTAATTTACCATGTTTAGCATTAACCTTTAATTTTCCAATTGGAACTATTTCTTCATTGGTATAACAATTTATGTTAAATCATTAGGATAAAGTTTGTAATTAACAAAATTTCTCAAATAAAAGTTTTCATTTACTACAGTTACTGCAGGTCCTGTATCTGCTTCAAAAGGAATAATTTTATTTCCTACCATAACCTTAACTCTAATAGGATCTACTTTGACTCTTTTTGTATTTTCTTCCTCTACTTTAAATAGATTATCTAAATTATACACTTCGTTGTCTACATTTGACACAGTGCCTCTATCGAATTCTTGAGTATTTTTCACTCCTATAAAATGAGTTTTGTTGTGCTTTTGAAAATATTATTGTTAGCTCTAAATACATATTTATACTTATTTTGAAATTTATTCATTTTTTTCCTATATGCCTTCACCAGGTGTCGAAATTTATTCATTTTTTTCCTACATACCTTCACCAGGTATCCTTTCATTCTACAATTATGACACTCACTTATTACTAAAATGACCTTGTCCACCACAACATTAATACATCACTCTCTTGTCACTTTTAGTTGACGCTTTGCTCTCTTCCTGTTTCCCTGGTTTCAATTGTCTCGATGAAACTGCCATTCTTTGTATCCTGAGTTGAAGGTCACTGCCTCCTGCTAGTGTTTGCGCATCCTTCTCCGCTCCCTCAATAGAAGTACTTATCTTCACCGCCTTCTCGAAGGTCAGGGTAGTCTTGGATAGAAGTCATTGTTTGATTGTGTCACTTTTTAAACCGCAAACCAATCTGTCTCTATTAAATGTTCATTTAATGATGCGCCAAACTCACAATAAGTTGATATTTTTTTCAAATTAGCAATATATTCAGCAATGCTTTCATGTTTGTGTTGCGTTCTTAAACTGAATTTATATCTTTCAGATAAAAAAGAAGGTTTAGGGTATAAATGTTTCCTAATTATTGTAACTCATTCATTGTACGACTTTGTTCCTGGTTTATTTGGGGTGCACAAGTCTTGTAATAAGCTAAATGTTTTTACGCCTACTACTGTTAATAAAGTGAACACTTTTTTTATCTTCTGGATTGCTGTTGCATTCCACAAACAATTGAAACCTTTCTATGTACGAACTCCACATCTTGTTCGCACTTTTAAACTCACTGAGTTTCCCAATTATTGTAGTAGACGTGTTGCTTATGCTGGACACTGAAATATTCTGTTCCTCAGCCGTGAAAGACACTACACTTTCTCTTCCCCCTTTACATTGACACTGGTGGAATATCACTACCGAAAAAGTACAAAAAAAGTTTTGTAATAGCCTTCCTAACACGTAGTTTAAAATTGTAACCACTATCCTCGCCACCACTGTAATATATTTGATCAAATATATTACTAAAGATGGGTTCAAATGAAATAAAATACAACTTAATCCATTTTAGCTACGACTGTGTGTTAATACTAGGAAGGTGAGTTTTAGACTGCTCATGGGAAGCGTCAAGTTGGGTTTGGTGGTAAAATGTACTAGTTTCCAGCCAATAGCGTTTATTCAACAATATCACTCGATATGACATCACATACCATCCGATGTCCCTCGATACTCCCACTCTTGTACAATCGCATACAATACAACATCCAATAACAAAGACATGTTAACTAACGTTTGGGCAGAACTTGATTATCAATTGAACATTTTCAGAGTGGACTAATGGCACACATATAGAAATTTATTAGTTATGTAAAAAAACTGTTTCAGACAACGATTTAGATAAATAAACAACATCAGCTGTAAGTAATTCTGTTTACATTTAAACCATGTTCAAAACCCCACCATTCTTTTATGATAACTCTGTATAGCATCTACTCCATACAGTGTAAAAATTGTATCTGCTATAGCTAAACATTGTTTGGACTCTCTTTGTGGTTATAGTGTGCTCTTGAAAAACAAAGGGGATTTTAGAACATTAAATACTACGATGACACTTTGTATCTTTAGAAACAAAAACACAATTGTTAATAGTAGCCAGTGCCAATTTATAGCAATTTGTCGGTTTAAGGTTGTTTCTTTTTCATTACTGATTTATTTGTTTTCGCCCTGTTTTGACTATTATTATTTCAAGCAAGTTTTTTTTTTATATTTAAAAAAATTATATTTCAATTATATTTTGAAATATGTTATTATTTATATATTTTATATTACTGTGTCTGACTTTAAAAAAAAAAAAGAAGTTTTGTTCAATTTCTTATCTTAATACTTTGCTTCATTTCTAATGGTTTATTTTTAGTTAGTTTTTTGACATGAATACATCTTTAAATTCCCTCCTATAATGGAGTCATTAGAGACATAATAAGGGAATACCTTTTCATATTGCAGCTCAAAAACTATCTTATATATCAAAATCAAATTATACCACATGATAGAGATGGAGTGTGACACACCGCCATTTTATACTTGTAGAAAAGCCAAGTCGAAATACAAAAAAAAAAGTATACAGTAGGCAAGAGCATCTCAACAGCAAACCAGTGATACACCCACAAACCCCTTAGAGAGAGTAAAGTCCAGTACATCATATATAGCTTCTATATCAACACCACACAATGTATGGACATGATCAGTTGTTTCTTTGATTTTCTTCCCAATACCAATGACAATAAAACAATCTCTTAAAACATTGTACATGTATTCACGTAATTTCTCCATGCCATCGATAAAAAAACACCCAGTTTATTGCAGGGGAGGAGGGGTGTTTGCTAGTTCTGTTCCTATATTCAGTTTCTATTAATTAGAATAAGATTATTAATATATTATTGTTGTAAATTTGATTAAGGTATTGCATATATTGTATTATACTGATCTTAAACTTCACATCATTGACTATATTGTTTAAAGGCAAAAACCGTATCAGTAATCATTGCCTTATGAAAAAGGAACAATAAAATAAAGACCTTCTAATAGTGTTAGGGTATTGCATATATTGTATTATTGTGATCTTAAACTTCACATCATTGACTATATTGTTTAAAGGCAAAAACCGTATCAGTAATCATTGTCTTATGAAAAAGGAACAATAAAATAAAGACCTTCTAATAGCGTTAGGGTCGGAGGAGAAGAAGAGTTGATTAAGCGAGACCATAAATCTACATGAACAAAAATGTAGATTCAGCTAGGATCAGTAAAAATTGCCATGCATGTGCACAATATAAGTGAACCCCTGAGGGTTGATCACAATGTCCTCTTCTTGATCAGTTTCTGTAGCAGGAACATATACAGGTGTTTTACATTCATTAACAATTTCTTGAAGTAATAACCTATTTGCGATGATGTTTTTCTCATAATCCACTTTTAAAATACAGTAATACCCCAGAGTTACACGATAGGTGGGACTGGACATAGTCCAGTAAGTCTGGATCAAACTTTACTCATAAACACTATATAAATATAGTTAATCTGTATCAAGGGCTAACAAAAACACTTGTTAGAAAAGAAATTATGTATGAAAATTATAGTTTTTAATGCACATTATTACAAAATAGTACATTTTAATAAAATAAAGAATATGACATATTAATATAAAATAGAATGAAGTTATTTAGATGTACCTGTCTTCATAATATCTAACAAACTCGTCTGACGACACAATGTCTTCTTTTTTCACACAAAATTTCTTCGTAGCGAGCCAATAATTTTTTTATTTCTTGACTAGTAGCTGCAACGCGTTCTTCATTAGACTCTATATTCTCTAAGATTTATAATCTTTTTTGAATTGACTTTAGACCTTCTGTCAAGGTTGCAATTGTCATCTGCTTTTCTGGTAGCACTGGATCTGAGGTGTTGGCTTCTTCATCACTGTTTAGCTCATGCATTTTTAGGAGCTTGTCAACTGTCAGCTCCTTGCTATGTGAGTCCAACACCTCGTTGACATTACCACTATCAACTTCTAAGGCAAGATTGACAACTTCTTCTACACTACAAGTAACTTGATCAGTTTCAGGCATAACTATTTCTGTTTCACTTTTGAAAAAGAATGGACACAAATTTAATTTCAGACACTTTTCTAAGGTTTTTTGGGAAATTCCATCTCAAGATTCTCCAATGATTTTTACGGCATCTTAAAACACTGATTTTTTCCAAAATCTTTAACAGATAGCAAGCTGACTGTTTTGCCCCATAGCTTCATTCAGATATCCAAACGAACATCTAGTGTAGTACGCTTTGAATGTTTTGATATCACCTTGGTCCATCGGCTGAAGCGAGCTGGTTGTTTAGAGGTAAAAAAAAACTTTTCACACGTGGGTTGAAATCAAATAGAGTGGCAGGAGGGTTACCGGCTCCATTGTCGATAAGAAGCATCACTTTAAACGGAATTTATTTACACTGACAATAACTTTCAACTTTGGGTATGAAGTGGTGACCAAATCAGTCCTCAAAAGATCAGTCACACAAGCTTAAAGATTTGACTTTCAAATCACTGGCAAGTCAGCTTTGGATTTATTTTGTTAAAGCTCTTGGATTTTCGGAGCGATAAACTAAGGGGTGTTTTAACTCGCAGTCACCACCTACATTTCCACCAATCATTATTGTCAAATGGTCTTTAGCAATCTTAAACTCTGAAAAGGTTTTTTCTTTACGTGCAATAACAGTTCATTTAGACATCTTCTGCCAGAATAGGCGGGTGTCGTTCATGTTATATATGGTTTGACTGATTGATTGATTTAATTTAGAGCCTTTTTTAACTAGCCCTGGCACTGTGACGATGGCCTATTGTGCAACTAAAGCCTCTTCATTCTAGCTTAGCAGATTTGTTTCCCTTACGAGTTTGAGTAATCCACTAATTAGCTCGTCCAATGATAGTTCCCCAAGAATTTGGAATCCAAAAACCTTACGCCTCTTATTGGTCAGGGCCTCACAATTGAAAATTATGTGGTCTTCAGTCTCCTCACCCTTCCCGCACAGTCTACACACAGATTCACCATGATAAGCTCGCACTCTGAGACCACAGTGTACCATAAATAAGTCCTGTAATTTGTCTGAGTTGTCCTCTACCTCAGGTTATTATTGTCCTTTCTGGACTACCTGAAGGGATGTCCTTAAGTAATGATTTACTATGAGAGTGCCCCTTAAGGCTTCATCATCTTTGCTGGTATTTTGCATTAACCCACCTGTTAATGGTAATATTGACCAGACACACAGATATTCCTTCTGCTGGCTCAGGTCCTACAAACTCTGATACAGAGCCATGTTTAGTTAATCGTCTACCTTCTCGTTACCCTCAACTCCCTTATGCCATGGCACCCACTGCAATATTACACAGTTTTCCTGGGATAGAGCATTGGGGTTCTTTCGGCATTCCCATACCAAACTAGATTTTATTGTTGTGCCTACAAGTGCATTAATTGCAGCCTGACTATCTGTATTGTGCCACCTCGTTTGCGACGAGGATATAGATGTGTGGGTGGATCGATTTAGAGATGGCACGTGTCAGCCAATATATCTAAAGTTAAAAAAGGAGACGAAAAATCTGAGTGAACCGTTTAAAATTAAACAAAAGACAAATATACAATTTAACAAGTCAATAAAACTTAAATTACTAAAGAAATCCCTCCCCTAAAGAAAAATAGACTGACCCTCCCCGTTATACAAAATTACAATAATTATTTATGTTAAATTACCTCTAAAAAAAATCACATAATTTTATAGACTAAAAACAAAATTTAGCAGAAAACATCTTTAGAATTTTATTAAGAAAGGAAATGTAATTACACAGAAAATTAAATAAAAAGATTTATTGTTTGAAATGTCTCTCAAACAATGATTGAATTTTGAAAAGACCCCTTTGGGGTCGTAGGGTCAAAAATTGCATGCTATGCCATCCAAAAAAATATATAACATTGAGTATGATTTGCCTTATTCTATTTTCACATTTCACATAAAATGACAATTAAATTTTGCCTTTACGGTCAGCCATCTATTGGCAAAGTTCATAAGTCCTGATAACTGGCAAAACAGAAAATATATAAACACTTTTGTTCTTCAACACATTAGGTTCAATTGAAATTTTAGTTAAAGTTTGTGAACTGAAGATCGGAGTCCTTTTCTCGGACCAGTTTTAGAACTACATTAAAAAAAAGGGGGGGAAAGGCATTAGTAAGGCAAAAAAACTTAGTTTTTTATGTTTTAAATTGAAGTTTAAGTTTCATGTTAGGCTTTGCAAATTTCGAGTAACACAGAGTTACGTTAAAAAAAGATTTTACATCAGGCTGTATTGCAAAAATATTTCTAACTGGGCTATAAATTTGAATTACAATAATTTTTAAACTGAAAGAAAATTAATTAATTAACAGACTTTAATCGATGAAGGAAAAGAATACTTTGATAAAATCTTACAGCATAACCCAAAATACAAGATGCATATAAGATAGCAAACTCAGATTATAGATATTTCTTTCATTGAAATTTATCTTACTAAATGAAATGAATTTTATTAATTTTTTTTTTTTTTTACCTGGATCAGAGAATGGTGGTTCTCGAATTTGAGTTACTTGTGAAGCTTAGACGGCATTACGAAACTTTGAGACTTTTATCACTTTGAAAACATTTTTTGACTATTACATGATTTGCAAAATTTTTGCAGAAATCGCGCCCACGTTAAATTTTGGTCATGTTTAACCTTAAAGACCTTTTTAAATTTTTGAACCTTAAAGACATTTTAACTTTCGGAAAAAGAACACAAGAAAAGAAGACGTGTGTCGGACATCATGTTGTAAGACGCAAGACCGACAAGAGATGATTCATGCCCCGTAGTAGCGAAGGCGCATGTGCAAGAATGAAACAGCTGGCTGCTCTGCGTTTGTCCCCAGGCCAGGTTCTAATCTAGATATCTAAGACTTGTGTATGATTCAGTTTTAGGTTGTTTTAAATAAAGTATGTAGTGGATTTAAATAAACGCTACAGTATATATGTGAATATTGGGTTTCTTACTCAAACTCTCCTGTATACAGTCTCATTTATGGCCATGATCTTAGCCTGAAAAACTATGGCATATTGTCCCAAGGGAAACAAGCCTATATATCCCGGCACCAGTACCTGCTGTTGTTTTTGAACCATCAGTGTACCACACCAGGTTTTCTGTATTTCCTAGAATTCAATTTTTGTCCCCATGGGTCATTTCAACTTTAAAATATCTTGAAAACAAGTATCTGGTTTCTATCTTATCGATAGAAATACTTAGAATCGAGTGGCCAATTTTTCCTGTAATTATGCCATGCCCCATATGTGAGTTCCTCCAGACTCTGCTGCACCTCAGCCTGAAGGCTTCTTTCCTTGCTTCCGCCATTATAAACAGGTCAATGGGTGGAAGCCCAATTAATATTTCCATTGTAGCGGTTGGTGTAGTGGTCATGGCTCTGGTAGTGCATTGACATCCCCACTTCAATGAAGCATTGTCAAAAACTTCCTCATGTCAAGAAAGACACCAAGGGCATATTCACGGTTTCTGAGAGTTGGTTTGACTGATATAGTCACCTTCCTCTATCATGGCCTTGAGTGTCAGGAAAGGAAGACGCAACCTGTTTATCGGCACTTGCCGAATTTTAAATCGGTTAAACCAACCATTATTGGCTACAAAGTTTTCTACTTTCAACTTCTCAAAAATCAGTTTAGCTTGATAACATAAAGTGTTCTGATCAACTGGACAATTTTTCACACTGACTTGATTATCATACCATAATTTCAGCATTGTTTCCATCTCAGCAATAATACTGTGACTCTTACGAATTATGCTTGATTTCAAGGATTGGGCACTTTTCACAGCTAAGAGAATTTTCTTACTGTGGACTCCAAAAGTTTAAACTTCTTTGCTAATTCACAAATTTTTGTGTGGGCATCAAAATCTTTAATTACGTTAAGTTTACATTCTACAGTTAACATTTTCTTTTTCTTACTAGTTGTAGGAAAATCAGTTTTACAGTTGGATGACAATAAATTTTAAACGTTACACACTCACACTTACACACACACACACACACACACACACACAAACACACACACACACACACACACACACACACACATATATATATATATATATATACACACACTCATATTCATGCACTCGCTCTCACACATATAAACATAACAAATAATAAACACAACACGTAACTGACGTAACTATAATAAACATAATCAAGTACAGAAGCACAACCGTCCGTATTCAAGTCCCGTACTGTAAGACAGTGACAAACCATTAAGGAATGATCCGAGGGTAGGTGGGAGACAAAGTGGGGGGAGCAATCACATAACTCTAAGTTCGCGGAAGTCAGGGTATTGTAAGTCGGGGTACTACTGTACAGATTTAAAAGTTCAACAAATACATGAAAACAAGAGGATATAATTTATAAAATGTTAAATGCCTTGATGGGGATTCCTCAAAACTCACACATAAATCTATTTGTTTACTTTCTATCACTAATTTTTGAAACTAACTAACTAAATTTGAAACCAACACAGCCCACTGACTAATGCAGAAAATCTGATCTCCTAGATCAGCAACCTATGACTATGTGCAAATAATATAATCAGTGAATAATACCCCCATGTGCGAGTATCATAGTGTTAACAACAAAATCTTTAAAACCAACAAAAATAAGCTACAATTACTACAATGTATTTAATGAAACATACAATTAATTATAAATTATGAACTCTACATTCAATATATAATTGTTCCTTTAATTTCTATTAATGTCAGTTATGATGCAAAAAGCAACAAGCAAGTTTCTCCTTTCTAACATTTGAAATAAAGTTGCGAGAAATACCAGAACTTTATTTCGGTTGAAAATAAATATTCTTTTTTCTTACAATAATTTTTATTTAAAATGATATAGCTATAATTAAGTGTTTGTTACTTCAACATTAAAATAACAATAATAATAAACTGAACATGTATTTTGGCCAATTGTTGGCTTGTTGCAGTTTTGTGCTATATAACAGTAAGGCCTCTGAGTTGGTAGAATCGTTACCACTCTTACTTGGTAAGTGAGTTGAGCTGGGTTCGAATCCCACAGAAACCAAAGAATTTAATAGGGTGTTTATACAATTGATTCATTTGGGGACATAGTGGAAAGATGCATAATGGTCTCTCAGTCATAAAAAGAAATAATATAAAAAAATGGAGGGTTTAGGTTAGCAGATTTAACCTAAACCTGAGAGCTCCACCTGAAATATTAAAAAAATTATTGTTTGATATTAAACTCACCACTTTCATGACATTTTGAATGAGCTTTTCCTTCTGTTCTTTTTCTAAAACAGAAAACAATAAAATATGCAATTTTAGATTCATTTTTATACGTAAAAGTAAAATAATTGTGAACTTTGTTTTAATGACTTTATATAGAATATTATAAGTCTTGTGAGTGACTAGGATACACAAGGAATGCCAAACCCCTCTTATTAAGTGCAGATAGTTTACATCCCCTTCCCCGCAGGATGTTCAAAAGTATATTGACAACAAGATGGCACTAGGATGTAAACTATCAATGATCTCAATGACCATGGCTCCAACAACTTTCAGTATGATGTTACTGATGAATATCACCACATGATTAGTAATGAGACGGGTGAGTGATAAATTTAGAAACAAACTGTTGTACAACCACGAGAGAAGCTGACTAAACATGTTAAGTTAACCAAAGTGTGGCAAGTTTTGTAGCTGTAATACCTGTAATATATTAATTTATTTCACAGAAAACATGAAAACTAGACATATATTTTTATCCTGTATTAGTAAAAAAATCAAAAAAAAAATTCATTATTAACTTAACTAAAAAATATATACTTAACTTAAACAAATATCAAATCTTAACTTAAACTAAATAATTTTATATTTCTGAACATCAATCCAAGACACCATAGTGTAAGGATGAACCCTGTATACAGATATAAGATAATAAGTTATGCATTTTTAAAGACAGCATTTCCTTTCAGTTACATATCGGATAACCATAAATGTTTCAGCAAAATTAAATTAGGAAAAAAAATCTCAACTTAGCAAACAAATTACTGCAATAACATTATCAATTTCTAACAAAAGAAATTTTAACATTGATAATAAGTCACACACAAAAAGGCAAAGAACCTCTCAATCATCATCGCCTTCAGAAAAAGGAAGAAAATAATATAAAATAAAGACTCCCTTAGCCCTCAAATAATCTGATAGCAATCAGGGCTAGAAGAGAGCAAGAGCTGATAAATAGAGACCTGATAGGAAAGATGAAAGAAGTAGATCTAACTCAAGACTAAATCTAGAAAGGTGAAATGTGGGTACCTCGGAATTGATAAACCCGTACTCCAATATAAGTGAGCTCCTGAAGGATCTAAGTTTTTATTATTTTTTTCTTTGTTGTTTAAAGGCAAAAAACTATTCAGTCATCTTATAAATGTCTTATAAAAAAAAAAAAAAAAAAAAAAAAAAAAAAAAAAAAAAAAAAAAAAAAAAAAAAAGGGAAGAAAGGAAAACACATATTTTCATCACACGATACAAGGTTGCAATAAAGAATAAATGGATAACCCTAAAACAAGCATAAAGTCAAAACTTCAAATGATTCTTAAAAATAAAGTAAAAGCCAAAAAAAGTTTACAAGAGGCTAAATTGTTTACTAAATTTAAAACAATTTGTTGCAAAGTGAACTGTAATTAGACGTGACAATAATTCAAGGACTAATGCCAAAAATTTGCAAATAGGCTATAACATCGAACAACTCAACTCTAGATCGATTATAACATAATTTGTGGAAAACTGAAAAACAACTTCTTTTTCAAACACTGAATAACAAAAATACTTCAGAAATACAAAAAGTGTGACAAAAACTAATAATCACTGAAACAATCCATTCCTCAAATGATAAATTACAGTAGACTAACTCACAGAAATGTAAACACGCTAATCATACAAAAAAAAGTGAAAAGGGAGAAATTTCCTAATTATAATAAACAATAAACTAAACAAATAACTTACAAACACTCCAACCAAATTTCAGACCAAAATAATTCTTACACCCCCCCCCCCCCCAGTATACATACATAGCATATTCAGTCATTTGCAAAACAAAACAAACAACATCAAATATGCTCAGTTGCAAAAAAAAAATCATATGACAAGAGAATGTTATTTCCCAAAATTTAACTGAAAAATAGATTCACTAAATAATCATAAAACTGTATATTGTTCATACAACATATAAAATTAAAATTGTAAAAATTACACACCAACCCATAATTACAAATAAACAAAAATGTGTACAATATGTATAAGAGATAACCACACAACAGAAAATTGTTATCACAACAAAAACCTAAAATCCAGTTCATTCCTAAAAAAATGGATACATTAAGGACTATAACATATTTTGGTTATCAAACATTACATTGTTGACATATTATCCTGAGGAAAATTGGGAAGCTACAATTGGTACCAAACGCTGCATGAAAATGCTAGAACAATTGGGATGGGAATTTCAATTTGCTAACCGCACAAGAACCAACTGAAACACCGTTTAGCAAGCCTAGGCTCTTCATGGACTGTTGCGCCACAGAGTGTAGTAGTTTTTTTGTATTAAAACTTATGAATACACCCACACAAACAGGGTGTAACGAAAAAGGTGGACTGGTTATTTTTTTCGGATTACTTATATACTTACATCAAAACCAATTAAAAATGACAAAAAACATAGTCAAATTCCTCTTCATTTTCCATTTATCCGCCATTCCGTTTTTTCAAAAAACATAACTGCAGAAATAGTAAAGATATTGAGTTCAAATTTAGTACAAGTATTTTATATGTTACATTTTACAAGTGTAGGCCTACCAAACACCAAGACTTTATTTCAATAATTTTCAAAATGGCTACCATTTAAAATCATAATAAAAGATACTTCAAAAACCATTAACTTTACAAAAAACTTAAGAGACAAAATATTTTTCTTTCCTAATGACAAACAATTTTTTTTTTTTTTTTTTTACTTTATCTGTAGGTCAAAGTATAACCAAGTTATCGGAAAAAACTAAAATACAATTTCTTGGCAATTGTCTACAACAATCAAAACTAGTCTTACCACTAACACATTTTTGAATTAGGCCTATGTTCATTTGTATCCATGGACACCAAGAAATGGCGGATAGACGAAATATGAAGAGGAATTCGACTATATGTTATTTGTCATTTTTTATTGGTTTGATGTATATAATCAGAAAATGAATAACCAATCCACCTTTTTCATTACACCCTGTATTTATAAATTATTAAAGACCGGAATGATAACCAACAAAAAAGGCAGCTGGAAAAGCTAATAAAGTGGCCGACAAATTCCAAGGAATTTTAAATCATCATTACTGTTGAGACCGATGGTTCTTGGTGGAATTCCATGTTTAAAGATAATAAAACACAATTATTTATTTTGTAATACAGCCTCGTCTAACAGTCTGTAATACAGCCTCGTCAATGCCTTAACAGGCGAAACCATTGGTCGGCTAGATTAATTATAAGTGGATATACAAAATAAATAATTGTGTTTTATTATCTTTAATTTTAAATCAAATATATTTTTAAACCTAATAATTTTTAAAAAAGCTAACTTTCATAATTTTCAAATGGTTTTTATTGAATATGTACCTAGCTGAAGATAGGAGACAGATTTTATTTTTAAAATGTCCCAATAAACACAGCATTGAAAAACAATGTTTAATCATGTCTCGCACAACCATGTTTCCATTTTTATTAAATTGACTCAAATCCTCGGTGGCAGAACCAATTTTGCCAGCCAAAAGTTGTAAACATCATAAAACATAGTAGGCCTACAAGGAATTAGGTATAAACTTCATTAAATCCTGTATCAAAAAGACGGAAAAATGTATGGGGAGGGGGACAAATAAATATCATAATAAAATAAAGTTAAAACTAAATGATAATATTTTAATTCTATATGTGAAATTATTAATTAATAAAATTGTTTTCCAGCAATGTGATGGACAAATTGTCTCATTATTACTATGAATTTACTGCAGCCATTTATTTTAAGAAGTGTGGTAGACTATTTATAATAAATATTACAATATAAACCTTTAAAATGTTGTTGCATTTGATACAACACCTTTAATGTTAAAACTTATACTTTTATATAGCACACCTAGGTGAAAGTGAGTTTGTAATATTTTAAAAGTCTACGCTAAATTATAGCGGGAGGATTTTGAGTCCAAAGGCAATTCATCGCTAAATTTAAAAAATTTAAATTTATAAACTCGAGAAATGGATTTGTACTTTTACAACAAATATTTGATATCTAGGACAAGTTAGCTAATAGAATATCTATATTTTCTAAAAATTAAAATAATCCTAATGTCGTCAAGTCCTATGTGCAGTAATATGATGATATTTCCCATCTTGCTCACATTTTGGAGCCACCATAATCCTATGTTTTAACCCTAGAACACTTATGTATCGTCAAAATGACGTCATGCAAAATCCAAAATCGGCGTATTTGACAGAAGAGTGGTGCGCGCGCATCCCCCTCCCAGTACCTTCCCTACTCTAATAGACAAGGTCAGTCGCGGAGTTTCACTCCTACCAGCCACATGTGTCTGTACTGATTTGTGCTCGCGTCGTGCATATGACGATACATAAGTGATTGCATTACTTTTTTTGTAGAGGTGGGGATTTGTGTTTCTTTCATTTTTCTAGTTTTTGTCAGATAGCATATGTGTTAGTGTTGTAGTTTTTTATCATCAGTAGATTTTTTAAGTTGTATATATAAATTTAAAGTCATAATGAATAAGGAGTATGTTCGATTGGACTCAGAAATAAGACAATATCTAGACGAGACAAGTGATGATGATGGTCAAATTCCTTCTTCTAGTGGAAGTGAAAAGAAAGATTGTTTGGAAATTGACTACATAGAAAACACTGACACAGACGATACGGATGCCGATGAAACCTATGTACCACCAGGAACGGATCTACGCGTTTACGTAAGTGAGTCATCCGATAGTGAAATAGAAGTAGTTCAATCAAGGAAAAGTAAAAAACGCCGGAGGCCTATGTGCAATTTACCTATGCGTAACCTTGAATCTGGAGCACACCTGAATAAGAAGCAAACTAACCGTAACTCCCAACCTCCTAACACTGAACTTCCATCGACTTCTGCTGACCCACTACCTATCACTAACTCTTCACCGAACGCTGATACATCAACTGATGGTAATATTGCTAATGCTGACCCAACACCTAACAATGACGATACTGAGATCAATCCTACCCTTGCACAATATACACCTGATAAACATCTATTTATCCCAACGTCTAGAATCATCCGAGCTAAGAATGGTCATGTATGGAACGCCCAATCTGGTAATGCAAATGCTCGCACTCTATCGAGAAACCTTGTTTTTACGAGTCAAGATGTTGTGGGAACTGCCCATAACTCCATTCTGCCCTCGTCATGCTTCCTAGAGATTTTTGACGAAGCAATGATAACTATACTTGTGACACACACCAATGAAGAAATGAATCGACTGAGAAGTAACTACAATAATCCAGCAGTCAATACAGTTCAACCTGTAGATGTACAGGAGATGAAAGCTTTTCTTGGACTGTTGGTGAACTCTGCTTGGAGCAAGGACAACCATTTAGCTGCAAGAGAGATGTTTGACAGTGAATGGAGTGGGTCTAGGTACAAGTGTGTCATGACTTGTGACCGCTTTGAGTTTATTTTGCTTTCTCCCCATTTTGACAACAGAACAACACGTGATGGACGAAAACGCATTGACCCTTTTGCGGCAATCAGAGAGCTATGGGAAGCTTTTACTTTAAACTGCTGTTCAAAATACAAGCCAGGCAGTTATGTTACGGTAGATGAGCAGCTCCTAGCATTTAGGGGAAAATTCCCCTTTAGGATGTATATTCCTAACAAGCCGGCAAAGTATGGAGTGAAGATTGTTCTTTGTTGTGACACATCTACAAACTATATGATTGATGGAGAACCTTATTTGGGAAAGAAAACACCAACAAGAGGACAGCCTGCAGCGGATTATTTTGTAAAGCAAGTGACCAGAAGTATCCATGGATCTAATAGAAGTGTTACGACAGACAATTGGTTCACAAACATACCACTGGCAGAGGAGCTGTTGGAGGAACCATTTAAGTTGACAAATGTGGGTACAATTCGTCTTAATAGAAAAGGGGTCCCTAATGAACTTGGAAATAAAAAAGAAAAACCACTTGAATCATCAATGTTTCTCTTTGACCGGGAAAAAACGTTGGTTTCATATAAACCAAAAAAACAATGTGGCAACTCTTTTATCCACTATGCACAGTGGTATGTCTCTTAACACTGACACCAAGAAACCAGAAATTATTCACACATACAATACCACGAAAGGGGCTGTAGATACGCTAGATAAGATGTGCAGGGATATGTCGTGCAGCAGAAAAACACGACGTTGGCCTCTTTCTGTGTTTTTTGGTATATTGAATATCGCCTTTGTCAATTCCTTTGTAATTTACTGTATGAACAACCTTCGGATGGGCAACAGACCACTTAAAAGAAAAGCCTTTATGAAGCAGTTATGCAAGGAACTGACTGAACCACAGATGAGAAGACGTCTTGAAACACCTAACATGCGAAGAAACACCAGATCAGAAATTTGTGAGTTACTTGGAATACCAGTTACCCCAGAAGCTGCACAAGTACCAGGAACCAGAAAGATGTGTTTTTCTGCCCGCCAGCCATCAGAAGGATGACTACTAATTACTGCGTTCGCTGCAAACATCCCATATGTGGACAACACAGGGCGGTGTGCTGCTTAGAGTGTGGCAATTAATTGACTCAAGTGTTGAAACTATAAACATTTGACTATCCATGTAAGCTAAAGGAAAACCTATAAACCTTGTTTAATTAGTAAAATAAGATTGTACAACCTGTATACTTTAGATAAATATGTGTTTCATTTAATAAAAATACTGTTATACATAATTTATAAAAATATTTTTTAACCCTTGTTTTTTTCCTTTCAAAAAAAAGTAGTCATTCATTTTTATAGTTTTTTATTACTAGTTGCACTAATAAGTTTTTAAAACAATTTTTTTCCTAAATCTAAAGAGTACTAAAATATAACTATGGCAACGAAAAAATTTTAAATTAGGTTTCCGTGAAGTAAAAAACAAAACAAAAATGAGTAGGCTAGTCAAATTTACGATACTTAAGTGATAGTGTGACTAAACTTAAGTGTTCTAGGGTTAAGGATTTTTTAACATCACCAATAGCTTAAATTACATACAAAATGACAATGTTTTTAAGGAAACTTCTCTGCCATAGACAAATAGAAATAGTTCATTAATCTATGTTCTACTTCCTTTGTTGTTTAAATTACATTTGTATGGCAAGAGTTATTGTGAAATACTTCAAGTTATATGACATAATTGACATTAAAATCACATTAGATATAATATATTTCATTCGTTTTTAAGGTGAGTAAAGTTTTTCTGAATAAATGTTGGTAATTATATAGTAGTCCCTATAGGTACTTCAGCCCTTACACTACTTGGTTGTGCAATTGCAACAATTAATTACACATCAAATAAATACTTTAAATCCAGGATACATTAGGAAAGACTGCCTCAGTTTTATTTATAAATTGAAACTACTATTTATATGAAATATTATTTATATATTACAACTATTCCTCAATATAGTTTGAAGGTGATGTGTTGGCACTGTATAACTTACTAGCTAATAGGACACCAAATTTGGATGGAAACAAGTTTTGTAATTATTGTATTTTCATTTCAATAAGTATTCAGTCAAGAGATTGTGATAATGATGTTTAGCTATATTGTATCATAGTATATTAACTCGCACTTCTAACCAAGTATGTTATGTGTCTGAACTGACAAAGTTGAAGTATGATGTTGATATCCTTTGAACTGAAGGGAGAGATAAAATAGTATTTTCATTTATAGTATTAATTTATAAAAAAAAACCAAAGCAACCACCTAACCTGTCCCGCATATAAAATATTTATTTATGATGTAATTAACTGCTGAAAGTTAATTACTTAGCATAGTAAAATAAAGACTAAGGTCTAAACAATATAGTTATCAAAATGTATTATGTAACAGTTCTATATACAACTTAAATTTAAAAAAAGGTTTATGGCTGATAAGATCCCTTCTCCCCCTCACCACAAAAAATAATACCTAAAGAACAATTATTAACACAAATATTGTGCTAGAATATCAGTAGGCTAATGTGGAATTTAAAACATGTAGGTTTAAGGGGAGAAAAAGGAAAAAGATAAACAAATTAATAGGGCCTAAATACATAAAAGAGAAAGTGGTGAAAACCAAAAAAAAAATGTAACTAAAATAAAATTCATAACATAAAATAATACATATAACTGCACTTGTTTATGTATATCAGCTGCAGCTTATTTCACTATACTCTTTTTCTAATAGAAAAATATAATAGTGTAACACCATTTATGATAATTTCTATAAATATTCGAAATAAAAATAAGGTAAAACCTTACCTGTAGGCAATTCCATAATGATTTAGGCTGTGAGATCCAAAATACACTAGCCTAAATATTGGATTGTTTATTCTGGTTAACCAACAGGTACAGTATTTTAGAATAAATAGATCATTTCCTCATTGTAGAAATATAAATTACAAAATTGTAAGGGTACAGCATTAATTCAAATCCATTACCCTCGATTGTATATGGTCAAGATTCTAACACAGCTCAACAACATAAACTACATTATCCCTTATCACTAAATATCCGACACTGATATCTGTCAACTGTCAAAAACCGAAGGCGAATAGTACATGTTATGAACGTCTAGAAATCGATTGAAACATTTACCAATTGTCAAATGGTCGTGGGTCTCAAACCACGCATGCGCACAGTCTTTTCACGTCACTTCTCTTTTTACTATCAATATAATGGTTGTGTTTTATATATAAAGGTTATATGTTTATATATTTTCTTGTTGTTTAAAGGCGAAAAACCTCTCAGTCAACAGAGCCTTATTTAAAAAAAGAAGATGAAAAGAACATGAAATAAAGACCACTAGATCTCGCATAGCGTAAGGGTCGGAAGAGAACAAGAGAAATCTGAAAAGAAATATGAAAGAGAAGGATATAACTCAAGAAAATCTGTAGATCCACCAAGGCCCTTGGAATTGCCAAAGCTGTACTCCTATAAATGAGGCCCTGAGGATAATTAGGTTGTATGTAGTGAAATGTTTCTACAGAATGATTTTGATAAATACATATTATAAGTTGCTTACAGTATTAATTTTAATAGTCTTCTTTTTATTCTTCAAAATACGAAGTTTTTGTTCCTCTTTGTTATTATGTAAACTAACGATATATTTAATTCAAGAATACATCCTGTATTTTAACGTGTTAAACATTTTGAACTTGGCCGCCATTTTGAAACTGAAAAAATATGGGGTTTTGAGTAACTTTTACATTTTACCTTCATGGTGAGAAAAAAATATTGGCTCATTGAGTTTTCAGTACTGTATCTTTGTTGATTTTAAAATAATAGGTAAAAGTTATTGAGATTGAACTGTAGTAAAATATAGCTATTTTTAAGATTTTTAGTATTATTTATTCCACAATAAATTTACTACTAAAATGCAATTTAATTCACTAATGATAAACGTTTAATCTAATTAGGTTTACCTATACATTTTGTCATTCCACTCTCTCTCTCTCTCTCTCTCTCTCTCTCTCTCTCTCTCTCTCTCTCTCTCTCTCTCTCTCTCTCTCTCTCGTCTGCGTCGGCTACTGTCCACGATCTCCAGCGGTCTTGCAGACATCGTTGTTAGTACCAACACCCGACACAGACTGAAGTGGCCGCTTCCCCCACCACCTACCACCTTACTGACGCCTAGACCCACTGCGTACCCAAACTCTACAGCTCAGATGAAACCTGTCCATTTGTATCTTCAAACAAATAATATTAAGTCAAGCGCAAACAATGCAACTGTTTTCCGACAAAGGTTGCAAACCAATATTACTCTACAACCAGTATACAACCAAAACGAAAATTTGGTCCACACCACAGACAAGACTGATTGTGGATCAGTTGTTGTTATTTATTTAAATAGTAACTACACTGTGCAGTTGGTTTTTTTGGTTATTTTAATTATTGCGATGTCAAATTATTCAGGTTCAGATGAGGAAAACATCATTGATGATTATCAATACCGCAGGTTACACAGGGTATGGAGGAAGCATTAGGTACATCTGTACATAAGTAAAAATGCGAACTATCGGCTGTTCATACAAGCAAAAGAACTGTCTCACACAGATAGAAAGTTTTTTGCTTTCTACAGAAATGTTTGTGGCCCTTTCTTTATATTTTTCAAGTAGTAAGACCACAATCCGAAAAATTATTAGGGCATGCTTTTGGCGTGCTGCGATGCAGATGGATTATTTACCATAATTGAACCAGGTTTCGCTGAACATAAAAGTGATGGAGGCATTTTCAAAGCCTGTGCAATGAACTACTGGATGACCCATGGCAGTTTTGAAATTCCATTACTGTCCCCATTGGGATATGATAAAAAACAAATTCCGTTTCCTTACTACTTTATTGGGGATGAAGCGTTCCTCTTATCTCGCAATTTAATGAGACTCTATTCAAGCATAACCCTTGACAATGTGAAGAGGATATGCATATATAGATTGAGCCGAGGAAGAAAATCTATTGAGTATGTTTGGAATGGCAGCAGAAAAGTTTACTATATTGAATGGGCCCATACGATATCATGATCCAACATCAGTGAACAATATAATAAAAACTGCTTGCATCCTACACAACTTCGTACGAAAACTAGAGGGAATTGAGTACGGACCCCCAAGACACGACAGAAATGAACGAGATAGTGGAAGTACCGACCAATACAAGACCTGCTAATACACGAAGGTTCTTCAGCAACTCATTTGAGACGTTATTTGGCAAACTATTTCTTTTCTCCTTGTGGATGTCTACCCTGGCAGTGGAAATTTGCAGTACCAAGGGAGAATACGGTATAATTCACAGTTATGCCCATTACAAATGTGCATAACTTGATAATATATATTATTTATTAATATTTTTAACTCATATAACAAAGGAGATATATTGTATTTATTGATATTCTTATTTTTAATAAAAACGAAATATTTCATGAAAGTTTCTAGAAATATTTCAAAAAATTGATTTCATAAAATCAAACCTAAATATATACGTAGCTAACCTAAGTATACTAGTCTGTCACTAATAAAGTTTGTATTACTATACTTTTGAAGAGTTGGATATAATTTAAAAAAAAAAATTAATAATTCAACCTAGGAACTAGGGTTAAAATTAAAACCACCAAAGTTAGAACTACAAAAATAAATACATTATAATATGACAGTAAAACATTTAAATTGTATATTTATGGATGTTTTTTTTACTTTTTAATTTTAAATGGCTATCATAAATCATGATCAAAAACAGAGCCTGTTATAATCAAAACTAATAGCTCCTACCGCAAAACATTTTCTAAATATTTTGAAATAACTTATAACATACATTTCTAAATAAAACTGCGACCGCGGAATACAATTGCGTACAACTGATTTGAAACTGATTGCAAACTACTTTCATTCCGATTGCCTTGTGTGCGGATTCCCACAGTTTGACGCTACCAATGTCACTAAACAGTTGCAAGACCAACTAGTTTGCAACCTTTGACCCAAAACAATTGTACTGTGTATGCTTGGCCTTAGTTGTTAATAATTGTTAGTCTACACTTTTTACTCAGTTTTTATTCGACCAATTCCCAGCGTATGGGTAAATAATTAATGATAAAAAAATAAACACATAAATTAGTCTAAACAAAACTAAGTGAATATAAACACAAAATCTAATGAATATGAATTATTATTTTCAGGTCTTAAATATCAGTTGAGTTAATTGCTGAAGCCTATTAAAACAAGCTTTTAGTAAATACTAAAACAGGACCGATGCACCAATTGTTAGAAATCAAGGTTCCCATATGGGTTCTTTATCTTTAAAGTAAATAAATCAGTGGTTCGCCTATTTAATTAATGTTTCTTTATTATTTGATACATTTCGTCTAATTCTCTTATATACTAATAACAAATATTTCAGTATTAATTACTAAGAATCCAGAATGACTCTAACTATTGCAACTGATAATTTTCATTCTACGTTAATGATTATACCGACTTGACTCTGAATAATTACAAGCTCCTTTGTATACAAAGTTTGCTCACCCTTCCTGCAACTATCGTAGATTCTCGGACCTCAATACTCAAAAATTCTTCATCGTCAAGTACATCTGGCTATCATCTAAACTCCTACAGTCATCCTCTTGATCGATTGATTCTTCCCCTGCCATTCCAGCGGTTATATCCAATTGCCAACTCGATGACGTCCACCACACTTACAAGGTAAGCCATTGCATCATCTTTTCAAGTCTGTTACAATAATTGTCGTTACTCTGGCTTCTTAGAAAGTACTTAGCCTATATTCTCAACTAAATCTATTCATAATACCCAACACATTTCTCTCCAATCATTTAAAATAAATCATTTTTTCACACAGTGGCTTCGTTCACAGACCCACTTTTCACACAAACGGTATTGAAGGAAATGTAGATCCTTTTTTAAATCCATCAAGCCAATCAGTGCTGGCCTTAAAATTACCTTTTTCCAAACGTGAAAAGCTCTTTTCTTCGGATTTAACTCTAACAAAAGATCCACTTTATGTTCTTATCTTGCTAGTGTGTAAACCATTTAAACACACAATCATCAGGATTTTACGAACCTCTTGCTCTTTTTGCCTTCATCACTGGACTTAGTCACACTGTTCAAAATTTTTAATGTATATTTTAATTAAGTTGATAATCTGCCATGATTTCCAGGCTATAGCGAGATTCTCACACTTCTCTTCTTCTATAACTTTTTTTTCCACTTCCTGGATAACACCCACCTTTTCTACAGATTTACAGTAGTACACATGTACACTTTTTGGTTTTGACAAAGATATCTTGAAAACCACAACACAGTATGATTAACAAAATAAAGGACAATAATAACTATACGTAATGAAAATTAACAATTCACTACTCTACACAAACCTTTTTGAAATGAAACATATCTTTTACAACATACTCTTTCCCGAATGTTAGCAGACTGAAGTGAAAACATTTATAGACAACAAGGTAGCCAATACATAGAATCAATCTATGCTTGCCTAGCCAACCACAAAGGATCTTCTTTATGCACACAGAGTATATCATACTACCTATGTGATAACTTTAGGGTGTTTTTCATGACATGTTAATATTTTGACTTCGATTTATCAACAACAATTATAAATTGTTGTTCAAATTAGCAGATTGGAGGGTAATTCTATTTGTTATGTTTTATGTGAAATAGATCCAAAACACATCTATTATCAACGAACCTTCATTAACGACGAATATAAGACAATAATACAGGAAACAAAACAAAGCAGTTAAGAATATCTTCTTTCTGAAATTATGAATGCACTAAGCAAAGCCATTTTCAAGGAACAAATACTTTGTAGTTTTTAGATTTTAATGATTTAATATATAGATATGAATAGTTTACGTCCTTATACATATTTCAAACTTTTGTATCATCATTTTGAACGTATGGTATAATATTGTTTATAATATATTACTTACATCTTGAGTAGGGATGACTCCTAGAAATTTCGAGCCCAGCTAAAGTACTCAAACTCAGCTCGATTTTCTAAGCTCGGCACGATTTTTTGAGCCTGGTTCAATTTTACGAACTCGGCACGGTTTTCCGAGTAGGTCTTGCTTTTACGAGGCAGGCTTGGTTTCCAAACAAGGCGTAAACTGATGGAATAATACTGCAATAAACATGACAAAATGTGAACTAATAAATGAGAAAAAACTGTCAAAATGATATCAGAAACAGATAAAATTGATAGCGGAAATTGAAACTAAACACACAATTTTGATATTTAATTTTGGTCGCCCTTCTCATGAGAAAAAAACAAGTTTTTATTAACATGTGTTGTTAGTTGGTAAAGTTATAACAGGAAGTTACCAGGAGAAAGGAAGTTAGCTGGCTTAGTGTTATCCCCACTTGTCTGATTCACATGTGACGACTAAATGTCAAAGCTCATCACTGAAGACATAGGGAAACCAAAATGTCTCCATTTTATAAAGGGAAACAATATAGGGGAATTCAAGGTTTGTGGAGATGATTACAATGATACCCCTGCTCTAACACTGTACGATACTAATGATTATTTAAATTATGTAGATATTTTGTGGACAACTGATTCAATGTTTTATTAATGATCATTCAACTAAACATCCGAACTCTAGTAAAGGAGCTAAATGGGTGAATTTGGATTAATAAAACTGGCAAGAAAGGACGAGGATTGAAAGAATACAAAGAAAGTGATATTGAATATAAATATGTAACAAATTTGAATGAAATATTAAATCAACTCAACTATATGAATGCATAAAAAAAGCTGGAAATAACAATTTTCACAACAAGATAATGGGTTTAGTCAATTTATTTCATAATGAATTCGAAAAGGTAATAGATTCACCAAAGTTGTATATCTGATTAAATTCGTATCAAGTTTACCTCCAAAATTGTTGAGAGATCATATAAGTTCGGGATTATTCAATTCGATTTTAAAAAGGATCCTAATAGAATTGCATGCTCCCAGATACAACTATCTAGGACCGTGGACTCATTGAGAAGAAAGGCTAGAGCGAAATGATAAGGGTATAAACAAACTAGATGAAGCTGCTAAAGAACATTATTATGGTATCGAGATCATCCGAAAATCACAGATCGACATATATAAGATAAAGTGTTGCAAGATAAAGCTTGGGAACGTTTGATATCTAACAATGCGCATTTGAATGGACGGTTTTGGAATAAGGCTACAGTTGCTGCTACAAAAATTAAACAAACTTTCGGAATGGGTATAAAACCAAAACTAAAATTTTAATCTTTGGAAATCTAGCTCATGTGTATTTGGTAAAGTTTTTATATATAAGAGATACAAAGAAAAAGTCTGTATAAGATAAATATAAATTTATCTGCTGGACAGAGATGTAAACTTCGGTCAGCTCTTAAGAAGAAATCTAGTGGAACAATTCAACTATCTAGCGAACAATTACAAAATAATCATGGGGATAAAATTGCAGTCACAGAGGAACAATTTGCGTTAATTAAAAAATAGCGGAAAGGGGTTTAGATTGGTGTTACCATTCAGCCAATTGAAACAAAATGCTCAAAGAGGATTTCTACCTTTAGTATTTGCTGGAATAAGAGCATTAGCTGCATTAATAGGTGCAGGATCTCAAGTTGCAAATTCTATAAACTATAAAGACTGTAATACAAAATTATCTGAACAAGTTAGACATAATAAAGCAATGGAGCAGAGGGTAGTTTCATATCAAGGACAGGATTTGAAATGGAAAAAAAATCATCAAACCTAAAAATAAAAATTATAAATAAACCTTCTGTTAACAAACACTGATATCCTTTATTATGCGTTAGATGAATTTAAAACACTGAATTTCAGATCCGTTTTCATGTGTGAT
Organism: Aphrophora alni; assembly: GCA_963513935.1. Lineage (NCBI taxonomy): Eukaryota > Metazoa > Arthropoda > Insecta > Hemiptera > Aphrophoridae > Aphrophora > Aphrophora alni. Next base: position 20,147,718 of record OY740765.1, on the reverse strand, counting down.
GAATTACCACAGGTTACAAAAATAATAGAGTGTGGTGTGATTAACTTGGGCGATTCAGGCTCAAACTGTTCATATTGGACAGCGTACTATAAAGATAAAGTTAAAAAATATTATTTTGATTTGTACAGTGATGATAATCCTCCAATATAACTTGTAAAATATCTAGGTAGAAATAATCTGTTCTACAATGATGATAAAATACAAGACTATAATGATCCTTCGATATGCAGGTATCTATGTATAGTTTTATTATATTTATTGTCTCAAAAGTTTTCGTTTGATAGTATAGATTCGAAGTTGAAATAAAATAAATATTTCTGGACTGATAGTTTTGAGTAATCTCATTTGTAACAAGCACAACTTTTTTTTTCTAATTCTATATAAGGGAGTAGAAATAATGGCAAGTGTATGTAAACTATGGGTTCTTTTGATAAACACATTTGCCTATTGAAAAGTACTGTTATTTCAAAACATGTTTAAATATAAAAGTATTGTTTCATTAGTAGAAGTAAAAATACAATTGACACAATTCCCTGTATTAAATTAGTACTATTTTCTTTGTGTAAATTATCATAAAATAAATTGTGTTTTGATTTCTTATCAATCGTTATTATTGTTGTATCTTCAGGTATATAAATATTTTAAGTGAAAATACAAGTAATTAAAAAAATTTAAATAAATACATATGCACTAAGAGAAACACTGTGAGAGGCAAAGCTGTGTGCAAAAAACATTTTCTTTTAATTAAATGTTTAAAATCACAAATAAATGTGTATGAATCTCGTAGTTTTTCTATAAATTTGATGCAGTGTTATGTAATTTGTGTGTTTAATAAATGTTTAATGTTAAATTATAATGGTAAAAGTTTTCCTAGATCACTCTGTAGTATTATGAATTAGATTAAGAGAATAGTTTTACACGCTCACAACCCATGTTTCATTTCTATTCATTACATATAGGTCTCAGAATAACCTTATATAGGATTAGTTTAGTTCTCTTGCCTGTCGTTTTACTTTTTAATAGTGCATGCAGTAATGCATAGTACCTCTCATTGTTTCACCAAAATGACTGGTCAAGTCAGTGTTGATATCATTTACACATGACAATGTTGTTTCTAAGTAGGTAAATTCTTTTTTAATGTTCATTGTTTGGTGTCCAAGTCACTTTGTATAATATAATGAGTAATAAATAAATTTATATTACCTTTATAGTTCCGTCATGTGACTTTGAGTTTGTCTTTATTACAAAGACGTGTTTCGGAGACGTATCTCCATCTTCAGTAATTTCACTCCGTAGAGGTCGTTAAAACATTAAATATCACAAAAACATTGACACTATACACACAATTAAATAAATACACATATACGTTGATTTTAACATTTTTTACATGCGCACGGTTTCATGGTTTGCGAACTACTGGCGCATGTAAAAAATGTTAAAATCAACGTATATGTGTATTTATTTAATTGTGTGTATAGTGTCAATGTTTTTGTGATATTTAATGTTTTAACGACCTCTACGGAGTGAAATTACTGAAGATGGAGATACGTCTCCGAAACGCGTCTTTGTAATAAAGACAAACTCAAAGTCACATGACGGAACTATAAAGGTAATATAAATTAATTTATTACTCATTATATTAGGTAAATTCTGTTACTCTCTCAAAATGGTAGTCATGCACAATCTAGATTTCCAGATTTTTGACTATTCCTCTTAGTTTCCATACATTTTGTTTTATGTTAGTTATTTTCTAGTCCTACTCGTTGTGCTGCTGTTTCCAGTTCCTTAAGGCTTACCTCATTATCACTGACCTCCTGGATGTTAATACCAGGAGCATCATCAGCATACGCCATACATTGAACCATCCTATTAAAGTATTGTCATCTGGGTTAACTTTAATTGCTCGTTCTGCTTTTTCCAACACTAGGTTAAACAGAATTTTTACGGAATGACAACGGATCTTCCCCATCTTAATCCTTCCACTATTGTTAACTAGTGGACAGGTTTTTTTTTTTAATTTTCATGTGGCTTTGACATCCTGTCATCCACAACAAGCCTAAGATTAACAACATTTTTTTAAAATACTATTCTTGTAATAAGAAGTGGTCAATTGGTTATTTGTTAAGTTGGTAACCTGTTTGGTACTCTCCATTCAACATCTCTGTTATGACTCCAATCCTTCTAGCAATGGCAATTAACAGAACTTTATAAATCTACTAGGGAAGGATATTACTCAGTAGTTGCTACATTGTGTTCTTCATTTTTTATGTAATGAATAAATTCGATTCAGCCAATTTTTGGCATTTCTCCTCATTCCATATACCAGATGGAATGAATCTGGATTTAGGGATGAATTATAGAACCCTTTGTATATCTTGTACATGTAGATAGCAACATTGTTTTTTAGCATATAGGATAGGTTGATGATCTGTCGAAAAGGTTTTCTCTATTTCTAGTCCCATATCTGTTGTGATTATAACAGTTCATTTATAAGAACCATAATCTTCAACATATCAATTCTCGCATCAAATCATCTACTATTATTAAATTGGGCGATGTCAGGTCCATGGAAATCATGTCTGATAAGCCTTCTTGAAAAATAATTGGTATATTACTAATATTAGATAATGGCTGCCACATTGCATAATACCAAAAAAATTATTTAACTCGACATTATATAATAGTTACGTTTTAAGAAATTTATTTCGAATTGGGATTTGCCACAATTGGAGGGTCCCGCATAAACACATGAAAATTGATGATTGGGGGTATCAAAGAATGTATTGTTGAACCTCGTGTTTGAATTTGTCCAGTCATAGTTTAAACAAATATATATACCCTGAAAGACTACACTTTATCTTTTATTTATTTGTCATTACACGTGTATTTATTTACTTAAGTAACTATTTATCATTTCATATCAGAGTCAAACTCTTGTGGGTTAAATGGACCTTTGAATGTCCTTAGTTATTCAAAACAAGTCCTTGTCTCATTTCATTCAAAATGTGTAAGGACAAAATGAACTTCAAATATTTATTTAAGCAACTATTTATCATCTCAAAGTCATCTCTAATCTTTGACTCGTGACCTTTGACTGGCGCGGTGAAATCCGGCCTTTACTATTCGTATAGAATCTATTTACTTGAAATGTCATTTTTTAGCGAAAAAAATCCAGTTTTACAAATTAAGTGCCGTAGTACTCAATTTTTTCACCGTGAATGCAAGGGGCTAATTTCATAGTTATAAAATGTTCTTGCTGTGAGTTTTACTTGTATGAAACACAAAGTATTTTTTGTGACAACAGTTCAATGTAATTTCCACACTCAGTATGGTAAGGATCCTTTCAATAGGCCTACAACTTACTTTTGGCACGAGATTTTATTACGACCAGTTATTCTGATGAGTATGAATGAGACATGGTATTTCATCTAGTCATCTATCTGTTCCTTAGATGTTATGGAACAGAATAAGAACTTTATGCGCAGCTGTAAAAATAAACATAATTTTCAAAACCTTCATTTTGCATGTGTTATGTTAGTACTTGCAGCCATATAGACTTATAATTCATTGTACAACAAATTATTGACTCATTATAAATTCTGCACAAAAATGGATAATTGGATGGAAGAAGAATTCTTGGAAATCGTAATCTTTAGTGATGATATAACAGTTCATATCGGTGGTGAAATGAACACTGTGAAATAACTCCAAGATTGAGACAGTAAAAAATCTTGTGAACCCCTGGAAGCATGTCTATGACTACTGACAGTATAATGTGTTAGAACAGGAATGGCCAACTGGCGACCAGACCATGGATTAAATAATACCATAATTAGAAAAGAAACGTGTTTACTTGTTTTGAATATCCCTCCGATAAAGTTAGTAAGCCATCTGTGTGTAATGACGTAAATATTCTGCAATGTTAGCAGTGTCAGTAAGTCTGAGTGCTGGCGAGCTAGCTAGGCTATTATTAGACCAGCAGTGACACCATATTGTGTATGCCGTCTGCGCTTCGCACAATGCACATACACTCTCCCCATCGCTGTGAACAGTCCGCCAGACATCAGTTGGGAGCCAAGTTGTCAAGTTAAATTACGGAGTTACAATTACGCACGTATTTTAAAACTGGTACGTTTCAAAGTGCTTTTTCACTGTTTTCTGAAAAGTAAGCTAGTTAGTTTCAGAATGGGTAAAAAACGGAAAGTATCTGAAGAAATCCGAGTGTTTCAGGACAAGTGGGAAACCGAATACCTATTTATAAATAATAAGGATAACAAACTTCAGTGCTTAGTGCGTTTGCTCGTTCTCTCCGTCCATAAAGAATATAACCTCAACCGCCATTATTCACAGCACCATGCAGTTAAATATAACTGTTACACTGGACAAGCACGAGACACTATTGTATCTGACTTAAAGAAAAAGGTTAGTGCTCAGAAAGGCTTTTTTCAACAAATCTACCTCTTTGCAAAAACACTCTCTTTTAGCTTCGTATATTGTAAGTGCAGAAATAGCTAAAGCCAAAAACCATTTTCTGATGGAGAGTTTATAAAAAAATGTTGTGTAGAAATGGCTCGAGCGTTTGGTGAAGAGAAGCTTTCCAATGATTTCCAAACTGTTTCACTATCAAAACAAACCGTTACGAGGAGAGTGGAAGAAATTAGTAGTCATGTATCAAAAAAATTAAGTAACATTATATCTGACTCTGTTTATTTTTCTCTTGCCTTGGATGAGTCCACCGACGTTACAGATACAGCCCAATTATTGATTTGTATCAGATCCGTTGCTAAGGATTTCACAATCAGTGAAGAGTTGTTATCTTTAGAGTCTCTTCATGGTACAACCAAGGGTCAAGACATTTTTGAAGCAGTTATGAAGGTTTTAAAGAACATTGTGGGAACAAACAACCTGTCGGCTATTGTGACAGATGAAGCAAAAGCAATGGTTGGATCTCAACTAGGTTTGATAGGCTTGTTGAGGAAGGCTGGAATTAATTGTCCAACACTACATTGCATTATCCACCAGGAAGTACTGTGTGGTAATATTTTGGAGATGGCAGATGTTATGAAAATTGTTATCAAATGTGTGAACATGATTAAAGGAGGAAATCATTCCTCGACTCATTGAAAGTTTATGACTTTCTTATCAGAAATGGATGCAGAGTATGGTGACTTAGCACTTTATACAAAACTACGCTGGTTAAGCAAAGAGAACTGTTTAAAAAGATTGTTTGCATTGGGAATGAAGTGATCGAGTTTCTCAGTGTACAAGTAAAAAATCCTAGTTCATTGGAAATCAAAGAAAATCTTCTTGATTTACGTTTTTTGTGCAAATTTGCTTTCATGACAGACATAACTCAACACTTGAACCGCCTGAACTTGAAGTTACAGGGCCAAAATCAAACCATCTCGAGTTAGTTGGGCACTTAGATGGATTTGTAAGTAAGCTAACAATTTTCAAATCCACCTTTGAAAAAAGAACGTTTAATCATTTTCCCTTGTGCAAAGAAATCAAAGAAGAAAACCCTGGCAGTGATTTCAGCTTTGGAACCCAATCCTTAAATATGCTTTTAGAATCATTCAATGACCGTTTTTCAGATTTCAATGAAATGAGACCACATCTCGTCTTATTTGATAGCCCAATGACATGTGACATTTTACAGCAAGATGATGACTTTGCCCCCTAGAACTCTGTGACATGCAAAGTGACCTGTTTTTGAAGTCGAGATCAGAATCTGGCGTTGCATTTTGGAGGCTGGTTCCAGAAGATAAATACCCGAAACTTCGGGACTTTGGCAGAAGAATAACTTCTATGTTTGGAAGTACATACATTTGTGAAAGGACTTTTTCCACGATGAAATTTATAAAATCTAATTACAGGAACAGACTTACAGACAGCCATTTGCAAGATCTTCTGAAAGTTGCTACTACCAACATTAAAATTGATTTTGATGTAATTGTAAATGAAAGTTCCCGCCCACAGTGTTCTCACTAATTTTTTTTTTTTTTTTTTGTGTAACAATAAAATTAAAATAATAACTTAATTTCGTAAAAAGTATTATCTGTCAGAATAGTGCTATATGTATTCTTGGTTCAATTTATTATTAAACATTTAATTAAGCTTTATATTTTTATTTTTAATTTCCATTTACTCCATTTTTTAAGTTTAGACATTGAATAAAAAAAGTGTGGCCCTCGCCTCCATTGTCAAAAATAAAGTGGCCCTTGGAGTGCAAGAAGTTGGCCATCCCTGTGTTAGAATATGCTTTAAATTTATTTTATTCTGAATTGACACAAGGATGACCAAGTTCTTACTCTTAGTAAGATGGTGCACCACTATACAGATGTTTGGGATTTTTTCGATAATACTTTCCCAGGTTGGTGTTTTGAGCAGGCAAATGCATAGCCAGCTCATTTCCAGATTTAAAACATTACTCTATGTTTTTATGGGATTTCATTAAGGATAGAATATATGTTCTGCCCTTACCTGAGAATATCACTGTACTCTGCCATAGCTATAGAAGTGACATCAGGATATCATGAATAAGTTTGGCAATAGATCGATTTCAGAAAGGATCTCTGCCATAACTTAAATGGAGTTCATAACAAACAAAAATGATTGTTTTGTGAAAAATTTGATTTATTTTGCTACAAAATAAACTGATTCTGTATATAAAATTTCAAAAGTACATATAGATAACATCAGTATAATTAAAAATGATTCTCTAAATAGTTTAATAATCTAATACACATATAATACCACTATTTTCGTACTGTTAGATACGATTTATATTGTAACTTCAATTATAAATAACAAATATAATTTTATTTCAGGTGCAGAAAAATGAATTCCAACTAATTCTTAAATTATTTGTAAATTAAACAACCTCTCTCTACTCAATAAACAAAAATTAATATAATATCACAAGTTCTTGATAGTAACATATAACCTTTTTTGGTTTTACAGTTTGACTGTTTGTATTATTGATATAGGACATTTATCATCATTTGTGAATTTATAATTAATTGAAGAACTTTTATCAATTTTTTTTTTAAGTGGAAAAACCTATAATATGAGAAACATGAAAAGTAGGACTATGTTGAAAACTAAAACTAAAATTATGACCTAAGAAAAAAACAAATGGTCAAAATTATGCCCGAACTGTCACAATAACTTAACTATTATCAGTCGTAATGTCAGGAAATAAATCTAATCAGGAAAACCGCACAAGTTAACAGGACTACATACTAAGACAAGTCAACAAAACAAAAAATAAGGTCTTCAACTTTTAGTCCTGGATTTCTTTATTAGGTTACTATTTTTAGTTTTCAACATAATCCTAGGCTATGTTGGCTCTTTTCATATTCTAGGTTTGCATTTGATAATGAAAGTTGGATCCACACTCTCGAAATATTGTGTATTATTTCTGAATACACAAATTATGTCAAATGTCTGAATAAATCACATCAAAAATATAGCTTATGTCTAATCAGCCTTGATTGTTTAAAAAAAACAAAAAAACAAGAAAATAAATAAATAACTTTCTTTTTTTAAGAATAAAGTTTTTTTTTAATATCTAAAAACTTCCACAAATAAAATTAAAATTAATTTCTTTTTAGTAACTACTTGGAACAGAGTATATTTTTCAAAAAACAAATAAAACATAAAGTACAAGTCTGTTATAAAATAACTGTACATTTATCTATTGTTAGATAAATGGTTTTAAAGGAGTTTAGTGCATCAACAACTAAACCAGTATGCTGCAAACTCTATTAAACTTTGTTTGTGTTTTTTCCCCCCTTTATTAATAGAAAAAAACCTTGCCATCATCATCCGACTTAGAAAACATAAAAAAGAAAGAGTATAAAATAGATACCCCTAGACAATAAATAAACCACTGTAGACAGAAAAGAAAAAAAATTTAGCGATTCGGATGATGCAATAGCTAAAAATAGTTAATTTTAGGTTAGATAGAGTATTGCTAGATTATTCTTAGCAATACATTAATTATTACATTTTATTTGATATGGAGTTATTTTTACATATTGTATACATGATTATCAAGATGTATATGAAATGTAAGACCTCCCAAAAAAATTTGATCACAATAAGTACAGCGATTAAATGAGTCCGGTTTGTGGTAATTTGGATGAGCAAGATAGAAATGTTCAGTACATGCGCCAAGCGTCAAGAATTCTATGTTACAGACAGGGCAAACTGAGAATATATAATCTTTAAGTAAACAATCATGTTTGGATAATTCAGTTCTCGAACTGAAACATCTCAAACATCTACTGCATGCAATTAAACCTTTTCTGCATAGATCTCTATAAGTTTTAGTACATATGTTGCAATTTTCACGATGGTTGACATCAAGAACCTGAAAAAATATAATAAAATTAAGAAAAAAATAACTAAAAAAACATTTTTCTATTTCTATTATTATTATTTTTAATTGTATTTTTTTTTTTTGTTTCTTACTAATAAAGACAGGGGAATAAGTAACATACAGAAAAAAGCAATGCCATCAACTGAACTAAAACTAGTAGGCTCAACTTATTTTTGAAGTATTAAACAAACCGATTTCTAAATTTCAACCATCTGGAAATTCCAGTTAGTTGTACTTTCAAGAAACTCTAACTAAGAAGCGTTTCCATACACTGTAGGAAAAGGGGAATTTCATTTACAGATTTCTAGATTTTTGTTTGTTCTGTGACTCAAAACTACCTGAAGTATGGAATTTTTCTTAATAAAGGTAAGTAGAGTTTTCATTTGACACAATTACAAATTACAATTTTTGTGATGGCTGTTTAAACGGTAATATTTTTAAAAGAAGTTAGGGGTTCAATTTTAGTTATGTTATATTTCATGCAGCCCATGAAAGTATTCCGGCATATACATTTTGAAGTCTGTACGAATTTGACAGTGACAAAAATAAATAAGGATTTCAGGTCTCTAGATTGATGCTCTCAAAAATTACAGCTTCCTAGAAATGACAACAAATCATTCATTTAGACACATTATACAGCTTTATTTTAAAATGAAATTTATGTATGCATATCCTCAATAATAAAAATTTAGTCATGCAGCGATATTCAGTCTCACAGGACATTTATAATTTATTTGGTAGTCTCACATGAAGTTTTGAACCCAAATCATGATTTTTTTATTAACTACTGTATCCAATCCATTTATTTCCACAAACATAGCAATTTTCAAAATCCAATTTTTTTAGCAACAATTTGACTAATACAAACAATTGAATATTAATCTCAAATCAAGGAATCATCCAATCGAAAGTTATAGTATAACGCCTCTAGAGAATAATTCTACCTCCAAGTTGTCACTAATGACAGTTTTTACTGTGTGATATACCTAGGGGGGGGGGGGGGGATTTCCAACAAAAGATTCTGTCAGGAGTGTTTGAACTATTTTGGTTCTATGGAAAAATTTAAGTTTTAGATCTTCCCTTTTGAAGGCATTTAAAGACGTTTGTCCAGGCTGCTCTGAATGCAATTCTAAATCACTCACTATTTATAACTTCTCATTGTATATTACTTCAAAAGGCATTGTTACGAAACAACCACTCATGTCCCTCGTCTTCCTATGCCTTTACTCTCTCTCTCTCTCTCTCTCTCTCTCTCTCTCTCTCTCTCTCTCTCTCTCTCTCTCTCTCTCTCTCTCTCTCTCTCTCTCTCTCTCTCTCTCTCTCTCTCTCTCTCTCTCTCTCTCTCTCTCTCTCTCTCACACACACACACACACACACACACATATATATAATAACATAGATATGGGTAAAAAATTCTATGTAAAGTTTTTTGTGGATATATCTGTTTTGAGATTCCCTGAGTCCAAAAAAGTTGTTTTTGAAATGATCTCCGGATCTCTCATCAGTGAGAGATATATTTTTCTCACATCTCGAGAGGTTGTTTCATTTCCAAAATAACTTTGAATATGAGGATAGCTGCAATAATGATTTTGATCAAGTGTCGTCTCTAAGAACTCAAACTTAATGTATCCATCTCCAAAAATCCCCCGATAGCTCCTTGCCTGCCTATCCATCTGTCAGGAAAATGATTGTTTAACCAGTTCCAGTTCATTCTCTGTAATGAGTAGGAGCAGCGTTCTGCTGGATGTAAATGTTGGGCTTATCGTACTCTAACTCCTTTTTCTTATTCACTGTATTTTCAAATAAGTCTTTTATCAAAGGGTTGATATACTCTTCAAGTAAATTATTATACACTATACCATTTAAGTTGCCATCTATGAATAAGGAAGGGGCCAACAATTGTGTACCCAAAAATCCCTGCCTAGCCCAAAGTAGACCAGTCAATCTGGATCTACACAATTTTCTGTTTTTTTCTTTATAGATTATATTATTTGTTTTTATATAGTATCCGTTTCTTTAAAAATAGATACAGTTTAAATTTATATTAAGAATAAAGTTGACAATCCCGAAGTAGAATAACTGGATCTACACAATTTTTCTGGTTTTGCTTATTACACATAATATATGTTTTTGTTTGTTAACAATGTATGCAGTTTTTATTTTAAAACGTGTAAAATTTGACAATCCCAAAGTTAACCAGCCTAGCTGGATCTACACAAGAATATATTACTTGTTGTTATCTAGTATCTATTTCTTTAAAAACAGATACAGTTTAAATTTATATTGAGAATAAATTTGACAATCCCAAAGTAGCTTAACTGGATCTACACAATTATTCTGGTTTTGATTATAACACACAATACATGTTTTTGTTTGTTTTACAATGTATGCAGTTTTTAATTTAAAACGTGTAAAACTACTAGCACAACAACCTGTGGACCGATTTTAATGAAACTAATGAAAATCGATAGTATTATTTCGGTGAGGGAGTGTAAACCATTGGAAAAATGATTAGGCTAACAAAGTACGACTACACCTCCTAGACATCATTTCCAGCAAAGTCAAGGCCTAAAATATCATATGTTTAGAAATCAGTCTGCTCACACAATGTGCAATTGTTAGTGCAAAATTAAAATTTAAAATATAGCACAAAATTAGCAATACTGCTGAAATAAAATTAGTCTGCTCACAAAATGTGCAATTGTTAGTATAAAATTAAAATATAACCTATACCAGAAAATCACCAATAAAATAAAATCATAAAATCTAAAACTAAAAGAGGAGAGGGGAACATCGGATAGAGATAACAAATGTTCATTCATTCAGGCCCAGATAACCAAATTATAAACATTCAAATAATAATAAAATTAAAAGTATAAATTTAATTAACATAAAAGTAACATACAAGCATACATTTATTAAAATCAGAAGATTTAAAAAGGAAACAAGTGTCACTAAAATAAATTGTAATGTTTGTGACAATAATAACATGAAATTTAACTAATAAATAAAAGTGTTTTGTTATAAAAGGTGGTTTAAATTTTTTTTTTTTTCTTTTTTTTTTTTTTTTCAAAAATTGTATTTTTAATATAAAAATGTAATTCCAAGAACTTTATCCTAATGTATATTTAAAGTGTGAGTGTGTGTGTGTGTGTGCGTGTGTGTGTGTGTGTATTTTAAAGCCTTCATAAAGAAAGAACCGGGGAACATTATGTTTTTTAAGTAAGTAGACAATAAGATGATAGATTTAAGACACAGTTAAAGAAAAGAATACAAACAAAATTATTATTTTTCTGAATTTGCAAATGTATGTGTTTTTAGAGAGTAGTTATTATCCAATCTCGAAAAAGTTAACCTAGATTGAAAATAGTCAACTTAGTATCTCCATGATGTCTAAGAAAAACAACATTTTGTTGAGGATTTTATAGTTGCTTCTTTAAAAGGAAGAGAATTTAAAATCAACTAAATTTTATAAAATTATATTTAAATAAATTAAAAAATAAAATGTATAAAACTATATATAAATATATATAAATAAAAACTAAAAGTAATCATGTTTGTTATTAGTTATTATAATTATAATTGAGATATCTGTGTGTAAGAATATAGAAACAACATTTTAAGGAATTAAAATGTAAATGTATATTAGTTTACAGGAATAAAGGATTTATTTTAAAACCATAAAATATCTCTGTATTGATTACACCTTATTCATTTGGAAGTGCCTAAGACAAAACCAAACAGAAACTATTATTTCTAGATTTCATATTTTAAAAATTAATGTCATACTAAATCAAAAGTCTTACAACATCCTACTAAGTCTAAAAAAAAGCCGTACTAAACTTATATAGTCTTTAAAACTATTATAAAAGACTTCATTTCACAAAATAAGCTCTATCGGTTACATTTAAATTTTAGTGAAATGTGAAGATTCAAATCTGGCCAAAGCTGTGTGCAAAAATACAAGGAAAAAGTATTACAGTTTATGAATAACAGACAAAAATGAACATTGACTGACGAGACATATAAGGTTAATTTTAATCAAATACGATTTACGCTGAGGATGAGTTTATGGTACGAGAGAAATAAGTTTAGACCTTATTTAAATATAGAAATCATGAATCATTCTTAATTTTTGGTGATAAATAGTTTTATTCGGTTTTGAGAATGGACGAGTGAGACAGTTTTTGCAAAATTATTGCACAGTTTATTTTAGAGGTCAAGTTCATCAATGAGCTCATTACAGCCGAAGTGCAACTGGGCAACCAGACACCATCCCCAAGAAACAAAAAAATATTGTTTCCAAATTAAAATACCTTATTATTAATAAATCAATAAATAAATTACCTCATTGTCTTTCCTTTCAATGGCAGCTGATTTTTGTGTGGTATTATATAAAGAAGTTCCTATATTACCATTGATAGTTTCAGTTTCAATTTGTGAAAGTAGAACGTATCTTTGTTCATTCTGTAAAGAAACATCAGGTGATTTTTGTTTGGTAATATTTGAAGAAGTTTCATCATTTGAAGAAGTTTCTACGATAATATCATTGAAAGTTTCAGTTTCAACTTCAGGAATTAGGTGTCCTTGAGAAGCCAGTAAAGCAACTGAAAGTTCTTCTATTGTGTGGATATTTCTCTGTCAACAATAAGGACAATGTCAAATAATATTTTTAACAGCTGTTTGGGAACCATGAGAAGTTTTGAAGCCCGAGAGAGAAATCTCAGGCTATATTATGTGATCTTACCAATGCTTTCAATCCTATATTATATAACATGATATTCATTAACCTAAAGTTGAAGAGGGTAATCGGACCTAAATGATTGCAATATACAGTTTTTGAATTTTTGAATTGAGACAAGAAATAGCGGTAAAATAGATGCGCAATGTTATTGGTTTAAAAGGAGCAGAAGAATGAATAATGTCAAGCGAAAATGGGCTTCATGGCTGTGTTTTAAAATGAAGAAATGGATTCAGATAAATTTCCAGAAATATGTTTGTATTGATAATAATGTTTATTTTTAAGATAGAATCAATATTTAAGTGAACTTTTATTTATGTAAAGTGTAGAAGACTTGTTGCTATGTGAAATGGTTTGGAGACTATAATCACGTCATAGAGGTATGTAATATCTGGAATGAAAGCGTGCATAGGATCAGTCTTAAAACCGTCCTTAGAGTTGCAAGGCAGCGTCTGAAGTGGACAGACATATTTTTATGCGTGGTAAAGTACAAATTTTGTAGAACAATGTGAGTTAATATGAAAGATAAATTATTGAAAAAATGAACGATTAAAGACAGTGCGTAGTACCATGAAGTTGTCGTTTTAAAAAACTTTAAGAAATAGATGCTAGGCTTCTTAAAAGCAATATGGACAATGCAATAAGAAAGCGTGACATGGTAAATTGTGTATTCGTTTCATGTGAACAATTCTAAAGGTGTTTTTATTAAAAGAGACAGTGGACTTTTATCCAACTGAACTTTAAGTGAATAGAAAAGAAAGAATACATGATAATTTACGAATCGTGAACTCACAACAGAAACAATCAATTCCAGCATGGTATGCAATATATGACGGATTTCTATTGTCAGTCTGGAGACGACACAGCACGTGGGAGACTTGGAAATAACACCACAATGTGGTAATATGTATAAAGACAATACTAGTGAAAATTTGTAAATAGTTTAAAAATGAATATCGTTTTTCTTTACATTAAAAAAATTATGAACAGTTTAATTTTGGTAGTTCAGATGTCTGTTATATGATTTAGTATAAATAAATTTAAATGTTATTTTTTGATAAAGGATGTCTAATTTAAAGTTTTCAGAGAAAAATTTAACTTAAACAAAATATTTCATGATAATTTAAAAATATGAGACAAAAGGTACTCATTTAATAATAAATTCAATAAAAAGTTGCAACTATTTTAAAGTAGAGTCATTCATTAAAACATTTGTCTCTTCAAGACAAAATATTATTAGAATGTTGAATATCATATAATCTCTAATGATAAATTCATGTATGTGTTTAATAATATATGTTTAATAAAATAACATGTTCAGTTTCAGAAAAACAAAAAAGGATTTCTTATTTACCAAAATACCATTTGGGAGTACACTTTAAAAAGAAACCACGACCCTGAGTATTTTTTAAAGCTAATTAAAAATTAAAATTTTTAACTATTCAAAATTGGTAAGCAAATGCTACCTGGCGCCCATAAGCTGAGCAAATTTAACTTCTTTTTTTTTAATAAATTAATTTCAAAACCCCGTTTCATATAAATACTTCATGATACATAATTTAATTGAATGTATATTGAAAAATACCCTAATCTAACTTATGGTTTCAGACCGATAAATTACTGTTAAAAGATAAAACATAAAAACTGTTATTTTCATAGAATAATGTGCCTGATTAATCAAAATGTAAGCTTATGCCCACTTTCATAAAGTTTATGATGATACTAATTGACATTAATTTAATTTGGGAGGAGTGTAATCTATTTGTTTGCAACAAATTGTCTAAATGTCTCAGACTAATAAAACACAGAATCCCAACTAATTTCTTATGATTTTACTTTAAAGTAAAAATGTGCTACTTATAATAGTAAATAAAAGTAAGACAAAAGGAAATTTAAATAAAGTAATTAATACAAAGATATTAAAAGATATATAAAAGCAATGACGAATGGAGTAATATATAATTCCATACCAAAAAAATAAAAATAGTTTTCACATCTTTTGTAGAAAAATGGAAAGAGATAAAGAATAAAAATTTCAGATTAATAAATAGTAAGAATTAAAGAAAAAGAAAATGTAAATCCCAGTTCAAAATATGAAAGGAAATTTAGTTAAGGAGAAATTTAATATGTTAAGATTCAAAATAAATAGTACAACTCTGTGGATTTCCCGTCCAGGTTAGGTTATCACTAGAAGTCTAGACTGAATAATTGTCTGGCTTGATCTGAGCGTTTCCTTCACTGAGTTCAGCAGCCTGAACTCGATGGAATCCCCCCCCCCTATTTAATCAAATATTTTAAAATACCTTCCAGTAATTATATTAATCTATTTTTGCATAATTTTCAAATTCAATAAAAATAAAATTTTGTTTGCTTAAAATTAAATACTGTGTTTAGTTTAGTAAGTTTTAAAATTTGTTTGTTATATCAAGTGTGATTAGAATAAGAATTATTATTTAAATTATATGAATATATGTTGTTTCTTTTTCATGGGATGTAATTTTTGTCTTGTTCGAGGCGTTATTGAGATAATCAATGAAATTTTGTTTGAATTATTTTAAATCACACTGGTGTAGTTTAAATGAATTAATTCCTAAATAGCAGGGAGAGTAAATTTTTCTTTATATTAATTACAGAAATTCTTAAAATCAATCATAAACTAAATTTCATCAAAATCCAAAAATCAATTTTTGAAATAAAATAACAATTGTAAATCTAAGAACATAACTTGCAGATAAGTTGTGTAGAAAATCTTACACTCCAGAGATTTAAATTTAAAAAAGGGAAATTTGGAGCTAGTCTGTTAAGTTAAAAGTAAATACAATGACAGGAAAGTTGTCAAATAAAAGGGGGGGATTCCAGTGAGTTCGGGCTGCTGAACTCATTGAAGAGAACGTCCAGACCAGGCCAGCAAATTATCCAGCCTAGACTTCCAGTTGTCTGGATTATCCTTTACAACAGAGAACAATGTGTTCTTATTCACGACTGCCTTGAAAATATGGACTGTCTTGAGTGTGGGTCCCCCAGGCATCAGTACTTGAGACTATATTATTTATAGTTTATATAAATAGCTTATAAAAGGGTTAGTTCGAGGTGAATATTTATAGATATGAAGACATGTTGTGCTACTTCAGGATCACAAGACAGGAGGTGGAAACTGCAATTGAAGTTGATTTAAATGCTCTAATGTGGTGTTTTATGGTCTTAAACTTTATTCTGTATATTTTAAAAATGGTCTCTGTTTAAAACGTTTAATGTTTATATCTCGAAAACCATTCATTAACTTTAAAAATATGCAGGGGACAATAAAGTTTCCTTTTAACAAAAATGTTTTTCTGTATGTCAAAAAATAACCGAGTTACCAATTAAAAACTAAAAACATAATTTCTTGATAATTACCTACTACAGTCAGATCTTTATTATAACAGTTATTTCTTTTTGTTATTGGATTTATTATGTGTTCCACTTTATAAATAAAGAAAGCATTGTATAAGTATTTTTTTATCATTTATTTCAAATTGAAGCACATCTAAATCTTTTATTTGTAAAATGATAGTTTTAAATTCAGTTCAAAATAATATAGACCTAGTAACACAGCAGCTGATTATTTGAATAACAATACATTGTTATGGTATGATTTATAAATAACCTATCCACATTATTTTACAAATAACTGTTGATCAAATTGTATTTAATAACGGTCCTAGTCAATTTAATAACAGTGTTATTAAACATCTTAATTTTATTGATTAATAATGTAATGCAATAATCTTCATGTATAGCATTGCAGATAGTTTTCATATTTATTGAAATAGTCATGAAGCTAGATAAACTATACCAAGAGAATTTTTTCAACAGTTTATGTCTGTGAGAGAAACTTTTTTCTGACATCAACTCATCAATAAAATTATACATCTCCATTCTGAAAAATGTGTTAACTCCGAAAGACTTTGTTCGATTAGTACACCCAAATTTGTTGAAGATGTATTGAATGACATATCAGATCATCCTGAAAGAGAAGTTATTGAGAGAGCAACAGGTGTATCCACACCATGCACAGTGAGTGCAATCCCGATGATTTTCCTCATCATTTGGAACTATGTCAATGGTTTCTAGAGAAATATGCAAATCCCAAATTCCTGTGTAAAATTTTATATACAGATGAAGCTAATTTACAAGACCAGCCATTGTTAATTTCCATAACACACACATATGGTCTCATGAGAACCCCCATGCTATTATGCAGAGTCATCACCTCAACATCAGTTTTCTCTGAACTTGTGGGCTGGTATGTTGATGTCAGTTAGTTTATTCTTCATTTCCTGCCTCCAACACTCAATATGAAAGATACTTAACAATTCTTGATTGTTGATTTCACACTATTGCTGAAGGATGTGCCACTTGTTACTTGTACACTTTTTGTAAGATATAAGTTTTGTTTGGAGTTTTTAAAAATTAAAATCAGAATTCAGTTTTTTGGTTGTTCTAGACAATTAGCAAGAAATTATGTTTTTAGTTTTTTATCTATAACTCTGTTAACTTTTTTAAATAAAAAAAAACTATTTTGTTGTTGTTTAAAAGAGGAAAATTTTACCTCTTGTATATTTTTTGTAACATTAATGGTTTTCGAGATATTCAACATTAAACATTTTAAATAGTGGCCATTTTGAAAATAAAGGCCCTGTTTTTAGTACACTTGTAAAATGTGACATACAAAATGCATGTATCAAATCTAAACTCAGTATCTAATCTATTTCCAATGTTATAATGATTTTCTGTAAAATAACAAAATGGCGGATAATCGGGGAAACTAAGCATTTTTGGGCATGGAATCACCCTCTGACATTTGGGAATATAATTAAGCAATATCCTGTATACTACTAATCTTTACTATGATTGTATTGGAAAACATGTTCAAATGTCTGATGGTCAACAAAATATGAAACAGAAACAAAGCAATTGTATCCACAGCAAAATTAACCATTAATTTTAAATTTTACTCTAGACCTAGACCTTATATAATAAACTTCCTGACAAAATAAAAAAATGTAAGATTATCCAAACATATTTGAACTCTTTAAAAGACTAGCTTTTGGGCCTGGTAATTGTTGAGAGCGTGTTGGATGTGATCTTGCAATGGAACATCATGTTGTTTCTGCATGTTT
This sequence comes from Aphrophora alni, assembly GCA_963513935.1. Taxonomy (NCBI): domain Eukaryota; kingdom Metazoa; phylum Arthropoda; class Insecta; order Hemiptera; family Aphrophoridae; genus Aphrophora; species Aphrophora alni. The sequence continues at coordinate 20,129,429 of OY740765.1, read as the reverse complement.
ATGTGTATACGAGAAAAAAGTAAATGCCTAAGAAAAATCACTTAAAAGAGAAAGATTTCAATGTCTTATATATATATTTATTTTGTGTTCCTTTTGTAGGTTGTGATGAAGTAGTGCATTATTTTATAATATAATTATTGTTTATTGTTTAAAATAGTTTTTTGGTGTTTATGTATGCAACATTATGAGAGAGTGAGATAAATAAATAAAAGTAATTTTAAAATCTAATAATGAATCAATGTTAGGAAGGAAATATCCTTAAAGACATTAAAATGGTTTAGTCACCAACCAGTTATAAGATACCGATTTAAACCTAATTAATGATACAATATAGACTTCTAATTGAAACTTATTGAAAATTTTTATAGAGAGAATAAGATTTCAATCAAAGGACTTACAAACATCACATATTGTTGATCCAAAAATAATTTTACCTGATCAAGTAATACCTAACCTTTACATCATCTCTAACCTTAAAATTTGATAAATTTATCATAACACAAACAATGCATATTTATTGGAATTATTCTATCAGAAGGAAAGACTATAGACTAAATACTATTAATCAATCATTATTCCCGAATTTTTTCAAGAATAACATTTTCTTAGATTTCCATGTAGTTTATGGAAATCTAAGTTTTTGGATTTTGAGCAATTTGGAACATTTTTTTCCTTTCTTACTTTGTTTTTAACTTTAATTACGTCAATTAATATGAAACATTAGTATTAGATATGAAATGCATACAACTTTACTACAATTACATATTCTTAAAACCGCTTATTTCATATTTTCAAAATTCATCAAATACTGATTTTTTATTTCAAAATGACAAACTTAGAAGCTGTCTCAACGGGTCCACGAATCGTGACGTCAGACCGAAGTCATAGTTTAATTCCACAAACTCGTTCAAAACAGAAAAGCTTGCTTCTACTGTACAAAATCCTTGCATGTTAAACTGTATTTTAATTTTTTCCAAAATTTAATATTTTTAAACTCACCTGATGATCATTTACTATACTCAGAGTCTCAAATTTCAAGTGACATATATAACAACGGATACCCATTTTACTAATATATACTGTAGCAGTTACACTAAAACATAAACACAACAATAATTTTAATAAAAACAAACAATTAAATCTTGACAATAATAACAGATCTAGACCTAGGTGATGAACAAATTGTTTAAGATATGTACACACATTAATAAACAAAACAATATATGGAGTGAATATAGCTATAACAATAAAAGAAACATATTTATTTTGTAAAATTGAATTTTCTATTTACAATAATAATGTTAGAACGTTAGGATTTTGTGTACAAAACAACTTAATTCCCTGTCACTTGTCCCAGTTATGTAAGCTTTTTTACTACTTTTGGGGTACTTGCATTAAAAAACTTTCTGCTTAATTCAGTCTATGGTTTGTAAGCATTTAAAATTATTTCTTTTTCACCCATTTTCTATAACCAATGTTACCTTCTTTTATTAATAATCTCTATAGGACATGTGGGAATTAGGGATTTTTGGGTGGAGAAAGATTTTACAATATTCTATGATAGATTAATTTGGAATCAAGTCAGTATGTATTTCTGATTGACAAAAGAATGTAATCAAAATCAGCACATTCAGTTTTACTCTTTCAAATAAGGATCACATGGAAATTAAAGGTATTTATGTGGAGGGAAGGGTTGTAACATTCTATGACAGTTTAGAATTGAATAGCATCAAGATTGTATTTATGTTTGACAAAAAGGTTGTACAATTTAAATTTGTACATTACCATTTAAAGCTACTATCTAGAAGACACATAAGACAACATAGGGTATTTGAAACTTTTGAGTAGAAGGAAACTGAAAATAAGTCTGTTCAAGAAGAGGACCCAGTGGCAACCAGAAGGTTTCCTAACCAACTTCATACATAATACATGAATACACACTTTATGGTTCTAGAACTCAATATAAATTGATGTCCTTCCAGATGGCATCAAACAGATCTTCATCCTTGTTTCTAAGGTGCCACATGAATTGACATAAGCAGGAATTGATCAAATCTCTACTGATTGTGATTCTTTCTATTCCTGGAAAAATACTGTCCTTAATACACGCCAACAACTGTTTAGCTGTTCTATCCAGTCAGGTTCTGTCTGTTCTATTTATGCCATTAGAAAATTATTTATGAGTGGCTGTCCTCTTCTTGAATAGACCAAAGTGTTACCAGTCACACAGAATTTTGATGTGAGAGTAAGGTTACAATCTTTTATGATAGGTTAGGTTAGGATCAAACAGTAATTTAGTTTGATCCAAAGAGAAAGACCAATTCACCAAAGGCTAGATTATATTATTAGTTATAAAGTTCTGTGACAAGTTATATTTCACTGTTTGATTCATTTACAATCTAGGATTTGAGATTTTTAAGTGGGGGGGCTGGTAATACCAATTATTCTATGTTTTCTGTTTTCAGTAAGTCTTACCCTTATAAACTGGGGAACACATGGGAATTCAAAGCTTTAAATTGATCAGGTAACAACGATGTTAGATTAGATGTTTAAGTATTAATAGTAGATATTATATTCACTTCACCTTATCAAACTGTATATTCTTTTTATTGTAGATTGGTCCTTCAAAAGTAATGTTGTTGCTGTTTTATTATTTACTCTAAAAACAATATTTTTGTTAGGTACCATCCTTTTTTTACCTGTTGAGTTCAAAATTTTAGCAACCGATATCTTGAACAACTTACCTGATGTTAAAGGTAATCCATTTGGATTTATAAAAGTAATCAAAAGCTCAACTACAATCTAGTGCAAAGAAGCTATAGTTGTATAACTATATAGCTGTATATTGGAGTGTGAAATTTATATAATGTTGAATTGGTTGAATTATTTTGATTTGTTTTAAAATATCAGTACAATGGATATGTGGGATTATGGTATTTTTGGGTGGGAGATGTTGCCACAATTTATGATAGATTAATGTGAGATTTAGACATTGATAAATTATGAGGTTGGAGTTGGCTCAATAGTATTATCAAATCCGCTGAATATCATGACAATTGCAATTTACACAATGAACATGAGGCCTAATATCTGAGGTGAACATCTAATGTCTGGAAAAGTTTCGTTAGGTAAGATCCTATATTCCATTTATAATTTATATTTATAAAATTGTGCTTTTTTAGGACTTTGTAGAATATATGTGTTAGGAACTCTATAAATGATTTTGCATGTAGTTGCTCTTATATACCGAACCAATTTTATATGATGTTGTTATTATGGTAGATGAATTTTGTGTTATACCTTACTGATCTTTTTCATCAACCTAAATGTCTTTAAAAGGTTGTGAATGTCCCTTTACATCAAGTTTATTTATGCTGTGTATAGTTGAGAAAATGTGCAACCTCATACATAGGAAAGTTGAGAAAGTGAGGTTAATTACCGTAATTTACATTTCATATGTATGACAAACAGGCGATTGACTATTTGAATAAATAATATTACCTAGCCAACCTTAACCTATTTGCAGAGTTATTGTACAACGTACTTTATGCAAATCTACAAAACTCAATTCAGGACTAGTTAGTTTGTTAATTTAAAATCTATTTGAATATATAACACAACCTGGTCTAACCTAATATATTCGTCGAGTTTTTGGTATTCACAGAGTTTTTTGTAAACAAAAATGTATATTGGAAAATCTTCTAAACATATTTCCCTCAATATGTAGTATATAATACTATCATAGAAAACATTAATTTTAAAAAGAACAATAGTTTCAATGAAGAAAATGTTGGTCACCTTGTTCTTAACAATTATCCAATGTTTTACAATTTGGGGAAAACAGTATTGAAAAATTCATGTGTACCGAGTCAACTTATAATTATCGATGTTTATTTTTATTTTTGTGTGACATATGATCAGTGGCGGATCTATGGGGGGGGGGCTTTCGGGCTGAAGCCCCCTCCAAAACCTTTAAAAAATGTTTTGTAAGAAAATTTAAAGTTTGCTCAAAAGCACACAAGGCGTTTGCGGTTCCTTTACAGCGACTAGTGATGAAGACAATGACAGTGTTAGTTCTCAGACCATCACTCCAAGTCTCCAAACAAAAATTCCAACTGTGTCCCCGTCATTATTTATTCATGTCTAGCCAGTAGAACTACTCTGAAATTTTAAATATACGATGTACTTAAAAATAAATCCTTTTCACATTTTTAATCTGCCTTTTATTAACTTTAATGTATTTCATTAGTAAATTAGTAAACAAAACATCCTGAAAACCTTTAATATGAAACACACGTTTTTACTCCATAAAACAACGTTAAACTACTGTTTTGGTCGCTTCATTATATGAAAGTCCTTTCACAAAATTTCCCCCTGTTCAGCCCCCTCCAAAATGAAATTCTAGATCCGCCACTGCATATGATGATGACATTAGAATATCCTACAATATTCAAATAAATCAAGCTAACTTAACAAACTTGTCTTGACTCCAAAAATGTCCTGTTTACTGCTATAACTTAGTGGTGGAATAATGATTTACTATTTTTTTAAGCTAATGAGATAAAGAACTTCAAACAGAGAATTCTATAGTTGAATAAAAAGTTATAAATAGTGAAATGGAGTGTAAAAGTATTGAAATGAAATTCTTTGGTGAAAAAGTGTGTGTGAATAAACAAAAGATCTCAGTGTATAATTCAAATGATTTTTTTTTTTTTTGGTCAAAGGTTAAACTTTAGGTAGACAAATCACTATTTAATATTACAAAAATTATGATGTATTTAACTTTTGTAATGAACCCAGATAATGTTGGAACTAGTTGAATAATATTGTCAAAACCATAGAATATCAAAATTCTAAAGCAGTAAACATGTCACAATTTAGAGGACACAAGGAAATTTGGAGGTTTTGGGTAGAGGAGAAATAAAAATATTATTTAAACATGTTTTTCTTAATATAAGTTAGGCTATCAAAATAACGAATACATGAGAATACCAGGTTGTTTTGGTGAGGGAAGTTGTTGCCATATTTTATGAGAAGTTAATGAAGGGTCAAGATAGTATGTCTAAGACAAACTGTCCATAATAACAGTTATAGTTTAGTTATGTAGCTCATATATCAATGAGGATGGCGACTTTGTCGTTAAAACACGTTTAATAAAGTACATAATTTTTATGAGATCTTGTGTTCGAGTTTTATTCTATTTAATACTACCTCACAAGTCAAGCTCAATATTTATTTCTATACGATTTATAGGTTACACACACACTCACACACACATATAGGTAATTATGTATTGTACCTACCTTGCCTTGCAATTTAGTGAAGAAAAACATTAAAATTGATTACTACTAAAACAAACAGATCATATTTGATGTCGGAAGAGCCTTTTGAAGTACCAAAATCCTTACTTAAGTATAAAATAAGCCTATGTCAATATGTATTAATATGATGGTCAAGTTTGTGAATTTGTGATCACTTGATGTTTATGTCAGACCTTTAATTAGGTGACTTTATATAGAGTCACCTGCCCAAACCTATTTCTCATTATTCTTAAATCATAGAATGTCATATCATACCATACGCAATTTGTGTCCCATTGTGTAACCTAAGCAAACCAAACGCAGATCACAATTTGTTAGCTTTAGAGCCCAATATTTCTTATTTTAGAATTCAATAATAGATGTTGGTATTTTAAAAGATTCTTCCAACATCAAATATGATCTATTTGTTTCAAAATAAGGTAGGCAGTAAACATTTCAACGATTTTCTTCACTAAATTTCAGAGCAAGGTACAATACATAATTCACACCTATAAAAAGTGTGCTCTTTATGAGTTATAGAGTGTCATTATTAGGAACTATAAATGATTTTATAATGTAGTTAGTTGCTGTTATATACCGAGGCAGTGTTTTCAAGTTGTCGATATAGTAGATGATATATTGTCCTAGTGTTCTCTTTCGATAGTCTAAGTTAAGTCTAGAAATAATTAAGAACATTACTTACATAGAGATCAGTTATGCAGTAGGGGGCCTATTAGGTCAAGTATTAGGTTATTAAAAATGGTTTACCACTTATTTTTACTTTTACATTTATAACATTGTTTTACAATATGGATAACAAAATATTCAAAAACTGAGGTGCAGTGAATCTTTCATAATTACCATCTAATCAACAATTCAAAAATATATAAAAATTGAAAAGTCAAGGCATGGTGAAAATTTAAGGAATAACCTTTCAAAAAAAATATCAATAACCATACATGGTAATTATTCAATCTACCTTGCCCTGAAATTTAGTTTAAGAAATCATTGAAATCACTAGGTACCTATCTTATTTTGAAAAAATGAGATCGTATGGGCAAGACACTTTTTTGAAGTACCAAAATACATTAGTTTAGTAGAAAATAAGAAATTTAACAGTACGAAATCCTGGTTTGGTTAGATTAACCCTTTTAGGACCATCTGACAATATTTTGTCAATTTTAAAATATGTGAAAAAGACCATCTGACAAAATATCGTCAAATTATTTCATAGTGTTAAAGACCATTTGACAATATTTTGTCAGATGCGAAAATTTTAATTTTACCGTAAATAAATAAGTAAAAATAATGAAAGTATTATTTTTCAAAGCTAACAATGTAATTTTTAATTAATATAATAATAATTATTAAAACATATGAATAATAATTTATTTCAAATTACACTTATTGCTTAAGCTAGGTTACAAGTAAAATTTAGAAAAAAGGTTAGGTTATATTTGTTGCTTTATATATATTCATTACTTATCTTTATGAAATATTCAGAATTAATAGAAAACATAATAAAAATCAAGTTTTCCACAGTACTATTTTTGTTTGTTTTAAAAATAGGAAAATTTTAATACACAGCTTATATTTTTTCCCAATTTAGGCATTTTAAAATAAAAATATAAATTATTTCAGCTTATATGTTCACTCATTAAGAAGTTCATTTATCTTCAAATAAAAACAATACAAAAAAAAAAAATTCTAAATAAGCATTTTGTGAATTTTTTACAAACGCTTGCAAAATATGTCTATATTACAGTGAGCAGTTTTTAAAACCTCTTGCCCAAAATCAGTTTACACTTTTTACACACTCCCCGAAAAATATTTGGTCGTAGAAGGGTTAATAGGAATGCAAATTGAGCTCTAGTGATGATAGTTATGAGACTATGTTATTCAAGTTAGTGAATGTATCATCGATAGATATATATGTCAGTATTGTCAGTCATGGCATGTCCTAAGTATGAGTTGTTGTTATTTATTATTTGTCATTGTCAAAAGTATTTGTTTTATTAGGCCTGACTTGGTGACTATTATTATTATATTGACCTTCCTAGGTATGTAGTTATTTAACTAGGTCTGGTTAGATAGTTTGACAAATCTCTAAACAGACCTATTTACATGAATAAATATAAACATCGAGGGATGAGACATACAATAGATTCACAAGTTGTCATAAGTAGGCTAGTAACGTCAACAGCCAAACTGACATCAAAAGCCCAAGATACGATTATATTAAATAGCTTGTTTTCGACAGAAAAAATGGAATTCGGTAATATAAAAGTGAAGCGTAATAAACAATGACCTAATTGTTGTAAAGAGGTAGATAGAACAAGAATTGTATAAATTTTGCTAGTAAATCGCAACGACTGGAACTACATATTTACCAAAACTTGTAACATGTTCTCAGCAAATTATATGAATTGCAAAATTGTTGGTTTATATAGTTTTGTAAAATCTAAATACAATTAATAATGATAATTAATTAATTACCAAAAAAATGAAAAATAATCTTTCACTAAAAATAATAATAACTGCTATGAAAACACACAATATAAACTCAACTTGATTAACATTGCCGTGAATATAATGTCATTGTGAAAGAATAAATTTATTGGTCGCAAATAAATAAGCATGTTAGTGTTTTGTTAAAGTATTTTATTCCATATATAAAACCTATGCAACCACAGTACTATACTACAAGGTTTTTACTTAACATAGGTGATCACATACGGTATGTTGTGAGTTGCTAATATATATATATATATATATATATATATATATATATATATTTATAATGTTGGTAGCACTTCTTACTTCCAGAAAAAATCTGGAAATGTGTATGAAAGTTGTTAGGCTATCTGGCGATCGCCTGAAAAATTATGGCTAAAGTTTTCAATGTTAATTCTCTTAAACAACTTTTGATTTGGTAATTTCTTAATCCAAACACTGTCCATAAAGCAATGTTGTCTGCACATTACAAGACTTTAATTTATATCCATTCTGCATCTCAGAACGGCAAAGTAACTTGACCCAGATGCACTTACATTAAATGTAAAATTTAATACACATTTAAATAAAATGACGCAGTAACTAATAATTGGTATATATATATATATATATATATATATATATATATACCTTACCTGACTAATAAAACAAAATATATAAGTTAATATTTACATGAAAGTCAGGTATTTAGATGCTATTTTTATACTAACACAGATATGATTATAACATCAAGATAAAAGGCTCATAATGCAGAGGTAATAGTTTATTGAATTAATTGCATGTATGGTACTGTGTCATAACCAAAGCAGGATTCCTTTGTTATTTTCTTAAATAAATAAGGTAATGGGTGCATTAAAAATGGTGTTGGGACAAATGCCATAATCAATAGGTTGCCATTTATACATAAAAGGTGCCTATTAAACGATTTCACAAAAATAGAAGCAATGTGTAACAAGTATGCTTCAATGCATATTAACCTTCTTTATTCTACTGAACTAATTTATTTTGGTTATTAAAAAATGTCTTACTACACCTAATTTGATCTAAAATAAGGTAGATAGTAACTACTGATTTCAACGATTTTCTTGGATTCATTTCAGAGTAAGGTAAATTGCATAATTACCCACAAAATAACACAAGTTATAAAAACATATTTGACTACTATTTATAAATATATTACTTATTAATGAATTACGAATTAAAAATAATAACAAATTATTGAGCACATTTGCTAAATTACAAAAATGTGGCCCTCAAGATCAACAAATAAAACAAACTAACAAACTTTAGTAAAAACTATGAACAACAGTATATTATACTCTAAATTTTTCTGTATTATCTTACGATCTATTTTCACATAAAATTTTGTTGCTCTTCTAATTCTGAACAAAGTTCAGTGAATTCTGGTTGAAACTCAACTATTATATCTTCCTGATTACTTCCTTCTTTAGAATTTCCCTCTTCCTTTTTAGTCATTTTCTCTCCTTAGTCCTTTTGCTGTAAGAGAAGTTCCTAGCATTTTTTTTTCCCCCCTAGGACCAACTTATTAGAAGACAGTTTTTCTCCATAGCCATAGATCCGCACATAATAATTATATTAATCGGCTATTGTGTATGTAGGATGTTCTGAGGGTATGTCATTAAGTTCTAAAATTAGCAACTGAAAATACATTATGGTGTAAAACGGTACCAATAATAGTTATTAATGTTATACTGTATAGTTTTTCTCATAAGTCAAGCTCAACATTTAATATTAATATTATAAGTTTTTATTTAATAATATTTATTTATTTTCTTCGCCATAATACAGAAATGTAGAGGATTAATATTCCTATGCTAGAAGGCGAACTAAAATTAATAATCCTAAAATAATTAAACATTACAATTCCAAAGTTTAAATTTTAAAAAGAAGTGATATTTCAAAAAATAACTGTTACAGGAAATACGGCTCTTCTCTACTAGATAGTGTATTACGAACAACCTCCCCACTCCGTGCCAGATCGTCCTCCCTCAAAGCGCCACCACATAACAAATGAGCTATACTTTTATATCACTTTGAAATTTACTTTTTTCAATTTTTTCTGAAATAAGTTTGAAGTCGATTTCCCCTCAATTTGGGAAATTTCCCTCCATTTGGGAACACTGGATGAATTTTACTATCACTTTTAGTTCAACCAATCAGCAATTGCGATTGCAATGTCATAATTGCATTGTGTTGTGTATCACAGGTTGGGTTGTGGTTGTGACTCACCTTTTTTTTTCTCAATAAGTAATTATTCTTAGTTTTCTTACTTCTGTCAAGATTGTGTACGACCTGTGATATAAGGTTGTTTTTTGTTTTTTTATACTATAAGTATCAGAATATAATATCAATATTTTTTGAGTTTTAGATCCTAGTCTTTTTTAATATTTTGCCCCAAATTGTGGTAAAATGTCTGATATTGTAAGTTCATCTCAACCTCCCCAATGGATGCTTCTTTTGGAAAATAAACAAAAAAAGGTAAAGTAGGCTATAATAGTTTAAGTATACAATGAATGTTTTTCATTAAAATACATGTTATTTGTTATTTAAATTTATGAGTATTTCTTGACAGATCTAAAGTAAGGGGAATAATCATTGTATCAAAATTAATTTCATAATGATAATGACTAGGTATTTGTGTATTATACTCTGACCTGAGATTTAGTTAAGAAATTTGTGGAAGTAGTTTACTATGGCAATTGTTTACTTAAAGGTAATTTTCGGGATTTTTTTTTATCAGCTACTATATACCTTACTTTTTAAGAATAAATAATGTTTTCCTTGCGGAGGTCACTTTTTTTCACTGAAAAATCACAATCTAAAAACTATCAAATCAACTTATTTATAGGTTAGATATAATGGCAAACTTAAGATTTATAAATTAAAATGTGATCTTTGCAATACATTCTATATAGGTCAAACAGGACATACATTTTTTCAAAGAGCATCTGCCAAAGAAGAACATTAATAGCATTAAATCTAATTATGCATGCCACCTTGTATTTATACACTGATTTTAGGATTAATTTTGAACCACTTCACATTTGCAAGAAAGGAGATTATATGGATGCCTTAGAAGAATATAAAATTTATAAGGCCTTTAAAGAGAATAAACACATATTATTGAACGACCAATTAAATTCTTCTTCGAATACAATATACGACACGGCTATATAGATCCACAATACTGAAATTGCTGCTCAAACTGGGACCGAGTTTCCACTGAAAGCATGCTTGTACTGGATGTTCCATTGTTTCACCAAGGCTTAGCTCATCCGTCATTACTGTACAAACAAATTCTGGTTTCATCTAATATCACACGATCCCTCCATTGTTCAATCGTGAATGGCTTAATTTTGGGGCCACTCCAGTCGGCGTTATTTATACATGCTGCTAAAAACCGGAAATTGTGTGGCTTGTTGAAACCTTAGTCCAGCAGAATGAAGACATTAACATATTGTTTGAGTACATACATTGACTCGGATGGCATTTCGTTAGCTCATTTGTAGAGTTCTTGCTGTTACACACAAGTTCCGAATCATATGCACTACAGACAAGGGACCCTGCCTTGCAGTTGTAGCCCACGGATGGGCTACACCATGCCTAAATCGTACAGGACCAATCTCTAGGTACACCCTACTAATCACAACTTCTACTCACACTTCTTACGCTTTGTCCTAATTCTAACATTCCCATCCCCCACGTAGCTGTTCAACACTTATTTGATTATCACTCATCATGAAAACAATGAAAAATACAAGTTTACACACAAAGTGATACAGGAAAACTAATGGAGGGAATATGTCTACGATTAGAGCAAAACCCGATGCAACTTTGTACTTTTGAACTGATAAGCTCACAAAACTTTGTATCAAAGGTAACAAACAAAGTGCTTTTAAATCAAGTGTTTCAAAGATCATCTTACACACTTATCTAAGATTTTTGATTGTTTTAATCCCACTAACATTTTCAAAGTTCTTTTTTTGTTTGAATATATATGAATTTTTCATATGAACCACTTCAAATGTTGAGTAGTATATAATTATATGAACAAACGAAAGACACACATATATTTCTGAATTTCATACAACAGAAAATTTATTCAACGTAATTTATTTTGATTTGACTAACAAAACTTCATTTATTTTTTATGCTATTTTTTTAGTTTCGTGGTGACGAGTAGGCAAACTATAAATAAAGTTTAACATTTCTGGACATATATAATATAGGGGCTATACCTATAGACAATGTTGTGCAAAACAAAATGGTGAAGGTGACATATGCTAGACCCAGGATACTGTAGTATTCATCTGTCACAACAACACAAAATCTTGCCTCAATAGATAACAGTAAATTAAATTATAAAATAATTATACTTCCTAACATATACATTTTGTAAAGTCATAAAAACAACATACTTTTATAAATATAAGCTAGCCTATAAATAGTAAATGGTAAATATTTTGGTCAATCAAGAATAGAAGAGAAATACTGTGCTTACCAACAATTACAGGCCATGAGGTCATTGATGAAACTCTCGATGTGCTTAGGAGGGGCATTAGGAAGTAGGGAAAGAAGCTCCCTCTCCTGAAGTCGGTGGCTACACTTGTACTACCACCCTCCAAACATCAGTTCTTTACTATCGAGTCTATACAGTTTGAATGTACGACTTTCCTGATTATCTATCATTAAAACCTTTTAATTTTTAGATTTAATGTAATCCTGATGACCCTTCTGCAAAGTTATACTGTATTTGTAACTACCTAAATTTAGAAATGTTCCTATTCAAAACTATACTAAAACTAACCAACACTACAGTAGAACCGGTCTAGTCGGGACTGACACCCGTGCCTGTTGCCCGTTTGGCCGGTTAATCCAAGGTTCCTGTGAAAAATCGGTTTTCGTTCAAAGAAAGCTTATTTAATTAGGTAAGCACTAAGAATCATGCAATTAAGATGTTATTGCAACTCATTTTATTGTACATAAATGTATCATATATTTTATGTTATGTATATTATACATCAAACATGAAAAAATTAAACACTACAAACTGTTTTAAAAATTGTAAAAACTTACATAATACAAACACACATCACTGTTTGAAAAATCGGTAATTTTTGTTTGTTATTTTAGTTTTTAAAGGGTTTTCGAAAGCCAATTCCCTCCACTTTTGGATGTTCATCACATCCAATGCTGTGGAATGTTGTTGCTGCTCAACATATTGCAGTAAAATTTCTGCAGCTTTTTTGCTTCTTCATGGCCTATATTTTGCGAATCCTCCATGACGTCTGAATTTTTGCCATCCTCCTCGCATTCGCAGTCATCTTTACTGGCGATACCGTTTATTTCTTCGTCCGTAAAACATTCATTTTCGAGCCCTTCGTCACTTTTGTCATCCATTCCTCTAGGTCCTCAAACTGAGTTTGGTCCCCATCAAGTAACGACTGCATATCGCGTAAAATGGCTAGATTTTTTATTTCTTCATTTCCTGAATCTTTGCTCTCGATCAGATTTTCTATATCAGGCCAAAGTTTTTGCCACGATTTCACAAAGATGGAAGAGGGCATTTCCTGAAAAGCTCTGGCCAACATAAAAATGACATCCTTGATGTTTATCTTCTTCATGTTTTCCAGGAGAGGTAAGTTTTCATCCTCGCACCAAAATAAAATTTCAGAAAGAATCTTGCGTCGGTACCGCCTCTTTAAACTTTCTATCACTCCTTGGTCCATGGGCTGTATCAAGCTAGTAACATTTGGAGGCAAAAACATTATTTTTATGCTGTCCACATCATCTAAGTCAGGGTGAGTTGGAGCGTTGACGAGGAGAAGGACTGCTTTCATTGGTAAATTTTTGCTCTTCAAGTGTGCCTTTACTTTTAGCACGAATTCAGAGTTAAACCATTCTTCAAATAAACTGGAATTCATCCAAGCTGATTTTTGGGACCTATAGTGCACTGGAAAGGATGAAATATTCAAGTTCTTAAATGCTCGCGGTTTTGCTGACTTTCCTATCACAGAAAGAGGGATTTTATGGGTCCCCGCTGCATTAGAGCAAATAGCAACGGTGATCCGTTCTTTTTCTTTTCTTTTTTAAACCTGGCGCTGATGATGATTCGTGACTTGATGTAAAAGTTTTGTCTGGCAGCATCTTGAAATTAAGCCCAGTTTCGTCCATGTTATACACCTGCTCAGAGACTAGGCCATGAACATTGATCATTTTCATGAAGGTTGCCTTAAATTCACTAGCACCTGATTCATTTGCTGACATTTTTTCACCACATATGTGAGCGAAACGAATTCCATGACGCTTTTCCAATGATCAAGCCATCCCTGACTAACAGAGAATGCTGGTGCATTCTCGATTTTACCGTGAATTACCAGTGCTTTTTCAATCAAAATTGGACCACTAATCGGGCTACCTCTCTAGCGTTCTGGACAAACCACATCCAAAGAGCTTCGTCGATAATGTCACAAACTGGGTTTTTGTTAGTGCACCGAATAGCAAGAACTTTTTCCTACTCAATTTTTGAACAAATATCTTCAATCGATTGTCTATTTCATCGCCAATCGTTGATGGTACCTTTTCCCACGTTAAACTCGTCACAAATCTTTTTTACAGATTCCCCTCTGTCAAGTCTTTTTAACACATTTAACCGTGTCTCATAATACTGATTATTATGACTACAATTCACGTTATTTTTTCAAAACTGTTCAAGTGAAACTTAATTGTTTTTTATATTCATATAAGAATACTGTATGCTTAATAAAATTATTATTTTTTAGGGCTTTAGGTAAAGATTTTTATAAAATAAGCATTATTGAAAAGAATAAACGTTAAATCAGCAATAATAAGTCATTGTGATATAATGAAATAAAACAAAAAATAGATGACACGTTTATTTCATTGTTTACATGGAATATTTACACAATAAAATTTACTAGCATTGCGATACGTAAAAAACAAAATCATAGATTGTCAATGGGATATACTGTACTTACATGGGTCGAGTCTATTAGGCCTTAGTCTAGTTCTTCAATGCCTCTCATATTGTCTTCGCTGGATACTGAACCATTGTCACTGTTGTCACTTTTACTATCACTACTATCATCCACATCTATCACGAAAAGTTCAGTCTCTTGGTCGATAACGTGTTCACGGGTTAGATAGTCCTCTTCTATTTTCTTCACATGTTCGCATCGCTTCTTCCAGTCTTCTGTGGTGATTTCGGCGAACTTCTCGGCTGCAAGCTGAAGGACGTTTTGTAAATAAAACGACGTTCTTTTGTTTGATATAATCTTTCACTGTAGCCCATATCAACTCGATTAGATTGAGGTCCGGGTGGTAAGGGAGTAGTCTGAGAACAGAGTGACCGTGCTGAGTTAAGACTGCATCAATCCTGTACTTTTTTAACTGAGGTTTCTTCAGTTTAATTAATGAGTATAACGGAGGCTTCAGCATACTTTCACAATAGGGGATTCCATTGTCAGTCAGCTAATTCTGCATATCTTGTTTTTTTCCACAACGAGGTTGGTGTCGGGTTGACCTGTTTGTTGTGGTACGGTGCATTATCGATAACTAACACACTGTTAGGCTTCAGATTAGGGATTAGTTGTTCTTTGATCCACTTATCGAAATTCATGTCCCCTTGGTAGTCTCCCTTATTTAATCCAGATTTGAACATTAATAAATCGTTGGCCACAAAGCCTTCCTCGCCTCGTGCGTGTAAAATTATTACTCTTGCACCTTTGCTGACAGATTTCTTCAGACCGCCAACTGTACTGTCCGTCCAGGTTTTCTCAGTGGTTGTTGTACTGCTGAAATACATTTCATCCATGTATATAATCTGCCTCTTTTCTTTCCTATATCTGTCCGCTGCCACTAACTAAATTTAACCTTAAATTTCGAATATCGGTCTTTTCAATAAGTAATTTTCTGTTTGATTCGGTTTTCTTCCAACAGAAACCTAACTTTTTAATAACCTTACAAACACACCATACACTTCCTTTGAAATCAATTTTTCCCTTTAATACACACAGTATTCCTCTGAGAGTAGATCTTTCTCTCTCTCTCTTAAATGAAAGTCATGAACAGTCTTGCGGATTACAGATAAGTCGAAATTATCGATCGTAGTTTTCACATTTGTTCTTGACCTCTTTTTTTCTTGGGGTCGTAAACTTAGGCGATGATGTAGCAGATGTCCTATTACACTCATTGATGATTCTAGGAACACTACTAAAAGATACACCGCAAGCAGCAGCCACATTAGTCTGTAAAGATTTTTCGCTTAAGCTCTTATTTTCTTTCTTCATGAAACTATAAATGTTATAAATAATCTTCCTGTTCTGGCTGTGAATCACTTTCCTCTCAACAGACTTATTTGCGTACGTTTTATGTGACGACGGCCCAGACATTCCTGGAGGCAACAGCAACACAACACTAAAAGTACAATGCAATGTTTTTAGAAAGGCTGCAATACAAACATCACTCACAGAGACCAAAGCCAACTGAGAGGTTTGTTGCCTCTAGCAGCTGTCCCGCGCATGTGCAAACTTTCTCTATGCCACTGCGCATCCTCAAGATAGTTTCATCACTCGCCTCATGACCTGTAGGTCTTTATGACTTTACTAAAATATAATAATAATAATATATGCTTTATTTATACTTCTTCAGAATTACAACGTTTCATAACATACATATATAGCATGGCTTGCAGCCGTCTGCTAGGTTAGCAACTTACATTCATTCATTCTTAGAGAAACAATAATTATTTTAAAAGAAACAGAATTATAAACTTACTCCTACTTAGACAAACAAACAAAATTACCAATAACAAAGATCAGCACAACCCAAAAGTATTTTCGAAAGTTAAATTCTTTTATTAATATCCATCTGTAATGCCATGCTTGTTCAAGATATCTACACAATACAACCCAATCCTTACCATTCATAAAGTCCTTGAACTCTGACAGCGATAATCTTTCTTTACCCAGATAAGATTGTCTATATTGAACTAATATCGGGCATTCTGCCACAAAATGGTAAACATCTTCGTTCACTCCCATATTACACAACGAACACATATAATTTCTCCCTTCAACCCACGGTTTAAAATTTAAACGAATTAATTCAGCTCTACACTTAAATGCCCATTTTATTTCCTGCAACTTATACTTATTTTTTTTATTATTAAAATAATGTTTTTCCCCTAGGTTAAAATCTAGACTGGAGTAAATTTTATATTTCCCATTTGTCGCTAATAGTGAAAACTGTTCCCTCTGTTCCAAGCTGATTTTATTCAATAAATATTTTAATTGACTATTTTTTAATTTACAGTTATTTTTATCCCACAGTTCCAAATTATTAACCAACCCCACTTCGTACTTAGACCCCAAACGTTTCCATTCTTTAAACCATGAAATATTACAGCTCACTATTCTTTTGGCTAAAATTTTAGGCAACCTGTCTTCCGGCATAGCGAACACTTTAAACAAATATCCGAAATGTAGCTTCAATGTATACAAATACAGCTTATCTAGTCCCGTTTCCAGATAAATGGCATAAGTTGGCGTGTTTAAAGGTAAGCCTAGCAATTTTTTTATAAAAAACCTAAATACTTTTTCAACACTATTATATTCCCTATAACCCCAAACTTGAGCTGCATAACTTACTGTTGCTCTTTGAACTGCTTGAAAACCTGATAATTTTACAGTTAGTGGAACGTTTTTACATCCAATTAATTTAGACCAAACACAGTTAATACTAGCCTTGGCCATTACTAACTTAGACTTATGATGGTTCTCGTAAGACAATTTCGGAGTTAAATCCAAAATTAAAGATAAGGACCTTTTAAATTTAGTTGTTAATTTTGATATAATTATTCTGTTAGATACATTTGTTGGTGACCAAGAAGTAGATTATTTTAACAAGTATTTTTGTAATTTTGAATTTTTTTTACTAAAATATATATTTTGCATTGAAACAGTCCTCACAGTATAAGATATTTTTTAAAGTTTTTCAATTGTTTTTTATATTGTTAATTCATAAATTAAAACAATGTAACCCAACTTAACTTGTTTTGGTAAGATGCTGAGTAGAGCCGTCTGAAATATGAATACATTGAGAGAGATTCTACCTATGAAGATAAAGCTATATAAATGCTAATTACAATGTTTTTCCCTCCCTTATTCTGGTCAACTATAAAAAAAAACCCTGTTCTTTTAAAATTTCACAGTTATAAAAAATTAGTTACCGAAAAATGTTTTTTCCGAAAAATTAATTGGTTGAGAGCGTAGGTATAATTTAGCTATTGTTTAGAGTTACAATTCTAGCGGCCAATTTTTATATACTTAATCTCATATTGATGTGTTTTTCACACTTTTTATTTTCAATTTTCATGGTAAAAAGCTAATTTGCAGTAAAACATTTTATATCTATTAAAAATAGGCTTAAAAGTTACTGTTTCATGAACTTTTTTTTAAATAATAAGCAGTATTATTTTAACTTTATCCGTCTCACAAATTTGTTTGAGAATACACAATTATGAAAAAAAAAATTCTGATAAAATAAAGTTGTTTAAATGAAATGATGAAAACTGGGATTGTCTATCAAATGTAAAAATTAAAATATACTACACATTTTGGAGTTTAGTCACTCGCAACCATTGCCAGTTAAGAGTGAGTTTCTGAAATATGTGCAAAAAGTGCTATTTGTAATATAAAAATAAACTGTTATTTCAAAATTTATGAAATTTAGTTAAAACACAGATTTCATAGACATGTGGGTCAGTTTTTTTTATATAGCCTATAGGGCTATATTTTCTCTTCACTCATTCTATATTGCGTAATCACTTCGCTTGTACGATTATTTTATAAGTGACTGTCTCCAATAATGTTTCAACTTATAAATATTGTTTATTATAGTTTGCAGGTAGGTTTTTTTATTTTTTATTTACTGTTTGTTTCAAGAAGATGTTCATTTTGTTTATTATAATTTACAAGTTTTTTTAAAACAACATAAATATTGCTTATTATAATTTACTAGGTTGTTTTTTAAAGAACTTAGGTACCAGTATTGTTTTTTTTATAATTTACTGTTTTCTTTTAAAGAACATATAAAAATTGTTTATTATAATTTACTCTTGTATTTGTGTAAAGACCATGTATATAATTCCTGGTTTGTTTTAAAATTAAAGACCATGTAAATATTATTGTTTATTATAATTTACTAGTTTGTTTTTTATTTTATTTTATCCATGTTTAATTTAAATAAGGTGCAAGTTATAATTTGAGTTTTATTTTTTAAACAAATTTTGAATTTAATTTCAGCAACACCGCTTAGCACATGAAATTGGAGCTGGTGCATCATGCATGAAATGTGAAGGCTCTTGTCCAGGTCTAGATCTGCATTTTTGGAGGTTATTAATTAATTAATTTGGTTATTATTTTCTTGAATTCTATTATATTACAAGAAGTTTATTTTTTATAATATATTTATGGGTTGAAACATGGACTACTATTTATAGAGACCTATAATAAGGATGAAGATGGAAAGTAAAGTATTTAAATTAAGATTCTGTGATGCTTTATTTATTGAAAACTTGGAAAATATTGTGTTTGATCAGAACAATCAAAAAGGGATGCGATAGTAGGGGTAAACAGGGATGCGTTATGTAAGCAGGGTGTCCAGTGACTGGAAATTCCTGGAAAAAGCGGGAATTGTATGGGGATTTAATATGTATGGGGGAAAGGCAAGAAATACACACGATTTTAAAACTGTCCTTAAAAGAATAATTATATTTTATTCTATTTTTATACGCTTTTTCTTTTGTCAAATATATGAAAGAATATGTATTTGAAAGTTAATCCTAATAATTTTTGTAATTTTAAGCTACAAAGTCTAAACAAAAAATCTTGTTACAGTTGATAATCGTAATGCATCAGTGAAAGAAGAAAAGAGTCTTGCTGTGAACTATCTCATTTACATTGTTCTGATCTGAAATATTCGCAGGCATGGCACCGATAACTTCTGATGTGTTCCCCCTGATTAGTGAACTGGCATCCTCCTGCGTTTGTTTTTTGTCTTATTGAATGATGGAAGGGTGCCATTTTTGCGATTGTGGATTGTCAGTTTTGTTTTAGTCTACAGATATCAACAACAGGAGGTGTATCACTGCACTAAATACCTATATTTAAGCAGTTTTAGTATTCTGATAATGTCATCATTAACATTTGTAAATAACAAAAATGACCGATGTGGTTTTTTGGAGTTATAGCATCTCCTGTGTTTGTGTCTAATTGAAAGAGGGAAATGTGACAGTCTTTGATTTTGTTGTGGTCAACTGATAACAACAGGAGGTACATCATCGCACTGAATTGTGTTTAATTAGTCAATTCTTAATTAATTATGAACTACAACGAGAAAACTCAGCTGTTTTCTGTGTTGAATTGTATGCGTCCCTCCTTGCTCTGTTTTCTGAGTTGGATTGTATGTCCCCCCCCTTTTCTTTTTACAAATCCCAGACCTTGTAATTTGTTATTACAGGATCTGGTCACGCGAATAGAGAACGAATTGCACAATCCATTGGAAGTTTCGGCTTCTTTTTTCTGGTCTGGATTGTTCAATTCCTTCAACAGTTTGAGTTTTCTCAAACTTCTGGTACCCCCCCCCCCCCCTATTTGTTTAATCCTTCCAGTTATTATATTTAAATTATTCCCTTTTGTTCAGGGAGACCATAAGTAATTTTGAAATTTTTTCATTCACTCGGGAGTAACTTTTTGAGGATACTTTTCATAACACACTTTATTTTACCTTAGTTGCAACCTGAAAACATACGATAAGTACATATTAATAAATTATTCAATGAAATAGAATAAATTTTTTTTTAATTCTTTCCTTCATAACTTTAATATATTACTTAATTGTATACAACACATTATTCAAATTTTATACTATTTTGAAATTTATCAATTTAAACTAACTTCTACAATATTAATTTTCCCAAAAAATTATCAGGAACATTTTATTCTTATTTTCTTGGGCTTATTTTGAAAGTTATCAAGAGTTTTGGTTTTTTGACCAATTTTAAATTTTTTATTTTTTTTACTTCAATTATATTATGGCGTGTGTCACTTTATATGAAGTACCAGTGCTAGACATGCATTACATACAACTTGTACTACCAATACATATCCTCCACACTAGTTATTTCATATTTTCATAATTCATCAAATATAAGATTTTTATTAAAAATTGGCTAACACGCGATTCTTTTATCAAAACTAGTCCGTGAAAATTACCTTTACCCTTGGTCATAGTACAATTTCACGGACTTGCTTCAAGCAGCAAAATTAGCTACGCTTTATCCAAACCTTACATTAGATTTATATTATGGTTTTTCGTTTTTTGACCAAAATAAAATTCCATACAACGTTCTTCCCTTGTAGAACATAATTTTCAACTGAAAGACTAACATATTTGACCTAAAAACATTGAAAACAACTATACAAATTTCTATAAGTATAGTGATGTAGCATACAGTTTATATATAATTATTAATTATATTATACCACCAAGAGTTTCCTTCATAAATCGTTCTGTTCATAAGAAATGAAAGTCCATATGGCGAAATTCCAGGATCTTGTATCAGTCTCACTTTTTGCTATTTTTTCTTTGTTTAAAGGCAAGAGAGACCTGATGGGAAATATGAAAACACAATTCTGACTTTAAACTTTTCCTTTTGAAAAATGTTATTTATTGCTATAAACACCATAAAAAATTTGTAAACAAATCTCATCTTCATTCCTATTGGTCAACAACTTATTTCTTTTTAAGTTGTGTGTCTTTTCAAGATGAATCCGGCTTTATCAAAAATATGTTTAAACAATCGCAAATTATGTAATATAATTGAATTGTTTATTAGCAAACAATTTTAAGGAATTCTATATTGTGTAATTAATTAAAAAAGATTCCCTTAACCCTTTCACCGCTGACGTCCTTTTAAAAGGACGTTTTGTAATATGGCTATATTTTTGTTATTTAAGCAGATAGAGACGCCTAATATTTTTTCTAGGATGATTATGAACCTGTACATTCTTTATAAAATTAACTCAGATATCCTCTTTCTAGACTAAAATTAAAAATTTCAATTATTGAAGCAATCACTGAGGAATGGCTCGGCGACCCCCACCCGGCACAACATACAGGTTTTGTTGATGAGCTTCTTTACCTTTTAGCAGAAAATAAACAGCGTAATTGTTCAGTATGTAGTGCTCAAAGTACCAGTTCTGGAGGCAAAAGGAAGAAAACTTGTTATGGTTGCAAAAATTGTAACAAAAGAGTTCATCCCATGGGCTTGACTAAGCACAGGTGCTAAAAAGAGAAAGTGTTTGAACACAAATAATGTTGTACATAATAGTGTAAATATTTTTAGTTTCCAGTTTTTATATTTGTTTCTAGGTTACTTATTTACGTTTTACGTGTGTTAAAAAGTGTACAAACCCATACAACTAACTGTCCATACATCTACAGAGTCTGCATTATTGACTCTGTATTACATAAGGTAAAAATATGTTGTAAATTGATTTTTCCATGTTTTAGAAAATAGTTTGTTGCTTTGTTGTTTATCATTATGTTTTCTTGAAATTTTTTACAGGTCTCCATTAGTACATTTATTTTAATAAAAAAATTAATTTTAAGTATAAAATATTTTTTGTTTATATTGATTTTTGAATTCAAAATAAAAATTTCATTGTAAAAAAATTTCATTGTTTTAGGAATATAAAAAATTTAATGAAACTTTCTTTTGACATGTTTATCCTATAGTATAGCTAAAAACAAAAATAAAAAATTAAAAAAAAAAATTCTTCTAACTCCAATAGCATGGTTTATAGAACGATTTATATAGAGTACTACAAAAACGGTGATTTCGGCCACAGCGGTCTAGGCTAGTCGGGCGCGCTGGACACGCAGCGGCCAAAGAGATAAAGTTCTTTTGAATTGTAAGGATCAGTAGGAAACTACAAAAAAAAATCGGTGTTAAATCTAGCTTCATATTTAAAAAATGCTTAATTCAAAATTTTACAGATTTAAATAAAAGATATCAGGCTGAAATTGTAGATGTATATTCTTCTATAGTAGTGGAACACTTTCTATGGATAGGTGGAGGGGAGGGGGTTAAAGAATCTGTTTATTATTGGTAAAATGGTGACCGTTAATATAAACTTAAAATTGAACAATATAATTAGTTCTTAACTTACTCTCATTTATTGTTATTTATTTATTTGAGGGAAATTACTTGTATTGAAGCAAAAATATTTTTAAAAAATCTTGTTGCATCTTTTATTTTTGGAAAGGAACTGGAGAAAACAAAGAATATGCAGGAATTAACTTTATCTTTCTCACAGGTATGTGAAATTAGGGTAGGGTGGGGGAGAAGGTAGCATATTGGCAGATGTCAACACTTAACACCAAATACAAATTATATCATTCATTTAACGTTTTTATGATTTATGAGTATAATTATTTCCATATTGACTTTCGAACTACTATTTTAAATTGGTTTACATACCTTGTCAGAAGTATTTCAATTTCTTATTTATTGCTACAGTTGCTTCACCTTAACAGAAGGCATCCTCAGGCATAACACACGTAACACAAAAACACATTCACTACAAAGATATATACACATATGAAATTGCATACAAAGTAAAATACTAACTCATAGTTTCAGAACATCTGCTGATGTATATATATATATTAACAAAGACACTTCTGGCTTTTTAAATGAACATGATTTATTATTGTTACAATCAGTTTCTTTTTATTTATTATAATAATTTTTCACAATTAATTTTAATTTAATTTTGATTTGCTAAAGATGCACTTATCTAAATACAGCAATAGTCCAATTCCTTAATCTAACAAATGAAATAACTGCAATTTTACTTAACCTAAACAAATGAACTACAACGGAAATTCGTTGTATGGGATTATATTTTGGTCAAAAAAAGAAAAAATCAAAATCTAATCTTAATACAAGGTTTGGCTAAATTGTAAGCGACTTTGCTGTTCACCGCGAGTCGGTGAAACTGATCTATGACTCGGTCTAAAGTCAACTTTCGCCTACCCGTTATGACAGTAAAATCGTATGTCGGTAGATTTTGAATAAAAAATCTGTATTTGATGAATTATGAAAATATGAAATAATATTGTTATAGGATGTGTAATTGTAGTACAAGTTGTACGCAATATAGATCAGTTACGGTTATTTCATAGAAATTAGCACACGCTGCAATAAATTTGAATGAAAAATCTAAAAATTTTCAAAATTGGTCAAAAATGAAAAATCTTGATATTTTTGAAAATAAAAAAGAATCCTAAGAATAAAATATTCTTAGAGAAATTTTGAAAATTGTAATAACTAGAAAGTTAGGTGAAATGATAAAGATTAAAAATTGAATAAAACAGAAATAAAAGTAAATTTTGATAAAGGGTTGTATAGAGATAATTGATAAAGCAAAGGTTTACAAGTAATTAAAGAAAAAAATTTGAAAATTAATTAAAATTTAACCCTTCGCACGCTGAATAAAATGTGTCAAAATATCCCTAAACGCTAATTTAACTTTAAGAAAAAAAATTTTTATTTCCTTAATGTTAATTTTTGTTTTTGGTTAATATGGTAAAAGTAAATAAAAAAATAGCATAGAAATGTTTTTTTTATTTATACATAGCCATTTTTTAGTCAAAAACATCACTGGAAAAATGAACTTTTTTCAACATATACCTAATAAGACAAAAACTGCAATGTAACATATATACAATAAAAAAATTGAAAAACAAATTGAAATGTTACTAAACTAAGCTATAGATTGAGTGTAACCATGAAAGTCCAACTAGTAATTAGGTTCAGTGTGATAGAGCTCAAAGCAGGTGTCCGGGTGTAGAGCAGGTTTGGCAGTGCAAGTCTTGCAGAAGTATATAGTTTCTTTCCTCATTCCTCTCTTCTTGCATACTTGGCATTGACTCGACCCCTTTTCCTTTCTTCCCATAAAATGTGGTTTCCCGGCTACAGGTGTCGGGTGATTTATTGCCCTGTTTTGTTCGTCAGCAAGTTGAGCGGGAGGTTCGGCCGTCTGCTAGGTTTGGTCGAATTTGTCACTTTCACTTTCGCTAGAGTTTATAACATTATTTATAATAACATCTTCAATGTCAGTGTCATTAAATGCACTTGAAAATGATATGTCCATAGCACCAATCACAAAGTTTTCAAAATCTGGATCGTCCGGTTTTTCCATATTTATTCAATAAAACTAACTAAGTAAAAGAAACGAACAAAAACACACAAAGAAAGAAACAAACGGCACACAACGTCCTAAAAATAAATTGCAAAAAAAAAGTAATGACTAAATATTTACAACATAAATACACGCGTTTTACAACACTTTACTAGATCGTTAAAAAGATATTTATTCAATAAAACTAACTAAGTAAAAGAATGAATTACACAAACGGCACACAACTTCCTAAAAATAAATTGCAAAAAAAAGTAATGACTAAATATTTAACAAAATAGATCCACGCTTTTTACTGTAACACTTTACTGCAACAGATCGTTAAAAAATAATCTAAACCGAAACGCACATCCACTTAGTGATGCGCCCAAGAGTAGACTGACGACCGCCGGATATATTCGTTTTTAGCGCTGTAGACAACACCAAACAGGCATAGAGTGCTGCCAGGTGGGACTGAAACCCCTTCCCCCGCTGTGTCAGATGACCTAGCGCGCCAAATAAAGCGTCTAGGTAACAAGAAATAAACAACCAACACACTCCTGCACGCTAGCAGAACTTTAGAAAACTACAACTATCCCCCGGGCAGTGATTTGCATTTATACGGATATATTTGTTATTAGCGTTTGGAACAAAGTCAGTCAAACGGATATATCCGTTTTCAGCGTGCGAAGGGTTAAAAGTTATAGTTTTCACACCTTTTGGGGTCAGGGATATAGACAAAGATCTAAAATTTGAAAAACCTGTTTAAAGTTAAGTATGTAACAAGATATGTAAGTCTCAGGGTAATCAGTATATAATAACCCCCCCCCCCCCAATGAAGAAGTGTGAAAAAACCAGGATCTGAAGGTCACAGAGAGTCATCGCAGCGGCTAGTAAATTTGTTACACAAGACGAACAATTTAGTGAAGTTTCAGAACTGTAATGTAAAAGGTGTGAGAAATCAAAATTGTAAATCACACTAAAAGTTGTGTAACGGATTACAGGTGAACGAGCGGGCCGATAATCACCACGCGAACTTCTCGCGAAAGCTCAGATCAAGACCTACAAGATGCTGGCGATTAAAACACTAAAAAGTAATAAATAAAACCATTAAATTAAAATTTAGGAAAAACAATAGAGAATTGTACAGTCGCAAGTCGAAATATGTAGAGGCTGCAACGTCATAGCTTTGTGACGTCGAACTGGGTGGAGCTAAGGATACCAACTACTTTACGTTTAAATAGAAAAGGATAATTACTAGAAATTAATTAAAATAATGGGATTTAAAGACTTGGACCATAGCAAACCAACCATAAATAAACAGGCATAACAATAGAAGAAGAAATTTATAAAAAAACTACGTATAAAAGGTGAAAAAAGGAAATATCGTATTATCCCTGTGAGGGAAATAAATTGGTACGAGAATACGGTAGTTTTTGGCTATAAATATAGCTGCACGCAACTTGGTCGTGCTCTCTTAAAAAAGTTCTTCGTAATTACTACAGGGTTACTATGCCCGATCTCTCATAAAAAAATCTTCGTTTAATTACTACGGGGTTACTATGCCCGAGTGCTCTCTCATCTTAAAAATTATTTAAAGGTATAAGGTGTTACTATGCCCGAAGTTATAGTGATAAATTTGTAAAAAAGTGTAAAATGTGTCAAAATTAATTTAGAAAAAGAAAAGTCGCCTAGAAAGAGAAGTGATAAGTGAAGTGGCAAATTAACCAGTTTTCAGTGAGTTCATAAAAAGTGGAAAAATCTTACATCTAGTGTCAGTCCAGATCAACACGTCACTAGAACTCTGCTAAACTCCATGGATCATTAATCATCTTCTACAACTAACGGACACCAGAACAATAACATATTCCCTTATCCAGGATCATCAAGGAGTCAGGATCTTCTAGACGACGATCAAGGTTTCTGATCACCAGTCAAGGTATCCCTTTTTTATTTGTAAGGCAAAGTTGGCCAAAAATTAAATTAAATTCCACTGATTTTCCTGGGATATAGATTTAAGATGTTTCATAATATTTTGTAACTTTATATAAATTTATGTGTGGATATTTTTCTGTTGTAATAGATATAAATTTGATAAATTAATCCTGAACGGCTAATTAAATTTCTAAACTTGGAAATTAGCGTTCAGGAATTAAACAGAGGAAGTTGGTTAATAATAGATTTTTAGAATATAACTTTCCTCTGAATTTAAATTTGCCAATCTGCCGCCTAATTAAAATAATTCATGAAATTGTAATTTAAGTTGATAAAATGTTATAAATTTTTGTTTGTTTTAAGTAATTTAATTTTGTTTAAAAATTTAAAAGATTGAATTTTATTTTTGAAAAAGCAGATTCAATAAATTATTTTATACTTATCAGAATTAACAATAATGTGTTTTTTAATGTTAGTTATCCACACCACTTGTTTTAATTAGAAAATTAGATAGGGAATCAAGATAAAACATATTGTGTGACAGAAGTATTTTTCAGAACACGCTCCCTAGAGATTAGTAAAAATAAAATTAAAGTCGTGCTTTCCCTGAGCAATAATAAAAGTAAATTTAGTACTAGAAGTGTTTGAATAGAATAGGGAGGTAACAGCAGTTTAAGGAAACTTAAACTGTTGAAGGAGTTAATCAATCCAGGCCAGACAACAAAAAAGAAGCCAAAACTTCCAGTGGATTGATTGATTCATTGTCTATCTCGTGGGAACGAATCCTGGATAAAAAACTCCAGGATTTGAGACTTGTGCATTTGCTAAATAAATCAGGGGTAACGTACAGTTTAACTCAAAACCAACAAGTTGAGTTTTTTCGTTGAAGATAATACCTGAAATAAATCACAATGACAATTAAACACAATCTAATAAGATTATACAATGCTTCCTTAACAATTAGAAAAGAAACAAAGAGTGTATCAAAATTGTTATTATAGTTCTGGAACGGTCGTAGTGAGGCAGAGATTCGGTCAACTGGCACTAATCGGCTTAACTTGTCCAGGCCCGGGTCCCATTGTTGGGGCATCCTTACTGACCTGTGTGGAGACAATAGGCACTGACTCATTATATATTTGTCCAGTACAAATATTTAGCTTAGACAATTTTCAATAATTGACAAAAACAAATATCACTACGGCTTTTGCCATAAAATGCTGTGAATTTTGATATAAAATTTCAAATAAATTGGTTTACTTTTGCTTATACAAGCATATACAACAACCATTGTTATTAACAAAACTGAAAAATTATTATTAATTTATAATATAGTTAATTACCTTAGAGGTTGTCTTCAGTCCGTATAATAGTTGGATACAGCGCTGTTTCGCTGTATAAAATATTAATTTATGTAGGATTATTGTTATACAAGTTTTAAATAAAAATAACAAATTATGTAAATGTTATCAAACTTTACTTTAATGAATGGATTGCTTCCACAAGTATTTACAACAATATATTATTAACCAGTATTTACTGGTTTTATTTACTGGAAGTACTTTTTAGGTCAGTACAGTTTTAATCACAGCCGGATACGGTCGATTATGTAAAGTTATTTCCGTATAAACTAGACAAGTGTTTTTTAAAAGAAATTAAAATTGTGTAAATAAATGTGTTAGTGTAATAAATGTGTGTCAAATACGTACTAATGTTTTAAATGATTTTATAATAATGTTGACGAGATATATATATATATATATATATATATATATATGCTATATATAGTACCGAAAATAACGCATGTGACCATGACTGAATAAATAGTCGAAACGGCCGTAATGCATTGAAACAATTTTGGATGAGCAGACGTAAGTAGAACAAATATATTATTATTTAAAAACTCTCCAGTAAGGTGAAGAATATTAAAATGAAAGATTTAACTTGTCATTTGGGTATCCTCGTACAGATACATGCTCAGCATGTGATAAATTTCAATCAGAGTTAACCTCTTGATGCCCACGCCCGCATATATGCGAGCAGACGACTGCCCTGCCAGCAGCCCACGCCATAGTATATGCGAGCTGGTGTCAGCTGTTTTATTTCTTTTCTTTTTTTGTGTTAGCGGTTATACTGCTACGACACATTTGGTATTGAACTGTTCAGCAGAATGCAGGGAAATGAGTGGTAATTTTTGTTTTAGTGCTTCTTAGTCTACATCACTGCAATTTTCGTTTCACTTTCGTTATTTCACCAGCTGTCACTGTATAGCTGTGGTAGCTTCATTTGTTGTTGTGTCTTGGTAAACAAACCGTTTATAATGTCTAATTTGCATGAACGTGAAATATCGGAGTATTTATCTCGTGATGATTTTAGTGATTTTTTAGACAGTGATAGTGATAATGACGAGATAATACGTAGTGTAGTGACGTGTTCAAGTTTAAACAATTTTAAACGAAACTTTTATTATTAGATCAAACCATATTTTTTTTATATTAGACAAATAAAATATTGACGGAAAAAAATTTATCCCAATAATTTCTAATTATTGCAATATCTAGTTTCAAGTCTTGTAAGTTTATTTTGTCGCTCCTGAAAAATTTACAAAATGTGACTTACCTTGTTCTTTCCATGGACTCTTCATCTGTGTACTAGACAAGACTGCCTTGGTCTAAAGTTACATTTTCCTTTCCTTTCCATTCTTCATGAGAGTGAAAACTTAACAAAAAAGGTCTTGTAAAGACATACTCTGTGCCTATGACATCTGAAGTCATGTTGAACAGATCTATCTAGAGTTACTATAGTGATGGTTCTATGACCCATCCTGAGCAGGCTCTCACGCCAATAACCTGTAACAGCCAATCTGTAGGCGGATTGGAAGCTTCTACCTTAATGAAAATGTCCAAAGACAGAAGCCCCCAAGGCGACGTCTAGGGTAGCCAATGAAATTGTTATGAAAGCCCCAGTGACTAACATACAAGCAAGTCTCTGTAAATTAGCTAGCCTGACCATGGCAGTTACTTGTTCTACCTTTGACCACTAGACAAGCCCTCCATAAGCAACTTGAGGTCTTACTACCACACTAAATAACCAAAAGGCAATATGTGGCTTAATGCCGCAGTTGAAACCTACAAAGCGCCTGGTCACCATAAGTGACCATTTGGCCTTCCACTGGATGTTGTTTAAATGATTATTCCTAGTCAGCTTACAATCCAGGAGCAGACCTAAGTATTTAACTGACTTAGAGATTGCAAGCTGAGTTCCTCCCAGATTCAGATGGGAATGGGATTCCAGGCTCTGTTTCCATATGAATTACCGTCATTGATACTAAGGCCTTCCCTAAGACACCATAACAAGACACACTGTAGTCCAGCATTTAATCTATCAGCTACAATGTTGCAGTATTTGTCAATATAGCCTTGGGCATAAATTTCAGCTTGCGTCAGGTCATCGAGAAGACCATCTACCATGAAGTTCCAAAGGAGTGGTAAAAAGTATACCTCCTTGTGGACAACCCCTGCTGAGATTAATCTAAATTGTTTCATTAAGAATCTATGCCTGAATGCGCTTGGAACGCAACATACATCCACGAACGATAGGACGGGCACCACGCTTACACACCCTACGCACCATGGCACTGAAAGATGTCTTATCAAATGTGCCTTTAATGTCCAAGAAGGCACATAGTGCCATTTCCTTAGCATCCAGGCTATCCTCGACTCTATCCAGCAGATGATACAGAGCAATCTCACAGGATTTTCCTGGCCGATTGGCATGTTGTTTACAATGAAGAGAGGCGTACCTTAAAGTACCCATTTTCTTAGGTGTTTTCCACCAGTCTTTCAAGAGTCTTCAACAGAAACAATCAAAGACTGATGGGGCGAAAGGATTTCGGGTTGGAGAAGTTTGAGCCACCTCTTTTTGGAATAAAATCAACTCTGTTCAGACAGCATGCCTGTGGGACATACCCATAAACTAGGCTTCCTCTAAAGAGTTTGCATAAGTGGATGTGAAGGCATTCTTTCCCCCATATTGATATCTGTTTCACTGTTGGTGAATTTGTTATACTTAACCCAGGTGCTGATCATTAAACAAAATGTTTATGTTTCTCTCCACCTAAATAACAGTAGGTCTATAGCTGGCCCCACACTGAGGGAGCAAACGGATGGAAGCTAGTGTTGGCAGTTTGCTTCCACAGTGTCTCCGCAGCATTTTGACTCACATGGTACAGAATCTCTTCATATCAGTTTGAGCCGTGAATGTATGACTATGAATGCCGAAGAATAAGTAAATGTATCCATATGTATTTAATGACGTACCATTCTGGCCTTTCCTCAACTAGAACTAAACGTTTATCCACATCTATCATTCTGTGTTATCACCCAACTCATCTAAACTCTCACTATTCAATTCTTCAGTAGCCATTGCACTTCACCACTTCACAATCCACAACTCAATATAACAGGCAATAGGCAGGTACAGTTGAGGCCTCGGTATGCACCTGGTGAGATTGAAATGATTCCAACATTTTAATGTTCAACAAAATAGTGAAGGTAGGCATCCGACACTGTTCCATGTGTCGTGCAGTGTTGTGAGGCTCACTAGAGCAGATGCTCCTTCAGTGTGCAAGTGACCATTTCAATGTATAGAGAGTTGGTTTCTGACAAAACTGATGGAGCAAAATTGATGCCCAACACTTGCTTTCAGCAGTTTGTTCCCTCAGTGTGCCACCAGCTATAGATGTCATACATTTGTTTTGTGTTTACATATTATTAATTTTAAAATTAGTGACTATTGTATCAATTATATCAGCACTGTACCACTAAACTTTTTTGTATGTTGTTGTTAAACATAATTCATGCAATAGGTACTAATTCAAAAGCCTTTAGTTAGTAATTAAATAATATGAAATTTACTTTTTATTATAAACTAAACAGAAATAAAATTTTCATCTTATTCTAAAGTTATATTTATTCCAAAATCGTTTTTATTATGAAAATTTCTAAAAGATATTTTGCAATATTATTTATAGAAATTTCCAAAACGTGGTTGTAAACAAAGACTGGTTTTCCAGGGCAAGCTTTGTAGTTATATATGGTATCCTTTCTCCTATTTTTTTTTATTTACACACTATGGATATTTTTCTCAGAGTCCTTTCACCTGTGCTTAATCTACACTTTGTAGCAATTGCTCATAGTCTTGAGATGTCTTGTATTTTTAATGGCAACGGTTTTTAAGAATTATTATTAATCTAAAATCATTCATATACATCTTTTTGAATATGGTGTACTTGTACAAAATGAATGAGTTGAACAACATAATTTGCAAGTAGTGAATAGAAAAATTCTTGTTTTACCGCATTGGGCGGTAACTCTTGCTCAGAAGTACCACTTTTTGATAAATTTATTTTGTTATTAGACATAATAAAAAACAAAAACGGACATCATGAATAGAATGCTAAATACATTAGGAATGAGAACTCAAGACTGGACATTTGTGTGGAAGTAATATAATAAGTAAAATAACAGTGGAAATAATATTAAGTGCTGTTTATACCCTATTCCTCAACATATGATCTTAGCACCAATTGGAGTCAGCCACATATGGATTGGCGGTTTTCAAGCGCCATTAGAAGCGAACGTGTTAGAGAAACAAATTTTGAATCGGTTGATGGAATAAAGAAGAAAATAGTAGATGTGTTCAAACAAATGACAAAAACTGATGTGCTCCACATTTTCATCTAGTGGAAAACAAGACTACATCAGTTTGTAAGTGTAAATGGCAACTATAAGGGGGCAACTATGAAGGGGGCTAGCATTAAGATTGTGATACATATAAATAAAGGTAATGTCCTTTAATAAAATTTAATAGAAACACATTGTATATTAAATTAGATATGCTGGTC
This sequence comes from Aphrophora alni, assembly GCA_963513935.1. Classification (NCBI taxonomy): domain Eukaryota; kingdom Metazoa; phylum Arthropoda; class Insecta; order Hemiptera; family Aphrophoridae; genus Aphrophora; species Aphrophora alni. Next base: position 20,096,490 of record OY740765.1, on the reverse strand, counting down.
TATTTTCTTTATCCTGTTAAGATTAACACATTCCTAATATTTATTTATATTTGTTATTATTGTTTTGCAGAAAGTTGTGTAGAAATTGCAAGTGTAAAAAAGAAGACCATGACATTATTGATGATGATAACTATTTACAGTTCGAGATTCTTCTTAATTCTAGTGGCTCTAAGGCAAAAGTAAAGCCTGCAAAAGCTGGTAATATATATTTATATAGATACAATATTCAATTCAGTTTGATTTGTATATATAGTTAATATATTAAATACTAGGTCAGAATACAGAATGATTTTGACTATGACAGTGACACTGTTCCACAGTTTTCTAGTGAAATTTTATGGGGTTTTCAAATATTGTTTATTATTTAATATGAGCCTTTTATTCCATTCACTTCAACTCTGCTCCATCATGTGACTCCAACCATACCTAATGACATCAGTTGCTACTATGGGATGTAAAATGCATATTAATTCTTTTTAACAACTTTGTAAGTCTGACAACAATAAAGGAAACATCTATTTAAAAAATACTCATCAGGGGAGCGGAATAGTTCAGTTGGCTCGCTGCAGTATAAACTAGTGAATGTCAAAGGTTGCACAATTTTGAGGCTGGTTTTAAAAAACATTGGGCTAGAGGAATGATTTTATTATTTTTGTAGTAAAACAGTTATCTAAAGTGGTGATGTTATGGATAACTGCATGCAGTGGAATAATTTTTTTCTGTATTCATACTTTTACGTCTAAACTGGAAATTTTTTCTATTGTAGAAATGTGATTTTTTTAATATGAAATATTGTGTTCTTTAAATCTTATTTTAACATTTCTTTTCATCATACTAAGTTACTTTTTATTGCTATAAATAAATTATTTGGTTTTCTGCAGTTCGTTAATTGTAAACGTTGCTACAGCTGTTTCGCCGAACACAATCGGCTTCATCAGGCACAGTACTTAATACATATACAAACATATAACACAAACAATGGATTAAAATGATCCAAGTCTTCATTAAATATGTTTAATGACTTTTTCTGTGTTGTTAGGAATAATTGTTAAAAATAGTTATTAGTATACAAATTACCTGGTTACCTGGCAAAATTAATACCTGGTAAGGTATATAAATCCACCATGTCCTAAAAAAGAGTTAGTCGTAATTGAACAGTGATAGCCAGAAGCCCTGCTCTCGGTTGACCAAGAGCATTGGTCGATGTTGAGATCGGTGTGATTTTCATTGATCAGGTGTTCTGCATAGTTTGTTTATCTACTGTTATTCTTTTGTTCCTTGAATCTTTGTGTGAAGGAACATAAAGTTTGGCCTATATATGTATATATATTATTTCAGTAATTACAGATGAGTTTGTATACTCTACTATTTGAAAACTTTTTGTTAGGAGGACTATTGTTAAGGAAATTAATTAGGTTATTTGTGGAGTGATGGGCGTCTATGTAACCGTGCTGCAGAAAATGTTTGGTTGATGGGTTTTAAACACAGCTTGGTAAACAAATGCTATAATCTTTTGCATACTCTTATTAATGTAGAAGAATTAATTTAAAAGTTACCAAGAGATCAAAACACGATAAGATGCTTCATCACTGATCAAACTCTATCTTATGTTAACAAAACCAAAATTTCAATAACTGGGATCTAGTTATGTTATTGCCAAAAACATTAAAAATAATATTTCTATTAACAAGGTGATGATAACTAAATCTGATAAAGTCTCTAGTTGTTATTATCAACAAATCCAACTACCTCACTAAATCTGTAGACTTCTTTAACTAAAATAACAACACTGTGACAGTTTAAATAAACTAAACTGGACATTGATAAAATATGTTCGGTCTATAACCTTAGCCCCAGGCGAGTTCCCAATATCCACTAACATGTGGCTTGCTGTGCTCTGTTGCCAATTCAAAATTGAAACGTTCATGTTAAACAATTAAAATATTCCATTCATTAAATTGTTCTACACCAGACACAAGGCCTTTTTGTTTCCACTTCATCAACCAGGTAATTGTCTTAATTAAAATTTAAACTAGTATTTATTAGTGGTGGGCATTAATGCTAACAACGGTCAACTTCAACACGCGTTAACGTTGAGCATGATTAACTGTTAACAAAAACCGTAACGTTAACCGCTAACAGTGATTTTATTTTATCACACAATGGAATTATTGTAATAATTGATTATAATAACTGATTATTTACAGAGGAATAAGTTTTGGAGTTATTTGTATTACTATTTACTACCATAAACTATATTCTAATATTTCCGTTACAACAATAAGTTCAAAATTTAGTATATGATCGTGGAATGTTTAACCAGAATAATAATGTAAGCACAAACCTAACCTAAATATTTACACAGTTGACAGCTTTTATCAGCTAAAACCAGTGGCGGCTTACTCATAAGGACTCTCGGACTCCGCCCCCCCCCCAATGATAATATTATTTTAATAATGTAAATACCTATATGTATTTAATTCTTTGGAGATAAATGAATTATGAATTGCCGCTATGGATTTCACCATCATTTGTAGCGGAAGTTTTACAATATAAAATATTTGACGAATGTATTCTGGAGTTCGGACGGTGGCCAGAGCGTCCCAGTTTCATTGCATTTAGTCATATGGGGCAAGCAGCAGACAGAGCTGAGGGTGCCGTGACGTCATTTACACAGCATGTAATGGGCTTCTAGGGCAGAGTCCAAAGCTGCGCGCGCAGACATCAGTCAGTGCAGCCACCATAAATAATTAGATGTTCCGCATTACTAAAAACCTTGTTTTCGATGGGCAAAATAAGTTGGCGCAACTGTTCTAAATAGTGTCTCGCCACTCACACGAGTTGTTTGTTTATGTTTTTAAGTTTAACCCTTTGTGATTGTGAATGTTAAGTGAATGATAACATGTATAAAATAAAACAGAGCCTTACGTGTATAAAATAAAACAGAGCCCTCCCATTGCCCTTAACCATCGGCCGCTACTGGCTAAAACTAAAGTTATTTACACCACACTATTTTCGTATTATACAGTCGTCGTTTTATACAGTTTTAGATTTAGTAAAAAACAAACAGTAAAATAGTAGGCTACAGCAGAAACATACGTTGATTTGTTGGTGAATAAACGTTGATGTTAATTGATTCGCTTTAATTGTTCAACTAAACTAACAGACGACTGAGAGACGTAGGTGTAGCTGGGTGCGCATGCATCGAGTGGGCCGCTGTTAGCAGTTAATGCTCTTCTTCGTCAACTGCGTTGATCGTTGACGGTTAGCTGTTACCCATTAACGGGCACAGTCCTACTGCAAATAGACCAAATTCCATCACCTTTACAAAACCGTGAAATTCTTACAATCCATCATTCAAAAAGAAGTCAAGTTTAGAGTCACAATTTAAAAAACAGCTTGGATTTAATTAACAAAATAGACAATATACCCAATCTACCCGGCCAAGAACTACTTTCATATGAGATATCTAATTTGTATACCAATGTCCCCATCAAACAAACCTTAGGATATTGATAGACAAATTTAAATAATCACAGCAAACTTAGCACAGAAGTGATAGAAGAACTGATTGATATACTATCAAGTTATCTAGCCCATAATTATTTTAAATTCAATAACAAAAAATACACAGAGACTGAAGATCTAGCCATAGGCTTTCAGGTATAATGGGTGAAATATTTCTGAATGAAATTGAAAATAAATATATTATTAATCCAACAAACCCTTTTATAGGAAAATAATATATTACCATATATGATATTTGTATTTTCAAAGGTATCGAAAGGCAAATTATTAGCAAAATGTAAACTTCATTAACAATATTTATCTATCTATCGAATTTACCTCAGGAATTCAAAATAACAATAGCCTAAACTTTCTGGACCTAACTATCACCAAAAATAATGAAAAACATACCTATAAAACCAACAGATACCAATTACATAATACACACTTCTTACCATCCATTATCGCACAAACTGGAAGCTTACAATAGTTTCATACAGAGACCTATCACCATACCGAACAACCAAAAAGATTTCGACCATAAAACATATTGCACTGTTTAATGGACATAATTCCACAAAAATAAACAAATTATTGAACAAACATAGGAAGAAAACTATCAAACCTACACCGACAAACAACAAACCCATGAAATACAATATTCAATAATATTTTCTGCAGACACAGGGCTACATAGTTGTTCATCGCTCATCAAACAACCTAAGTAATTTCTTTAACAATAGACATCCTAACAACAGCAACAAGTTTTCAAATAGTGGAGTATACAAACTCACCTGTATAGTGGTCTGCAGTAAGATAAATAGGCCAAACTTTAAGTTTTTTCACACATAGATTCAAGAGACATCTCCCCAACCACAAAAGAATAATAGCAGATAAACAAACTATACAGAACAACTGATCAATAAAAACCACACCTATATTGACAGCGATACAAATCTAGACATATTACATGATGTAAAAAAGGGAGTAAATATGCAATACAGTAGAACCCCTCTTAACCGGTCTAGTCGGGACTGACACCCGGGCCGGTTGCCCGTTTGACCGGTTAATCCGAGGCTCCCGTGAAAAATCGGTTTTCGTTCAAAGAAAGCTTATTTAATTAGGTAGCACTAAAAATTATGCAATAAAGATGTTATTGCAACTCATTTTATTGTACATAAATGTATCGTATATATTATGTTATGTATATTATACATCAAACATGAAAAAATTAAACACTACAAAGCTTTTTTACAGATTCCCCCCTGTCAAGTCTTTTGACATATTTAACCAACAAACGAAACCAACACAAACTTCCAAGAAAAAGAAATGTTATATTTTCCATAATGTAGGCTATACTAAATTGATTCGGGGAAAGCGGCCCATCAAACGTTTTTGTCTGTGTATGTCTGCTATACCGACGGGTGCCAATGCCGCGGTGTTTTTATGCTGCCGACAATGGGATACGCTATCGCCAAAGTCGTTTGACTCGCCGCGGCTTTGGTGGCGCCGACAATGCGATACCGATATCGACAAAGTCGTTTGACTCGCCGCTGCTTTGGTGCCGCCGCGGTGTTTTTACGTCGCCGACAATGGGATACCGCTATCGACAAAGTCGTTTGATATCGCCGCCACTTTGGTACCGCGGTGTTTTTACTCTTCCAACATTGGGATACCGCTATCTACAAAGTCGTTTGATATCGCCGCCGCTTTGGTGTTTCAATTACAATTAATTTATTTTCGGAAACTCTCATCCAACCAGTACACTACGATATAGGCCGGTTAATCCGAGGCTGGTTAACAGAGGTTCTACTGTATATGTATATGAGTGATTTAGTAGTGAAAATCGTATGGTACATACCTACTATTGTGACCATTAGATCATCCTTTCCATCTATAAACCCATTTAAATTATAAAAAACCACTATTTCTGTAAAAAAGTATGAATTTTTGGCCATGTGAGGTTAAGGCAACTGTCTACATTAAAACATAATTACGACAACATTAGTCAATATATTGAATCTAGATGTGCCGAAAAGAACAGAACTACTATTTCGAAACAGTTCTTTTACCAGAACTGTTTTTTAAAAGAACAGCTCCGTAAAAACTATCATTCCGCAGAGGCAAGCCATGATCATTGCTGCACCCACAACTCATTGGCTATGCTCCATGTTTTATGACTCATAAGTCATAACTAACAATTAAGACTAGGCTGGTTAGTTTCCCCTTCTTACCCTTTTGTCGTATTTAACGTCATATTTTATTGCTCTAAAACACATTGTATATTTTTTGTTCACTAGTTCCATGTTTCATCATCTTTAGACTTTAGTCTTTATTTGGACAATTGGTGAAACTGAATCTCACATCACTCGATGAGACCTAGTAAATATGTAGTTACCTTACTAGACCTTCATCCATTTACTAGTGCTGCTTAGGTCAAAATATATATATTCACTACTAAATTGCAACGACATCTATACTGCATATTTACCAAAAAGGGAATTTCAATTAATATATTAGAAGAATTTCATATTTACATAAAATACAAGAGTAACTCAAACAGCAACATGTTCAATGAGAAATTGAATTTTTCATTGAACCCTATCTACAACACAATAGCCAGAATAAAATAAAAACAAATGTTTACTCGGACCGACTTTGAACCTTCAGTACGATAAACTAAACGTCATAAATACCTATCTAGTCTTATAGCGGTAACATGATAGGTCGGACAAGTTATCCATGTGGCCGCAGACAATTTCATCAAACATATTTAATGAAGAACTCTACTTAGATCATTTATAATTTCTAGTGTTTGTGTTGAGTTTGTATATGTGTTAAGTACTGTGCCTGAAGAAGCCGACTGTGTTCGGCAAAACAGCTGTAGCAATCTCTACAACTAACAACTGCAGACAACCAAATAAGTCCTATATAACTGACCAGTCCAAAGACAAACAATAAGTTACTTATTGGTCAAATTTATTGAGTTTATTGCAATAAATAAAGAATGGAAGAAAATAGTGTCTTTGAAGATTTATGCCAAATTAAAAAGTATAAAATTCAGTGGAACTCCAATTATCCGAATTGATTTTGAGCGAAATAATAAAACATTTAAAATCAAGAAAATAACAGCGAGAGCGTGAGCTGGCGGGGTAGAGAGGTGCGGCACTGCTCGTGCTCTTGTTATGATTTTGAAGCAATGAGTCATCACTTCCTCTTTCCCTCATCCACGCATCACCACTGTTCTGTCCAGTTCAGTTTGCCCTCGCATAGAGTTCTACTGTACATAACCAGAATTTAGTGTCTTGTTCTAGTATATTAATCGTTCGAAATGGGTGCGAAACATAAATGTGTTATCCTTTCACTAAAAGATAAAGTGGAAATTATAAATCAGTTGAATACAGACGTGCCTGGCAACGCACTTTACTCTAGATGTTCAAGTAAAATACACATGTAACAACTGTATGTTTGTACAAAGAACTATTTAATTTATTTCTTTTCATTTAATTACTTACCCATTACTTTTCATTCATTATATTTACATATATGTATGTAGCAATGTTAATAAAGGTCGTTTTTCAATATATGATGTATATACGTACCTTTTTTGCTTGAATCCCGAGCTATATCCATTTACCCGAATCGGGTCTGGTCCCAATTAATTTGGGTAATTGGAGTTCTACTGTATATGAATAATTGAACAAAGCTCTAATGTAGTTTATAAAATTGTTAGAAATTATATTTTATAATAATTATTTTGAACAATATGCAGGCTAAATCTATTTTACAAATTTGATACTCTCTCTCATTACCTATGTTTATCTTTTCCCAGTTTTGGATTTGAAGTTGAAAAAAGAAGATGTGAACCTTGTTACTGGAAGTTTCAAAGGAATCAAAGACAACAATAAAGGAATTGTTTTTGATTGGATTCCACCTGATGTCCCCAAAGATTTGGTATGTTTAAAATACAATTTTAAAATTTGATGACTTGTTTTATTCCTTCTTGTGTATCTTTTATATCTTTATCTTCTTCCATATCTTTTTTTATTCTATTATTTTTCAAAGATATATATTATTTTGGCGATAAATCCCAAGTTTAAATTTTTTGACAAATAATCTATAGATGATAAAAAGGCTATATTTTAGCAAAATTTGATCAAATTCGTTTAAGTTTTGGCCTGATGTCAACTATCTTCAAATTTTGTTATTGAAAAAATGATAAAAACCAATTGAAATATGGCCAAAATGTGCCCACAGACCAAATTTGATAATAATCGGTCCATTCGTATGGGCTGTATAATATTCACAAAAAACAGATGACAGATATCCTCTAAAACTACTCTTTTAAACTGAATATATCAACGATAAACTAAAAATTTTACTTATGAAATAATTTTCTCTATACTACACATATAGGTAAAATTCTTATAGTAGGGCCCACCGTGTTATAATATCTCTGATATTATTAAAGATACAAAATACTTCAAATGAGTACCAGGATTTATTATTTGATCCAAATAAAATTGTGCTTAACAATTTATAAGAAATTTTTATTTTTATTTAAAATTTATTTAAATACTAAACTTTAAATATTTTTTGAAAGATATCGATTTAAGTGGTCTAAATAAATACAAAGTTTCAAATAATGTAGGCTATGCCTGTAAAAGCTTTCTTTGCCGTCTATTTTAATAAAAGGTGTACTTTTCATATTACCTGCGTAAACAAATATTGTTATAACTTTGGAACTAATGAATTAATTGAACTAAGTCTAAAATATGACGAGATATCATACCTACATAGGAAGGGAAACGAAATGAAAATCGGATCAGCAGTTCTCGAGTTATAAGCTTTAAAACTTATGAACTGTCAATTAGACGATGCATTTTATATAAGTAGAGCTGTAAACATGAAAAAACCTATTTGTCTGTCTCTACTTCCGGAGTATAACATTCTAAATTATGATAATATGGGTTAGGGTATAATAGGGCACATAGCCTATTAGTTTAGATTTTGTATGGATAGGAGACACAGGCATACCTTGGAAATCGGTCCTTGGTATTACCTAGTAGTACACAAATACGAAAACGCACATTAAAACACTAAAATTCTGAAATATTTCGTAAACACTGTTCATCTTCTTAATCAGTAGAGAGTATAAAAAGAAGACTGAATTGGTGTAATCTAGGATGGATCTGTGTTGAACGTTGAACCACAAACAAATGTTTTTTTTAAAGCCTGTTGGGAGAGGGAAAAGGATAAAGTATGATTTATCTAAGATTAAGGTTAGAGGGTTCTCTAGATTTTTTGACCCCATTGATGAGACAGTTCCCATCTTCTTAGTTCTGAAGGGTTACATTCTGGAGGAAGTGATTTTATAATTTTTGTCATGAAGCAGTAATCAAAAGTGACAACATTGTGGATTACTGCATGTTGTGCAGTTGGTTTCTCTATATCCATTATTTTTACATCATGTCTGTGGCAATTCATTCTGGTGTTTAGGTTGTCTGTGGTTAGACCAATATATTGAGCTGAACAAAACCTGCACTGTAGTTGGTAGATAATATTTTTCGTTCTACTTGTGTGATGACCTTTAATTTTATACTTTTTTTTTGCAGGCAGTTGAATATATGCAACAGTTACCACCAGATAAGATGCCCATCACTGGAAGTACAGGAGCACATCACAGACGTCAACAGCTTGAATACCAAATACCTTTGCAAGATCTTACACCTAATGTTTGTCATGACCTATCTGCATCTGAAATCAAGGAGTAAGTACACATATTTCTTTCCTGATATTGCTCATTACTATGCAGAGTTTTTTCAAAAATATTTGTCAAAAAAAAGCTAGTTTTCTTTATTAATTTACCCTAATTATTATCAATACTAGGGCTGACCCAATATCGGATACTTGGTATTGAAAATAGTTTCCAAGAGTGATTTTTCAGTTCAGGTCAGATAAAATAAAACAATTTGGGGTGTAGTAAAAGGGGAACAGACAAACTTGCTAATAAATTTAGGATCAGTATTCAAAAATTATAAAATTCGGGAAAAGTTAAATTAACAACTATGAATCATGCATAAAATTTACATAACATTGGAATAATGAAAAATATTGTAGAGAAGTTATGCCTTCTCCATAAAAATTGATGGGATAGTTGTATTGTATTGATCTATAAGGAGTGATTCTTACTAAATAACATGAGGGTGGTAATTTCGCTGTAGTTCGAACTTGTGAACTGTTAAAGTTTGACAAAGTTCGAGCCTTGTTACTAGCATTGAATATTTCATGTATTACGCTATTCTGAATATTCATTAATCTGACTGGCATAAAGTAAAGATGTTAAATAAATAACAAAATGTTTATATATTGGTAGAATAGTGTGAAACAAGTTCATGTGAAATTGAAGACAGTAAATAGCAGAGTTCAAAATAATTTGGTTTTCCTCTTTTTTATTGATGTAGAATAAGATGTTGAAATACAGTTAACCCTGATAATTCAAACTATTTGGTTTTTTGTATTAACATACTCGTATGTTCGGAATCAATGGATTTTAGTTAAAACACTAAATTATAAGATATTTTCACACAGGATTTAAGAAACTATTTTACGATTAAGAATATTTAGAGTATTTTTGTTCAATGTGTAAATGTGTTTTCAATGTTTATTTGTATTAGTTATAAAAATACTACTAACATAAATTAGTTTTGTAATACATCCTAATCATCTTAAAACCAAAGAACATCTTAATATGTTTTTGAAATGTTTTGATTGGACAAATTTGAAATCTAAATTTTGGTTCGTATTGTAAAAAATTTCTGATTAGCAAGATTCAGATTAATTCAAATGTAATATTTACCTTTTTTAATTCCGTCAACGTGACTTAATTTTAGAGAGCAGAAAAGCTAAGCTAGTTGGTATTTCCTTTATACAATAGTATTATACAAATTAACACGTTCACTACCAGCTGACGCATATATGCGGCGGCCGGGTCACTCCCACAGCCCACGAAAAAATTCATGAACTTCCCTGTAGACGGGTCAAAATGGTTGTGACCTTCGCCACAGACTGAGGTAATGCTGTATGTCAGTGTTGCCAACTGTCCAGTGACGTCAGCGATAGTCCTAGCTACAGACCAAGCGCCGCATATATGTGGCGGACTATCCTGTAGACCGTGCCTAAGCGATCTAACCTTTAAAATAGACCGTTGCGAAGAAATTTCTCATTTACTATGAAGAAACCAATGCCGCAGATCTGCGGCGGCAGTCTATTTTAATGAGCCCAGCCGCCGCAGATCTGCGGCGTTGGGCTAGGAGTAGGACACGCCCGCCGCAAAATTGAGGCGGCAGTCTGTGGTTACGATTTTTTTTTAACATTGTGGTAGCGAACGTGTTAATGTTCTTTGTATTATATTTATATATTTACTCAATGGCAGCTCGTGGCCGAAATTTTGGGGGAGGGGTGCCAAAATTAATGCTCTTGCTCTCTCTCTCTCTCTCTCTCTCTCTCTCTCTCTCTCTCTCTCTCTCTCTCTCTCTCTCTTTCTCTCTCTATATATATATATATATATATATATATATATATATATATATATATATAAACAAATTTTAACTATATATTTTCAAACAATGTAAACATACGAGGGCTATCCAGAAAGTAACTCACATTTCAGTACGACTTTGCTAGTAGTGCTGGGAGCATTACTGTTTTGTTGTGAGAGCTTCCTCCACTCAGTGCCCATGCAGCTGTGGCAGTTTGAGGTTCATTTTGCTTCTGCCCTGTTTCTAGTAATTTTTTTCAATATATGCTGCAATCAAAAACCCTAGTGCTTGTGAAGTACGGTCAGTTATAATATTTTTGTTAGCAAAAAACACTAAACCTATTGAAATTTATCGCTAACTTTGTGAAGTCTATGTTAAAGAGGTGATGACTGAAAGCGGAGTGAGGTGTTGGTGTATAACGTTTAAAGATGGCCGCACAAACGTTCACGAGGAAGACCGGTGGTCAACCAAATATTGTGACAGATGAACTGGTTGGGAAAATCAATGACCAAATATTAGTGAAAATCGCCGGTTCACGATAATAGAGCTGTTGTTTGTGTTTCTTCAAATTTTACAAGCCTATTCCATGAAGTTGTGACCCAGAAATTAGGCTACCATAAGTTTTGTGCCATATGGGTTCCCACAATTTTATCAGAGGAGCACAAAACAGATGGTAGCAACGCTAAACTTCCTTGAAGTCTACGACAAAGACGCTGATTCCTTTCTTGATCGCATAGTGACTGGGAACAAGACATGGGTTAAACATGTGACTTGTGAAACAAAAAGACTGTCCATGCAGTGAGGACACACCTGTTCCCAAGGACCCCAAGAAAGTGCTTACATACTTTTTCAATGAGAAAAATCATGGCTACTGTTTTTTGGGATAGGGAAAGTGTACTGCTAGTCGACTTTTTGGAACGTGGTTCGACAATAAACTCCGAAAAATATTGTGAAACATTAATAAAGTTATGTAGACCAATACAAAACAAACAAGGGAAACTCAGTGCAAACAAAAGTCATGCTGTTTCAAGACAATGCCTGCCTGCACTCGAGCCATTACACTCAGGAACTCATACAGGGCTTTAATTAAGTGATTTTGAACATTCTCCATACAGCCCCGATCTTACACTAAGTGACTTCCATTTATTTCCGCACATGAAGACCTGGCTAGCTACGCAGCACTTTGAAGATGATGTAGAACTTCAAGCTGACATCAATGAATGGTTGAAGTCACAGGCAGGAAGTTTTTATGACATTGGAATTTGTAAACTTGTTCATCGGGTATGATAAGTGGCTCAATTTGAATGGTGACTATGTAAAATAGTAGTGTATGAGTGTAGGTTTAAAAGTTATATATTAAAAATGTTTTACTTTCACTTGCTGTTTATAAATTCCATAATGTGAGTTACTTTATGAATATCCCTGATATATTATAACAAAAACTACACACACACATGCACACTTGTAGCTCTTTGTAGAATTAACTCCCTATTTCTTTAACTCTTGATGCTGCTTCTTGATAGAAAATAGAAGCACTTAATCACTTTATGAAAAACAGCTGTTACAAATATTCTGCAGTTTACAAATATACTCTCCTTAGCTTATCCTAACTTGAAACCACAATGCAATATATCAAGTTAGTGACTGCCTATATCTTTGTGCAATTAAATTGGCTCTCTGTTCTTCTCTTTCTTACTATTATTTTCCGCTTATTAATATTTGTAACATTTTATTTATAATAATAGTAGCATCCAGTGTGATCTTCAATAGTGCATTAATTTGGCCTTTAAATATTTTCCATCTAGTACAAACAAAGAAAATATGCTCTGTGAAATCAACAAGCCCACAATACCAACAATTTGGGGTGTCTTTCAACTTGAATCTGTGGGTATACTAATTGAACCATGTCCTGTTAACTCTTGTGTAAGATGATAGTACACCTCTCCATGTTTTTTCTTTATCCAATCCCTCAGCTCTAGGATGAATTTTCTCATCCAGCTTCCTATATCGGCAGGTTCTTCCCATCTGGCCTGCCACTTATCCAGCATTCTAATTCTCATATGACTGTTAGGATCTTCTGTCTCATACAACGGAACCCTTTTCTCTACCAGAAGATCAGTAGGAGGTGTGACTGCTAATATCAGAATTATTCGGTGTTGTTCTGTATCCACTACATATTCTAAGCATTATTTTTCTTTTATCTTCTTTAAAATAATTTTGTATTTTTTAATCCCTAGAACTTCATACCAAGTTTGTTCTGCATATAAAATTATTGAGAACATTGCCATAATTTGCGCACATCTCTTACTTTCCTTCGTACTGCTTATTTTAGAAATGATAGTTTCAAAGTTTTTATTACCTTTTCTGCCTTAACTACTATTTTTCCTTTCATAACCAACTCTTGATCTATTCCAGTTTGATAAACCATTCCCATATTATGTAAAATATAACCAAAGTATTATTAATTATTAACACTCAAGTTGTTTTCCATAGGCTGAAAGACTACCTTGAAAACTTACGCAACAATGTTGTTGGACAAGGACGCATTCAGAAGATTGGCCTAGTAAGTTTTTTTCCTGAATAACCAGTTAAGATATTGAGTATTATTTAAATAAAAGTCTTTTTAGCAGATGCATTTTTGGTAATGACATAAATATACATCATGTAGTACTAAAGTGACCCATATTTAATGTAATATGACAGTCTAAATGTGGATGAATGTTTGTATTATTTTTTCACACAAAAATAGTATATGGAAAGTAGTGTGATAGCATACTATCAAAATTAAAATATCTATAAATACATGCGTAAGGGCTGAAAAATGAGTGAAAATTAATTTCAATGTCGCATATGCGAGGTAATTAATTGGAAACTCAAAAATTGCAGCAACTAAAGTCAAGTGAGAAGTCTACGCCCTGTACTGGGAAGCGACTAGGATAGCTCAATGGTAGAGCATTGGCGCGTAAAGCCAAAGGACCTGGGTTCGATTCCCGGTCTAGGTCGTATATTTTTCACTTGAAATATTATTGTAAATTCAATATTTGCTAATAAAAAACGTATAAGCGGAAAAATCAAATAATTAAAATATCTATAAATACATGCGTAAGGACTGAAAAATGAGTGAAAATTAATTTCAATGTCGCATATGCGAGGTAATTAATTGGAAACTCAAAAATTGCAGCAACTAAAGTCAAGTGAGAAGTCTACGCCCTGTACTGGGAAGCAACTAGGATAGCTCAATGGTAGAGCATTGGCGCGTAAAGCCAAAGGACCTGGGTTCGATTCCCGGTCTAGGCCGTATATTTTTCACTTGAAATATTATTGTAAATTCATTTAGAAGCATGCTGCATTCAATTTTTTAGTTAGTGCGTTTAAATGTGTTTTCCAATTTAAATGGTGATAAATGTTTACTCCTAAAAATCCAGTTTCAGGTTTTTCCATCAAAACTCTATACTTAATAAATCCGTCCTTGGTAATCTTTTAAATTGAATAATGTTTGTTTTAGCAATATTCAATTGTAACCCATTTTACAAAAAGCCAATCTTCCAGCCAATTAAACAAGTTTTTACTTTCTGCTTTAATTGTTCCTCCAGCTGAGGTCCGTGACCCATCCAGAGAAATTAACACATCATTGATAAAGTGTGTCATAGTGAAATAAATACTATGTATGGCCTTTTCTGAATAAAATAGGAAATATTAAATTATGTTGGCTTATATGAAAATTGATTTGGTTATTTTGTAAATAATAAAAATACTTTTTACAAAACAAACAAAAAAGTAATAATAAATAATATAGCCTATATCTGTACATTTTCCTTTGAAATTCTATTATTTCTAAAATTATAGAATTATGTGGATATATTTTCACTTAAAACCGCTTTCCTGAGTTCCCCCTAAATAACTTATAATTTTAAGTTTCTTGAAAATTTTCCCTTGCTATATATATATATATATATATATATATAATTTAGCAATCAATCCTATGAATGTTTCTGGTATTATACCAGTAGGAAACTTATTCCATTGTGTAGGCCCAACAGGTTAGTCGCCAATGAAATGAAACAAAACTATACTCACATTCGTAGACTTATTTCAAGGTTCATGACTGTTTATCTTTTGGTTCTCCTTTCTTTAAATCGCATTTACATTTGTGTAATATCATTTAGCAGTCTATGAAATTAAACAAAAAGCACAATAACTTAACTAGTGCATCAGAAATTTCCTTTTGCAGATCAACACTCATGATTGTATTCCCCAGAACTACACAGTTTTTATTCTAAGTCATATGTAACAATGTCTTTACCATTCCCATCTTTTTTCTATGTATATTTTAGTTAATGTATTTATATGTTAATAGTTCTGATTTATAATGTTTCAGATTCCAAATCAGTATGTACAGAACAGTATCCCATGCAGTAGTAAACAACAAGCGATGTTTTCCAATAAATTAGCAAGTTCAATAAATCGAAACACTACTCCAAAACCTTTTGTCTCTGCTGTTTTTGAAAGTAGTTCTAATTTGGAAAATGAATTTCCTCCACCGCCATTGGACTTACTTAACATGCCTTCGAGTGATTTGAAAACTCCAAGTGAATTCTTGAGAGACAAAAGCCCACTTCGAAATCCTTCACTACAACATTTCAATACCTCTTCGCATCAGTTAAAAGATCCAAGTAATATTTTAACAGATGATATTTCCAAATCGCCCATAAATCTAGACAAAAGATTTGCACCAACATCGATACTGAACTTTCAAAATAATAATCAGATTATGTCAAACTCCCAACAGGACACAAAAAGTGATCCAGCTGCACTTGTCTCTAATCTTAACAATATGCTTCACGATAAGTTGAATACTGTCAACAATGAGAAGTATGGATTAAACAACAATGCAACATCAAAACCATTAGATGTTAGTTTAGTCCAAAATATATTGCCTTATCAGATCTCTAACTCTGACAAAAATCCAGTTATTTCACAACCACAAAATAGTCATATACTACACCCCTCGCTCCGTCATTCCGAAGATTCATCATCTTCATATTCTCTTTTAAATTCCAAGAATTCTCCATTGCAAGATGGATCAATACAGAAAAATAGTAATATATCTAATTTTGTTCAACATTCAAATCCTATAAAAAATCAAGACCCTCTGTTATCACATTCTATATGTAGCCAACCTCAAGAACATACTTTTATTCATCAACCTGGGTTTGAGAGTGCACCTCAAAACTATAGACAAGTTCCGGATCAACTTTATAAAATAGATGAATCTGTTGGTTTGTTATCTCTAAACCATCCAGATCAGTTCTTGAACAAAGCTGTAAAAGCAACTCCTCCTGTTGTGAAATTATTGAATTGTTTAAGTTGTCATGAAATAATAAAAATAGGACAAGTCGCTGTATTAGCTGAACGAGCTGGAAACAGTGTTGTATGGCATCCACAATGTTTTGTTTGTCATACTTGTAAGGTAAGGCTAATTTCTCTTTACTAAGCTAAATAGATAATTCAGTTGAGTCCCGATAATCCGAAAGTCTGCTTAATTCAAAGAAAGAAAAAACAAAGATTAAAATAAAACCATAGTGATACTAAGTATTACAGTATAAAGTATATTTCTGAAAATTACAAGAAAGTTCTAAGTTAGACAATGTACTGAACTTACATTGGTTTGAAAAATCTGTTAAATTTTGTTGTCGAAGAAAAGAATACCTCTCTTTTTTTAGAGTTTTAAAATGCTCTTGGTATTGCTGACTTACCAATGACCATAAGAGGGAATTTATGACTTCCTGCAGCATTACTATAGGCTAGAATTAATCTTTCTTTGTTAGTTTTAAAACCTAGTGCATTTTCTTCTTTAGCGGCCAGATTTTTAGTTGCCAATGAATTACAGTTAAGGCCCGTTTCATCAGCATTATATATTTGCTGTGGTGAATATCATCCTTCTTCAATCATGTCAGCAAATCTACTTTAATATTCAGTTTCAGCAGCATTATTAGACGACAGCTGTTCTCCAGTAATGGCTAGCTGACGAATGCCATGACACTTCTTTTTAAACAATCAAGCCATCGTGTGCTGGCAACAAAAGACTCATCTCTGTTAATTAATTAATTAAATCTTAAAGCTTTTTTTTTTAAATTAGGGACCCACTAATCGGGATACCTTTTCTCTCTCTTGAGAAAACCAACATTCAGAAGAGCGCTGTCAAACTTAAGTGGAGTGGTTTTCGCAGTTTGGCAGGATTTGGTACAGATACTTATTGTTGAAATGCAAAACTGTTCTATTTTTGAACGATTTTTCTTCCAGTCGGTGATTGTAAAATTCCCCTCCAAACTCAACTGCCAATTTGACGCACTTTTACCATTGTCTAACTTTTTAACAATTTAAAACTTCGTTTGTTTTTTATTGTGCACAAAGTATGTTTTCTTTTCGAAGCCATTTCACTACATTCACTGAAGTAAATAAGGACATAGTATTGTATAATAAAGTCGGACACAGTAGAATAAACATGTGGTTCAGATGATAATGCTAAACTGACACTTAACAGACGGTGTGACTGTCTGTGAGAAAGGGCCCTAATGCCAAAAATAGACTTCTTCAGTCAGCTGAATACCCCTCCTCCAGCCCACCTCTCCAACTGTTGAGCACTGTGATGTATCGTTTAATTGTTCCAGGATGTGACAACAATTTACCAATTTTAATTTTAATTATCAAACAGCTTTCATCCTTGATTACCATTATTTATTACTGTATTTCTTATTATGTCATAAAAATACACAATTTATTTAAAGTTCCAAAAAAAAATAGTCCGAAACAAAACAAACAAAAAATGAAAAACTCAAAACCGATGTTTAAACAGACATAATATGTAGATATTTATGTAATCACATGTTATGTAATTTAAGTTTATTTTAAGAATTATTTTGTTTTATCCAAAAGCGTCTGGTCCCAATCATTTCGGATTATCAGGGCTCCACTGTATAAGTATTAAAAAACTGAAAAATAAATTCGAAGAGATTCTGTTAATAATTGATTACATTAATTCAGATAACTTTATTATCTGTGTTATCACTTTCAAACAAGTTGCCCAATTGGGTGAAATTTGGTACTTAGACTTTTTTGTCCGATATGTAATTTGAATTCATTAATCAGGAAAAGTATAAATTGTTTAACTTATTATTTCAATTTATCATTATGATCCATTTTTCCCAGTAGCAGTTGTTTTTTTTTTTTTTTTAATAATTTTTACCAAATTTGGTTTGAACATTGTGTTTAATAATTGGTTAGACATGTGACTTGGCAAACAAAAATCAGTATTTAAGAAGTTTTAAATGATTCATATAATAGTAGTAGCAATTTCAAAAGTTTCTATTTTGAATATTTGATTGAACTGAATAAGTGTTTAAAAGATTTCAAATACGTTTAGATTTCATTGAAAAATTCTAAGATTTTTTTAATTACACAAAATTAAAAAATCTAAACTGGTATTAGTACTGTACACAATATAATGATGTCCTTTCCTTCTCACAGCAAAATGCAGTGAAAAGTAGTATTATTATGTTCATACAGTATTTTTTCTATGCTATTTTTGGACTCTTATAAATGAGTCAATTTCAATCACGTTTTAATTTAAAGTTTTTGTCTAATGCAGGTTTACAAATTTTAAGTTATAACAATTATATTTATCAAGCATTACTAGAAACTTAAAAACCTATACTATTAATTTAATAGATACTATTAATTTGGTGCCAAATTTTGGTTTGGAATCCCTTAATAAAAAAAATGATTTGTAAATAAAAGACGTGCCATTAAAAAAAAAAAAAGAAGTTCTACCTACGTGTGAGGGTCATCAAGAATGTAAGATCTGTTAGGAATTATCCAAATGGACTTATTGGAAGAGAACTCTCTGGAAGACTTCAAAATTGGGAACTTGGCTGTATCTTCAATAGTAAGTGTGAGCAAACAAATTGTGTATTCTAAATATTTAACACGTAAAATAGTAGAATCATTTTTTGTTTTTTTCGCAACAATATTTAGCTCGCTCTGAATTGCATTGTTTTAGAAAAAACTGAAGCAATTTTTTTTATTTTTTTTATACTATCAAAGAAGTCAGCCACTAGTCTAATAAGGCTATAAATTCATCGTAACTTTCCAGTCTAATCTACCCAAAAATTTCTCACAAAGTGTAAGATCCAGGGTATATGATGGATGTTTGATAATGTCCCATTTAAAACCATCAAGAAGCTCATGTTTTGCATCTGTGCATATTACAGAATGTGAACATGGATTGATGTAAAATAGGCTCACTCCATTGATAAAAAGTGTTTCTAAAGTGTTGAACAATAGGAATCATAATTAATTGTTTCATTATGAGACATGAACCCCTTAGTGATTTCATAGCCATTAGTTTATGTATTGAAAACTTGAATTTTTTATTGAAGATTACCAAGGATGATGCCACACTCAAAAGATTGATGTTTAGTTGCTGGAGTAAGGTTTCCACATGGTGGCTTCATACTTTATAGCTTTCCCATACAATTTTTCAATGAATTTTACACATCACTGCATGAACTTTGCAATTGACAATTTTTTTATTGTCTTGTTCTCTATAAAATAGCTAATAAAAAGCACTCCTCATGATAATACGATTATAAAACTTGCTGTAGTTCTATAGATTCATTGATGTTGATTTGTGCGAGGATGGTGCATAAATGGTTTTTACTTTTTGGCTGACCTAAACTTTTCTCAAGGTTAAAGAACGAAATTAGGGCTTCATAGTGTAGCCTACTACTGAAAGAAAATATTGATCAACACAACAATGTCTAGCTATTCGATCTAGAGATGGTGACACTTAATGACAATCTGACAACTTTTTTTTTTATGTGGATTTGGTCTAAAGTGAAAATAGGGTATATAAAAACAGCTTTTGGTATGTAAAAGCTGCATCTAAAAACGAAAAAAGATTGCCTGTACGCTTGAGGTTTATTTTATTTTGATTTAGTTATATAACTGTGTTCAATAGCATCTATATCACTTTTTTTAATTTTCTGTTTTAAGGAAGTGCTTGTGGATTTAATTTACTTTTTTCATAAAGGAAATGTCTATTGTGGCCGCCATTATGCTGATATGATGAAGATTCGTCGTTGTTTTGCTTGTGATGAGGTAAATAATTATATTTTTATATAACATTTTTTAATTGTAAATATCCGATAGTGGTAAGAACAATAAAAATTCAGTATTCATGACTCCAAGCTGATTAAGTTAATTATGTATCAAGAGAAAAGTTTAACAACTGGTTATATTTTAATGAAAATGTAAAACATTTGTCTGATTGATATGGGTTAAGTATACTTAAGATACAGCAGCATATTTGTATTTTATAATAATTGTTTGTATTCCAATTACAGGATTACAACATATAAAGTAGGATTATCTAATTTTAGTAAAGGTAGAAAGGAGTTTATGATTGACCATTGGTTATTAATTATTTTTAATATTTGAATTTCTAAAAATTTGTTTTGTTGTTTCTATTCTGTTTTTATAGCTTTTTTTTTGGTTTTCTTATGTTTTTATAAGTTATGATAAGATGAATGACTAGATTTGTTCTTGTTAAGTGGACCTCCTTCTATAGTTAATTGATGTACTAAAAAATCAGTTGAGTGAGTTTAAAGTTATAGAAACAGAACTGTTTCAGTAAAACCCTAAAACATAAGTAATACTGTAAATAAATTAAATATTACTCGATAAAACAAAAAAAATTATTCTTGTTTTCAGCTAATATTTGTTAATGAGTACACAATTGCAGAGGGACAAGCTTTCCATGTACGTCATTTCTGCTGCTTTGAATGTGATATTGAACTCAGTGGCAAACAATATATACCTCATAATGATCATCCTGTATGCTTGGACTGTTACTACAATAAGTATGGCAAGGTATTGATTGTCTTGACTTATCAATAGTTAAAATAGTTTAAATTAGTGCAATATTCTTGATTGTTCAAGTTAATGTGTTAAGTCATTAAGGATCAATTTAATTAGCATGGAATGTTATTAGTAATACAAATTAAAATATATACAGTATCATATGGATTATAATACTATTTTTATTTTCATACACTTTAATAATGTTTTAATTGTTCACCCATCAGAAACTCGTCACAAACTTTGACTTAATATATTTTAAAATAAAGTGGCATTTTAAAATACAAAGTCTATAGCAGATCAACTTCTCATCTACATGTTTCGTCATATACAAATGGCGTCATCATGCTGTCATATATATATAAACAATATGTTAAAATCAGCAGACTAGACATGTGGCCTCTGTCTGACAACAGAACTTTAAATATTATGACGAGTACTGTGTACTATAATTATAATTTGATGAGTGTTTTTATACATACAACAACCTGATGGTGCCATTTGTATATGGCGAAACATGTAGATGAGTAGTGTTGAGAAGTTTATCGGCTATAGACTTTGTATTTCAAAATGCCAATTAATAAAGCAGTTCCGTGGTCATTAGAAAATATTTAAAATAAATGAGAACAATACCCCAAAGTTAGCTCACATGCTGAGTAGAACTTTACCCCCAAACTTCCTTCTCTTTTTGAGATTGAATTGAATATAAAATAAGTAGAGCACATCATAGTAGGATAAACAGGTGTTCCAACCTATATAATAAGCAAAACAAATAATAAATACTGCACGTTTTTGAAAATAAAATATCTCCATAGGAAAAACATTCGTGAAGATAGTACATTTATACATTACATAACAAAAAACTAAATGTGGATTTGTTTATGTTACTGTAACTAATAAAATAGGTCTAAATATTCCTACTTGTCGGGGACATACAAATACTGTTTAGTGAATATTATTGGTAAAGCAAGTCAATAATGAAGAACAGTATGCAAGTGACTGTGCTTTTGGGCCAGTGGTGTCTATGATCCTTAATGGGTTAACATAAATTAATTATAAATACATCGGATATCAGATCTCTGAAATAAATAAATTTCTTACATTCCATTGTGCCAAGATACTACTTGTAGCAATAATCAAAAATACAACCATACTGTTTTTATAGAAGAACGTCAAAATAAAATATTTTGAGAAGTGGGAGAGTCTCAAGATTTTTAAAAAGAGTATAAAATATCAGCATTTCTTAATTTAAAAAAAATATATAGTGTTTAAACAGTATGTGTTAAATGGCTAACTGATTTTATAATATTCCTTAGAATTTATTAGAGGTATCTATATATACAGTAGAGTCCCGCAAACTCATCGTAATGTGAACTGGAAGTGTGCCGAGTTTGTGAAATGCCAGGTTATCGGGAATAAGGGCAAAAAATAAATTGTAATTGAAACACCAAAACGGCGGCGATATCAAACGACTTTTTTGATACCAGTATCCCATTGTCGGCGGTTTAAAAACACCGCGGCACCAAAGCGGCGAGTCAAACGACTTTGTCGATAGCGGTATCCCATTGTCGGCGGCGTAAATACACCGCAGCATTGGCATCCGTCGGTATAGCAGACATACACCTGCAAATACGTTTGATGGGCCGCTTTTTTTCCACGAATCAAATTAGTATACATTATGAAAAATATAACAATTCTTTTCAGTTTTCTTTGACTGGTTATGATCTACGCACAGTATATACAGTAAATAAAAATGAGCGAGTTACGAAAACGGAAGCGTGTGTTGGTTTCGTTTGAGACGCGGTTAAATGTGTTAAAAATACTTGACAGAGGGGAATCTGTAAAAAAGATTTGTGACGAGTTTAACGTGGGAAAAGTACCATCAACGATTCGAGCGATCGAAGTTAATGCCCGCTTTGGGATCTGCCGAACTTTTACGAACATCACTGTTTTTAGCAATATTTTTTTTTCCCGTCAGGGTCGCTGAGTAATCCGGACTGCCGGGTTATCGAGTGCCGAGTTTACGAGATTCTACTGTAGAATTAAAATGACTTACATGTTTGGTGTCTATATGGCATCTGAAGCCTGGACTAATGGGGTAATAAGTATTTTTATGTTAAACTAGAGTATCAAACATGTAAGTTTATCAACATGTCAACAGCAATCGTTGACTAGTGTACAAATAATTTAAAAGAGCTGATAGTCAGTTTTAGTGTCACTAAATGATACTAGGCTGTGGTTCCACTTTTTAAATTTAACGAATGTTGCTTGTCTAACACTTTATTTTTAATTTGTATAATACATTGTGTTTGAAATGAAATAAACCAAGAATCAAATATATTTTGTATGAATAGGAGATAGGAAAACTCACAATAAAACACAAAAGTTCTGAAATATTTTGTAAAAACTGTTCAATTTCTCAATCAGTAGAGAGTATTAGAAAACTAAATTGTTGTAATATAGTTGCAGAGGATGGATCTGTGTTGACTGTTGAACCACAGACGATTGATTTAAAATTATATTAATATTTAGTTCACCCCAATCTTCCGGATCCCAACACATTTAATCTTTCCCACAGTTCTTTTCCATACAATAGGCCAAGATGTAAAATACATCTTACCTCCAACAAGTTCTATAGTTCCTCCAGTAAAAAATAATGTATAATTAAAGGTCATCACATATGTACTTCAAAAAATGTTATCTACCAACTACAGTACAGGTTTTGCCCAGCTCTATATATTGGTCTAACCACAAACAACTAAACATCAGTATGAATGGCCACAGACATGATTTAAAAATCATGGATATAGAGAAACCAACTGCACAATCCACAACATTGCCACTTTTGATGATTGCTTCACAGCAAAAATTATAAAACCACTCCCTCCAAAATTTATCCCTCAAAACTAAGAAGATGGGAACTGTCTCATCAATAGGTCACAAAATCTAGAGAACCTTCTAACCTTAATCTTAGATAATTCATCCTTTATCTTTAAGTATAACCACAAACATTTTATTTGAGGGGCTACTTATGTATTCTACTTGGCAGTTATCGCCTATCACAGTTATATTTTAGATGTATTATTAGCAGCCTCAAAATTCCTAAATAACCATTTTTAACAAAACCACTTTATGAAAAAATAATCGCTGAGAACATTCATACATTTTTGGAAGATATTTGATTAACACATTGAGTGCGGCTGGGACGCCGGCGGGGCGGGCCTGCCGTGCGTGCCCTACTGCCGCGACGCTGGCGGGGCAGACAGAAGCATTGTTTTCCATTGCTCAGTGTGGCCTAGCCATTTGTGATAGAAGGGTCGAGTTTGCCCGCATTTTAAGGTTATCCCTTGTGTTTGTTTACAACTTGCTTCGTTTGTGGATCGGAGGCTCGGCGTTCGTTTGTGGTGACTGATACCTTTACGTCGCGCTTACAGAGAATCGCGGCTGGTGACGAGTGTGTTTTATTGATATTTATTTTGTGTTTTTTAGTTATTTTACTTTCAATATCCCTTGTGTTTGTTTACGACTTCATCGTTTGTGTATCGTGGGCTCAGCGTTCGTTTGTGGTGACCGATACCTTTACATCGCGCTTACAGGGTTCGCGATCGGTGACGAGTGTTTTATTGATATTTATTTTGTGTTTTTTAGTTATTTTACTTTCAATATCCCTTGTGTTTGTTTACGACTTCCTTCGTTTGTGGATCTTGGGCTCGTCGTTCGTTTGTGGTGACCGATACCTTTACGTCGTGGCCAAGACATCGGTGATGGGCAATGGTGGACGTGGTATGATGCGGCCAGGACGCCGGCGGGGCATGACTTCAAAGTCCTGGATTTGAAGGAAGTCGAGCTGGAATTGAGTTTTAAACCCTAAAACTGAACTTCTACATTAGAAAGTTAAGGTTTGGTGATAAAAAAATTTTTTAGTATTATCCAACCCTAATGGTCATTTTTACAGCAGTGAATGTGTTAAAATACACTTTGTGGTCAGGTTGATCCAAAATGGATGAATCTACTTTTTTGTAATCACAACGTATGTGATATCTATATATAATGAGAATATAAATAATTTTTTATTAAATAGGGTATTTATTTTTGTTATATTGTTTTCTGTTTTGGTATTAACTTTCTTTGTAGAAATGTAAATATTTTCATTATAAATCCTATAATTATTACCTCTTGTTTTAGAATTGCCATACTTGCAAGCAAGTAATACCTGCTACCGAGAAAGGAATTTGTTGGAAACATTTGTATTGGCATGCTCGTGATTGCTGTTTTTGTTGTTTTCAATGTATGAAATCTCTTTTAGGTTTAAGATTTGTTATTGAAAATGACCAACCATTTTGTAACAAGAATTGTGTCTTACAATGTACATCTTTGAAACCAATTGTTTAGCGAAGCATAAATATTGTTAAAAATATAGTATTTTATATTTTACCATATACTAGATATTTTTATTAAAGGGGAAAATGACATTATTGAATATGTATAATTTATAGCTCAATATATGTATATGCAAAAAGTGAAGAAAAACTTATATATACGAATAAAATTGTAATAAAAATTTTTATACTCAATAAAAAAATATGATCTATAGTTGTATTAATCAATAGCTACCCTTATTGTTGGTATTAACAAAGCTGTGCCAGCTGTGTGTATATATGTATGTATGCTAAACCATATACAAGCCTGTTTTAAAATGTTTAACAATTGAAAACAAGACATAATAACAATCATCATATTCAACATTTCCGCTTCAGGATCGTCTGGCACAACCTCTTCCATTCTCGACGATATCTCCACATAATAATATGCTACTTCTTTACCAGCGTCCATCTACTCCCTTGACCTGCATATCCTCCTACACTTTAAACTTCAATCTTGTCCGTAGCCTTTTCATAGGGTCTTCTTCCCTTTTATATTCTCTCTAGTAATCTATTAAACATTTTGATTTCCTCCATCCTCATTACATGTCCAAAGCATTGCAAATGTTTACTCTTGATTGCCAAATTTATTTCAACAATCACATTTATGAAGTCTCAAATATTTCAACTTTTACTTGGTTTAGTTCCATGACATCGAAAAAACAGATATTTGAAATCATGTAAAGTTAAAAAGAGCCTTTAATACAACCAGATAATAAGCAACTCTGGGCAAGCTAAAGACACAAAACAATTTTGAGGTATACAAAAGTCAGAATGTCTGTGAATATTAGCAATAACGAATGGGTAGCTTATTTAAAAAAAATCTTCATAGGATGTTTTTTATGCTGAACTGTACATTGTAAGCAATTATTTTGTGACAGGGAATTCGATCAACAAGAATTGCAGGCAGCTTTAGCAAAGTTAAAAAAAAACAGGAAGCCCCCAGGCTTTGACAGAGTGTGATATGATTTTTCAAAAGTGATTCTAGGCTATTAATTTCTAAATTATTGACTACTTTTAATAAAATTATAAAGAAGGGCACGTTCAAGAAAGTTTCAAGATATCTGTATTTTTTCCATTGCACAAAAAAAAGGATGTTAATTGCACAACAAAATTACAGAGGGCTGTCATTTATAGATTGTATAGCAAAAATATTACTAGTTTATTACACAGTCAATTAAAGAATTAATTGGATACAAGAGCGGCAGATAATCAGTAAATTTCAAGTCGAATTCAGAAAGGGTTATTCCACTACAGATAACATTACTACTTAACTAGTATGATTCACTCACAGTTATCAAAAAGAAGGAAAACTGTATTTTTGTTGTTAATTTTTCAGCATAATTCATAAAATATTTGGTAGATTTTTTTCTGTGGGGGCTCTAATTTTGTGAGAGTTAAGAGTTAGTTTTTTATTATATGGAGATGATATTGTTATCTTGTCGGCCTACCACTGTTGATCTACAGAATATGATAAGTAATTTTGATTGTTATTAGTCAATGGAATCTTTGTATTAAAACAAATAAAAAATAATGGTTTTAGGAAAGGGGTAAAAATATGTAGAAATAATAAAGTTTGTTATGAAAAACAAATTAATCACAAATATACTAACAAAATTTAAAATTTATTTATTTTTTGAATTATTCATTGAAGAGAAAGAAAACAGCACCAAGACTTGAAAGTGAAACAACAACAACAACAACAAGTTAAAACACAATTGAAGTAATAAAACTCAAAGTGTGTTGGTTAATGATGCTCATAACAAAGACGCTTAGTTACAGCTCAGAGAAGCTATAACTACAGTAAGATAGTATATAGTATTTCTACAATTCATACTGTATCTGTAACCCCACCCATCCAAAGTAACGGATTTAAAATTCAAATTACCATGAATATAAAATAATACTTCTTTATTTTTCGACAATATTTTTTTCCTTTCCACATAGGATTAATATTAGAAACATTCAAGTTTATATATCTCTATTTGTAAAAAGTATTGGTACACATTTTAATGTCAGACTTGTGTTTCTCATCATCTGATACTGTATCATCTCAATGTTGTGTAGACAAAAATATTAGATTTCACATTGGATATTGTTTAGTTACTGTTGTTACATATTGTTGGACATGTATGATTGTAAAGTTACTGGTGGTTTGCCAGAGTCAGAATTAGTATATGCAAACATGCTAGGGTATAAAGGTCGGTGTTTTGTTTGTTTCAATTCCTTGTAAATAAAGTGTTATTTTGTTTTCATTGTATCAACAAGGCTGTGGTCATTGTATACTTCTTCAGCAAGAGGAACCAATCTATAAAAACAATTATTGTGCCCTTTATTATTATTGGTGAAATAACTCATTTCCCTAAAGACAAATCGCTATATATTTCCATGCTACAAACCTACCGGTGTTCACAATCAGCTAGTAGCCTTTTAAAATTCCATATTTACCTTCATAAACACCTTGAAGGGGCATCTTCCCCTAAAAAGAGAAAGCATTTCATTAATAACAGTATTCATCATAGATAGAGTAAAGTGTTTAGGAAATTCATATTACAATGTCAAAAAGTTCTCTGAAAGAAGCAAATTTATCATCTTTTCGCCTTTTTATTTTTTGTTTCTTTGTCATCAAATCTTATTAGAGTGAATAAATCTCGGAACCAATTTCTGCTCATCCCTGCAACATAAGCTTGATTTATCCAATTTTTTTTACTATAAGTCATGTAAATCTAATTTTTATCATTGTCTGCTCCCATTATTACCAATGAAAGCCAAAATTTCAGTGTGGTTTGTAAACTGTTTCAATTGCTTTTTTATTAGTGTGTAGTACAATTTTCGAAACTGCTTCTTCAGGAAATAATCTTTTAAGTGATTATTATAAACTGTTAAGTTTACTTTTCCCGAAGCCTTCAAACCAGGTTTTTCTTTACATATATTTGCCATAGTTCGTCTAGATGCTTTAATTTTAAGGACTAGGTACTCCCTCATTTACAGATTTTTCTACATATTAACTAGAGTGTTTTAGAACTGGATTTTCCTGTTCATCATCAATTGTGCTCATTTGCTCATCTCCATTCTCATAAATAAGTCATCGATATAGTCAGAAAGAGAATCAATTTGGTTTATATAAAAAAACTCATTACTTATTTCACTCACATCTTTGTCATCATATTCAAAAAAACCTTCACTAAGACACTTAGTTATTTGTCAATTTCACTGTGAAAGATAATCTCATGTTTTATTTATAAAATTGTTTTTAGCACAAACAGAAATCTACCACTATCATAACCTCAACACAACCACATCAAACACTTTTCTTTTTTCTAGTTTACCCAATTGGCAGGCTCGGAATCAATCCATTCTTCATACTATGCTGTTGTTAATTTTTTTTTACTACACTAAATTTTTGGAGCCTCCACATGGATTAAACCTGGAACCTCTCGCATGTCAAGTGAGAACATTAGCTATGAGACAACCAGAGGCTCAATCAAACAGCTGACAGTCATCAGTTATACCAACTTTGTGAAATGAATAGCATAAATAATATTCAAACTTTTATTTAAGGTTTCAAATAATAGTTTATACAAAATTGTTAAAAAATAATCTTTTTGAAAGGAAAACCTGTCATAAAAATGGTAACATAGGTTACCAAGAGGAGGCTAAAAAATGCCCACCTGAACTGCAGAGTAATTAAGATAAACTACATATTTTTTAAACTAATATCCTTATGCAAAGTTAAGCAAGTCATTACCAACACATTTTATTTATTTTTTAATTTTTTTTTTTTTTCAGATTTTTATTGAAAAAATTCATTGTGAAATAACTTGATATTGCAAAGCGTTAATATTTATTGACCCTCCTTTACCCCCTTTGGATTGTTTGGGTTTAAATGCAACTATTTTGCATATTAGATAAAATACAATTAATTTATAACATAAGTAAATGATAAACAATATTTATGTCTTACAAAACTAATAAGCAATTATTATACAATAAACAAATAGTATAAAATAATACATGCATATAATAAAACTAGAACCAGTTTTAGTCAAAGGAGTGGGGTGTATATAACTAACTTATATTACATAGGAAGTTTATATTGTCCTTATATCATTTATTTTAAAACTTAACTCTACACATTTAAATAATGAATAATGTGTTTTTTAAGGAAGGAAAGAATTATTCAGAAGTAATTATTGTACTTTAAAGTTATAAACCTTTCTTTAGGCTTGTGGTGTGAATCAAAATACGGTAATTCAAAACTTCTGTCAAAAATAAGGCAAAATATAGATATGGTTAGATAAGATGAATAACATTCAGAACTGATATTAAAAGTAAATCATAAAAATGAAGAAATTCAAGCACATAAATACATAACTGTTACTTGACAAGTAATTTAAAAAAAAAAAGTTAGTAAATAAAAAAAAAAGATGTTACTTATTTTCACAACAAAATGATATTTCAATTACTAAATCGCCATTTGTTAACAAATTTAAAGAAAACCCCTGTTATGGTTCAGTTTTCTAAAGTAAGGACAACCTAAGATGCTGCCTAATAAGATTGAAGTGATTGTATTAGAAACTGTCTATGAAAGTGGTCAAACCAAATAATTATAAATGTTAGGCTACATCTTGGTCAGGATGTAATGAGTTTAAAACAATTTATTTACTAATGGAACTTTCCATAGTTGGAATTCTAAAGTATTGACCACCTTCATAAATCATACATCTTTGGAATGTATGATTATCAATTTAAACCTAACAGTGGTCCCTAAAATTCATGGAATGGAACATATGGATTAAAAAACTCCGACCTTTTCTTACCCAACTATTTGAAATTTTTTTCTTAAATTTTCAAAAGATTATCTAACATATGCCAACAATAATTTAGGACTAAATAATACTTTATCATATAATGTTACTTATGTAATACATGCAGGACTTCTTGTTTTTGGTATACCATGCATAAATAAGAAATTAACATTGAAAACAAATAAGGGTATATAGACAAGTGATGTTGTAGAACAGAATTATTTAAATATGGCCTTTCATATTTCTTTTAAAAAATATATTTAGATTTAAACTGTCACGGATATATCTGGAAACTCCAGACATCAAATTAACTTATAAATCCATAAAATAAATAATACTCTCAAAATTAAACAAAACGAAATAAATAAATAAATTTCAGCTACGATTAACTTAGAAATCAAAGGCAAATAATATTTCAACAGGATGTTCGGACCGGATGTAAAACTAAAAGGCCAGCGATATTGAGTTTCATCAAAGCATGATTTTGCACAGCCAGAATATTTTGCCGTGAGAATGAAAAATATACATAATCATGGTAAAAAAACCTTACAAAATTTACATAGTTAGTTGTTAATGGTCATCAGTTGTATAAAACAACTCAATCGCCAGGAAATCAAAATTTATTGAAAATTTTCAAAATATTGTTTAAATATAGAATAATTAAATAAATATTAATTATAGACATATTTATGGTCAAAATTCAAATCAATATCAAGTTTTTGATTTAAATTAGATTCCGCCTCAAAATCCATAGTAAAATCATTACATTTACAACATAATTACAATTCTTTTGGTACTAGTTGTAATACATTTACACATGGTCACATATGAAATATAACTTGTATACTTCAGTTATACATTAAAATTAAAACCACAGTATTTCCTCCAACAAACTGGCTTTAGTAAACTGAAATGACTAGCAAACAATAAAAAACAATAGTTTTTTTTTTTAAGTAGGTAGTGTAAAAAACAACCTTAAAATATAAGGCACTTAAACAAAAGTCTGCCATTGTTTTCCTCTTGAAATAAAAGGTTGACAACTTCACTAAGGGTTTCACAAGTTTTTTAATAAATTTGAAGGCTCTATAGATGAGTGACTAGAAATCTTAGGAGTAATGAAGCTCTCATGCCCAAAACCTTTGTGAAAATTCCTGTGAACAAAAAAAAAACAACATTATTTTATACTTTTTCTTCTTCTTTTTCTATCCCCCCCCTTTTTTTCATTAGGCAATGATGATAGAGGTTTTTTGCTTTTAAACAACAGGGAAATGTAACTCTTAGTGGAAGTTGGATCCAAGGGGTTAGGATTACTACAAAATCAAATTCCGGAAATTGTACTCACATGGACTAAATAACCTAAAACCGAACAGGTCTGTGAATCGAGCAGTATTGTTAGTCAGTTTCCCAATTTACCAAAAGCTCAATACTGAAAGGTCCAGCCCACTTGTGATGACAATAAATTATTAACACAAAATACTTTATAATACCTAATTACTAATACAAGATACTAGGCTTACCACTGTATATTGAACCTAGGCCTTAATAGGCCATTCAATCAATCCACTGTTTATTAATGAATCAAACGACCTGTTTAGTGGGCTAATCCCCTAATATGGGAGCTTAGTTCAAGGTAATTTAGATTCAACTTACTTAAAACCAAACAAAAAGAAAGGAAAACTAGTCTCAAAAAACATAAAAATTAATCTCCTTTGAATGTTGCCGTCCAACCCTGAAGCCCGTCTTCCTAGTTCCGCTGTTCCTTGTGAAAAAAAAAACCGGGTTCCTCTATACGACTCTCAAGATGTTTAGGGTCCAATGGATTTTTATAGACCAATCATACGTGGGGGACACAAGATGAAGTTAATTCTGATCGCCACAGTCACCCACCCAGCTAAAAAATAAAGGAAGGAAATTGCTCTTCCTTTGGATTAGGTGCTAGCAAAGGTACGAGCATTTGGTAGGAAATGGTTAGGGTTGCTGGGTACAGTCCTTGCACTCGATGGCTCATTTTCGGCTTTGACTACTCACAAATCAACAAAGAAACTGACAGATTTAAAGTGCAAATCATCACATTTGCAAAAACTGAGCACAAGATGTTTCACATTAGAAACCTACAAATAAAACTAAAAACAATAACGAAATTTGAACAACATTAACAAGACTAAAACTAGTTAACAATCATAAATATAGAACATAATAGCATGTTCATTAATGAATCATTTGTAAGATGTTTTTGTTTGTCTTTACATTCATTTGTATAAGAGAACAATAATGTAAAGTTAACAATGTCCTGCAACAAGTTAACAATGATAAACTATGATAAATACAATTAAAAACAAATATTATTGGGCTATAAAATTGCTCTGCAATGAGTTAACAAGCTTAAAATTTAAATAGACAACTAAATATAATATTACAGAGATGTAAAGTGCTCTGCAATAATCAAATTGAAATTTTAAAATTTTTATAAACAAATTTCAGGCGTCACGAAAAGGACAATATTCGTTGATCGAATATCTCAGTATTATCCCTCAACATCCCCTAAATGGAATTGACTATGTACACCTTTCAGAGCAACGCATTCTATTAGGATGTTCTTAATCGTTAGGACACTCTCACAAAATGGACAATGCAGCGGATTTCCGTGTTCCATCAGATATCCATGAGTATCATGGAATGACCGACACAAACACGGATAATCACCACTTCTTCTCGACAACTGGTATGAATAAATGAAATCCAAGGATGGACGGTATCCTTGAGCTCCCTCAGATTATTGGTCACAATCGTCCATTCTTCCTCTCACTGACCATGCAATAAATGTTTAATTACTACTACAAAGTCAGTTGCCATAACGTGCTGTGTGACAGGTATCCGACTTTGTTGCTTCATCTCCTTTTGTGTTTCCCATAATTCCACAATCCCAGCAAAATGATACTCTGATATTCTTCTGATGGACCTACAATGAAAGGAACAGCTTCTTGAGGCCTTAAAATGCTTGCAGCTGTTTGATCCCCATGTATAATGGTGGGCATTAAAATATCCCACCAAAAGAAATGGGGCACACAACTGCCTGATAAGATAACAAACAGCAAATCAAGTCCTAAGGTTCACAGACATACCACAAGTGGAGTTGTAGTCAAGTATTGCCACTCCACCCTTAGTTCTGTCTGCAGTGAGAAATTCAGTTCAGAAAACTGAAAACCCCCTATACTAAATGAGCCCTTGATCGTTAGAGCCCGGCTCGATTCTTCGAGCTCTTGTTCAATTTTACAAGCCTGACTCAATTTACAAACTCGACACAGTTTTCCGAGTAGGTCTTGGTTTTATGAGCTTGGCTTATTTTTTTAACAAGGGCTAAACTGATGTTATAATACTGCAATGAAAGCTTGATATAAAATAAACGTATGAAAGAAGATAAAACAGTAATTGATTTAAGATTTGAAACAAAAAGGATATGATATTTTATCTTCATTTGCAATTTCAATTCTCATGATATAAAAACAACTTTTATTAACATGTGTAGATCAGACGAAGTTACCAGAAGAAAGGAAGTAAGATGCCGTAATGGTGCCGCCAATTGTCCATATCAAATGTGATGACTTAACAACACTGAAGACATACAGAAACCAAAATGTTCCTGTTTTAATAATTTTATTTATACAACAGCTAAATAAAGAAAATCCAATTTCTAAATTATAACTAAAAAACTTGGCTATCAATTTAAATTACAATAATTTTAAACTGAAACAAAATAGATTATTTAACAAACTTCAATCAATGAAGGAAAGACAGAGAATACTTAGATAAAATCTTACAGCATAACCAAAATACAAGATGCATATAAGATAGCAAACTCAGATTATATATTTTTCTTTTATTGAAATTTATCTTACTAAATGAATTGATGTTTTTTATTACCTGGATCACAGAGAAGTAGATTTCGAATTCGAGTTGTGCTGCTTAGACGGCATTACGAGACTTGTAAATTTTTTATTTTATCACTTTCAAACTTTTTGCATAATTTGCAAAGATTTGCCAAAATCATGTATGCGTTAAATTTTGGTCATGTTAACCTTTATTTTTTTGACTTAAAGACTTTTACTTTGTCTGAAAAACATTTTTAATTCTTAAACAAAGTTCGGAACGAGAACACACACAAAAAAAAAAGTGTGTAGTACTTCATGTTTTAGACAGCAAGACGAGAAATGGATTATGTCCCGTTTTAGCAAGGGACACATGCGCGAGGAGGAACAGCTGATTCTGTCGCAGGCTGTTTTGTGGCCGTCCGCTAGACATAGTTCGTCAGAACTCTAAAATTTGTGGGAAGTTTTAAAATTTATGTACTGTTTACTTTATGTGTTGAGTTGTTTTATAATTTTAAAAAAATGTATGTAGCGGATTTAAATAAACACTACACTAGAACAATCATGATAGAAGTTATGATGCTAGGTGTTTATTAATGTCAACCAATCCAATTTCCGACCGATGTGTCAATTCAAATTAAACTCTTGTCATCTGCTTTAAAACCAGAATATTCAGTTACAACAGGACTTTGTAGCAAGTAAACAGTGTATTGTACTAACTTTTTCAAATGTTCTTGATCAACGATTCAAATAAATCACTTGATGGAAATTATTTGTCTGAATTTTCTAAGAATTAAATTAAATCCTTTGTGTCTTTACTTTTAATATTATCTACGTTTTAAAAGGAACATATAATTTTATAATAACTGATCATTCCAAATAATAAAAATGTAATTATTTATGCATAAATATTATGAATAAAGGTTACAGCATGTGAGAAAACAAATGTACGTCAAAACAGCATTCATGTCCAACACATTTTTCCTCTTAATACAAAATATTGCAACACGACCGAGCTGAAATGCAATCGTACATCACGTTGGGAAAAATGCCATAACGTGAACAGTTAAGTTTTATAATGACCAAACGTTTGCGAATATTTTTTGTTCTACTACAATGAAATAGTCGTTTCAATAAAAAATACCATAGTAGCCATATTTTGTTCTAACTGATATAGTCTCAAAAAACACGATTTTCCCAGATTTTTAACTAAATTCCCGGTTTTTTCCCGGTTGGTAACCACTCTGTAATGGATATAGGAGTTTTTTGTATTAATGAAATAAGGAAGAGATTAATTCTGTAAAATAAATAAAAGAAAAATGATAATTAAATAATGGTTAAGAACATATTAATTTGATATATTTGAAATTTTATGAGAAAGAAGTAAAGAAGAGTAAATGCCCTAAACTTATATTAAGAACTGACAAATTAAGTGAACCTAGCAATAAATCACTAAATGAGTTTGGAGTTTGAGAAATGATGTCTTGATGATGGTAAGAAAAAAAATACTTGCCATATTTATTTTTGTTTATAATAGTTCAGGGTGGGGGAATATATATCCGTACTCTGAACTGTGGGTGGTTCCTGGCGATATTTTATAAAATAATTTCAGAAAATTATAAAGGTTGATGTATGTTTAAGTTAAGACTTTTTATTTTATTTTATTTTTAGTAATATAGAAAAGTTGGAATAGTGCTGAACAATGCCCAATCCCCATAAAGTAAACTGACAAGGCTATATATAAATTATTATATGGCACTGTTCTGTTTTGCTGTAGCAATTGACTGAAAAATACTTATGAATTGAATATTATTTTTGTAATAAAAAAAGTTTTGTAGTAGTAAGATTGATTACGAAACTTGTCTTAGAACTATGTGAAATAAGATGTGAAAATCTTATAAAATCAGTTCTGTAGTTTGTGACCAAACTAACATACCTGATTTTAGGAGCTCTGTAATAGTTTTGCATTTATCGTTTTCAAAATCTAATAGAAATCGTCTGATAATTGCTGATTGTGACATCAGTAACCAGTAGTATAATCCCGGTTATGATCAAGAAGTTTTATGGTTCAATTGAGGTTACATCAGATTATCGGCGAAATATTGGACTTTGGATTGACAACTTAATATGGAACAAGAAATTCAAGATATTCAAAGCAAGAGATATAAATCACATAATTGTAATTATTTCTACATAAAATGGTCAGTAACATGTCTAATTATAAGAAAATTTTAGGTTTAAGAGGTTAAATATAAAATTATTAATGGTCAATCTGACAACCTTGTTAGGTCGAATCAGAAAAGAGGTCTATCAACACTGTTCAGACCAAACCCTTTGTGTTGACAAAGGAAAAAACATTTAGATGCTTCCAAATAAATGATGTCATACCTAATCAACTAGTAGGAAATTCATGCCTTGGAGAGAGGCCAGGTAAAAGCCATTTCTCAAGAAAACTCTAACCGATGCAGTCTGTCTCTAAGTTAATGCAGATTATCTCATGGTTGGGATCATTTTAAAATCTTAGAATAATAGCACAAGATGTTCATCTAAGAGAATATCCAAGTTCAATAATCAAATTTAAATTAAATTAACATTAAATTTGGACCAGTTAAATTGCATTAGAAGTTGATAAATTCAGTGACTGTGTGTTTGGTATAGCACACACTAACTTGTACACTTAACTATATATTCTTGCAAATGAATAAATTCATAATAGGATATGAATAATATGTTGATGAATTCAAGTTTGATTTAGAGCATTAATTAAAATAATTAAAGGAATATTATATATATATATATATATATACAGGGTTTCCGAAAAGGAATGTCGGGATTTCGAACGGCCGTTGCTTGGGGACTATTCATATTCAAGATAACTAAATGATAAACGTCAAATAGAAGAGAAATGAACAAAGTTTTGTTTTCCGTGTAGCATGGGAGGAAGCGTTGACCTTGGCATGTGCATACAGCTGCACGGTGGCAGGCCGCCATTGTGACTCACACACCTGATGCCAGTCGCGAGTACAATGTTTACGGCGCAACAGAAGGCACAGTGTGTTCTGTGGATTACAAAGTTGTAGAAATCCGACATTCTTGCATCAGAAGCCCGAAAAATTTGATTGTCCGATGAAGTCTTCAGTTAAACATACCCAAATCAACACTCCACAATGTTATTCGTAAAAGATTGAATCTTCGTGCCTACAAAATTCAGTTAAGACATCAGACTGATGAAACCCGTTCGTTCGCCCTAAGCGTACAGACTTTGCCAGATTCATGTTCAGTGAGATTGATGACAATCCCAATTTTATTAAAACATTAGAACACTGTTTATGCTGAGAAAATTCGTGATTTACCACATCTGCGTGGGCGAATTTCGGAAGCGATCTGTGACACCAGAGATGCTACACAACACTTGGCGAGAAATCAAATATCGCTTCGATGTATGCAGAGCAACAAATGGAGCTCACATCGAAACATATTAAGGTATAAAAAAAACTTTGTTCTTTTCTCTTCTATTTGACGTTTAAATCGTTTAGTTATCTTGAACAGTCCCCAAGCAACGGCCGTTCGAAATCCCGGCATTCTTTTTCGGAAACCCTGTATATATAATGACTTTTGGGAAATTTGTGATAGCTGTTTAATAAAATTTTGATTTGGTTAAATTTTATGAACATGTATTTCAAGTTGTTTCATTAATATGTTAGTATTAAATATCTTTTCTATTTAAATCTAATAATAAATGTATGCATTTCAGATATTACGACTGTATTTTAATTTAAATCCATTTTCCCAAAGAATTCACGTCCTGGGATTAACTTCATTTGAAAAAAAAAAGTACATGTGCTCAATCTTTGAATTGAAATAGTATAAGTACGGAGGTAACAAAAGTAAAGTAATAATAGAGTAAATAATGTTTAATCAGTAAATTCGTTATGATACATACGAAAAACTACAAACTGAGCATATATAGCATGGAATATGATATGGTCCTCTTAAAATAGTAATGATGGAAAATTCAATTTACTTTTTAACTACAAGAATATTCTATTTAAGGTTTTAGACTGACACACACATCTAAATACGTATCAGGCAGAATGAAAGTGTAACACAACGCCACACTTCATGCCAGAAGTGCACTGTTTGTTACACATGGTGTCACCACCACCAAACAATAAATGAAATAACATTTAACATCTCAATTTAAAAAATAGAGAGCTTGTGAATTATTTTATTGTACAGGTGTTATATTCTTACCGAGTCCTAGGAGAGGTTGTGCATCGACTGGGTTTCTTTTTATCAAGACTCTTTCTGCGATTTTTGGTTGACTTTAGTTTAACAGATCGAAGCACTTCAATGGATATAAGAGGTCCATTTTGAAAGCTTTCCATATTTGGAACCTTAAACATAACATGAATTTATTCCAATATTTATACAACACTACTAAAAAGTGTTTGTTTTAATTATTAGATATATTTTTATTTGTTACAAATTTCATTTAATTTACATCATAGTTTATATCTAAAGAAAATGGATCGCTAAAATGTTTACACAGTGTTGTTAAATATAGATTATTTAGTATGATCAAAATGTTCATACAAGACAGAATGAGTAATCCAGGTTTGAGTTAGTTTTGAATTAGTGTTAATTTATCTTAATTAATTTTAGTCATGAATAAATTTGAATCAATTAATATTATTCTTGACCAACATCAGTTTATATTTTTATTTTTCCCATTTACCCGGGAAATATGATGTCGCTTGGCACACTCATTTGGGTTGTATATTTTTACATTTTACAATGATATGATTTGATATCGCTTGGGCCCATTTTGAGATATTAGACTTTCTAAAACCAATATTCATGGTTCGTTATCATTTTTTGACCGAAAACTGTCAAACAAGCATTTATGGATAGATAACAAAAATTACTTTTTGTTTATTTTCAGTTTCGTTTTGTATATGGGCATTTGAAAAAGTTAGTACACTGTTTACTTGCTAGAAAGTCCCGTTGTAACTGAATATTCTGGTTTTAAAGCAGATGACAAGAGTTTAATTTGAATTGACACATCGGTCAGAAATTGGATTGGTTGACATTAATAAACACCTAGCATCATAACTTCTATCGTGATTGTTCTAGTGTAGTGTTTATTTAAATCCGCTACATACATTTTTTTAAAATTATAAAACAACCCAACACATAAAGTAAACAGTACATAAATTTTAAAACTTCCCACAAATTTTAGAGTTCTGACTTGAACTATGTCTAGCGGACGGCCCCAAAACAGCCTGCGACAGAATCAGCTGTTCCTCCTCGCGCATGCGTCCCTTGCTACAACAGGACATAATCCATTCATCGTCTTGCTGTCTAAAACATGAAGTACTACACACTTTTTTTTGTGTGTGTTCTCGTTCCGAACTTTCTTTAAGAATTTTTAATGTTTTTCAGACAAAGTAAAATTCTTTAAGTCAAAAAAAAAAAACGAAAGGTTAACATGACCAAAATTTAACGCATGCATGATTTCGGCAAATCTTTGCAAATTATGTAAAAGGTTTGAAAGTGATAAAATAAAAAATTTACAAGTCTCGTAATGCCGTCTAAGCAGCACAACTCGAATTCGAAATCTACTTCTCTGTGATCCAGGTAATAAAAACATCAATTAATTTAGTAAGATAAATTTCAATAAAAGAAAAATATATAATCTGAGTTTGCTATCTTATATGCATCTTGTATTTTGATTATGCTGTATGATTTTATCTAAGTATTCTCTGTCTTTCTTTCATTGATTGAAGTTTGTTTAATAATCTATTTTGTTTCAGTTTAAAATTATGGTAATTTAAATTTATAGCCAAGTTAAGAATATTTTTGCATTACAGCCTGATGTAAAATCATTTCATTTTTTTGTAACATCACACAATGTTAGCTATAGTTTGCAAAGCTTAACATGAAACTTGAATTTCAATTTCAAACCTGAAAAAACTAAGTTTCTTGCCATACTAATGCCTTTTGTGTTTCTTTAATGCAGTTCAAAAACTGGTCCAAGAAACCGACTGCGATTTCTTCAGTCCAAAAGCTTTAATTAAAAATGAAGTGAAACTAAAGTGTCAACGAACAAAATCTTTTCATATATTTTCTGTATTTGGCAGTTACCAGGACTTTATAGACTTTGTTTAATACATGGCTGAGCATAAAACAAATATTTAATTGTTATTTATATTTAATGTAAAAGTAGAATAATGCAAACTAGATTTGTTATGTATATATATTTTTTTTATTTTGATGGGATAGCTAACATTTTTTGACCCTACGACCCCAAAGGGGTCTTTTCAAAATTTAATTAATTTTTTTTAGAGAGAGACGTCTCAAACAATAAAAAAATTTCTGTCATACCAAAATTTTTAAAATTTAAATTCTTAAAGTATTATTGTTAAATTTTGTTTTAGGCTTAAATAAAGTATGTTATATTTTCTTGGGGTAAATCTAAGTTAAGTAATTATTGTAATTTTTTTGAACAACAGGGAGGGTTAGCCTATTTCTTTTGGCGAGGGATTTTTTTGTTAATTTAATTTAATATTATATATATATAATTTATATTATATATAATATATTATTTATATTATATAATATATATTTTAAGGGGATATAAATAAAATGTAATATGTTTAAAACTTTTCCTTAAATAATCTATTGACCTGGAAAATTGTATATTTGTCTTTCCTTTACTTGTAAATGGTTTACTCAGATTTTTTTAACCTTAGACATATCCTCCTGACACGTGCCACCTCTAAACCGGTCCAGCCACGCGTTCCATCCTTGTCATAAACGAGGTGGCACACTAGTATTTGCATTCCTTCAGTTTAGTCCAAATTTAACCATTAATAATCATTTCTATCGTGATTGTTGTAATGTGTACGCTCCTACAATTGTCAACATTCAACCATTAATAACTAGCTCTATCGTGATTGTTGTAGTGTGTAAATCCCTACATTTTAGTTCAAATCCAACCATTAATAACCATTCCTATCACGATAGTTGTAATTGAACCATTCAAAAAGAAAGGAAAATCTGGAAGGACGTACTGAGCCTACAAAGAATGATTATGTCAAATATTTTCTCAAATGTTATGCCAAGAGACAGGGTGGTTAACCTTACCTTCGATGTAAGCAGTTGTACCTGAGTTAGCTATTTACAAAAAAAGAATAAAAATACACTATTAATTTACAATTGTTTATTTATTAAAATTGTTAATTTTAAATTATATATATATATATCCAAAAAAAAAATTATGCGCCCTTAATAAAAAAGAATTAATTTTAAAATTTAAACGCCCTTATTTTTATTAAAGAAAGATATTTAGAAATATATACATAACCCAATGCTCCCTTATTTATTTATATTAGAAAGAATTACAATTTTAAAAGAAAACTTATTACAAATATACATGCAATGTTGAAACGTACTCAAATACAGAAGTACCGTTTATATTAATCAATACAAGAAACATTGGTTAAACCTATGTTCATAATAATATAACTAAAGGTATATATGCATATATATATATATATATATATATATATATATATACAGTAGAACCTCTGTTAACCGGCCTTGGATTAACCGGTCGTCGGATTAACCGGCCTATATCGTAGTGTACTGGTTGGATGAGAGTTTCCGAAAATAAATTGTAATTGAAACACCAAAGTGGCGGCGAGTCAAACGACTTTGTCAATAGCGGTATCCCATCGTCAGCAGCGTAAAAATACCAAGGCACCAAAGCAGCAGCGAGTCAAACGACTTTGTCGATAGCGGTATCCCATTGTCGGCGGCATAAAAACACCGCGGCATTGTCACCCGTCGGTATAGCAGACATACACTGACAAAAACGTTTGATGGGCCGCTTTGTTTCCACGAATCAATTTAGTATACATTATGGAAAATATAACTTTTGTTTTCAGTTTTCTTCTTGTCTTTGACTGGTTATGATCTACGTACAGTATATACAGTAAATAAAAATGAGCGAGTTTCGAAAACGAAAGCGTGTGTTGGTTTCGTTTGAGACGCGGTTAAATGTGTCTAAAGACTTGACAGAGGAGAATCTGTAAAAAAGCTTTGTAGTGTTTAATTTTTTCATGTTTGATGTATAATATACATAACATAATATATGCGATACATTTATGTACAATAAAATGAGTTGCAATAACATCTTAATTGCATAATTCTTAGCGCTACCTGATTAAATAAGCTTTCTTTGAACGAAAACCGGTTTTTCACGGGAACCTCGGATTAACCGGCCAAACGGGCAACCGGCCTGGGTGTCAGTCCCGACTAGACCGGTTAAGAGGGGTTCTACTGTATATAATTTATGTAACAAAATATGTTTTGTTGGCCAACCTTTATATTTAAGAAATTAATTCTTTATTATTTTATTTTTTTTTAATTATATAGTGTCTACAGCCTTTTTTTTTTATATTTAAAGTCAGTTCCAGTATCAGTAACAATTAATCAGTTCTACATTAAAAAAAATATGGCAATAAATTCACAAGGTTCTTCTTTTTTCTGTTATAAGTAAGTTTTCCTTATAGCTTAAATCTCAGATGTAATTGAAATGTGATGGCATGTTTGTTCACTTTGAGCATGTCTGTGACATTTGATTGGCAAAATCCTACTTGAACCCGTTTGCACTGCCAAAAAAGTTTCAGTTACGTATATAATGAAACGTATTTTTTAAACTGAATGAACAAAAGTTAAGCTGTAACTAGAATTCTTTTTGAAAATGTAAGAAATTAACTATTTCAAATGATTGCATAAAGGTTAAATAGTTAAATAAGTTAAATAGATAAATTTAAAAAGTTTAAACCGTTGCAAAGTTAAATAGACTGTTCAAAATGTTAAACACCATTATATAGGCAAAAATGCTAATTTATGACAGAAATATATATATATATATATATATAGTACAACTCCAATTATCCGGATTAATTGGGACCGGACCCGATCTGAATAATCAAAAATCTGGATACAGTAATTGGATTTTTCTCGAAAAGATTTTTTCCGTTTTTAAGAAAAAAAAATGTAAAAAAAAACACAATAGAGAAGATTTACGGTATTTATTAATAAAAAACAATATCAATGACAATGTTTACATTACATTTTTTTTTTTTAATGTCCAATATTGTTGATGTTCCCACTTTGTACACCTCGGCTAAATATTTACCCGAGACACCTTTGTCCAACTATTCGATAATTTTAATTTTATCAGCCAACGATAACACCATACGTTTCCTCTTAGAACTCATCATAGTATTGCACACGATAATCAAAACACTAAGGAACACGAAAAAGTCAACATATCAATTCACCCGTCAGGTTGAAGAAGCACTGGCCGACTGACTATTAATAGACTGTAGTGAGTGACAGTAGCAGGATGGCGAGGCAGTGTGAATCATCGCTCCCCCTCCCCCCCACACCCTCCGCTATTGCTACACTATGTTCCCAGGTAGAAGGGTCAACTACTGCGCACAATTCCTGCATATTCATTGCTCGCAGGACGATGTGTCTTTAAAAACCCCGATTTTTTATTTTTCCTAATCTGATCCGGATAATTGGCGATTCGGATAATTGGAGTCCGGATAATTGGAGTTCTACTGTATATGTTTTAAAGATATATTGAGACAATGAATATATGATAGTCAACTCAGTTTATAATTAGAAGACACAAGTAGATGAAGGAGGTAAGTAACATTTTCACCAAATATGAGTTTAATGAATGGATGAAGGCTATAAGTACAGTTCTATTTGGGACTCTGATCAGTTTGGCTCCATATACAATAATGGAGGATATTTTTTTTATATTTAGGTAGTAAGTGCACAACTCTGACTAA
This sequence comes from Aphrophora alni, assembly GCA_963513935.1. Taxonomy (NCBI): domain Eukaryota; kingdom Metazoa; phylum Arthropoda; class Insecta; order Hemiptera; family Aphrophoridae; genus Aphrophora; species Aphrophora alni. The sequence goes on along the minus strand of OY740765.1, from coordinate 20,052,551 downwards.
AATTGAATGAATAAAGGGGGCAAGTGCACAATTTCAAGCTTACTTACCACCTTCATCCACTCTAAGTTGTACTTATTCCCTTCATCCATTCAGACCATCATCACTTATTTCTTTCTCCACTACAATAGTGCAAGGTCATTGTTACTTATCACCTTCATCCATTAAGATCAGCTGAGATTAGTCACCTGTTGTATATATTTTATGGGTACTGACCAGCTGATTATTTGGTCAGATTCTTGTGCTGGACAAAACAAGAACATTTTACTTGTTTTACTGTATCAATACCTTGTGCTAAAAAAAACGTTTCAAAACAATTGACCACAAGTATCCAGAGGTTGGACATAGTTATCTTGATTCGGACCGAGACCTTGGCCAAATTGAGAAAATTCTTAGGAAGCAAGAGAATGTTTATACACCTGACCAGTATAGACACATAGTTGCATCAGCAAATAAAAAAAAACCTTGTTGTAGACATGAAACCTCATTTTTGTAATTTTGACAATATGTTTGCAAAACTAAATCTGACACACCGTAAAACTAATTTACTGCAAGAAAATGTTTGGTTCCGAGATGGAATAAAATGGATACGGGTGGAAGAATTTGGCAGCTACTTGTATAAGGAAACATATGATGAGCACACCCCTTTTAAAAAGTTTTCTTTACTAAAAACAGAAAACGCTAGTGTCAAAAAAAGATGACAAGCAAGAAATGTAAAGTAGAACGTGTTTTAGAGAATATAGCTATTGACAGAGTTCAGAAACCATATGGCATTGTAAGTAAAGAAAAGATAAGTAACTTGAAAGATCAATTGAAGTTTGTTAAGGAAGATCATCGCTGGTTCTACGAGAACATCTTTCAAGAACAAGACAAAAAAGAAAATGAAGACAAAAGCATGAGTGTGTGAATAAAACAAGAAAGAGGAAAACTGTGTTATCATCATTTTATTTATATGATTTTATAATCATCTGTGTTATTCATTTTGTACATTTTTATATTTTACTTTCATTACTCTACTAAATTAAACAAATTATAGCTCTAAACGAATTTATTTAAATTTAAACCCCGCTTACAACCTTCATCCATAAAAAAAAGTGTTCATTTCAGTGGATAAAAGAGGTAAGTGATAAATAACTATAAAAATGACACGGAAAAATAACTTTAACCATAATGAGGTTTTGTTAAAAAAAATAAAAATCTCTAGCCTGTCCAGATGTTGTGAAAACAACTTTAAAATGCCAATATCGAAAAAAGTTATAGTACAAAAACTTTAGACCCATTTTTCTCAAAACTTGCAAAATGTTACTTACCCCCTTTATCCACTTGTGTCTTTTACTTAGTTTTGTTGTTTAAACCTAGTTTGGAGTGTTCAAGCAGTTTCTGTTGAAAGAAACGAACTTGCGATTTCCTGTCTGTTCATAGCTTGGTTTTTCGAGCTTACGGCCGTGAATCTGATTAATCTTTACATTTTACCTCACGAAACTTCTTTTGCAAGTCAAAACTAACACTAAAACTAAACTGGCATTTAAAAGTAGCCTCATGGCTTAACTAACTAATTTTTACAATACGGCACTAGTTGCATCCATTTCTGCCAATGTCAAGCGCAAGATAAAAAGTGACTCAGTGAAAACAAGGTAAGGGTGGGGAGTAAGATCATCTGATTGATGTTTAGACTATCTGTCACCAGACTTCAGTACCTGACGGCTTAGCAATTGAATCTAAGGGCAGCATAATTTATTACTTAAAATCTGCTGTGTTTCTAATAACGCTACATAATGTAGATGCTCCTGTGGCTTAGTTTAGACTTCACCAATAATAACCAGTTTTATTGTAATTGTTGTAGTGTGTACACCTCTACAATTTAGTTGAAATTCAATCATTAATAACCATTTCTATTATGATTGTTGTCACATTGGTACTCCTACGGTTTAGTTCAAATTCAACCAGTTCTATTGTGATAGTTGTAGTGTGTGCTGTTAGGGAAAAGAAATTTTATTTAAGTTCAAATTATTCTAAGTAATAATGTAAGCAACAGACCATTGACAATAGTTGAAAAATAATGTAAAAATTAGGAAACCATTGAGCTTGCAGTCATTAAACGTGATGTGGAACACTAGAGGATATATAACCAAAGACTGGAAAGAAAAAGTGGTTAGTTAATTTGTGAGTGGACCAAGTTAGGACCAGAACCAGCCTGAGAGAAGAGAGACCATAAGACATCACCAGGAATTCCTTATGCACAAGGGAAGAAATCTGGAAGGGTCACGACATATCTCCAGTGAAGTCAACTGATATTGGTGAGCAAGCTCTAGTTATAGTAATTTATTTTCTTTATTGAAATAAAGTCTATATACATACAAGCCCATATACAGACATATAAAGATATATTACATATATAATAAATTTAAACTCATAAGTACAATTGAACCACCGATCTTTAATTATTTAATGACCCTGTAGCACAGCCTATTAAAGTAATCCTATTTCATAACAGTGCACTCCTACAATTTAGTTTAGATTTAACCATTAATAACCAGTTCTTTCGTGATTACTGTAGTGATGGAACATTTTCAATTTCTAGTTTCAATTTTTCATTACTATGTAGTGAACATTCTTTTTAGTGTTTTACACATAATGTGACTATTTTGTTATCTACTGAGGAACAAGTGTTTGTTATTGTGGAATACTTTCGGACATCCTCATATGTGCAGGATCAGAATAAATTTAATAAAAATTTGTCAGAAAAATCTTTTAACCAAACCAGCTATAGTAAAAAGCATTAACCCTTTGCACTCGAAAGGCCACTACCAGTGGCCACATCCGACTCGTAGATAACTTGTATTATTTCCCATGAGCTTAGTCCTCTCAGGTCGCAAGGCCACCTTGAGTGGCTACTCGTTCATCGGCTGGTACTCGGTTGCTCTATTGATTTCTTGTAAAGCTGTACGATGAAATGTATTGGTCGGCAATGTCAACACCTCCCATTGACTCATTATATTTATACACAACAGTAGTAGTTTATTTTTACATCCTCTGTTACTCCTAGTTTTACCATTCACCTCACAGTTTGAGTGCTACTGTTATATAAAGTACTTGGCATAATAACAACATTAGAATCCTTCCATGGCAAAATATTAAAACAGTCACCTTTTCTGAAAGCCTTAATGTCACCCTTTTTCAATTTTATTTTGGGAACCTCTCTTTTCTTATTCTTACTTTTATGTGACTTTCTCATCGGCCTAACTTGCTGAGGCAAGTCTTTTCTGTTGCTCATGATTGTACCGGTTATATGCACTTTCATGCCGTATAATGCCTGAGCGCTAGATCTTAATTGGTGTAAAACCTATCGGTAAATACATGGAGACCTTCAATGTTACCTTGTTTTTTTTTTTTTTTTTTTTTTTTTTTTTTTTTTTTTTTTTTTTTTTTTAAACAAAATGTATAACAACTCGGCTGGTGACACCTAAATCTTGCTGTGCCATTTTATCTGTGTACATTTTCTGAAATATGCCTTTATAGCACAGATATAGCCAGAGGAGGATTCTGAAAGAACAAACACTTTAATTCCCCACTTAATGGGCTTCTCTTTGTTATAAACTTTGAAAACGATTTTCCTTTTGGAACCAATTGTGCTTTCGTCAACACTTACTTTACTTTTAGGGATGTAGTATTCCCTGTATTTTTTTGGCCAAGTACATCACTACACTGCGTACTTTTCCAAATGGTGTCAAAGTGCCTTGTATTGGGTCAGTTAGAAAAGGACTAACATGAAGGTTCCAAAAAATCTGTAAGAACCTTTCTTTTGACAATACGTCTTTAAAAAACAGCTGCTAGTCAAACCAATCAGTTGAAAAGTAGTCATTAAGTTCTGCCTTTGTGTTCATGCTGTGTTGATTAGGATACTTAAAAAAAGCTTTAATTTCTACTAAATCTACATCTTTCCATGACCACTACATGTGTCTTTTTTTTCAAAGGAGTGTTTTTAAAGATTTTTTTTTATTTGCATATCGGTTACATTCTTTAACTATTTCAGAGAATAGTTCGTCGGTAAAAAATAGTTGAAAATATCCTAATGGTGCAGTTGGCTTTTGCCCTCACAGTGGTTTATATCCTGAATCATTTGACCGTTGAAATTTAATGAAATTTGTCTCACCTTTAGTCCATTCCTTCCATGCTTCCTCTTCTCCAATTTCATTAATGAATGCCTCATACTCTTCACCGACATAAGAATCGATGTCACTTTCATGATCTGAGTCACTTTCACCACAATCAAACACAACATCTGTTTCGAACTCATTTCTAATTTCATCTGAATTTAAATTATCCATTTGTAACTTTATAATATTATAATTAATTATCAACGATTTATCACGATACTAACAACGACTAGCACAGAACTGAGTGAAAATACAGAGGTTATATTATTGAGCTCAACACAGCTGTTATAAAAGGAAGGAAAGCAATCATGCGTTGTTCGCATAGTTCAAGAATTTTCCTACAGATACCAGCACTTTACAGAGAAAATAATATAATTTTGTAAAAAAAAAAATAGGTTTCCATAAATATGCAATGCTATGTCCACTCACGATGGCTATCCAAGTGTTTGCAGGATTTTGTATTGGGTACTCTAAGTGGGCATACGAGCTGGGAGGAACAAGACTGCGAAAACAATTCCAAGCTGATATAGAAAATGTTGTAGCCACTCCCAGTGGCCTTACGACTCCAGAGGAACATTTATAAAGACCCTATTCGAGCGCAAAGGGTTAAATACATTCTCCAGGTATGGCATTAAGGAATATAAATCAACAGATAACAATTAACTTCACTTGGATTGGTTCACAAATCAGTGAGAAAATTGTTAAAGTGCTATCGTGTTCAGGTTTTCTAATAATATTTTTGTACAAAATTGACATACTATCAGTGATTTAAACCAGAAGTTCATAATAATATAAGTTAAAATATAATATATATATATATATATATATGTGTAATAATATAATATGTAATATAGATAAAACTTAAACATAATGTTTGGTGTAGCCTCCTGGGTTGTGTATTCATTGAATATATTATAGGTTAATTACCTTAATTTTTCTTTCAGACAATCCAAATTTCATCCTTGTGAAGAACCAGTTTCGAATGTTAAACTGTCATTGTTTATATTCATTGTGTTTAAACAATTTAACTAGAGTTTTATATGTGTCAATGATTTATAATTTTTTATTTTAATAGTGTTTTTACAATAGTGTTATGTGTACTAAACAATAATTAACAGTTTTAATGGGACGTCACTTCCATATGGCTAAACGACTTCACAATGTTTTGGATCTGATGATAACGGTTTAACCGTTGAAACTGGTTATCCACAAGGATGAAATTTGGATTGTCTGACAAAAATTACGGTAATTAACCTATAATATATTCATTTAGACAAAACATTGATGAGACATGGTTTCACTTGGGTGGCTATGTAAACAACTCACATTTTCCATTCTTGAATACTGATAATTCATACACTTTCCATGACACTCTACCTCTATCTAACGGTTGAAATGGTGTGCAATGCCCAAGTGAAGAATTATTGAACCAATATGGTTTGAAGAAAGATTGGATTCAAGAAGGTACCAGAAGATAATAATGTAATTTGTTGCTCAGTTGAAAAAAGACTAAAGGTTTTATTGATTTCAACGAGATGGTGCAATATTTCATGCCACTAATACTTTAATAGAAATGGCAAAGGAATTTTTTCACAACTGCATAATTTTAAAAGCTTAATGCTTCCTTGTTCCCTTAATTTCACCAGCTTGAATTTTTTGTAGAGTTATTCTTAAGGACAGATTCATATCAACAATCCTCACTCCTTGCAAGAATTTAAAAGCCAATATCACAGAGGAAATAAACAAGATAAACCAACGAAAGTTAAGAAAGATGACCAATAACATAGCCAGAAAAGTAGAAATGTATATAAAACAGAATGGTTCTCATTTCCAACATATAATATAGAATGTTGTACATATATATATATCATTTATATGTTAATAATGAGATTGAGAAAATGTGAATAGTACAATTTTAAAGTGAACACCTATACCAGGTAATAAGATGAAGGAAAATACAAATCCTACCTTAGTATGTTCAGTTTTTCTCAACTTCACTTGTTTCAATAATTCAGCAGTGATCAGTGGCACAGATTGAGCTGCTGGTTTTGTGTTTATACCTTCTGCTTTCCTTATCACAAGTTTAGGTGCATCAAAACTGAAAGAAGACATTGGTGGTGGTGGTGGTGGTGGTGGTGGTGGTGGTGGTGGTGGTGGCGGCGGCGGCGGCAATAGCAGCGGTGGAAGTAGATTTGATGAGCACATATTCTGAGATGTTATTTTCCTTAAACCATTAGCAGGAACTAAAGTAAAATCAAAACAGAATTAATAACTCTTAAATTATTCCCTAAATAGTTTTATACATATATTGTAAGCAATAAAATATTCCAAAAGCTGAGTTAGCTTCATAGAACAAATACAATTCATCAGTGACGTTTGGAAATTGATCATTTTTAGGTCCAGTAGGTAAAACCAAGGACCCTTATAATTTCACATGTGTGTATCTCTCTGTGATGGAACTCGTCTATACAATCAAGATGATAAAACCTATATATTTTAAACTTAGCATTTATAATCTTTGTATTGTCTCACATATAGGAAAAATATAGCATTAACAAACAAAAATGGCCTTAGAGTAGTTAACCCTTGACCTGGTGCTCGACCACTTTTTGCCTTAAAAAGTGGTCGCAACATTAGTCATGGCTCACTTCACTAACTATAAAACACGTATTTTGCAATTCAACGTTACGCCCACTTAAAATTGTCCTATCGCAATAAATAAAATACCGTTGGCTAATGTTCCGTAGATGCATATCATGCAAAAAAATACCACAAAACGTTATAATGAATATTCCAAAAACTGGTAAAATTTGCATATTTTTGATACGTAACGTCTAAGTTTTACGTTAACAAGTTTTAAACAAAACTTACCTCTCGTTTGTCTGATATTCCTGATTCTAAATTTCTGTCAGGCAGATTTAACATAACACTGCTTGATAGATCGCGTCTTTCTCTTCAATACCGTCTTTTTCAAATGTTTCCACGTAAAATAGTTTTTATTATATATAAAAAAAAAAATTTTTTTAAATCAAGAATTTTAACGCTATTTTACACCCTAAAAATTACATTTTTGGCCATTCAACTTTTATCCTAGTAGATATTATATTATCGAAATGTATTATATACCATTGAAAAGGTAATCTTTCAATCTTTCAAAAAAATAGAAAAACACGACTTGACTGAAGTTGACGTTCATAGCGCCAGGTTCCGACACTTTGTCACGGCGAGTTTTGTATAGAAAATATCACCTATATGTTCATATATTTTTTCGAAATGGTAAAACTTGTCCAAATGTTACAAGTTGACAATATTATATAGTATTTTTCTTTCTCTTTCGAACTATGAAGTCGAAATTATCCTAAGTTATATAGTTTATGAGTTATATCCATTCTAGGAAATGATCCTCTGAACTTTCAGACCGGTTTGCGATATTCAGTGTCTAGACAGTCTTGAAGAATCCGATCTTTATTTTTATACAGCCTTGTCGTTTTTGATATAACTGTAAAGAGGAGGTTTCAATGTTTAACCTTGTATTTGAAACACATCTGTAGAAGGAAAAATACAAAGGCTGTGGTATTTTATAAAACCTAGAATAACCTCAATTTGTTACTTCGATCTCTCAAGGTTTTTGCCGATGTGGAAATTTCAAAGTGTAATAGCTTTGTGTTTTTATAGTGAATATAAGTTTCATGAAGTGATTTTTTTATTATAATTTGTTTATACAACTTAAAATAAATGTGTCAATGTTTGTAGAGTGTAGTTATGAGTGATAATTCATATTTTCGACGTATTTTGCAGGCCTAGTCTAGCCTACATGATTTGCTTTTGGAACTTTTAGTTTCAAGAAATCATTTATTTATTATAATATGTATATACATAATATATAAATGTATATACAACTTATAATAAATGTGTCAATGTTTGTAGAGTGTATTTATTAGTGATATTTCATATTTTTGGTTTTTTTTTCACAGCCCTAACCTCAACGTCTAGGCTATTGTGAAGGTAGATTATCATAAATGACCCATGTCTAATGAAAATTTTAAAAATTGATCTTTTTTTTTAAAACTTTTATCCACAAATATATTACAAATCTGTAGTAATATTTTTAAAAAATTTAAAAAAATTTTAATATGGCTTATGTACTGATTTCTGTGAAATTTTACTCTACGTTATTCTTCGATTTTTTGGTATTTGACCAAAAAACTCCAAATGTGATACATCTAACATTTTTTTCACTATACACCTACATTCTATGCACCTTTCTGGACATAATGAGTTAGGAGTAAATTAGAATCATTATTATTAATCAAACATGTTTCAACGACAAAGTCACCATCCTCAGTGATACATGAGCTACAATAACTAAACTAGCTATAATGAACTGTTCTTTCAACAAGCCGAAAAATTATCAGTTTATGAAAATTAAAAAATTGATTGATGACTGATTGAAATGACTTTCGACCGATTCTTTTTTACAATCGGATTTCAAGAAATAAATGTCATTGACTTCTGGGCAGCAGCAAAAGAAGAGTACCAAGGACTCAGTGATAAAGCAATAAATATTTATTGCCTTTCACGAACACAGAGTTTGTCAATAGGGCATTTACATGGCATGTATACATTAAGAATAAATATTGCAATAAGGTTGACACAGCTCCTGACTTAAGATTATACCTGCTTTCATTTGAACCTGATTTAAAAACACTCCATTCCATGAGACAAGCTCAAGGGTCGCATTGAAAGTATTAAGAACTCACAAAAATTGCATTTACTTAATCAAACATGTTTCAATGACAAAGTCGCCATCCCCAGTGATACATGAGCTACAATAAATAACCTAGTACTGCGCCAACCCTCGTATTTATACAAAACTAAAGGGGCATGGCCTAAACCTACTTTCTAATATTAAGGCGTTAATCAGAGCCCCGCGTCATTCTAAATAACTTCAAAGTTAACACCTAACTAATCTTATACCTAACAATATTAACATAGAATTTTGTATCGGGCCTAATTCATTATTTACAGTTATATTACAGTACAGTTAATATAAAAAGTTTCCTTTGCATCTATTGTTTAATTTGGTAACATTTTTTAACAACGCAGAGTTTTCTATTATGAAATATTGTTTTGCCTCTAAACAATGTTTTGCCTCTAAACAATGTTTAGCCATAGCCGATTTATCAAGCTTGTTATATTTGAAGTGGGCAAAGTGTTCTTTTGCTTTTATCCTGACATTTCGTTTTGTTTGGCCTATATTTTTTTTTCACAATTTATACAATATATTCCTGATTTATCTTGTTCTTGAATTTTATCTTTCGGATTTCCCAAAATTTTACAAAGATTATTCTCGGCTGACATTGTTACATTTAAATTTGAATATTTTCTTAGTGATTTTTTTACAATATTTGACATTGGAGGAGCAAATGCAGTTTTAACCCATCGTTGTCAAGGCATACTGTCCACAAGAGTACTTCTCAATTCCTAAATTGTTTAAAATTTCGCTTTCTTATTATCTATTATTATATTATATTATATAATTATATTATCTATTATTTCTTTTGGATAATCATTAAAAATTGCAGCACCAAAATTGAAGTTCTTTTCGTAATATTCTTTAGACAGAGGTAAGTTTATTAAACGGTGAACCATAGAATTGAAAGCTGCTCTTTTATGCGCGGGTGGATGGTGTGAATCTTTAGTTATATATACATGTATGTATAGGCTTTCTATAAACACTAAACGATAAATTATTACTTTTTCTAAACACATTTACATCAAAAAATTGAAGATTATTATCTTTTTCAACTTCTGTCGTAAACTGTATACTTGGGTAAAATTCATTGATAATGTCACAAAACTCTTCGAAATTTTCATTTTCATCAAACACTGCAAAAATATCATCCACATACTTCACCCATACTTGGAAAATATTTTAAAGAACTTTTACCATTTATTTCAAACGAACTCATAAAAAAATTACCGATGAAACTCGACAGGGGGTTTCCCATAGCAGTACCTTCATTATGAACGTAAAATTGGTTATTAAACTGGAAACTATTTTGACACATGAACAAATTTATAAGTAATAAGTATTCAGTCGCTTCACTATCACTTAAATTGTTATTACTTAACCACTCCTTTATCATTTTTATAGTTTCAGCGATTAGAACACTTGGATAAAGAGACACAACATCAAATGAAACTAAGTATTCACTAGGGCTCAATTCAATATTTTTCACAATACAAGCTCATAAGTGTTCTTCACAGCAAACGTAGGGGGAGGAGTCAATTCTTGGAGGATAGCACTAACCTTTTTGAAATTAGATAAGTTGCCGAGTTAATTCCTGACACTATAGGCTGCAATTTCTTTCTTCTTTATGGATTTTAGGCAAACAATATAACCTCGGTAAAGATAGATTCAAAACCGTGAGATGTCTTCTAAGATTATTATTTATTAAACTTTTACAATTTTTCAAAGTTTCAATAGAGTTCTTAGTAAATTTTAAAATTGGATTTTTGTTACACACAGTATATGGCCATTCGGTGGGCATTTTTTCGATAATATCTATATACTCAATTTTATCCATAATAACAATTCCATTACTCTTATCCGCTTTTAGGTAATACACTTTTTTCTTCTTTAATTCTTTTATAATTCTTCCATAATTTTTATTTATATCTGATGTTAATTCTACTTTAGAACTGGTTTCGTCCTTTTCTTCCAATTTTTCTTTATATCAATTCGCACACTTGTTTTTACGTCAAATTTTTCGAATCTTAATGCAATTTCGTCATCCACTAATAAAGTTTAATAATCTTTTTTTTTTTATTTTCAATATTAAACTTTAGGCCTTCATTCAATAAATTTAATTCATCTTGATTAAATTCCTTATTAATCCAATTATGCACTAACTTTTATTTAATTTTTAACCAAATTGATCATTTTATTTTTCTCTTTCGTTTTTATTTTTATATTTCGTTTTTAACAATGATTGTAATTTCTTATTTAGGTTTTTAATTGAATCCTTTAAAAATAATGATAAAGTGAATGTGGTTAAATATTATTTTTTCAAAGTAAAGTTTAATCATGATTCAAAAATTTGATTTAATGGTGGTAGTGTAGCCTACAATCATTCTTCATCAAAAATATATAAAAATCAGATATATCCATGACTTATTACACATCAGGAGATCTGTTCTAGGATATTTAGCAATGGTGTGAAAACTGATTGACAAACAGTTTCTGTTGGTTCATTCTTTCGGGGACCCATGCACGACAGGATTAACAACTGACTCAAGAATAAACTAATGGGAAAAAACTGGTCATGAATGGGGACCACTAACATATTAATGGTTTATATAATTAAATATGACTTACCTTCATCAAGAACTTTTTGAATATATAGAAAAAAATCACTAAAGTCATTGTGTAGTGTTAGTAACGTTGCTGTCATGGTTTTTATGTCTGCCTTCATTTCATGGAGAGTATGTTCTATGTTCATAGTATCTTCATTAGCCAAATTATGATTTTTGGAATTATTTTCTTCAGATTGTGAAATTATTTGATTTGCAATTATGTCTGTCTTCATTTCGTAGAGAGGAAGTTCAATCTTCATAGTGTCCTCATTAGTCAAATTATGATTCTCACAATTAATTTCTTCAGATTGTGGTACTTGTTTTGCTATTGCATTGTTCATTTTATAACTCACAAGTATGTTAGAAACTGTTTTAAAACGAGTAATTAAAACCATACTAAACCTTAATACTTCATTACACAACAGCCAAAGCAATGGTAGCTAAAAACAAAAGAAAATATTAATAATATAATAAATCGATTTGTGTGCATTAGTAGTGCATATGCACAGTGTTTGTTGTATTACTTGTCTATTCTCTTACCTTAAAAAATATTAACATAAATAACTAATAATTGAAGTTTTTAAACCTTAATAACGAATATTTTACAAGCAAAACAGGTTCAGTTGAGTAACTTATATATTTAATTTATATATTGCAACAATTTAAAAGGTAATAGATGATCTTGATAAAATTTATATTCTGTGACAAAATCATTTTAACATCCAGTTGCAAAGAGCATGATTTAGGGTAATCACATCTGTAACGGGTTTCCTCCCTTATAAATAAATCATCAGAAATTTCTCAACGAAAACAATAACTTTCCCACTAAATAAATAAATCTAATAGAAATCTTTCCCTTTAAATTACAAGAAATTTTAATTAAAAATTAATATTTATTTTTGTACTAGTTGGTTTATAACTATTATTACGAGGAAATCATTATTACCATTAAAGCAAAAGTGTTTAAAAAATAAATTGTACTGCTGACATAATGTCAATGTAACAATCAGACTAAACATAAATTATTAAAACAAAAAACTATCGTTTAACTCATTAAAACTATGCAAACATAGTAAAATTACTTATTTATGCAATTTATTAGCAAGACGTTGGTAGCCTCGTGTATGGAGTTGTTCAAATTGACAACAGCTCGCTACTTTTGCTCACCTATTGGCTCACCCAACATACTTGATTTCAATGCCACATTGTAAAGTACCGAATTGTGGGTTTTATTATTGTTTAAAAGTGTTAACATCATATTTTTTTTGCAAATGCGGGTCTACCTGAGTACTAAACATCATAGATTGTTTAAAATAATCTTCAATATTCTACTCTAGAAGTTGTGATAACTAAGAATACCAACCACTTAACACAGTATTTCTAAAAAAAACGATTTTCTATCGAATCTTGTTAAATTTTTTTTAATCTACGACATCTATAGGTAATATATCCTACAGAAACTATTTTAAACATCTGAAAAACAAAAAGCAAAATTTACTTTTTACCATGTATTTTAGATGAAGAAGCCCGACCATCAAGTTCCATCTTATATACAGTAACCTCAAAGTAGGAATGTGTCTGGGGTAGAGAGGAAAAGAGGGGCCCCCACACTTTGTTGCAGTTGCTTTCAGCGGTACAACCCCGGTAAAAAAATATAGACCTCGGTGTTTCTGTGTAAATGTGCATCCTACTTTCATTTCCTTTATTGGTGTGAATAAGACTAAAACATTTACAAAAGTCTACAAAGGTGCATATTAAATAGATGGACACATTTTTGTTAATCAACAGCACGTATAACAATTAGTTGTTTTATTTATAAATATAAGTGTTAATCTTTTGTAAATCATTATTTAAAAGTTTTAATAGCAAAACATTTACTAAATAAACAAAAAATATAATATTTGTTATTTAAAAATAATCTCATTCAGTCAAGGTCTAAGCTTGACTATTCATTACAAAGTTCAGAACATGTTGTTCCAAACTTTGTAATGGTTACATGGGTCAAAATAAAGAAAAAGGTTCCTGCAAACATATGTACAGGAAACACTTCATTTTCCATCTTTCGCTCACTTTGTGCTTTTTGAAAAATAATTATAGGTTTTGAAATTTTTAAGATTTTGAGTCGAAATTTGGTAAGCTAGGCTATATAAATTTTGTCTCTTTTTTTTACCAGTATACAAAAAACTAAAACTTTATCATGTAAATTTTTAAAATGGCTGTCATTAAAAATGTTTAATGTTAAATTTTATGAAAATCATTCGTTTTAAGAAAAATGTACAAAAGACAAAAATTCATCTTTTAACGCCAAATTAAGATTGTTTCTTTTTTTCCCCTTTTTTTTACTAAGTCAATGGGATAACCTGAGTTATGGACAAAAAACTCAAAACATAATTCTTAATAATTATCTACAACATCCAAATTTAGCATAAACAGAAATAATATTGAATTATGTTAATTTATGAAAAACAAAATCTTCTTTTTTTTTATTTATAAAAGGCGAATGGACAATTAAATTTATGTTAAATAAGTTGAAAGTGAGTAACATAATATGGTTTTTGATAAATCGTTCCCATCATTTAAATTATTTTGTAAAAAACAAAATGACGGATATCTAGGCGATTCTGGACATAGGTTAAGTTATAAAAATATTTAGATAGTTTAGACCAGGAGTTCCCAAACTGGGGGGCGTGAAGACGAGTCAGGGGGGCGCGATACTAGTTGAACATTTAAAAAAATCTCACTTGATAAAAATGTGAGTAAACAATTTATTAAAACTACATTTACGTTGTAGAATTTTTAATTTAAAAGTGCATTTACTATCGCCCGCTATGACACAAAATAGAAGTCGAGAGTACCCGAGCATTTCCAAGGTCTCCCCTCCCCCCCCACGCCATTGTTATATTCCATTGACCAGCGACAGCTCGGTTCAGTGCTTTACAAGACCTCAGTCTGCGTGTGTTGTTGTATTACGTGAGTGTTCAAGTGCTGTTAGATTTAAATTGTCGTAGTTGACTTTTGGTATAATTTGAGTGAGAGAAGATATTGTTCAAGATGAGCTCAGCAAAGAAATGCAAGTATAATGATGATTACATAAAATATGGGTTTATTTCTATGCTTAAAGATAATGTCGAACACCCTCAGTGTGTTATTTGCTATGAAGTATTAAGCAATGATGCCATGAGGCCTAATCATCTTGAAAGACATTTGTCAACAAAACATACTTCTTTAAAAGACAAACTAAAGAGTTTTATTGCTGCAAAATCTGAAAATTTAAAACGCATGAAGTTGGATAGTACTGGATCTACTTCTCAAACATCTGAAAAAGTGCTTGAACCTTCATATGAGCTATCTCTTCTTATGGCTAAAGAAAAGAAAAGCCATATTTGGAGAGACGCTTGTTAAACCGTGCCTGTTAAAGGCAACTGATATTATTCTTGGTATAGACAGTAGGCAAAAATTATTTCAAATACCACTTTCAGACAACACAGTAAAACGTCGCATTGATGATGTGGCGGAAGACATAAAAAACCAGGTAATTGATGCAATAAAACAATCACCGTTTTTTGCTATTCAGCTAGACGAGAGTACAGACATAGCACAATGTTCTCAGTTAATTCATAATTCGATTGGTCAATTGATATTATATCAACTATTTCTTCTCATGGCTCTTCATTCATACTTCAAAATATTAATCTGTAATACGCATGCGTTTTATAATAATAGTCACATAGCCAGACCTAATAAATAAGGGATCATACATGCACTAACTTGACGAACATAGTAATAAATATTAACGTACTCATTCAGAACCTGAGTTGGATTTTGTACTTTTTATTTTTAATTTTCTAATAAACTATTGTATTTTGGTATTTCAAAAGTGTCTTGCGACACCTAATATGATCTCATTTCTTAAAAATAAGTTAGGTAATAAACGATTTCGACGATTTTCTTAGATAAATTTAGGGACAAGGTCGATTGCATAATTACTATAATTTCTTGTTAATTATTTTTAAAACCACTTAGGCACACCTTAATAACCAAAAAGGAAATGTTAGTGGCGAATAATCATGAAATCGTTCACTACCTATCTTAATTTGAATGAATTAGATTATATTTGATGTTGGAAGACATTTATGAAGTACGCCTACCAAAATACATTAATTTAGTAGAAAATGATAATTCTAAAAATAAGAATTCCAGGTGTTACTATCTAGATTACTACATGTTTACTACTAGGTTTAGTTTCTGAACATAGGCCTAGACATCTAGGCGTGTGTTCTATCTGCATGTCTTACTTTGTAAGTTAGGCACTTGAAAACGGGAGTTGATTTATATTCTTGACTAAAGTTTGGATGATTTTTAGCGACTAAAATATGGGGAAAGCTTCCATACATAGTTATCCACAAAAGTTTCCAGCTAGTTTATGACAAAATACATGGTAAAATGTAAATTTTTGTTTTTTTCAGATATTTAGAATTGTTTCTGTTGGATTAATTAGCTTTACATCATAGAATAAAACAACAAAATATTACAACAAGATTCTATATAAAATTTGTCTTTTTTCAAAAATACCTGGAACTAATGGAGCCAGCAACCAATATTAGTTTAAATCCAATTTCATAAGTTATTAAAAATTCATCAGCCGATAGCCTATTAAATCTCCTTCAATACACAATTCACACAAAAATATACTTATATACAATTTTTTTAAAAAAGTTGCCGTTATTAATCGGTAAGCCTGTAAATAATACAGCACAGATATGTATAAATACTAAATAAATAAATTGTCTTTAAACTAATTGTTAAAACTTTTGACTAGATTACGTACAGTAGAGAGAATATCTATAGGACAAATCATAACTTATAATTTTTTAAACAGTGTTTATTTTGAAAAACTCCCTTAATAACAAAACAAACTGTACACATAAATTTAAAAACATCACAACAGGTTGTACACGCTAGACGCAACTCATTTTATCAGTAGTACCACCCTAGCCTATCCATAGTTTATCTTTAGAAATTCAGCATGGCCAACGGCCATAAATTACACACGATATAAATCCGAAATTGATATATAAACTCTATTACCAACCATTAGCTGCTCAACCTTATCCAACAAATTATAATTTTATTTGTTTAGTAAAATGGGCTCTTAAAATTTAAAACATAGTTCATAATATATTATTCATAGAAAGAATAATAAGAAAATGTGAATAACCACATTGGTTAATAAGTTACCGTCTTGGCTTCTAAATCTTTACGTGTCAAAAAAAATTTACATTGTTTATGCCAATATCAGAATTTTCGACCGAGGTCTAGTTTGTTTTCACAGTTTCCCAAATTGGCTTGTTTTTTCTTTGATACGGCGAACTTTACGTTTTGTTTCGATCTTTAAAATTGCATTTTAGCAAAGCATGATAAAAATAAAGAAGAAATCTTAGAACCGATTCTTGAGAAAACTTTTGTATTGTTATATGATAGGTAGTTATGACCCCATATTTCAACAAAATTGACAACAGTAATTTTACCAAAACACATCTTTTAACACAAATCTATGTAAATAGCCAAAAAGTAGCAAAAACGAAACAAAAGATTAGTGTAATACTGTAACTGAATTTTTATAAAAGAATTCTTGTTTTTAGTCAAGGGCTCTCTCTCAAAACGGTTATATCTAAATAAATTGATTGTTAAATACATTTAAATGTCGTTAATATTTCTGTCATTAATTAGGCACCTATAGCCTGAAAATTGGTATAAGACCTAATAATAGAAACTTAGTATGATATGTAAACTAAAAATTAGCATCAACTAATAAAGGTACTTTTTGTTTTAAGGCGAAAAACCAACGACGTCATCATCGCCTTCACTAAGAAAGAACATAAAAAAACTCCTCAACGACAACATAACATGTTACAAAGTTATAAAGAAACTCTGCGACAATTTAACAAAGATAGAAATTATTATAAAATAAAACATTAAAAATAATATAGCGTTGTAAAAAGAGCCCTCTACAAGTTATTTTTTTATAAATCTTAATAAACCATAACAAAAATAACATTAAAAGGTTTGTAAACGAGCTCTGCTACAATAGAGCATAAATATTTCAATTTTACAAAAACGTCCAGACAACGTTTAGACCCAATTAGGGATATTTATATTTTCCTCAAATATCGGACTGAATTGAATTGGGTAGGACCAATAAATCTGATACAGACACATATTTTATGAAACAGATTTTATTAAGACGTTCTAACAGTTACAACACATCAACAGAATGGGCATTGTGGTGGATTCCCGTGTTCCATCAGATAATCCATGAATAATATAAGTTTTTTCCGTTGTAGTAAAGATGGTGCTCATATGGTGAAGCCTGAATAACCGAAAGTCAGTTAATAGTTATTAACAGTATAATTTGAAAAAAATAGTAAATTGTAAAAAACTTAATACGCAAAATTTGCTAATTTTTAAAATTGTATTGTGGAGATTGTTAGGTGAAAGCAGTTAGGTAAGGTTTCAGGAAGGTTTTCACAATCTATATTAGAGAAATAAATGTTAGAGATAAGTTTAGTTGTTAATATTATACCGTACATACTCAAAATATCTTGTGGGTCTGCGTTGATGTGTTAATTGGGAGGGAGTAAGAATTAATAAATAAATTTAAATTAAATACCGTACACTCGTAAATAATTTTAAACAAAGGTAGGTATAAATTTTTGGTATATATATGCCAAATTTCAAAATCTAAAAAGGCTTAGTTCCCCCACAATATGCCGTTTCATTTATGCGTGTATATCTGAGACGAAATTAGAAATATAATTTTTGCGTTCACATTTAAATTTTAACCCTAGGGGGATATAGATGTTAAGAGTGAACTATTAAGATTAATTTTAAGTCAATTAAATATGATGGTCTATTGCTTGGTAGGCAAACTGTACTTTCTGCTGATAAGCCTAAATAAAAGTGGACTGTACTGGATGAAATTTTGGACTTAACTTGAGTCATATGCTGCATGCTTGTTTTGTTGTAGGCTGATCTCAACTACTTCGTTCTCAAGAAGTAAATCTCACTTTTGTAAGCTATTTGTGCTAGGTAATTTCGCAAGTTTTATGTTGTGTTTTATCATTCAATATATATATTTCGTTAAAAATGGATAACAATTCCAATCAAAGAGCAGTTGTTCCATCTTCTCATAACATCCAGGAAGGTTCAAGACAGCCGAGACAGCCTTCAAACATGCAAGACTTATTACGATTTTCTATTGAAGCAAGTCAGAATGAAAATCTGGCTGATCCTAACTCTTTGCATAATCTAAATCGTACAGCGATAGATGCTAATGACCCAGAGGTATGGTATTCAGATTGAAATAGGTCTAATGATGTTTCATGCATTTTAGAAAACGGTGTCTTAAATCTGGTAATCAAATGTCTAGTGGTGTTACCATAGGTAACTATGCAATTTACCTTGCCCTAAAATTTAGTTAAGATAATCTTTGAAGTCGTGGTCAATATGTATTGATGTTGTCCAAGCGATTTTAGTATGAAATCTCGGCAATTTGTCTTCGAAATAGCAGTTTTTCCATCAGTTCAATACTCCTTTCCATTGCAAGTGGCTTTTTTATCTTTCATGATTCATTATTTACTTAATAATCATCGAAATTGAACAATTTTTAACATTTTCAATCTAATAGCCATATTGAAATTACTCGTGGGGCACATGCATGCTTAATTTAGTTCTACACGTTGATATTACAGTAATTATTTACTTAAAGGTGGCGCTTTTTTCTGGATTTTTGTTTTTATCGTCTACTACATTAATTCTTAAGAATTATTAATGTTTTCCTTGTGCAGATCACTATTTTTCACTGAGAATTACAATGTATACAATTCTGACTTATTTGGTAAACTATTACTGATATTACTACGCTTCTATGATTTAAGATTCATGACGACTAGGTCTCTGAAACCCAGACCTAGTAAAAGAACTAGGTCAATATATATATGTATGTGTGTGTCTAGTTAACTTCCCAGACCTGGTTTGACAGTTCTTAAAACAGAAATAGTTTCGCCGATGAAGAAAAACACAAAAACACCGATAGATTTTACTTAAAATTGATGAAATAGTTTTCGAAATAACCTCAAAATGCCATAAAATATTCATTTTAAATCAACGTTTTTGAACAGAAATACAGTAGACTCCCGTAAGTTCGGCCACCTCGGGACTGCACCCTAGGCCGAACTTAAAAGTGGCCGAACTAACCAATCCCTATCTAAAAAAATGCCTATTTATTGTTTGTAAGGATCGTGTTGTGAATCGATGCGTATAGGAAAAGAATACAATAAACAAGTTAAGGTCGCGTCTGGCTGGCGCGCGTAAGGATCGTGTTGTGAATCGATGCGTATAGGAAAAGTTACAATAAACAAGTTAAGGTCACGCCTGGCTGGCGCGCGTAAGGATCGTGTTGTGGATCGATGCGTATAGGAAAAGAATATAATAAACAAGTTAAGGTCGCGTCTGGCTGGCGCTCATAAAGATCGTGTTGTGAATCGATGCGTATAGGAAATGAATACAATAAACAAGTTAAGGTCGCGTCTGGCTGGCGCGCGTAAGGATCGTGTTGTGAATCGATGCGTATAGGAAAAGTTACAATAAACAAGTTAAGGTCACGTCTGGCTGGCGCGCGTAAGGATCGTGTTGTGAATCGATGCGTATAGGAAAAGAATATAATAAACAAGTTAAGGTCGCGTCTGGCTGGCGCGCGTAAGGATCATGTTGTGAATCGATGCGTATAGGAAAAGAATACAATAAACAAGTTAAGGTCACATCTGGATGGCGCGGGTAAAGATCGTGTTGTTTGTAAATCGATGCGTAAAAGAATATAATAAACAAGTTAAGGTCGCGTCTGGCTGGCGCGCGCCTAGTGCATGACCTCATGCTCAGAGAGCCGGCTGGACTATGCGGAGACCGAACTTACCGAGGCCGAACTTACGGGAGTCTACTGTAATGAATTGTGAAAGATAAAAAGTCAAATACTTTGGAAAGAAGTATCGAAATGATAAAAAAAACATTTTTTGGAAGACGAATTGTCGAGCTTTAGCATTAAAAGTGCTTGGACAGCATCAATACATATTTACCGAAATCGTTTATTACCTAATTTATTTTGAAAAAAATGAGATCATATTAGGTGTTGCAAGACACTTTTAAAGTAACAAACTACATTAGTTTAGTAGAAAATGAGAAATATAAAAGTACAAAATCCAGCTGAGGTTAGTTTATTAGGAATGGAAATCCATATCTGGTAATAAATGCCAAAGTTAATAGTTATGACTACGTTATTCAAGTTAGTGAATGTATCATCATTCAATATATTTGTCAGTCATGGCGTTTCCTAAGTATGAGTTGTTATTTGATGTGGGAGAGTTTCAAGAGCAATATATTCACGATTGTTATTAAAAGTATTTATATATTAGATCTGGCTAGATGAGTAATATATATATATATATATATATATATATATATATATATATATATATATAATTATATTCACCTGCAAAAACCTATTTGTCAAAGTTAAAACTTCTTTGCATGCAGTCGAAAGCGATGGGAAGTAATGCATAGTAAGATAGGTTGTTCTTTGCACTAAACTCTAAGGACTTAAAGAAAACATATAAATCACAACATCCTTCAAACCGTTTGCAACACATAACCAATCGTTTGTTTGGGATTAACACTAAGGTTGGTTAATTAATTAGGCCTACTTAGCATTATAATTAAGATTATTATTCCATGAGGAACATGGATCTTCGAATGTGATTGTCTGAGCTACTGCACCCACCTAACAGATATCGTGGGTTAATCTCACTTGACCAGCCATTTTTGGGCGAGCCCTTAACTAGAAATAATTAACTAATTAGCTTATAGTATATAATATTATAATAAAGTAAACTTTTGGCTTAATTGAAGGGGGGGAAGGTTAAACTTCCACAACACATTACGGTGAGCGGTCCGTAGGACCATTATGTGACGTTATTTGAATTTATTAATAATTTAATGGGGCATAGTGCGTGGCCAACTACACTAGGATCGTCGGACCCTAACCTAAAAGGGTTTATAAAACCATTTGGGTAATTTTCGGCACAAATACAATCCAAACAGCTCGCTGTAAAATACGCGTGGTTATTTCACGAATGTCTATGGCACTCTGGTCCTGCATGGTTTTATCTGATGTTCTGAGACAAGATCGATAGAGGAGGGTCCTTAATGATTACAATTATTGGGTACTACAATTCACCTGTAATGCCAAAATGTAGGCAATCCATCTTACTTAACGAGTATATTGAGCTATATTCTCAAAATCATCATTACCAATTAGGGTAATATTTTGAAGATTAATAATCAAGACCTTTCGCAATTAAAAAGAAAATTACAGTTTAGTAAAAATTAGTATCTCTATCATTAAAAATTATATTTTATTGAAATATGATTTATATTTAGAACAAGTTTATAACATAAGCTTAGTCATTTTAGTTTCTTAAATGTATAAATATTCGACTTTCTTAATTATAAGTGTTTTGTGATGGGTAAACAAAATTGATTTTGATTTTTCTGGAAATATCTATTCAATGTATTCTGAATGCAAATAAAGTGGTTTTTAAATAGCATATTATTATGTCAATCATATATTGTTGTCTGTACAGTAAACAACAACCCAAACATATGCCGGACTGATACATACAGTATACATACAGTATACATACAGTTTACTGTATAACATACAGTAAACAACAGCAGGACTGATTTTACACAAATTCGTAAGGTATATTTTGGGCATATCTAGAAAATTATTAAAAATTTTGTAACAACTCGAAATTTGAGGACCATATTACCAAGTGTGAAATTTCATTTTTGAAAAGTCAGTTTTAATAAAATATTACTCAAATATAGCATCTAAAGAAAACAAATTGATCAAATGGATCCAACAAAATATATTGGTCACCATTTCCCAAAATGTGAATGAATATAAACAATAGATGCAGTATAGCCTAGTTAAAAGTTGAATATTTCATATTCAGTCCAAGCTATTTTTGATCAAATTATGGTGTAGTATAACAGTTTATGATTTCAATCAATGTGCAAAGCCCAAGGATAAAGAAAATAAGACTTCACAAATAAATGATAAAAACAAAACTTGACTGCTTTTGTTATTTTAAAATTTACTACCAAATTTTTTTTTTTTTTTTTTTTTTTTACATGCAGCTTAGCATATTGGTGGAGTCCTACATATTCAACCTACTAAAATAGGTTTGTTTAACATTTTGGGCTCAAATAAGTATTTATGGATAAATAACGATGAAATATTTTGTTTACTTAATGTTTGGTTTTGTATATGCGTATGTGAGAAAGTTGGTACAACTTTTTTTTTCTTTCTAATAATTATAGTTTTCATATATTGAAATCTGTGATCGGCTATGTATAAGAATGGTTGGGTTATTTAAGTATGTTGAAACTAATAATCTTACAAAGAATTGTTATGCATTAGGCCTACATTAAGTTAGGTAAGTAGGCTAATACCTCATGGTTAGATCAATGCTGTTATATTGTTATTAACCTATACGATATTTATAAAAAAAAATTTCAATTTCAGAGGTTTGAATTTTTGCAAAATGCAGTCAAATCTATCTCAGAAGATATAGAAGAAATAAAACGAGCTTTAAGAATTCTTCAAACTATAGATGACATAGGGCCTGAAGGGGATATATCTGTATATGAGGAAGCTCTTGATAATATATCATACTATGTGGAGAACATAGATATCGCTAAAGGTGAGTGGTTGATCTACAAGACTTGAATAATTTACGAAATTCCAATCCTGCTTTATATAATTTATATCCTGTTTATTAAGTCCCTTAATATATCATGTTTACGGGTTGAATTAGATTTGAACTGAAAATTCTGTTACTGATTTTGTAGTTGCCATTATGAACATATTTAGATTGAGCTATGACCTGAATGGGTTGTGTAAGCTGGTGATTCTGTCCAACACATGTGCAGTGATCGAAAAACATTAGTAGGATTTTCCAATAGTTTGTAATTTTTTTATTGTTACTATTTTAAATGGGCCGTTCCTGAATAATAAACTAACTCAATTTAAGTATTTATATTTTCTGTGCTTTTCAAGCCTATGAGATCTCAGTTTGTGGTCATTTCCTTCTCTGTGTCGCTTTTAGTTGGCAGTATACAAAGTGTATTGACTGTATAAATAAAGTGACAACACTTCTAGTCATAATAAAACAATAGAGTCATAGGTGCAAACTTAAGTTCACATTTAAAGGAGAAGATTATCGGTTTATTTTATTTATTACTAAGGATATATAACATCACTAATAGTTATGAATACTTTGTTTTATATGTTTTGAATAGCTGTTGTGTTTATAGCTGGTGATATTTTAGATACATATTAACACAAACTAACTGCCAACTAAACATGAAACGGAGAATTGTTCCTTTCAAATTGTTCTATTATATGATACACTAGTAATGTCCAAAACATGCTTGTCCCTAGCTCTGAGAGAAGTTGTTTCTCCCAAGCTGTTCCATTATATGATATACTCTTCTCCCTAACTCTGAAAAAAGGTTTTACTTTCAACCTATGTCATATGATACACCTGTTTGTCAACTTGTTTGTGTACTACTGTAGAAAGGTGGGTATAGCCATAAAAGAATAATACAATAGGGGAAGTGAATACAAACTAGTTATTACTAATAAATACTAGACAGTTTAAGCACTACTTTAAGATTTGGTGAATAAACAAATACTAGTTATAGGTAGTAACAACTAGCAGTTTTAAGTAGTTTCCGAAAAAACTTAAGCATTTACTAGAGCTAGTAATTACTAGTTTCCACAATATTAAGCACTTACTAGTTTTAGACTTTAGGTTTCAGCTCTGATCCTGTTGTGACATGTTAACCCCACTATTCACGCCACCCCACTACTGTGCATGTCCATATTACGCAAATGTTGCAAATTCATTCCTACTTTGCATTTCTTCAAATCACGTTTGGACGTTTGTAGTTGTTTGTCTTCAATCAAGGAGGAACTGTCTTCCAAAGAGGAAGAAGATTGGAAACAAGAGAAAAATTGGATAAAGGGCTGTTTGTAAGGCTTATATCAGAACATACAATTGTGTTGGAAAAATAAAAAATTCCTTCTATGATAAATTCAAAGAAGAAGGTTTGAGCTAAACTGATTCACGATTTTTCATCAGCAAGCAGTAGAAAAGTTACATCTCAGCTAACTAAGGTACTGAATAATAAATAATAATAATAAAGAATAACTAATAACAGAAATAAAGAAGAAAACAGATCTTAAGCCAACGGGGAACAAAAAAAAAGTTGAAGAACTGGGAGAGAGAATTTTTAGAACTAATGAAAAAAGACGAAAATCCTGTTATGTGTAAGGTTCCAGGAAGTCTGTCTGTTGGGGGCTGAGACATTTGCAGGGCAAAGCTTAGAATATTATTACAGTGACATAGAAGAAGTAGTTAATCAAAGCATACTTAAAGAAAGTGTACATGAATTTTAAAAATGAGAAAGAGAACGAAAAAGTTTTGCAATTTGAAAGTAAGAAACGAAAGAATTAAGCACACCTCAGCTTCAACAAATTGGAATTAGAGAAAATTAACGAGATGTTATGTGATAAATCTACCCAAACCTTTCAATCAAATGAAATTCTTCAATTGGAAGAATTTATTGTTTTTGAGCAATTATAAAAATAAATCAAATTTCCTCTAACTCAATCCTCTCTTTGCAACAACACTAAAAAAAACAAAACTTTAGTATGATTTTAAGTGTGAGTGTATATGTGTGTGTGCGTATTGCAACACAAGTTTTTATACTTCACTTCAACTTAGAGTGTAGAATTCGTGTCCCACTTCATTGAGCCACTTACCTTTACTTGGGTGTCACTTTTGTTGCACTACTTGCAACAAGCTTAACCTTCTTCGGTGTAAGATTTGAAAATTTTTACTATTAGATCATAAATAAATACACAAACCCAAAATATAAAATTGATTCAAAATTTATTTTAGTCAATGTAATTTACTTTAAATACGTCTTTTAGTATTGCTCATAAATTAATTTTTTAACTGTCATGAGATCGTAGAATTTCTTATAATTGCAATAGAGAACACAAATTTACTTTTTTAAAACATTAATTTTTCTGATTCTCAAACAGAACAAATATACATTAAAATTACAAAATTCCTAATCTTTAAAATCCTAAATTATGTTTGACCAATAGCAGCATAAATATATATATTAAAAACAAATCGATGCTAAATTATTTCATGTTTCCCCAATTAAATTTAATTTGCCTTTTGATATATATTCAAAATTTTGCGAATATTCGTTTATTATTAAAATGGGTACCTTGGTTATACAATTTAAAGATGATTTCGGCTCCTGACATGGTGTTCTGGTGAAAGGCTGCGACCATCCATTTCCAATTTGGTTAATAAAGGTCGTGAAGCGACAATCCTGAAGTTCTGCGCATATTGGTTGAATGGTTGCTGCTAATGTTCCGTTCTCTAACTTGCTCCAGCGTAGAATTCCCAGAGTTACCTTGAAGTATTATTTAAAAAATTTTGACGTTTAGTTACTATTATTAGTGTTTTCCTAAGTTTTCTTGAATCGAATCAGTAATAATCTTTCAATTATAGTTGTAAAGTTTTCATGACTATTTGTCGCCTCCATTTCTTCAATATATTAGACTCTTCTGATTGTTGATGCAAACACATTTTATCGATCTGATCTGACTCTACGTTATATCGAATAACTTGTAAAAACCAAAAACAAGAGAAAGTTAACTGCTTGAACGTCTTTCCTGGTCGAAGAAATTTGTAAGAATATAATTTTTTCACTTCACTAACGAAGTAAACTCAGTTATGACGTTCAGGACAATTTCCCTTCAATTTCCGTTTTGTCCTTAAATGTATATTTTCTTCGTCTAAGTTTAATTTTGCTAAAGTTTTGTTTTAACATGATTACTTATGCTTCTTCTATTTGTTCTTCGAATCTTTTTATCTTAATTGCACCTTAATTATGATTTGTTAATTGTCAAGACTTTAGTTGGTTTTCCAGTCCTGTTGGTCATGCCTAAGGTCCTACCTTAATGTAGAGAAGACATGCTACAGAAAATCTGTCTCAACCAGAAAATTAATATTTGTTGTTAATTTTCCTTTGTTTTGTCATATCTTTGCTTTGGCCTTGAATTTGGAGATTCCACAAATGCTGTCCTCTTCGTTTTATTTCGTAGATTCCACTAAAACTTGAATTGTGGTTATCGGACCATAACTTTCCAAGTTATACGAGTTTGAAACTTTCCTTACTTTTCCAATGACCACTTTCTGATCCTTTTAGATTTCTGAAGATTTTTCTTTGGTTTCTTGTTCCCTTTGTGTTAAAACGAAAGATTCTTCTTAGTTTATCACTATAGTCCACTTGGCTGCAAAGTTATTCATCGTCAAAGATTTTAGTTTTTGCGTATTTTTTGTTTTAGTGAAATACACCCCCCCCCCATTTTACGATATATTTGCTTCTATTGGTTTACCCTTACAATAATACATATTCTTATTCTATATTTATGATATATTTTCCAAATATTATTGTTTAACTTGTTTAATTTTGATTTGGAAACACTTTCACCACTTTAATTTATTTCCCACAAAACGTTTTATCCGATTTTGACCAAACTTTCTGGAAATGTGCCCATTTATATTCTCTTCGTTATTTTTGACATTTCTGTTATTTGTGAAAAACGTCTCAAGAATGGACTTTGTCACCATTTTTCTCAAAAAATTGTTTTTCAATTAATTTTTTTCTTTTGAATTATTTCATTACCCCCCTTTGGCTTTATTTAACCTCATTTATTTTTACAAAATACCTTGGATTTTGATTTGTTCAACGTCATATTTTTTAGTGATAACTTTTAATCTATTAAAGCTATTAAATTTATTTTTATACATTCATATATATATAAATTGATTCACTTAACATTATGCATAAAAATATTTTTGAATTTAAATAAAATAAAATTTGCATATTAGTTACTATATATTAGAAATCGTGTTATTTCATGACAAATCTGAGGCTGCTTCAAGATAGCTACCAATTACTCCTAGCATAGTATACCTGACATTCTACACTTAGAATTTTTTTAATTTTTTTCAGAATCTTTCAATTTTCCATTTTTAAGAAATTTTTGGGACTTGAACAGTCTGTTAAAAAGCCAAACTATTTCAGCGTGTGTGTCAGTGAGTGTGTTTGTGATTTTTAAATATTTATTTTGATATCTTTTTAATTTTTTTATCAGAAAAAGATTACAGGTATACACAGAATTTTATTTTACATCATTAATAATTTTTTTTATTAAACTAGAAATATGGCAATTAATTTGTCAATTGTAACATTTGTTGACGTTTTGCTTCACCTTGGGCCTTTGTCAATTAGTTTTCTTCTTGGTCGTTCCCAAATTCATCCTTGTTAAGTATATTCCTAATATCTACAAAGAATAAAACTTCACCCAAGTGTTTTGCTACATTGTGGAGAACAGCACAACAAACAACTAGCTTGGGTACCTTATCTAAGGACACCCTAATACAGTTCCCAAGAACCTCTTCTTTAGTTGGCCGAGACATCTTTTAATGATCACTCTCTCTCCTGTGCATGGGTTAGATTAAAACGTCTTTCTGCTTTGCTTCGAGATGGTTTAAAAGGAGTGATTAACCAGGGTGAAATGCCGTATCCTGAGTCACCCAGCAGATGACCTGCACCATCATATCTTGATATAATATTTCTGACAAAGTTTCTCCTCCAAATCCTCGAATCATGGTGACTCGAATCTACCTGACCACTCGGCGTTAATACTTGGATACCCTTTTCTGTTTACGTACTCATCTTCGAAGGCAATTGGCTTGAAGATTTTAACGTGTGTACAATTCAGAGCTCCGATAACTCTAGGCAAACGGAATTTCCTCTGGCACCTAATTTTTACTTCAATCATTTTAACCTGTGTTTGAGGGAAATGAATCCAATTATGTGATTTTGCAATTATCCTGTCTATCACAAAGTCTACTGACATGCAAACAGTTGATCGGTGCAAACCAATGTCTTGCACAATTTCCATCTGATATCCAGGATCACTGATGAAACGAAGAAAATTCTCTATTTTCTGTTTTGGCCCCACCTCAATATTCATTATTTTCAGATAAAAATTCATTTGTTAGAAATTCAACACTTGTTTTCAAACTGTGGTAGTTTCTTGTATTTATCGGCTTAGAAATCCCCTTTGATCACGATTTATTTTCAGCTTACGAATGGGCATAAATCTGTCATGTCAGGTGCAAATAATTAAAACAAGCTGCTGTGTGCTGTGCTTGAAAAACACTAGTAATAACTAGTCTGAGATAGTATTTTTTGTTCTATATTCAACTGATATATAAGTAAGTACTAAGTTTCAGGAAAAAACTCTAGTAATTACTATGCCTAGTAACAACTTGTAATTTTTATTCACACAAAACCTAGTAAATACTTGAAAAACACTAGTATTAGAAAATACTAGTTTTTATTCACTTCACCCAATATTTTCAATATATCCTTTGCAGTAAAGCCACTGGGTAATGAATCACCATAAGAGCCAATCCGGCCAAACTGTCATTTTTCATTCTGTTCCTTAAGTAAGGGTTTATTTGTTTAAGAGCTGGAAAAAAAATCTCTCAGCTTCACAAGTAGGCTCTGGCAAAGATGCTAAGATGCATAGAAAATATTGAATGTTTGGGTAAAAGTTGAAGTCACATCATCTAAAATTTGCATTATTTTCAAAAGTAAATCCTATTTCTTTGTGGAACTCAATTTCAGACATCAAAAGATATTCTGCTTCAAGTATAGTTTGAGGAACTCTGTTTTCATAGTATTCTGCAATTTTTGGATCATTTCAACATGATTTGGTTGACAGTACTTAGGACGAAGTTGACAGATAAAATCTCTATTATAACTAAACCTCCGTTTCAGTGTATATTCTGATGGTGTAGAGATTGATCTCCTCAAGTACTCTAAGGAGATTCATGCGGACAGTTTGCCCAGTTCGTCTGCTTATTTTATTGCCTTGGAACATTCATTTCAGTTTTTAAACTTGACTAGTAGTACTTGTAGATTTCTCGAAAATCTTGTGAAAGTCATTCTTTTCTTTGTTGCTGGTTCGAAAGTCATACAATTTTTGAAGAATGTCTTCACTAGAGTTAATTGTTAATTGTAGCTGATAGTTCATGCTGGAGGTTTTGGAGGTATGTTGAAAAGGGTAACATTAAATTTGTTTACAAAAACATTGAATGATATCAGTTTTTCAATATACCTTGTTTCACAGCAGCCTCAATTTTTTTAATTTGGTACAAACTTCGAATATTCTTTTTTTAACCCTCCAGTACACACCTGACCATCTGTAACACCAGTACACGCATGCGGACTGAGAGTCCGCTAGTGGTTTTTTTACACTTTAAACATTTTTTGGACTTTTTTTTTGCTGTGAATGTTACTTTTATTTCTTACAGTTGATTTATTAGCAAAATATATTTAAAAAATTTTAAATGAAACACTTTTATTACATAAACACACATTTATTATTCTTAACGATACAAGTTTTATAAAAAAGAAAAGATACTAACATTTACTTTGATTATATTTACTTATTTTTCTTGTTAATATTTTTACATTTTCTTAAAAAAATTTAGTTATATTTATTAAAAATAAAAAATTAAAAATTATTGAAAAGTGGTTTTTGGTTTTAATTACAAGTAATACCAAATCAATTAAAAATATAAATGTAAAATTGAAACAAACAAATACAATACAAATTTAAGACAGTTTATTCATTTTGTTCTTCAACATTGTCAAATAGTACTCTTTCATTACACTCTCCGCAGACGTATGCTGCCACGTCTTCCAAGCATACATACTTGACGCAACCCCTACACTTAAATCTAGTGGGTCTGTTCTTTTTGCGGTCACACAAGGAACACCTTCCTCTTGTTTCTCCTTGATTCTGTTGTGCCTCAGCTATTTCTGGACGATTTTGTGGTAGCCCCAAAAGTTCAAACAAACGAATCTTGATCGATGCTGGTAAACGGTATTGTTGAGCCCTTACGCGTAAGTAGCCGTCTAGAAGTTCTTTAGCAAGTGTTTTCAAGAAGTTCCTTCTCTCTAATGTCAAACCTGAGTTGGCTTTGTAGATTATGTATGCGTTTATACCAGCTAATGTAAAAATGAAAAAAAACCACCAAAGTCCATCTACGTGTTATTCTAGAGCAGTTATACGCACACTTCATTTCGTCAACTACGTCTACTCCAGACTTCGTACTGTTGTAAGCCAAGATGATCTCAGGTTTGTCCATTTCGCTGCTCTCAACATGAACTACAGTGTCGTCTTCAGGATGTAGTGTTGACAATGCTAACACTATTTTGTTATTTTTGGGTTTGTAAGAAACCAAAGTCATGTTGTCTTTATAGGCAAAAATAGTTGATCCTACTGGTCTGTTCTTTGGACATTTCATGAAAGGAGGGATGCCTTTTCTTTTTTTGTTAACAGTACCTACAAGTGTTAACTTGTGGTTATGAAGAAGGTCTTGTGCTAACGGTAAAGAAACAAACCAATTGTCGCACGTGACATTCCTACCACTGTTTGAAATTGGAGCGACGAGCCGTTTTACAATACTGTGTGAGTCGTTTTCTGACCGATAGGGACCTTCAGGCTGTGCCCCGCAATAAATTTCAACATTGTTTGCATAGAAAATTTTAGAGTCTGACAGTGAAAATATTTTTATGCCGTATTTGGCTGGTTTGTTGGGAATGTATTGGCGGAATGAACATCTTCCCCTGAACGCATCTAACATTTCATCAATAGGTACATTGTTTGAGAGGTTGTAATGTTTTTTGCAGTTAGAATTAAACTGTTCAATTAACATGCGCACAGCAGCTAATTTGTCAGTCGTTTTTCGTTCTAGCCTTGTGGTCAAATCGTCAAATCTTAGGCACTTTAACAGAAAACGAAATCTATTTATCCCCATGGTTAAACGAAATAACTCAATTCCCGTCCCATCACTTCTCCAAAGGTCTTCGAGGTTAGTGTGTGAAACCTTCATTACACCTTCCGTGAAAAGTAAACCTAAACATGCTTTCAGTTCTAAAAGGTTTGTTTCTGCTGCATCTCTCTCCCTTGCATATTTGTGTTGTACTGACCTAATGTACATATTAGTAAATAACACAATTTCTTCTAACAAAGTATCGGGGAAAAATAGCTGAATTGCGTGTAATGGAGAATCGATATTTTTTGCATCATTTCTAGCGCCAGGCAACGTACGTATTATGTCACATGGACGTCGTCTCACTGATCTATTATTTTTTGGAAACATACGCCATTTGGTTCTGTCATTTGCTACATAAAGTTCATTGTGGTTACCTGAATGATAAGTGGGCTGTAGAGTTCTCTCGAGGTCAGGCTTTAGTGGGAACGGATCATCTTCCTCTTCAGCATTTTCCCCGTCTGACTGTTCGGTGTCTGTGTTATGGTTGCTTTCGTTGACGTCGGAAGCGTCAAGCTCAAATTCTAGCATACACCGAATCTCATCCTCATGCTGCACATCCATTATTCTGAAGAGAAAAAAAGAATATTCTAAGTTCGTAATAAGATAACATTTTTGTGACCTACCTATAGCTCGACAATAAGAACATTCACTTGAAAAAAAAAAAAAAAAGATGAATAAATGAAACCTGGTGATTTTTGTAGTAAAACGAATCTTTTCAATACAAAAAACCTTTTCACCACTACCTACATTTTGTGTCAAATTACAGCTGTCAAAAGTGCTAATTTTTCGTTTTATCTTGGTTAATTCAAGAAATTGCAAAAAATAGTTATATAATATATGTAGTATATATATATATATATATATATATATATATATATATATATATATAAATACTAAATGTAGTACCTTTCAGTATTATCAAAAAACTACTGATAAATCGTATACTTAATTGAAAATTAGTGTATTTTGGATCTAATCATTTAGAACAGAACAAAAATATTTTATAAATTTTAAATAATGTTTTAACGAAAGAATTAATAATATAAATCTTTAGAGAAGAAATTAATGAAAAAAACTTACCTTCAGATAAATGTAATTTTCAGCACAATTAATTCACGCTTACGGATTATTAGTCCGCACTTCAATGTAACGAATGAACGCCTGCGGAGTCTCAGTCCACGGTTGACTTTCACTGTGTAAGTGAGCGCAATTCCAAGAAAATATCGGTACACTACTAAATAAAGTAGAGGGGGAAGGTACTGTGAAGCACAGTCCGTTGGCGGCGTTTTTTGTTTCTCACTTAACAAAAAAACCAAATTGCGGACTGTCAGTCCGCGATGCGTGTACTGGAGGGTTAACCCTAGGCAGTGTAAACTTTATTTATTTTTTTAATTTATAAAAAATATTAATATTATGCAAAACCCAACTTTTAAAATATCTTTTTTTCGTAAAGATATATATAGAGTTTATCTGTGTAATGAAAAAATGTTAGATGTAAAGGTTTTGGAGTAAGTATGTTGGAAAATCAAATAATGAAGTGATAACTCCACAGAAAAGCCTATATAAACCACATAAAATAATATTTTACATTTTTCAAGGTATACAAAAGTTTTGTAATGTAATTGTGAATAAATGTAATTGGAAAACAAAAATTAATTTGTTACATTTCCAAAATTTAAAAAATTGTTTTACGAAAAAAAGGGCAATTGGTTACATTTATGGAAAACACAACTTCTATATATCATTATATTCAGAGAGGTGCATAGAATTTAGCTGTGTAGTGAAAAAAAAATGTTAGATTTAAAAAATTTGGAGTTATATCAAATAGCCAAAAATCGGAAAGTAACGGAGGGAAGAATTTCACAGGACACCAGGGTTTTACTGGTGTTAGGAATTAAGCTAGTATTAAGGATTAGGTTTTATAGTTAAGTTTGAATTGTTCTAAGTCCCCACACTAGTTAACAAAAAGTAAACAATTGTTGTGTCAAGATTTAAAAAAAATTAGGAAACCACTGAGCTTGCAACCATCAAACGCATCATGATATATACAAACTCTAAGATATATAAACCAAGGTTTGGAGGAAATCAAGTTCAATCGATCAGCAGGCTAATTGAACATAAGTAGAGAAGCTGCTGGAAGAAAACGAGACAGTTGAACGTTGCCATGGTACCATCAACATCATTTAGTTAGGAGAATAGTCCAAGGAACCAAGGGTCACGAAGGACCACATTTCAGGCACTGTTAAGCTTCAGTAACAAACATGAGCAAAGTTTGTGTACAATTTGTTTAATTATTGAACCCGTATAGGCTGAACTATACGAACACTATATAGAGAGACATTAGTTTGGTTCTATTTCTTTTGACAATAATTGTTATCACTCTGGCTTAGAAATATTGAAACTATGATATTAATAGTACAAAGATATTACATCAAAGCGTATTAGTTCATTATTGTATTAAAACATATCAGTTTGAATTGTCAAATTGTGGAAAAATTGTAATAAATATATATGTATAGCTGAACCACCAAATCAATTAACGTATATATTGAACCCGGTAAATTTCCCGTATAACAAATGGTATATCAGCCTAATATTTCAAAATTTAATACAAGCTTAATTCCTAACATTGGTAACAAGAAAGTTGACTTTGCAAAGAAGTGGATATCTAAACCACTCATAGGTCTTGAACCAATTTGTGGAATATCACAGAGTCAGAACTTTAGCATTAAGCTGGTAAAAAACAACTCACTTTTTCTTTCTCTTCCTCTCTTTCTTTTTTTCTCTTTTTTATTTTGAATTTCTAAATCCTTTAGATATTTGATTATTAAGTCCATTTGTTGTTTTTCCGCTGTCGCTCCCGATGTTTCCGGTTTCTGTTCCATTGTTTTTTTATTTTAATGCAATTTAAAATTTAAAAAAAATTCTTTATGATCTTAACCCAACAAATGTTCCATAAAGGTTTTATTTTCTTAAAAATTAATAAAAAATGTTATTTTTACACAAAACCTAACTTATAAGACATCATTTTTCTCAGAAAGATGCATAGAATTCATCTATGTAATAAAAATAGAAACGGTTTTGGAGTAAGTATGTTAGATGTCAAAAATGAAGTTATCATTTTTCAGAAAAACCTGTATCATCCAAAATCAATAGCTTACCACCTTTTTCAAAGATATGCAAAAGTTTTGTGTAATATTTGTGAATATAATTAGAAAAATAAATAAATAAATTTGTTACATTTTCAAAATGTAAAAAAATATTTTACGAAAAAAAGGTAAAATGATCATTTTTTTTTTTTCAAAAATTCACAACAATAAGTAAAATATATTTTATACACAACTTCTATAAATCATTATATTCAGAAAGGTGCATAGAATTTAGGTGTGTAGTGAAAAAATGTTAGATGTAAAACATTTGGAGTTTTTTTGTCAAATACCAAAAAATTGGAAAGTAACGGAGGGAAGAATTTCACAGAAATGGTAATGTACACCATACAAATAGATTTTTTGGAATTTTTTTAACTATTACAAGAGATTTGTAATATATTTGTGAATATATTTGGAAAAAAAAAATTGTTACATTTTCAAAATAAAAAAAATTATTTTACGAAAAAAGGTAAATTTATCCTTTTTTTTTTTTTTCAAAAATAGTAATATTTATGGAAAAC
Organism: Aphrophora alni; assembly: GCA_963513935.1. Lineage (NCBI taxonomy): Eukaryota > Metazoa > Arthropoda > Insecta > Hemiptera > Aphrophoridae > Aphrophora > Aphrophora alni. Next base: position 20,017,239 of record OY740765.1, on the reverse strand, counting down.
CAACTTCTATAAATCATTATATTCAGAAAGGTTTATAGAATTTAGTAATGTAATGAAACAAAAGTTTGAAAAATAATTTTGGAATCAGTATGGCAAAGAACAAAAAACACACACAAAAATCGAAGGCCAACTTTTGCATAGAAGTCCAATTGAGCATAGAAATTTTTTTTTTTCTTACTTGTTTGCTTCATCATAATTCACAGCCCAAATTGTTACTCGCAGCAAAAGAAATAATTGTTGATGACCCTCTTCCTCCATATAATATTTACTGATTGCTTCATCATAATTAATTCACACAACAAATGGTTACTCTGTATAAAACCTTGTTGACTTGTTGCTCTCCTCTCCCTCCATGTAACAATGATTGATTGGTTTATTATAATTCACAGCTCAAATGGTCACTTGTAGCAATTTAGTAATTTCCTGTTCACAAAAAAGATATAGTGGAATTACCAACAGTTAAATCAGTAATGGGTACGTTCAGTTTTCTCAGACTTTCTTTGGATCCTAAATTCAAAAATAATTTTCCATTTGTTAATGTACGGAGGAAACAGCATTCTTTTAAATTATAGTTTTGAACACTGTTACAACACCTAAGTGTTGATAATATTTCACACCTATTTTATGCATATTATTGTTGTTATAGAAAGCTTAAGCTAGAAATAGTGATTTTCTTATTAATAAAGACTGATAAAATCTGTAGCTGGAATAAACAACATTACATTTTTTTGGTGAGATAACGACATACAACTTGTTTGGGTTGTTAGGAGCTACATTTTAGCAAAATTTTATCAAATTTGTTAGAGTTAATTATGAAGAAAATGTGAATTTTGTTTTAGTGTTATGGCAGGTGATTACAATTTTGAGATATTAAAAACTGAAAAATTACCTCTATAAGTGGCAAAAATATGCCTGCGATTCAAATGTCTTCTTTTTTCGACTCTAGGATCTCAAAATGTATACTCATCACAAATACATTAACACAAAACATACTATGTACTATGTATGTAAGAAAGTAAAATTAATATGTTTTTATTATTTCAGATTTTCAAAAGATCGGTGGCTTTACTGTGATCTTCCCTCTGTTATCGTGTTCTCGTGCGAGTATTCGATGGAGAACAGCATCAATTTATGGAGAGTGTTCACAAAATAATCCCTTTTGCCAAAATATAGTTTTACAAGAAAAAGATCTTCTATCAAAACTTCTTAAAATGACCAACAGTGATGCTGACAGTACAGTGAGGCTTAAAGCACTGTATGCGGTGTCGGGTAAGTTATTAAATTTATATTACATTAATATATTGTATGATTTTAATATAGAGTATGAATTTGTTTTATGGGTGTTTAATTAGTTACTGCTGTATTATTTTAACTTTTAGAGACACAGACTCATTTATGTTTTTAGTAGCCTAACTCTGTAGTGTTTTTATCCTTAGTTGCTCCTATATGTTTATATTATCATTATAAAGTTATATGTAATATTTGAGACCTGAATGAAGTGTTGTTCTCTTTAGAGTGATTAGTGCAATGGTATGTTTTGTGCCATAAATTCCATTTTAATATTCATTTATCATAGATTTAAAATTAAAACATTTATGTCATTGATTGCTGATTTTTAAGGGATGATGTTATAATCAACCCTTTATGTAGGATTTATTGTTAACAAAAATCTTCATATTAAATCATTAAAAACATACATATATATATATATATATATATATATATATATATATATATATTGTAACGAAAATGTGCTGGCTAGGGTCAGTGAACTGCAAGCCATCAATGTGACAAGAAATAAAAGATTTTACTTCTAAAAAAAACTGAAGGGTTTTATAATAATTGTTTTTTTTTGTTTAGTTATTACAATGTAATGTTTATTGTTACAAATTTTCTCTATTAATAAATATTAATATAGATTATATTTCGATATAAATTATTTTATTATCATTAAAGTCGATTACAGTCTTTTAGTTAGTTATCATAAAAAGCTTTGTCTTAAATAACTTCAATTGAAATTACAAATTTTATATTATAAAAAAAAAAGTTAAATGGTGTAAGAGTTTTTAGATATATATATATATATATATATATATATATATATATATATATATATATATATATATATCTCGAGTAATTGTTATAACACACATATAAATGGAAAACACAAGCAATTATTGGAGTCCATATCTCTGGGAATTATTTTATCAACACAATAGTTCATATACATATCGTAGGGTATTATTGCAACACAAATATCAATGGAAACACAATTAATTAGACTATAGTCTATATCTCTGGAATTATTTTATACATATAATAGTTCATATCTCTTAATCTCGGGGTACTAGGTTAGTGCGGCTTTTACCAAGGAAATTAGGTATAATACCATTTAATATAAAGGACATAAAAGGAAAACAAAATGAAAGAATTAATTTTAGTTTTAGTACATGGAGAAAAATAAAAAATGAGATGAATGAAGTTGACAATTTATAACTGTTCAAAACTGAATAAGCTGTTCAAGTTTGTTATATTTTTTAATATAGATGTTCGTATTCAGTTTTATGCTTTTATTGATTCCACTTTCAACTTGTGAACACTAATATTTATGAAAAAAGAACAGGCCACATAGGGTTTATGATTTTAAAAAAATAACACAATGGAATGCAAATGGAAGGATCTCACCAGTTCATAGAATCTGTCTTGTCATCATCTTGATATCAGATCAAATTTAATATATATATTAACATTCGAAATTTTCACTCAATATTATTTCTTCTTAATATTTTCATGATGTAGGAAATATATTTTTAATTTATGTAAATTTCTTCAATTACTGTAGTAGCAGAAACTTGGAATGCGTCTTATTTGCCTCCAATTTTTAACTCTCTCTCTTTTCACTCCTAAATCATTGTTAGACCATGTACATAGAGATTCGAATTTATATTTGTATTTCTTTGAAATGATAATGTATATTCGGTACACTAATAATATGAATATATGATTCAACTTTATTAAATGAGAAGTTGTTAATAACTTCATTTATATTTATTTCTTCTAATTTTGTAAATTAGGTTGTTAAACTATATTAAGGATCCAAATAACTTCTTTTAAAATAATATGTTGTCTTAAAACTAATATACATATTTTGATTTTAATCTTAAATTTATCGTAAATTCCCGCATCTCAATTGTCTATGGAATCTATTTGAATCACGTGATTTAGTTGTCGGTGGGCGTGTCTTTTAAAATGTGTGTCACTTGATTTCTTTCGTCCGCCATCTTGACTATGACTTTCGGCCGTAATTTGAAAGATTTTACCTTTTTTATTGATTCTAAATAAGAACTCAGGTGACGTTTTATGTTCAGGGATATATGGATTATATCTAGGCCTGGTTTGTTTGGTCTCTAGGCTTTCTGTATTTCTACAATCGGCGAAATACTGACACTGTATTTCAAACTGGCAATTTATTTGGTTGACTTTTTCGTCTCGATAAAAGCAGATTATTTTTTATTTCCTTATCTCTGCCTTTGAGTTGTTAATTTTTACGGGTAGATCGAATATTTAGGCTATATTTTTTATATAGGTCTTCCTAGGTTTAAAATTTGGTAAGTTACGTTAATTAATTATTGTCCGGTCGAAAATCTTGAAATTTGACATTGTTTTGGGTTGGCGTTTCGCATTCTTGCCGCTAGGCGCGTGTATGTCGTCGTTTGAAATGAAAGGAATTATTATAAATTTGCATGATAAATTATTTCTTGACAACATCTTTTTCGAGTTGTTACAGTTTAAAGGCAAGGAACTCATTTAGAGATACGTTAGAGTAAGAAGAGGTCAACGAACAGAGTTAATTAAATCAACCAATGGGAAAAAAGCGTCACTTCAAAATTCCAGTAAACTTTGAATCCCACCAATGATAAAATAGTGACGTGGTGTGACTGTTGAAAACGAGGAAATTATAAATATATTTCCGAGAGAAGGAAACAAGGTGGTTCTTCAAGATATTTTGTACATGGTTGTTCTGCGAAGTTTTTGGTGAACCCCTGAAGTCATATTGACATCATAAGGTCACCTCCAATGTTTATAAATAACAGCAAGCATATTTCTTGAATTGTGGCCTATTTCTTGGAATCGACCTTGGGGACCCCCTCCCTATGGAAAAGCATGTGTTATTGTTTATATTTTGATATTGAGGAATCTCTTCACGATAGCTCACATGTTCTTTGTTTATATTTGGAATGTCAAAAGAACATTAAGAGCATGTGTCATCGGGAAAACAACTTAAGATGATTTCATCACTTTTGTTGCCTACTTCTCGAAATTGACCTTGCGGGAGCATGCATTGTTCATATTTAAAATGCACAAATGCCCGATCACATTGCTCTTGTACAGACAATTGTATTATAGCTTATTATATAATTAAGTACAAAACGTGTTTGAACAGGAAACATGGACACATGGTTGACCTTACCAGTCATTTTTAACTTAGTCACTGAAGCCATAGAAATTGTAATTATCTATTTGTATAATGATTTATATGATCATTATCTAAGGTATAATTGATGTATTTCAACCTTATTTACTAATCTAGACAAGGTTAAAATTAAAATTTGTTGGAGCACTATCAAGATGTGACTGACCTTGAAGTTGTTTTTCACATCCAACAGATTAGCACATTATCAGACGATGGAGGGGGACATTTTGAACACTTAATTTGATCACAGATAATTAAATATTGCTTTTAATTTGTAATACTTAATGTTTAACATATTTTAATAATTTTAAAATTCAAACAGCAATAACTACGGATTGAATCAACTTTTTGAAGTCCAGTTTGCAGCATTGTTTTCAGTAAAACAAGGCCTTTCAATTTATTTACAACTCAACATAGGCTGTCATTAAAGATTTTCTCTCGACTCCTTGTACCCCAAAGGTGTCATCCAGTTATTAACTGCACAGAAATGTAGGTTACTGTCACCAATAATAATTGTTCTTTGGTATTTTTTCCTGTTGTTGTTTAAAAGCTGGAAAGGCGGTTCCAGACTTAATTGACACCCTGTATATATATTTAGCTGGCTGGATTAAAACATAGAAGTGCTCAAAAATTCTTTTAGGCTGAGGTGTCTATGAGATAAAATCCACTCTCTAAATAATAATAATAAAACAAAAAACTAACTAATCTAACTTAAGCAAAACTTAAATAAACCCTGCCTTTGTCTTGTCAGCCCCCTATTCATTATGCTTGAGCAGAGCTATTTGAGCTTGCTGACTTACTAAATAAACCCTGTCATTGTCAACACCTTATTCCTGACACTTGAGTAGAACTAATTTGATTCATCAACATTATCAATACAAAACAAATATCTTACGCAATTTCATAAAATGTTTTTGTTTGCAGGTATAGTTAGGGATAATGCAGAAGGTTTAAAAGAATTTATTAAACATGATGGATTTTCTGTTATTATGCGAGCAATGCAATCTAAAGATGAGAAAATAATTACAAAGTCTTCATTTTTCTTGAGATCGATTTGTAGCTCAAATCCTGAAGTCAGAGGTAAATAACAATTAATTGTGTTATTATTATTTTATTTTTTGATGTTATTTGTAATATTTATCTTATTATTTCGAAATATGAAATTGTAATATGTTGTTTGGACATTTTGTGTGTGTCTGCTAGCATAACCTGAGTAATAAATTGTCCAAAAACATTGCACAAACTTTTTCACTCACTCATCACCTAAAACTAAATAAAATATATTTAGGTACAGTAGAACCCCTCTTAACCGGTCTAGTCAGGACTGACACCCGGCCCGGTTGCCCGTTTGGCTGGTTAATCCGAGGTTCCCGTGAAAAATCGGTTTTTGTTCAAAGAAAGTTTATTTAATCAGGTAGCGCTAAGAATTATGCAATTAAGATGTTATTGCAACTCATTTTATTGTACATAAATGTATCGTATATATTATGTTATGTATATTATACATCAAACATGAAAAAAATAAACACTACAAAGCTTTTTTACAGATTCCCCTCTGTCAAGTGTTTTGACACATTTAACCGCATCTCAAAAGAAACCAACACACGCTTCCGTTTTCTTAACTCACTCATTTTTATTTACTGTATATACTGTACATAGATCATAACCAGTCAAAGACAAGAAGAAAACTGAAAAGAAATGTTATATTTTCCATAATGTATACTAAAATGATTCGTGGAAAAAAAGCGGCCCATCAAACGTTTTTGTGGGTGTATGTCTGCTATACCGACGGATGCCAATGCCGCGGTGTTTTTATGCCGCCGACAATGGGATACCGCTATCGACAAAGTCGTTTGACTCGCCGCCGCAGTGTATTTACGCCGCCGACAATGGGATACCGCTATCGACAAAGTCGTTTGATATCGCCGCCGCTTTGGTGTTTCAATTACAATTTATTTTTAGAAACTCTCATCCAACCAGTACACTACGATATAGGCCGGTTAATCCGAGGCCAGTTAACAGAGGTTCTACTGTATATATTTATAACTCGAATCTCCATTTTTTAAGAGATGGTGACTAATATATTTTATTGTGGTCCTTAATTTGATGAAAATTAACACTTGAGGCAAAATTTATCAAAATTGTTAGAGTTGATTTTGAGAAAAAATGAAAAAGTCTTATGATATAGCCAACATATGCCTACATAGCAAATTGATTAAAATCGATCCATTTGAACAGTAGAGCCGATGCCAGATATACAGACATTATTCCATGAACCACTTTTTTCACTCAACAGACCTAAAAAAAAAATTTATATCCGCCAAAACTCGATTCAACAACGATTGTTTAACTTACTTCTTGATACAACTTCCAGCATCAGGTAATTCCAACAATGCTGGAATGTTAGCATTCCATAAACTTCTCCTGCAGTAAGCCACAGTTATTTTGTGTGTACAGTAAAAACTCTCTAATCCGGATTAATGTGGCTCCGGCCGATCCGGATATCGAAAAATCCGGATCTCGGGGTGGCTATTTTTATATAGTTAAAGTGGTTTTCAACGTGAACAAAACGTTTTTAGCTCTAAAACGCGTTGCACTTACGATAAATTGTAGCTTTACCACACTATTCTAAAAATTCACTATGGTTTTTCAAATTACTGTAATATATAGACGTTACGTTTTAACTGTATTATTATGTAATTTGCCGTAGTTTGCCGGTACGGTAACCGGTAACAAAAGTACCAAAAACAACAAAAGGTAGGTTAATTAAATAAATATTACAATAGCTATGTTTAAAAATCTATTTATTGTAAGCTGAATGAGGCTCAGCATAAAGTACACAAACAACAATTAATTAGGTCTACAGTGTTAACTAAAAATATCAAACGAAAAATGAAGATTAGAAAATAAAACAGTACAATAAATACGTACGTTCATCAAAATTTCACGTGTACAATCCTGTGATTGTACACGTGAAATTTTGATGAACGTATGATAAATGTTAGTTTTCATTACAGTACAGTAATTTGTACTCATGTCAGTTTTTATTTAAAAAAGATGTAATGGTAGCTTTCTTGGCTCGTTGAACACGCTTCTTAGATGTAATATCTCTCCATCTACGAAAAAGAAGGAGATCGGCCGGTGAGGATTCTTCTTGTTCTTCGACATAGTCTATCAGCTGTTCAAGTGCTTGAAAAGCTTCGCAATGAGTCATGATTTGTTTTTGTTGTTGAATCCGAACCGCACTACTGCCCAGTGCCCAGCTCAAAAACATCGTTCACTACTATTCGGGCCGAAAATATTATTTTGTATAGAAAATTGTATTTTTATTATTTTTTATACGATGGCATATGACGGCCGGATATCGGAGTTTCCGGATATCAGAGATCCGGATCAGAGAGTGTTTACTGTATATGTCTTGTCTATTGGAAATTTTGAACTTTAGAGCATCTCTTGTCAGGTTAAAAGATAAACTAAAAAGAATGTGTTCCAGAGTCTCATTAACAGTTCTGCACACTCCATATAGTGAGGAATCCGCAAGTTGAAAACGGAAAATGTAAGAAGCAGTGTGTCCAGTTTTAGCTCGAACTCCAAATAATGCTATCTCATGGCGCACTCGGTAATACATCTGAGGTTAGCTGGATGTGTTTAGATATTATAAAGACGTTTTCAAGAAACTCCATTTTTTAACCCTTCACTTAATTTTATCGATACTACATATATGGGAGAAAGTAGAAATAAACCGTTTTACTATGCTCAATCAGTAAAAAACATGTAGATTAAATCATAAACAAATAAATCAGTTTTTTTTCTCGCTCTATGTAATTTGGATAGCCTTTGCATTATAAAATCATTAAAATTTCTTTTTGAGTTTATGTTTTATGCGATCCAGCCTAATGGGGTCAAGGTGACAGCCTTAATGAATATAACAAACTGAACTTTAAGCTTGGATTTAAAATCACAAACTTCAGCAAGATAGATTCCATAACCAACCACACAGATCCATTATAATTAATTACTTAAGTATAAATTTTTAATATTCTTGACATTCTTAATGGATGCAATTGGAATGAAAGCAATTTTCAAAAACTATTCATGTTATGTGTAATAGAATTATGCATATCCTTTAATATTTTACTATTATTAATATTAGTAGTTGACCAAAAATAGTTTAAAGTGAAATATTTAATTTACTGTTTAATACATGATTCCAAAACTGTGCACTGCTGCACCCTGGGGTGGTGTAGCTGACAGGAGCGCTGTGAAATATTTCAATCTGTTCACTGAAACGACATTTGCCAATGTAATTTTAGAATCAGGCTGTTGATGTGGTGATAGGAAAGACATCTAATGGATACTGTAAAAACCTCTTGTGACAGTTTGGTAAAACTAATATACTTGTACAATATCATCAAAAAGTTAATGAAGCGAGGTAAGAAGCACATTTTATAAATGCAGCTATGAAGAAGAAAAAGAATGAATTTTGTGGCAAAGATTTCTCTCAGTTTCTTTCAATGATATCCTGTTAAATCATTGAAAAGGGTGGTAAATTCTCCACACTCATTCCTCCTTTTTAAGTAGAGACTTTGCCACTTTTTTTTGCCAGTTCCCACAAAACATGATATCATCCTATAAGTAAATTCGACGTCTGAATCATCAGATTCCGAACTAAGGCACAAATATTCGATTTTTCTTTTCAACTCCGACATGACCAATTTTGCAATTTTTTAAAAAGTTATACGGAATATGAGAAGGATACCGATGCAAGACAAGTTGCTGACTGAGCTGGGGTTCGCTACGCAATCGGTTGCCGACCCTCTCAAACTCCGCTCAACTTAGCTCAGCTCCGCTTTCGGTGGCCGGTCAGCCTTAGAGTATTCAAAAGCTAGAAATCTTTATTTTATGTTTCTTCCCCCCATTTTTTTAAGATGTTGATACCAAGAGGTTTTTTACCTTTAAACAGCAAAAAAACAAGAAAAATCTCTACAATATTACCAACTGGTTTACCCTCAGGGGCTCTGTTACGATTTAGGGTTAATTTAGGATTTTGAAATAAATTAAGTTAGAATTTAATAGATTGTAAGTGCTTCTGCATAGTTTCTTGTTTATTTGTATTGCAACTATGAATTTTCTAAATTTGAGTTCTTACCTCTTACTTACCCGTACTTGTACATTTTGCTATCTTAGGCGATATCAGAAAAATAGGTCTTCTCAATAAATGTCTTAGAAACTCATTTCTTGTAATTATTATTTAATTTGATGAAAGAACAAAATATTTGTATAACCTAAATCTATAATACTAATTACAATTCATCAATACAAATCATTGTCCATTCTTGAATTTATTATACCATTATTTAACAAAAGAAAGAAAACTAATTATCTGTTTATAGTACTTTTGATATATTAAATAAATAATAATATAAGCAGGCATGGGTAATCTGAATCTTATCATTTTCTTACTTACAGAGTTGCCAAGTCCTCGTCTAAATATTTTTATTCACAAATAACTCATAACGTTTTATTATTTACTACGTTTCTTATTCTATAACTGTTATTCAACACTTCCATATTTTGTCTAACAAAATTCTGTCCATCTCACTTATGTTATCAAATATTGATTCAAAACAATGCACATCTATCTTGGCTGAAGACCAAAAATACCTTTTCAAGTCCAACTCCGAAAGGAGACTCTACTCAACTCCCTACACCAAGTAACACGCTTTTCCTCTCCTGCTCCAAGCAATTTTTCTTAGAATTGCCCTGTTCATTACCTTATTTAAAACATCTTATTATCATTCTTCTTTCCTTATTTAGACATTGTATGATCTTTAAACACATCTCCCTTCTTTCTTCAAGAATGTTCTTTCTTAATATACTGATGCACAGAATTGTTTATAAAAGTTCACTTTTTATTTATTTATTCCTTACATTTTTATTTACATATAATATTTTTTATTAAATTTGAACTAAATTATTTTTTATATATTCTTGATTGGTTGGAAGATGTCCCATGCTTACAAGATAAATATTCTAAGTCCAAATGATAGACTCCAGAGTATAAACATTCATTATGACAGAGTACAAAAAGTTAGGTAATTGCTTGGATTGCAACCTACTAACGCGTTACACACACACACTATATATCTCCAATAAGTCCCCCCTCCTCTTATTTTTTTTATTAATGGAAATAGACAGATTTGCTTTGGGGAAAGTTTAGATAACCAAAGGAGGAGTTTTTTGAAGTATCAAAATTTTCAACCCTTACCCCCAAAATGGGGTAGTTTTGGAGGTAAGTCAAGAATTTTAAATAGCAACCCCTATTGAGTGATACCTCATTTTAAAGGTCTTTTCAAAATAAGAATAATGGCGCAAACCAGAGGTCTCTAGGTTCATCCTACCCAACATAGCGACCAATCAAATTGAATACTGTTGCATGTTGATATTTAAGCTTATTAGAGATAATAGAAAATAATTAAAGATGTTTTATATGTTTTAGAATCATTAATAATATTAAACTAAAGAAATTGTCAATACAAACATTTTTAACACTGAATCACTGATTGCCCAAATAATTACATTCATCCAGGAATCTCTTTTAATTCTTAATTTGTTAGCAGTTGTTTTATGAGCAATATGATGTACATTACCAGGTGTATGTTTTGAGGGACATTATTTACATGTTCAAAACCTGTCAGATTTATATGAGTTTATGGTTTAAAGGCTTTTATTGATTGCTTAGCAAATATCAAATTTTTTTTAACCATAACGTTCTTAATTTTAATTATAGAAAAGTCATATAAACATCATTGAATGTTGATTTTAAATCTTAACTAGTTTTAAAATTTATCGCCATAGCAGTCATCATTTTGAAAATGATCAATTGATTTTTATCTTCAATTTTCCTAGTCAGACAATAATTGAATAAATTAATTTTTGTAAAAATATTTTCAGGAGGCTAAATATACTTATATTTAGATTTTATTTGCCTTTGACAATACTTTCTATATTCAGAGTAAGATAGTAAGCTCGTTTATTAAACTCTGAATATTTATTTGTTTTTTAGATGAATTGCTCGCAATGGGATTTGTGGAACAGCTGGTTGGCCTAATAGTAACTAAAGAGTTCAGTTCTAATACTGAATATCAATTGTTAGCACTTGAGTCATTGATTTATGATCATAATGCTGCAATGATTGAATGTAGACGGGTAGATTTTGGCTTACAATCTTATCTGGAAAATGTGGTTGATAAATACAAAGATGAGGATGCTTTCTTAGTAAGTATTATAATTAAACCTGTTGGCACTAATAATCACTGGTTAATTTGAACACAAGGTTACAGCAATTAGTGGTTAACAAGTAACCTCTGAAATCAACATCAGTAAGTTTATCAATCGAGTGCCTTAAGAAAAGTGTAGTACGAACATCAGGTGAACTGGTTATCTGATTGGAACCAGTGTATAAATAACCTGTTAGTTAACCAATGTATAACAAGCATAAAAAATCCGGTAGTAATAATAAAATATATTTATACACAAATTATATATAACTAGGCTAAAAAGTGTGCTTTCCTCCCTCCTTCTCTTTCTATAACATTCCCATATCAATTTGAGACCAATTGAAATACTTGTTCCCTCATACTATTTTTTATGATATTTAAAAGTATGCCGTCATCTTGAAAGTCAATATTTTAAAATGGTAACATATTTGTGTAACACATGATTACACATTGATTTTCAATACTGAATTTAGCCATACAATCGGTTCTCTCTCATATATCCACATTCTGAAATTTTATTATTATAAAGTACAGTAAAACTTCGATAAATCGACACTTTGTAGACTTAGGGGGTGTCGAAGTATCAATATGTCAAACTACACTAATAATAATTAATTAGTGTGAACATACACTAATAATATAGGGAGCATTAAAAAACCGACTGTTATAAGAAAATTGTACAAATTTAAATAATACTGTAACATTAAACAAAAGTAAAAGTACAATAGAGCCATGGTTATCAGAGCCTTGACTAACAGAGTTCCGGGTTAACCAAGGTAGTCAAAAAAAGTTGGAACTTTGTACAAATAAAAACGGCACACAAAGGAATATTAAACGCGTTTCCGTATTAACCAATGTGAATCCGAGTATTACGAAATTATCAAAAATTCACATTTAACTCTCATTTTCATGCATAAAAATTCATTGATATATTTCTAGCTACCTGAAATAAGACTGTATACAGTTTTAAGACGCTATACAGATTTAAAATATCACATAGGGAAAATGCTGCAGTTGTGAAAGTCATTTCATAGGGTTGTGTAAAAAGTAGTTTTGATCATAGGAAACTGTTGTCTTAAATTCTTGGAAACAGGGTTTTGTTTCCTTACTGAGAACGTTTCATTCACACAAATAAAGCTCCAGCCCTCATCTAAAAATACTATACAGACCAATGAGATTTCTGAGAATGTTTCATTTACACAAATAAAGCCCCACCTCTCATCAGAAAATACTATACAGGCCAATGAGAAACATGTTTGTTGCGACATCTGTCAATCAACTGGACATGTTTATCCTAATGTGTTGTTTTCCTGCTAATATTTTTAGTCTGTATTTAAACTTTGCGAGCGAGATTGTCATTATGACTGGAAAGAGATACTGTATGTGTATTTCAATTTCTTTCATTTGAGTACATTATCAAACATTTTTTGTAAATTTAACTCTGGAAGTGGCAAAATGCTCAAATAGCACGCTTTGTGACGTGTCTTGACAGGTTCCTGTGTCGAAGTATACGGATTGTTGAAGTATTGAGAGTCGAAGTATCGAAGGTTTACTGTACTGTCGAAGGCACGTTTAATGTTTAACACATGTTTATATAACACATGATACTGGATAAGACTTTGAATTTTATCTCAATGGTAGGACTGTTTTTCATTTTCTACCAGTATTTATTTAAGCCATTCATTTGATAACATTGAACATAAAAATTGTATTACATCTTAAAAGCTAAATATTTAAAAATAGGTTATGAAGCCGTTATAATGGAAAAAACAGGTTCCACCATTGAGATGAACATGATCTCTTATGTAGTATTGTTTAAAATATTAAATGTGCCTTTGGAACTATTTAAAAAGGTAATTTTAGATTTTTCTTCATAAATAGCTAGGGATAGAAAACAGATATAAAAAACCTGATAATGCACTTAACTCAGTGTTGAAAAACACCGTTTAATCTTATGTCAAATGAGCATATTGTTATTTTTGTAAAAGTGGCATAAATCCAAGATGATGGTGGAAAATTATAAAACAAGTATGTAATATCATGTATAAACTTCATTTGGTCCAACATAGATTTGATGAATAAGAGTAGGGTAGGGGACACTTTTTAAACATCTGTCATAGCAAGACATTACTTTTGTTTTCAGGAAGCCATAGAATGCGCAAAAAAACTGTTATCAGCCCTTCAGTTGCCTGAAACATCTGAGAAATGAAACACAATATGGTCTACATATTATTTCTACTAAGTCTTCTTTAATGTGTTTACCTTGCTACCTGATATTGTTATTTGTTCGTTTCTGTAATAAATCTTTTTTATATAAACATTAGTGAACTGTGAATAGTTGACCTTGCTCCTTGGTTGTTTTATAGTTCTGGAATGGTAGTAGTGAGGCAGAGATTCGGTCAACTGCCACTAATCGGCTTAGCTTGCCCGAGCCCGGGCCCCATTGTTGGGGCATCCTTACTGACCTGCGTGGAGACAAGAGGCACTGACTCATAATAATTTGTTCAGTACAAATATTTAGCTTAGACAATTATTAATAATTGACAAAAACAAATATCACTACGTCTTTTGCCGTAAAATGCTGTGAATTTTGATATAAAATTTCAAATAAATCAGTTTACTTTTGCTTATACAAGCATATATAACAACTATTGTTATTAACAAAACTGAAAAATTATTATTAATTTATGTGGGATTATTGTTATATAAGTTTTAAATATTGTATAAGGCAGTTGTGTGTTTCAAAAGGGTAATTTTTCATTTTCAACGAATCTATTATCTTAACCCTCTATGTGGTATTCCGCTATTCCGCTGTCATTCTAGTGTTTATGTGACAAGAAATTACTTTTTTTGCAATTCAACATTTATCCTAGTATAAATCATCGTACGACAATAATTTTTATACTGTTTTAAAGATAATTTCCCATAGATTTATACCATACAACCAAAAGTTCATAAAATGTTAACAATTTTATTTAATAATTTAATGGTGATTTTTTCAAATTAGGCAAAACATTTTCCCTTTTTTCGTAAAACAATTTTTTTTTTCAAAATGTAACATTAACTTTTTTTCTTCTAAATATATTCACAAATGGGCCTATTATACAAAACTTTTGTATATCTTGAAAAAAGGTGGTAAGCAATTGATTTTGGATGATACAGGTTTTTCTGAAAAATGTTAACTTCATTTTTTGACACCTAACATACTCCAAAACTGTTTCAAATAATTTTTTTTACATAGATAAATTCTATGCATCTTTCTGAGAAAAATGATATCCTACAAGTTAGGTTTTGCATAAAATTATTATTTTTTATGAATTTTTTAAGAAAACAAAACCTTTAACCCATTACGGATCGCGAAGCTTAGCGCCCGCCCGGGCCTAACGGTACGAGTTAATTCCACAAAACGGCGCGGCACCGGCCGACCTCGTTCGCTCGCAAATTCTACATGTTTTGTTGTTATGTACGTTACATAAACATAACACAGACCATATTAGACTACAACATAATTATATTATACTGCAAAATATATAAAAACTAATGTTACATACATAATATTTTACTTACGTTTTTTTGCGTGTACTAGCTGATTGATGTTAGCTGGATCAAATGTATTTCACAATAAATAATTACTTCTAGAAGGAAAAAATAAATAAATAAATAAAAAAAAACTAAAATAAAATATAAAAAAATAAATAAATTTAAAAAAAAAAAAAAAAATCTAAAAAAACTGTCACTTGAATAATGTCACACCTACGCAATAGTATTCGATCTAATTCAGACGATCGTAAATTATCCGCCATTTCACTAATATTTACACGAACGAAAAATAACACGACCGAACGCAAAGACTGAACTCCCCTAACTAGTCTCAAACAAATAAATTATTGTTATTGTTCGAAACAGAGAAATGTTATGAAGGAACTGTCACAGAGATAAGATAAGCGGACAACAAACTGATAAGCGCTCGACACATCTGAGTGCATTTTAACAGCAAACATTGACCTTAGATGACGCATTGAAAACAATACGTCAACGTCACGTCGTTGAGCTATCAGTCCACATGTGTGCGGGACGTGAACGCCACGTCTTTGATCCGCAATGGGTTAACATTGCCACTTGAAGGATAATGTTGTGCAATTAAAATATGTATCACAAGTTTCCTGTCTCCCTCCGGCTGACCAGTGACACATAGTTATAAATACCACTGATTATTGTGTCTGTCACCCTTAATGATTTTTGTGTGACTCATAAGAACATTTGCCTCATGAGTAACCACCCAAAGTAGGCAGTTGTCAAATAGTCAAGTAGGCAGTTGTATCATCTTCAGTCAGTGTATGTCTCGTAGAGAACAGTATTAGTGCGAGAGTTTACTAAACAGTTTAACTTTAGAGTTAAGGTTACTGTGTTAAAGTTTAAGTTTAACTTAGAGGATGTCAGAGGAAGATCCGGGACTCCAGTCACCCGAGAAATACATCACGCCGAAAACTCAACGTGTGTATACAAGTGGTGAGCGACGTATCATATTAAATGAGTATGCAGTTTTGCGAAGAGAAAATCCAGATATGTCAAAGAGAAATATAGCAGAAAGAGTTGGCCATTGCGTATTGCGTCTGTCCCCATATCACTGCGACTTAAACCCTATTGAATTAGTGTGGGCAAAAGTGAAGAGTGAAGTCGCAAGAAACAATACAGATTACACATTGAAATCTGTCGAAACTCTCCTTAGCAATGCTCTAGACAAAGTTTCTTCTGAAGACTGGAAAAAATTCTTCTCATGTTGAAAACATTGAAGATATGATGTGGAGAATGGACTCAATATCTGATGAAATTCAAGACAGAATAATCATTTTAGATGCAGGGAATGATGAAGATTCAGAAGATGAAGCATCCAACAATAGAGAGACCGATGAAGAAGCTGACTTTGAAGAATCATGGGACGATTTGGCACTACCTCTTGTAACTGATTAACTTTAATAAGATTTGTCAGATTTTAGTTAGAAATATATTTATAGAAATAATAATGTTATGAGGTTATGATATCTTAACTTACCTTGTTGTAAATTCTGGTTAATAGTGTATTGTTGTAAATACTTGTGGAAGTAATCCATTCATTAAAGTCAAGTTTGATAACATTTACATAATTTGTTATTTTTATTTAAAACTTATATAACAATATATAACTGTGCCTCCTGTCTCCGTGCAGGTCAGTAAGGATGCCCCAACAATGGGACCCGGGCCCTGGCAAGCTAAGCTGATTTGTCCCAGTTGACCGAATCTCTGCCTCACTACGACCGTTCCAGAACTATAATACATTTAGTAAATCATTCTTGTAGACCCAATGTCTAATAGTTCCGTAAACAGTAGATTTTGTTCCTTGAACATATTAAATACCTTCAAAAAAATCTTCCTTGTAAACCTAATATGGTTACTACTTAGCGCATTATGTGACAAACAATATTCAAAGACCAAGAAGTAATAGAAAATAATTTCACAGCTACTATAAACCTGAACTACACACCACTTGCAGGGAGAAATATTAAAGTTAAATACTTTATGGGTTGCTTGTTTCTTGCTTTGTGATTTATAATTCATTGGGATCACAGTGGTAGTAAATATTGTACTATACCATCGATAAATATAAATCCTCCATTCTTAGTCGGATAATCCGACAGTTCATACCGTGCAACCATACTGGTTTTGAAAGGCCACTTTTTAAAAATAGAATATTAAATAAAAAACAATTTTTAAATTTCATAATGATTAGAACAACATACCAATATATAATACCCGATAGAATTAAAATAAGAAATCACTTTGCTCAGTCGTACGAGGTACATAATTAATTGCTCCCCCAGCTTTGTAGGTCAGCATGACCCTTTGCCGTATAACCCTACTTTCTCTTATCTTTATTTATGGTTGTACCCCTCCAATTTTTCACATATTTGTCAACTGCATACATCCAAGGACTCCATGGTCCCAGTTTCTTCTTTTTCCAATTAAACACATCAAATATTTTCTTTTGTACTCTTCCTTTGCCCATCCTCTCGACTTTTTAACCGCCTTATTTTTATTAAAGTACTTAGCTTCTCCATCTTAACTTCATTCTTATCTACATATTGATATGCCTTGTCACACCAAGTGACACATTCTAAAATCATGGTAATCAATCTCTACAGTGGAGTGGGTAGGTAAACAGATGAGAGAAAGGAAATTGTAGTAGAATAATCGCTGAATCCTGGTCCGGCAGAATGATGTGAATTGGCAGCTGGATGAGTACCTACTGTAGGGGCCGAAGAACATCAAATAATCCAATGGCTGCATAACTAGTGAGTGATAGTATGACCAAGAAGAGTACATGAACTAATTCTTTTTAGACCATTGTAAAATGCCTGAGGGGCTTACTATTGTGAGTATGAAAAGGTGATCGCAAGGTTCCCTAACTGGATCTATACCTTTTTTCATCTAATTTTGATTTAGATCTCTTCTCTTACTCTTCCATCCCGCCTTTCTTTACCAACCCTTACGCTATTAGAATACTCAAGATCTAAGTCCCTTTTATACTCATAAGGCCTATTGTAATAAGGGCTATTTTATTCTCATACCCTGTTTTCTCATTTCATTGATTCTTATGGTGGATGATGAATTAAGAAATATAATTATGGGACAGGGGTTTGGACATCCAGAATCGACACAGGTTGTTTTTTATTTGTTTGGGTTTCCTTGTAATTTAAAGGTGAAAAACCTCTTGGTAATCATGGGTTGTGATGAGTGAGCAGGCCATATCTGGGTCATTAGCCTGCAACTGTAAAGTGCACATGGTAGCCCAAGCATGACAATTGGCTAGTGGAATTGATAGTGTAGAATATTTGTGTACTCTGTCCAAGAAATTGGACAGAACTTCGCCTACGAATGAGAAATAGGAAAATTATAAGATGGAATGTGGCGTTGGAAGAAACAAGGGGAAGAAAAAGATGAGGAGTGGAAGATAACAAGGAGAAATATGAGGAATATTAAAGAAATGGAGAATTTGGAAATGAAAAACTTGTTCCACTGTTGAGATGAACACCAAAGTCTTACACAGTATCATGTGTTGCAATTTGTTTAACATGTTGATTGCTAATGTGACACTTGTGTTACATCTTGGTTCTCAAACAAATGACCATGTGACGCCGGTGTTACATTATGTCTCGGTTTTGAAAGGTGTTTAGTGTGAGACTAGCTCATGTAACACTCAGGGAACTTTGTTTAGTATTTGCGTTACTATGTGTTTCTCACTTTATTATGGTTTTATTATTTGTTTTCTTTACTATTATTTTTAGCATTCTTGTTTGTTTTTTGTTTATAGTTTTATTATTTGTTTTATAGTTTTAAATTTTGTTAGAGCTATTGTGATGATGAATTCAAATAAATCAGGGCTCTCTGAAAAAGATGTTGAGTGAGGATGATTTTGACTTAGATTTAAGTAGCTGTGAATCTGATGGTGACAATGACAGTAATATTTTAAATCATTCATGGAGCACACAATAAGAAGAGTTGAATTTATAAGGGAAAATTACCAATTTCAGGGAACAAACCAATTGATTTTTTAAAACTGACTTGTAGATTGTGTCTTTCTTGAGTCAGTCGTGAGGAAACTAATCATTAAGTAAAAGAAATATTTTTAGAAAATGGAACCTGTGAACACTCAAGAATAAGTAGGTGGAAGGAACTTTCTGTTGATGAACTCAAAGTGTTTTTAGTCTTCTTGTTACATATAGAGATTATACAACTGAACCAGCTTCACGATTACAGTAGGAATGTGTCTGGGGTGGAGAGGAAAAGAGGGGCCCCCACACTTTGTTGCATTTGCTTTCAGTGGTAAAATCCCAATAAAAAAATATACACCTCAAATGCTTCTGTGTAAACGCGTACCCTACTTTCGTTTCTTTTGTTGGTGTATACAAATTTTGTATGCTTTTTTACCAGTATAACTAAAACTAAAACTTTATCATATACATTTTTGAAATGGCTGTTATAAAAATGTTTAATGTTAAATTTCACGAAAATCATTCGGTTTAAGAGAAATGTACAAAAGACAAATAATTTCTCTTTTAACACCAAATTACTTTTATTTTTTTACTAGGTCAATTGATAACCTGAGTTCAGGACAGATAACTCAAAACATAATTCTTGATAATTATCTACAACATCCAAATTTAACCCAAAACCAAAATAATATTGAATTACGTTAATTTATGAAAAACAAAATCTTTTTTTAATATAAAAAAGGTGAATTGACAATTTAATTTATGTTAAATAAGTTGAAAGTGGGTAACATAATATGGTTTATGTAACCACTACCTAAGGTTTGGTACAACATTTTCTGACACTGTTGTATAACTATAAAGTGAAAATATTTAGACAGTTTAGACCATAATGTCTACATATTCACTGTTTTTAATAACTACCGATAGTAAAAATATTAAATTATTATTATATAAAACTTACAAATAAGTGATAGTTTATTTGATCGTCTATCACAAAATTTCCGTGTTCAGCTTCTTTCTTCTTAAATTGCATAACGTAAATAATTTCATGACTGACTCTTTAACACTTTACGATTAGTCATCATCACACTTAGCACAACACCTATTAGCCGAACAAGTTAACATTTTATGCAGGAAATAGGCGATGTGAAAGATGGATTGACAAATATTTTGCATATGCCTTAAAGTTGTCATGTGAATGCATTCTTGGAATCAACGTGAAGGCAGGAAGTATTTCCTGGGATCCCCTTATCATCCTGTTTACCTTTCCCACAAAAATATAGTAAATATTACGTGCCATTCTTAGGTATTCTTAGCCTAACCAATACGCCCAGTATGCATTCGCATACTTCAGGAATGTGCCTAATCTAATTATTGTAAAAAAATAATCTATCAACAAATTAATATCTACAACTTTCTTGCAGGAAGTTATCATTTAGCAAAAAAATATACATTTTCCTCGTTTTGAATATTTTTGTCATTACTTTTATTATGTAAAAACTTTTTACAGTTTACCATTATATAAACTTACTTTTTTACACAACTTTATACTTTGTTGGTTTTTAGTTTTTATAACTTTTTATAAATAAATATTATATGCAAGTAGGCAAAATTATAAGATAAGTGAGGTGCATGCAGTCTGTCACGAAGTTGTAACTTTATGAATTAAATGTAGCTAAGCAGTAATTTGTGTACCTAGTTTTCTTAGAATGGGTTGTACCGTCAAGTCAGGCTAGGGATATAAGTAGAAGAGAGGACATGCCCCTTACACCAGACACACTCCTAGTCTGAGGCTACTGTACTGTAAAACTCATTGGTTTTTTTGTTTGGTCCTCCTTCACAACCTATATATGAGTTGCGACCATTTTCTATTGATTTTAAGATGTCTCTACTTTTTGAATGATTCACTGAGATAAGATAAAGATATAAAAAATTTTAAAACGCACCCTTAAAATTTGACCTGTTATTGACGATTTCAATGCAAAAATAGCAACTATATACCAGTAAATGAGGAACCATCCCTCGATAAAGCCATGGTGTTGTGGAGGGGAAGATTTACTTTAACCAATACCTCAAGGGAAACCTGCACAAATATGGCCTATAGCTTTACACCCTGACCGAACCAGATGGTCTAGTGTTAAATTTGCATTGTTTTGGTGGGTAGACTGATGTCATAGGAGGAACAAGGCATGAAACAAAAGTGGTTTTCCACCTCATGAAAGGAAGATCAGATTCTTTATATATGTATAACTATTATATTATAACAGCATTTCTTTGGCTCCTACACTGTTGGCCAACAAAACCTATTGCACTGGAAATTCTAAAGGCTAATCATAAACACAGATCTGAGGACATCAAAATTGCAAAGGTAAAAAAAAGGAGAGACTTTCCACAGATAGAGTAATGGAGTTATGGTCGTAGCATGGAAAGACATTAACAGTCACCTATCTGTCAACAAAATTTGAAAATGACAATGCAAACAATTTATAGGAAAAATAGAGTCCATTACAAATCACTCCCTATCGTTCAATGTAATACAAACATGATAGGGCAGACCAGGTTTTAGCATAAGAGTATGAAAGGAAGGCTGTACAAAAAATCTACATTCATACCCTAACTATTTTGAAAACAATGCCTTATAATTTTGATAAATAAATGACTCTGTACAATTTGAGTTTCTATTATAGAACACTTCCTACCCTGACCACGTCCCTACTCCAGAAAATGTATTATTTGGACATGCAATTGAATTGGCCAACAAACGTGTTAGATTAAAAATAAAAGGTGTAGGGTCTGCCGCTAACAATTTTTTTAAAGGTGAAAATGCCTTCATACTTCTCCAGGTGTCTAGAGCAACCAGGATTATGCCCAAGCTGTTTTGATATATTACACAAAAATGTGTAAGGAGGTAAGAGGGATGAACTAATGTTTACAATTAAATATTTTTATTTCATAATTTCTTTATTTTTAGTTAGGTTAGTATTATAAGTAGTTTATAGAGAAAAAGTTATAAAAATCTGTTTCAAAATATACTGCGAAACATGTTATATTGGCGTAACACGGAAAATTATATCAGGGGAAATCTTCAAAGAAACCAGGTTTCGACATCATATCCCAGCTATATACATCAATAATAGGTAAGTGCTGAAGACAAAATATTTTAGCACTTGGGAGTGTTGTCATGTTCAATTTCAGCATTGTTAATAGATTAAATGTCCCTTTGGTTGTATTTAAGAAAAGTCAAATTTCAAATTAGTTTTTCTAAAATAGCTGAAGTTATAAAAAACCAATGTGCTACTGAACTCTGTGTATAATTATGTGTCAAACGACCATAGTGCTACATTTTTAATAAATTACTTCCTGTCGAAAAGTTATAAACACCATAAAACGTAGTTTATGGGTTCATGATAGTCATGAGTTGTATATTTCATTTGGTCCAAATACTGATATGATGTATGGAAAAAAGTAGGAGAGGAGACAGGTTTTACCCAACTGGCATAGCAAGACATTATTTGCGATATTTGTTTGCCTTATTGAACTGGTTTAAATTTAAATTACCTTGATATTCGGCTCACAATCCTTTTTATTGTTGTTTATTTTTCTGTGATGGCCGGTTCGCCTATTTCACTTAAGGAATTTTCAAACACGTGTACAATTTTAGCACTATGGTGTGCATCAATTCATTAATTACATTAAAAACTTGAATCACAATCATAAAATGTATGAATAAATACTCCTAGTTACATGTGTGCACATGGATTCGTTCTATTCAAGATTGAACTTTGTCCATGACAAAATAATAAAATTTGTACACCTTCAAAACATGACATAGATAAGCAACCTGTGTGAAAAAGTATGTTGTCTTAACAAGAACAAGTCCGTGTGCACATGTGTAACCTGGAGTATTTATGATTTGTGTTTTTAATGTAATTCAATAAATTGACAAGTATCATAGTGTATAAAATTAAGTACCTGATAGAAAATGTGTGAAGTGAAATAGGTTGCCACAAGAAAATAAGCAATAAAAAGACTGTGAGCAGAATATCAAGGTAATTTATATTATATTTATAATAATAGTAAAATATCTTATATCTTCTGTCAATGACCTTTTCTTTTCACTAATTTATTTCACACGTTTTGGGATGTATATCCCATCATCAGATTACAGGCGACATCTAGTTGCCGAAAGGTGTACACCTACCAAATGTTGTAAATGTGTTTTTTGTGCGTCTGTGTATTTATACTTAACGTTTTGACGACGTCCATTCAACGAGAGCATCAAATAAATTAGTGAAAAGAAGAGGTCATTGACAGAAAATATAAGGTATTGTAGTATTATTTTATAATTATTTTAGGCCTGGATATGCAAAAATGAATTCACTATATTATTTTTGTTTTCAGGATGCCGTAGAACGTGTAAAAGAACTTTTGTCTGCCATTCAGTTGCTTGAAACATCTGAGAAATAAAACACAATATAGTCTACATTTTTTTCAATTGACTTTATTTAACCAACATCTGATTTGTTGTGTACTTTGTTACCTGATATTATTATTTGTTCATTTCTGTAATAAACCTTTTTTATATAAACATTAAATATGATGTACAGGATAAATTTAACGATTCAGTAATTATCTTACTTATACATTTAAAAAGAAATTTTACTACTAATTGACAATAAATAAAATAGTATTAATTTAAATGCTGTTTGGTAATAGTCGGGTATGATCGGTAACATCCAGAAACAACAGATTTTTCCCTGTTATCTAGGTATTTTCTTTGATGAGGTTAAGAAAACGAAGGAGCATGTAAGGAGGATGGTTGGGAAGTTGGAAGGTATAGTGAAGATACTTGAGAGGGTTCTTGCAAATGTAAGGAGTCCCCAAGCAAGCAGAATGTGAGAACTAATGTCTATTACATACTCTATCATGGTATTGAACCATTCAAAAAGAAAAGAAAATCTGGAAGGACGTACTGAGCCTACAAAGAATGGTTATGTCAAAAGTTTTATCGAATGTTATGTCAAAGGTTAACCTTACCTTTGATGTAAGCAGTTGTACCTGAGTTAGCTATTTACAAGAAAAGAATAAATACACTATTAATTTACAAGTGTTTATTTATTAAAATTGTTAATTTTAATTTATAATATATATGTAGATATATCCAAAAAAATGTATGCACCCTTAATAAAATGAATTAATTTTAAAATTTATACGCCCTTATTTTTATTAAAGAAAAATATGTAGAAATATATATATAACCCAAACCTCAAAGAAAACTTATTATAAATATACATGCAATGTTGAAACTTACTCAAATACAGAAGTACTATTTACATTAATCAATACAAAAAACATTGGTTAAACCTATGTTCATAATAATATAACTTAAGGTATATATATATATATATATATATATATATATATATTATTTATGTAACAAAATATGTTTGTTGACCAACCTTTATATTTAAGAAATTAATTGTAAAATAAAATAAAATTGAAATTTATTTAAGAAATTAATTATATAAAAAAATAGGAAAATTGAAACTTGTCATTTTTTTTTGAAAATTTGGAAATAACCCCTTTGGGGTTGTAAAGTCGAAAATGCTAGCTATCCCATCCAATTTTTTTTAAATTTTAACCCTCTACTGCACGCGCCGCGGACTCGCAGTCCGCACTAAGACATATTTGTTTTTATTTTGTCCGCCCCAAGGTCACAGGACTTGGCGCTTCCCCCTCCACTCCCTCCGGCAAGCTCTGAATTTGTTTTGCTTCTGGGGTGCGTCAGTTGTACTCTAACTAGGACATTGTTACGGCAGTGGACTGTATGCCCGCGCGCGTGTGGTAACATAATAGACATTTGGACTGCTAGTCCGCGCGCGTGTGTTAAGTGATTACTGTTGTTATTTATGTATTAAATCTTTTTATAAGTTTTTATACTATAAATTGTTCTTTTGCTTAGTTTTGTGTAAATAACTGTTATTTGCAATGGCTTTGAGGCCAAAGGACGATGATATTCAAGCCATGCTTGACGAATTTGACGCCGATTATGACACTGATACAGATGTACTGAATGAAAGTGACCATAATTCTGAAAGTGAATTATCGGACTGTGAAAATGAAGAGTGCATGACTCTCTACCTTTGGAATATCATCTCCCATCACCTCCTCAGCTGCCATCACCTGAAGATATGGAAGTAGCTGACCCCAACGGGTCGACGTCACGTCCACAAAACCGTGAGTACTCTAACAGTAATACCAATGAACTGTACATTGCCAAAGATGGCACACAATGGAGAATGGTACCCACACCTCACAGACGATCGAGGCGCCGTCTATGTGATCTGGTTCGTCACCTCCCTGGTGTTTTGAGAGAAGCTAAGCAAGCTGACACTCCTTTGAAATCATTTGAGCTATTTTTTCCTAAAGAGGTTTTAGAGATGGTGGTTGAAAATACGAATGTGTTTATTTGTTCAGTACAAAAAGAATATGATAGGAAACGAGATGCAGCTGAGACTAATCTCCCTGAGATAAAAGCTTGCTTGGGATTACTTTTCTTAGCAGGTGTGAAAAAAATGTCTCACACAGATCTAGTTGATCTTTGGAAAACTGACGGAACAGGAGTGGAGTTTTTCAGACTATCAATGGGTATAAATAGATTTAGATTTTTGCTCAAATGTCTAAAATTCGACGACTTTAGGACGAGAAACGAGAGAAAACTTGCCGACAAACTAGCAGCTGTAAGGTACCTATTAGATAATTTTAACAATAACTGCAAAAAATATTATAGTGTGTTACCATTGATGAAATGCTTGAAGCATTTAAAGGTAGGTGTGGCTTTCGCCAGTACATACCCAATAAACCGGCGAAGTACGGCATCAAAATATTTGCCCTGACTGATGCCAAAATGTACTATACAAACAATATCGAAGTGTACTGTGGTAAGCAGCCAGTAGGGCCATACCAATGTGAGAACGATTCTTTTAGTATCGTAAAACGATTAGTACAGGCAATATCAAACAGTGGGCGCAATATAACATGTGACAATTGGTTCACATCCATCCCATTAGTCCAGGACCTATTGCAAAATGAAAAATTAACTCTAGTTGGAACGCTAAGAGGTAATAGGAAAGGGATTCCTAATTTTATGAAGACTCCGAAGAATAGGCCTGTAGGCTCCACAATCTTTGCATACAAAGACAACATAACTTTGCTTTCATTCAAACCAAAGTCAAATAAAATTGTTTTGGCTATTTCTTCTCTCCACCCAGAAGATAATACACTTGAAGAGATCCCACATCTGGACATGTTCAAGCCTGAAATAATCCTCTTCTACAATTCAACTAAATCAGGAGTTGATAGGGTAGATGAGATGAAAGCAGCGTATTCTGTTTCAAGAAAAACACGACGGTGGACCTTAGTATTGTTTTTCTCTTTGCTAAACATTGGTGGAGTTAATGCCCATGTCGTGTTCAAGGCAAACACAGCATCAAACATACCAAGAAATGACTTTTTGTCAGCTCTTGCAAAGCAACTTCTAGATGACTATTTGCGAATGAGAGTGCAGATGATGAATTTACCAGTCTCCATAAGGATTCGCCTCTCAGAAATCCTTGACGTTCCTCAGACACGTCAAGCAAGAGCACAACCAGCTTTAGCCGAAGGTGCTCGAGGCAGATGCAGCTATTGTGACAGAAGAAAGAACAGACCAACAAAATACAAGTGCAACAACTGTGACAAGTACATTTGTTTGGAACATGTTGCATGTTACCTTTGTAGTGAGTGCAAAGAAAAAGCACACTTTGTTGAAACAGATGATGATCCAGAATAAATAAACTCTGATGCAAACAAGTAAAGCCTATATTATAATGGCTATTTTTATATTTTATATTTACTTATTTTACATTTTTACTCTACTTTTGTTCTCTAATTCTACTCTACATTTTTGCTCTAACATTATGTATATATTTATTTTTATTGATAAATTTTATATGTTTCATTGCCCAAATATTTCATTATAATTTGTGTTAGTGCAATAAATAAATTCAAAGGTTAACTCAAAAAACGCTTATTCCCCAGACTATAGAAACATTGATGCAAACAACTCACATCTAGTTTATAATTAGATACAATAATTTCTTTTTATTATATTTTTACAAATATATTTCTGTTTAAAATAATGATTTTGTATAACTCCATATGGTATTTTATGTTTATTGTGCAAATATGCATTTACTTCCCTTTTAAACTAATAATTTTTCATTAACACGCACTTTTGTGTAACAATATAACGCATTTTACTACTTTTTATTGCGCAAATATGTCGTTATATGTTTGTATTGGTTAAATAAAATCATGTTTACTTCTACTGCTGTCTATTTCATCTGTTAACATCCTCTTTTCATAAAGAGAAAGTAAGATAAACCGTAAATATGTAAATGCAGACTCTCAGTCTGGGCGCGTGCACTAGTGTAACAAGTGACCGCGTGTGCAGTAGAGGGATAGTGTCTACAGCCATTTTTTAATATTTAAAGTTCAGTTCCAGTATCAGTAACAATTAATCAGTTCTACATTTAAAAAAATTATGGCAATAAATTCACAAGGTTCTTCATTTTTTGTTGTAAGTAAGTTTTCCTTATAGCTTAAACCTCAGATGTAATTGAAATATGATGGCATGTTTGTTCACTTTGAGCATGTGTGTGACTTGCCAATCCTACTTGAACCAGTTTGCACTGCCAAAAAACAAGTTTCAGTTACTAACAGAAAAAAAGACCCTTTCAATTTTAACCCTTAGCACGCTGAATAACAATTTAGGCTATTTACTCATAACGTGCTATTAGGAAAAAAAAAGTTTTTGTAATTGTTTAAAGTTCTATTTGATTTTGGGTTCTTACAGATATATTTGGTTTAAAAAAATGTAGATTGGCTTAAAAATTATTTTTTAAATTTTTTTTACAGATTAAAACAAGAAAAAATACTTAATTTCATATTTTTGACCGCCCTATGAAACAGATTATTTATTTTTTTTATATTTACAAACAAATCATATTAATTTTTTTTATATAAAAGTAGGCCTACTATTTAATTCAAAATAACCAGAATTTCATCAAATAAATAAATTTTACTAAAAAAAGATTTTGAGAAAAATCAACATATCGTATCAAAAATATCTTTCTACTGCTCATAATAATTACCTACATTCAGGACATCAAAAAAATTACTGATATAGACTAAATATACATATAAACACACAAATAATATTTGATGATAATACTGTGTCCATAGAAACTGTCTATATTTCAAAATGTATTCTTGTAGTTGAAAAAGATGCATTCATTATTTCATCGATAAATTGATCAAACCCAAGGTCGTCAGGGTTTGCCATTTTTATAACTAGCCTATTTTACACTAAATAAAAATGTATACTATAACCTAAAATATAAATAATACGGCCTAAACAAATCAACAATAAACAGCTATAGCAGTGATAATGCTGACAAAACCTTTTACAACTGACTTAGCTTACTGAGACGAGAAATCATGTTATACGCGCTGGGGCAGAACACAAAATGGCGCCTGGTTGCTATAACAACCAAATAAAGTCCAATGACAGGTAATCGAGAACAAATACCGTAATGGGAGTGTCACATTATACCAATAGGACATTTCCCTGCACTTTATTGGACTTTAAATGAATAATTAAAACAACCTGCAGAAGTCAAATAGTGTTGAATCGAGATATCCCGTCATACGCGTTACCAGTCAAGTTCAGGGTTACGTGAAATCCCGTCATACGCGTGCTAAGGGTTAAACACAGGTTGAATGAAACATATTTTTTAAATTGAATGAAAAAAAGTTAAGCTGTAACTAGATTTCTTTTTTAAAATGTAAGAAATTAATTATTTCAAATAATTGCATAAAGATTAAATAGTTGAATAAGTTTAAATAGTTGCAAAGTTAAATAGACTGTTCAAAATGTTAAACACTATTACATAGGCAAAAATGCTAATTTATGACAGTAAGAAATATATATGTGTTATAAAGATATATTGAGACAATGAATATATGATAGCCAACTCAGTTTAGAATACTTAGATTTTGTTTGTTTTTACCTCGTTTGGAGTGTTCAAGCGGTTTCTGTTGAATGAAACGAACTTGTGATTTCCTGCCTCTTCATGGCTTGGTTTTTCGAGCTTACCGGCCGTGAATCTGATTAATCTTTACATTTTACCCCACGAAACTTCTTACTCAAGTCTAAACTAACACTAAAACTAAACTTGCATTTAAAGTAGCCTCGTAGCTTAACTAAATAATTTTTACAATATGGCACTAATTGCATCCATTTCTGCCGATGTCAAGCGCAAGAAAAAGAGTGACTCGGAGAAAGCAATGTAAGAGGGGAGTCCATAAGATCAGCTGATTGATGTTTAGACTATCTGTCGCCAAGTTCAGTACCTGATGGCTTAGCAATTGAATCTAAGGGCGGCATAATTTATTACTGAAATTATTATTTCTGCTGCGTTTCTAATAACACTACAGTATATACAGCACCCATATGGAAAAAGATGATGAGGAATGGCAATTACCATAATCTGATAGTTATGGTTCAGGAGAATGGAACTCAGGATGAAAAGTGCGGACAGAACTGTTGCTACGGAGGCATCTGTGGCTTTGGCTAGGGTTCCTTCCCCATAGATTTCTTGGTGGAAGACCATGCTAGGAGAGTAGAAATAAGAGAAACATCCTTCGACGCACTGAGGAAGGAGACTATGGATGAATGTTAAGCAATATGGAAGATAAATGATGGCAGAGGGAACTGGACTAAGGAAATAATCTCTATCAGGATATGGGCAAATAGGAAGTTCAGAGAGCTGGATTATTACTTCACTTAAGCAGTCACCAGTTATGGAGATTTTGATACTAACCTCTATAGGTCCAAGCTTAAAGAGATCCCTAACTGCAAGTATTGTGGGGAAGGAAACACCTGTAGACCACAGGTGCTTTTTTGTCCCAG
This sequence comes from Aphrophora alni, assembly GCA_963513935.1. Classification (NCBI taxonomy): domain Eukaryota; kingdom Metazoa; phylum Arthropoda; class Insecta; order Hemiptera; family Aphrophoridae; genus Aphrophora; species Aphrophora alni. The sequence goes on along the minus strand of OY740765.1, from coordinate 19,986,942 downwards.
GTGGTAGCTGGATAAGGAAGACCTGAAAAGGATATAAAAGTTTGCAGCAGATGTGTCTGCACCAATTAATGAAATGCTGAAGAATGAACCATGCTGGCAAGCAGGGACAAATTTCTTGAAGTCTCTACTGGTGTAAAAACAGGGTGATAGACGATAACTAAGTCTTAAGTTATGATGTCTTACTCAGAAAGAGGCTATCGAAGGCATTACTCTGAAATAATACTCAAAGCGGTTTCAAGTTGGAGATTGCCTGAAGTGGAGGTTAAGGTTTTTTAGTGAGTAACATGGATCCAGGAGTCCCACGCTCAATGCATAAAGTATTTTCTCTCCTCCATTAAATACATACAAAAATTTTTGAGATGGAGTGTTAGATGTACGAACAGAATTAATTTGCAATTATGGTGTTCTATAAAAATTGAATATAGTTATGTGTGGTGACATAACAGCTGTTTAAACACCACTCCATTATCCATCGAAATTATGTGGTGCGGTACGTACACATGCCATTAAAAACTACACATAAAAATAGGATATTTGAATAAACTATATTTCCGGTATTGATCAACAGCAATTCTTAATGAAATGCATCAAGAACCATTGCATGGTGCTAAAGTCATGGTGTACAATTTCATCTTCCAGAATAATCAGTTGATATTTCTTTGAACTTGATTATGTGAATGCAGTTTACAGCCATGTCACAACAATATTTCCGAATGATTGAAGAATTTTTGTCTCTTCAAATAGCAGAGAAACCTCAAATCAATGCAGGCATGTGGTTTCAACAGAATGTGGCGACCAGTCATTCAACTAGGCAATCATTCACAGTTATGCTTTTGTTTCCAGACTATGGTCTCTCCTGATATGACCTTTGCAGGAGAGGTGCAGACTAGCTGCACCTATTAAGAGGGGGTTGACGTCATCAGTAAAACATTCATATCACATGCACAACACATAAGTAAAATATATTATGTTGTTTACATACAATTCATCTACATTTCATAATTACCAACACTTCCACGTTCTCTTACAAGTTTTTATTTGTATTGTAGATCTCTTTCTTAGGCAGTTTCCTCTCTTGGGAACCGAATAATACAACTCTGCCATTCTTTCCATAATATGTTAAAACCATTTATGGTTATAAGAAAGAAAGAATGCTGTGCTTGTATCTATGTCTGGGAATGGGCATTCCAATAGGCTTGGCAGAATCAAGTGCATGAATCCTAATATGTGCTTTGCATTACTGAGGATAATATCAGTTCAAGTTTAGGAACTAGCAAGCTAGCTATGGCTATGTATTCTAATTAATTTGGACTTCCATGGGCAATAGGCACTTTAATTATTAAGGTTTATTGCTCTCTTACCTTCTCTATGAAGTTGTCTTGGGGAATTGTTAAGCTCTTCTCCATATATCCAAAGATACCTATCTTTTCCCTCTCGAGACTACTCTAATCCAAGAGAACGTGAGTGAAAGTCTTGTCCTGAATACCACATCTTCCGCATAGAGGGTCTGTTATGAAGATTCCCACATAGATGCTTTCTTAAGTGGCCATATCCTGTAATCCAGCCTACCACATTCTTTATATTGCACTGGCTTAACTTAAGATTCAATACAATTTTTGTAATGGGGAAAGAAGTGTATTATTATACACTTATTTTCAATACCGAAATATCCCTCCACCTCTTACTATATTTTTATGAGCCCAAATATTGATAGCATACATAGCCCTCCTCTTGAAAATCCTACAGAACAGTTCTAGTCCTGTGAACTTTACTGCCAATGCTCTATTGGCCAGTATATCAGCATTCTCATTCCCACTAATCCAGCATGTCCTGGTACCCAACAGAGATACCATTATTGCGTCCAACCAGCTGTGAAAGGGCCTTAGAAAGAGTTCTCTAATACTCCTTCCCACCAAAACCTATAAATTACCTTTAGGAGAAATGAGGGCAAGCTTATAGGATAAAAGTACTGGTTCATTTTCACTTGCTTTTTCTGGCTTAGGTATAAACAAGACCCTGATTACTCTCCACACTAGTGGAATGTATCCCAGGGCAAGACAGACATTATACAACCTACAAAACACAGGCAATAGATTTTCAATACCTCGTCTATAGTAAACCTGGATATTTGTATGAATCAAACATACCAACTGAACTTTTGACTTTACTAAATATGACAATATGATTGGCCAATTTTCAATCGTCAGTCCTTTCGTTAGGACGATTCGTGTAGTTTCCTCTCGTGATACTCCCTAGCTTTCACAAGAAACTAAGGTGAAATAGGATCCTTAGATAGCACCCTAACCCCTGGAGTCTTTTCTGTACTCCTTCAATATCAAAACATAACTACCTCCGTGTGTGCCTCTTTTCCGGTCATACTTTCTTGCTCTATTGAGATAATATTTTATTCAATGCGTCCCAACACCCAAATCTCTTAGCAATTTGATAGGTCTACAATTTTGCTCTGCTAGACCTTGCATGAGTGGACCTCAAATGATGTCACAGAGCTTCCCATAGATTTTCTGACATTCTATCTAGGTTGTCAGTGTTGCAGATGTTAGGATTTTAAATAAAAAAATATTTATTATAAATTATTTTATTAACAATGAATAGTTAAATTTTAGCACCAGTTAAATCTTCAATATCAGACTTATGGTAGTTGTTGAGGAATAATTCAAAAAGTGTTGCAACTGCCTAGCTTGCAGGTCATTAACATGATATTGTTAGTGAAGCTCTATATAAACTACTAGTGGTCCAGAAAGAGAGTCAGTTGGATCCGAGGCATTGATAAGGATGAGAAATCGCTGCTGGTCACCAGAGAGACATTGCCCAGAGACGTATTTGCAAAAAGGGACTCACTGCCAACTTAGATATTCACAGTCTATGTTGAGAAGGTGAGCAGATTCATGTGTTTGGAAAACAAGTTATTAAATTCAATAATTTGTCATTGCTCTGGATTGAACATTTGAAGGTCTGATTAGGACCGATTAAGTTTTATTTGAATAATTAAATATTAGAAAGTGTTATAATATGAACAAAGAAAAAAACCCCAAATCACAAAATAACACAACTACACAAAACTGTATGTGTTTATATTACCTTATGTACATTTCGATAGCTCTGCTATAATTAAATTAGCTACACTATAATTAAATTCTATATATACAGTAATCCTCCGGCGTTCGCGGTATTGATTATTCGCGGCCGCTAAAAAAAATAATAAAATTAAATTAAAAATAAAAGGAGATAGGATTTTCCTACAACACACCCCTGTGTGAATACAAGTAAGTGGACTTGTCCAAATGAAGGTTAATGGCGTATTGTACATGGATTTATTGCAGGGTCCCCTAAAGAATACCTTAAAGAGAAAGGGTGGGGACGCCATGACCTTGAAGGCGGTAATCATCGATGTGAGTGTTATACATACTGTTTTACTTGGTGTTATTTCCTTCTGTTTTATTTTATTTAGTTAGGATTTTGATAATACTATACGTATATGTACCATACATAGTTACGTTATCTGTTTCTTTTAAACTTTTTCAAAAATGTATGTATAGAAAAAAAAAGGCTAAAATAAGTCATGCCTTTAATAAAAAAAATTGAACTTCTTGATCAGCTTAAGTGGCGAAAATGTAGCCTCAGTGGCAAGGTTTTTTTTAAAGTAAACGAATCAATGGTTCGGTATATTAAGAAAAAGGAAGAAAACATTCGTAAAAGCATAAAAAAAGCTCTTCACAATCAGCAAAGGTTACATCCGTGTCGTGATTATAACATTGAAAAAACAGAGAAGGGTTTAAATATTTGGATTGAAGACAAAACTCAAAAAAAGGGTCCCTTTCAGTTCTATTTTAATTCGTAAAAAGCGCGGCGGCGTTTATACAACCATTTTGTTCAGCAAGATGCTGAAACCAGTGTCACTGATAGACCCGTGTTTTGTGCTAGTATAAGCTTGTTCGGAAATTTAAAAAAAAAAGAGTCTTACTGCATAATATAAAAATTACTGGAGAAATAGCATCAGCTGACCATGAAGCAGCAAACTCTTACCCAATTGAGTTTTACAAATTTATAACGGAGAAAGGATACATACCCAAACAAGTTTTTAACACGGACGAAACTGGCTTATTTTGGAAGAAAATGCCTTCTCGAACCTTCATTTCAAAAAATGAAAAGTCAGCATCAGGGTTTAAAGTAGCAAGATTGTCTGACTGTCTTGCTTTGTTGCAGTGCTAGTGGTTATATGTTAAAACCGTTAGTTGTTTACAAAACGCTAAATCCGAGGGCGCTGAAAGAGAAAGACAAAAACCGCTTGCCTGTTTTGTAGAAAGCTAACAAGAAAGCATGGGTAACTGCCAATGTTTTTACCGAGTGGATTCATTATTTTGTAAAAGAAGCTGAACGTTATTTAAAATCAAAGTTGTTGCCATTCAAAGTTCTCTTTGTAGTTAATAACGCGCCTGGACATCCAGGAAACCTTACACATCCCAATGTGGAAGTCTTATTTCTTCCACCAAATACCACAGCTTTGTTGCAACCTTTAGACCAAGGAATTATAGCAGCTTTCAAAGCATGTTACCTATGGCTAAATCTGAGTAGGCTATTAAGCAATTTGTACGAGGATGTAACAGTTATTAACCCTTTTAGTGCCAGGCCTAATATGCAAGATCCGTCTAAAAGTGCCAAGCCGTTTTTTGCAGTTTTGTAGTGCTTGTATAAAACATTTTATAACTTATAAACTATTCATGCTCTACTAATAAAATGTTTAACTCACCTAAAAAAGACTGTACTGATGTTGTTTCTTAGATTAAAACTGGTCAACTTGTATAACACAAATTTTAAAAAATTCTCAAACAGCAGGTTTTAAAAATAAAATTTTGTAAAAACTGAGTTTGTAGGGCCATAACACTATTTGAATCATTCACTATCACACTAGAACCAAATTATTATTGAAGAAGAATATGTTTTATACATTATTAGAAAAAATCATAAAAATCCACCAAAAAACAAAAATTACATAAAACAAAAACAAAGTGTAGGTCACGCACATTTTTTTAACAAAAAACACAATTGGTAAAAAATAGTAACTATTTACACTAATTAAAAATAAATATTCAGTCACTACCATTTTTATCTTTAGTTTATAATTAAGAAGAACACATTTTATAATTTAGTAGAAAATTTCATAAAAATCACAAAACAACAAAACAAATTAGGCCTACAATAGTTTGTAAAACAAAGTTTGTAGGTTAGCTAGGCCTAGCCTACAATAATAATCACTAAAAAAACCAGAATTGTCAATGTATTAAACTAAATGAACAAAAAAAGTTAATTAAAATAAAACACAATATCAAAAAACACAAGTCTATTTTCCTAAAGTTTATAAAAATACAAGAAACATTCTTTACACAACCGTAACAACGTTAGTACACAGACCGGATCAGCTGTTCACTAAATCGATCGTATATCGACTATTTTCTGCCCAAATAAGATGATTTTTATACTGAATTAAAGCTGAAAGATTGCTTTATACAGCTAAGTAAACGCCAACGCCATCTGTTGGAATTCATAGGAACTATGTGAACAAATATGAAAGGCGCCGATGCGATCGGCGTTGGCACTTCTTGCATACGTAAGTCGCGCCGATCGCATCGGCGCGTGGCACTAAAAGGGTTAATAGCTGGAAAAATTTTAATATCGCAGACTGCATTGTAAATATAAAGGATGCGATTGATGAAATTAAATTGTCAACAATCAATGCTTGCTGGCGAAAATTATGGCCAGAAGCTGTTTTAGAATTTACGATGTGTTCTGATGAAACTATGACAGAAATTATATCGATAGCTCGTAAAATTGAAGGCGGTGGCTTCAATGAAATAGAAGCCTCTGACATCCTTGAACTTTTGGAAGATAATGATGACGAACTAACAAAGGAAGATCTGGAGGAGATTATAATAGATACACCCAATATAATGAGCCAGGATGACGAAGACGAAGAACTAGAAAATGATGTTTCTCCAAGTCTAATGAATTTAAAAGTGACTGAAATTTTTAAATTAGCGAAAGAGTTAGTTACAAAAGTGTCAGAAGTCAATCCTTCTCTTGAACGGTCATTAAATTCAGTCGAGATCTTGACATGGCATTAGCGCTGTACAACGAAGTGCATAAAGAACTAGAAATGAATAAAAAACAATCAAAGATTACAAGTTTTTTTTAACTTTTTTAAAATTAAGTTAATTAAATTTTTGTTTTTTTAGTTTTATTTTTGTAATTGTAGTGTTTTAGATTCTCAGTGATAAATATTTCCATAGTAGACTGTACGGTTCTTAGATTTTAGTGAGTGTGTCAATGATTATGTATTTACTGTTATGACACTGAAGTTATCATTTATGGGATAAGTAGGATACTTTATTCAAAAATAAAAGTAAATAAAATGTAAGTAAACATGAAATTTATTATCTTATGTAAATTAATTACGTATAGATACTGTATTAGTACAGTACATAATGTTTTAAAATGTTCTACACAGTATATCACAAAAATATAACCTCCCTTTTCCGATAAAGATTAAATTTTACGCTATTCGTGGTACTTTTTCAGAACGTATCCCCCGTGAATAGCGGAGGGATTACTGTATGTATTTTTAAATAATGGATTGTATCATAACCTCCCTTTAAGTATTAATGTTTAAAAATCCCCTTAGTAGCCGCTTTTTAAATTAATCTTTCAAGTACCTCGATCAAAACTGATAGTTTTATATATATTTCTAATCAATTTATTATTTATTAAAACATGATGATATTTATTAATAAACACAGCTCTTTGCTTGTTAATAGAGCATTGAAAAATTTTCCCTAATAAAAAAATGTATGTTTAAATATTTTTGTTTCATAATGTTATGTTTGAAGAGTTTTTATTTACTTATCGTGAAGGATTGACCTACGAAGAACCAATTGAAAGGTGTCGACAAAAGCACCGAAAGGTATTTCCTTACAGCCCTTTAAGAAGTTGTAATGTTATATAGAATCAAAGTATTTTTGAAGTATTATTTTATACATAGAATCGTAGTATTATTTTAAACATAGAATCAAAGTATTATTTAAATCATTAATAATACTATGTATTCAAATTTCGTTACATTATGAAACAAAAATTTAATAACTACCAATTGATAGAACAAAAATTATGTTTACTTAATCAAACGCATTTCAACAACAAAGTCGCCATCCTCAGTGATACATGAGCTAAAATAACTAAACTTATATTAGTTTAAAGAATATAATTTAAGAATAATAAATTTGTGTATTTCCAAAAGATATCTGAATTTGTTTGCGCCTAAAAGTACATTTTCCTGAAAGATCCACAGTCCTGAGCAATTTATTTTATATTATTAAAATCATAAGTGTCTATGCTTTAAAATCATAGAAGGGCGCCCAATAAAATTTCTTAATATTTTCAATATAAATTCAGTAAAATAATCAATAAAATCCAAGTTCTTTTAATACTACGAGTAGCGAAAGGTTACATAATACATTAAAGATTGTTTTGGGGTTTTAAAACAATGTTAGAATTAAAAACAAAACAATGTATATGTAGTCTCATGCTTTATTTGTATTCCAAATAACAACTACATATTGAACTAATGAATAGGTGTAAATACATGCCTTTTAAATAGAATAAAACCCTAAAAACATAATAACTGCATACTTAATGAACAAAATAAAGAAGCACAGATATAAACAATATGCACATTGTTTCTTAAATATAGTCCACAGAGTTGTGTCAATATTTTGTTTCTTTAAATAGATTTATTAATGTTTATATGTGTGTATTTATGTGCGTATAACATCTGTATCTGTTATTAATTTTAAAAACATTCACACAAAATCGGATCTAAATAATACTATTGGTTTTCAACAAAGCCATGAAATTTAAACCACCTAAATAAAAACATATTTTTCAGTACTGAACAAAATAAGTCTATTAGAATAGATAACATTCAAAATTCATTATTTATTGGCACGATCAGTTATAGTTAAAGAAAGTAATACAAAGCTAAGTAAAAAATAACCCCTTCCCCCAGTCAGGCGATTGAAAATAAAGATTGGTTTGGTATGTTAGTCATAACATCATTGTTTTCTTGTGCTCAGAATAGCAAGTTATTATTAAGATCTCTTTTATTTTCTAGTCAATTCAATACAAGTACTTCATTCCAATGAGGTAGATGTGCGCAAATATGGAAATAGTTTTTTGCTCAGAGGAAATGAACTTACAGGCATTATTCATAGAATACGACATTAATATTGTAAGAGTTGTTTGAATCTATTTCAGCCCATGATGAAGAGCATTCAAAAAGACTAACATAGATATTAAAAACATAGAACAAACAATTCTTTATCATAACTACACAGAGCTGAAAATTATTGATAGCTCAGCATTTTCTGACATGATAACATATTTAGGACTTTGATTTTGAGTTGTTGAACCGCCCACCATACAGTTCCGATTCCGCTCTTAGTGATTTAAAATGTTTTGGTCTGTTGAAAGAAGAGTTGGGTGGACAGAAGTTTTATTCAGATTAAGAAGAGGGCATTGAAGTGGTGCATACAAGAGCACAGCATTTTTTCCGAAACAGATTCAAAAATCTCGATAAGAAGTGAGCCAAGTGCATTAAAGTAGGGAGGAAGGAGAGAGGGAGGAGGTTATGTAGAAAAGTTATGTACATTTCAATTTTTTAATGCAAAGGTATGTATACTTACAAGGTTTGAGTTACATGCTTTATTATTGTCCTTTACTTTTCTTAGTTCCTCTCATACATTATAATCATATATTATAAATCACAAAATATGGAAACAAAACTAATTTTTATCACAAAATCTGTGCCAATTTCAATATTTTTTTTCATGTTTTGTAAAAAATAATGAATTCTGTTAATAATAATTCACTAGCTTAACTATATCTTAATAACATTTTTATTATTTTTAATATATATATATAAAACAATGGTTTTTGTACTAAGTTTAAATAAACCTGAGAAATGTGTGTAAACTGAACCCTATACAGTGCTAAACCAAACAACAAAAAACAAGTGAATAGTATATTTAATAAGTTATGAGATTAATCAAATAAACAAACAAAATAAACTTTGGTTTAAATAGCTTTTTTTTTTTTAAAGTGTAAACTTAACTGAAACTTCATTAATTTGAATTGTATAAAATACAGTCTTTATATGTAGAAGGCTACTGACATACCTAGATATGGAATTTTCAAACTAGCTTAGCACTAATTAAGAATGGAACAAATAATAACAATAAATGAATTTAAAATTTATCAAAAATTGTTTTATTTTAAAAGAAGAACATATTACATTCACAATTGCTAATTATTTTGATATTCCTTAACTGCTAGCATCGCTATTACAAAGTGTAAGAAAGACATACAGAAAACTATATGGTCACCATTAATTATTTTTAACAACTTGAATTCTGAATTAATTCATAGCTGAGAGTTAGATCTCTTGTATATCAATAATAATTTATTTTGTTTTTCTAGTAATTTACAAAATCAACTGTTTTACTCGACTTTTTGTCTGAAACAATAGCAATCTTAGAAATATATGTCATGTAAGACATATTATTCAAAGAAAAGTACAGGAATATTTATAAGTAAAATAAAGGGGTATTTATAGCTATGTCGCCTATGTACATAGTAAGTGAAAAGTACAAGGGTGTTTTGTAATTTTGTTGTCTATGTGCATAACAAGAGAAATGCACAAGGGTGTTTTGTAATTTTGTTGGTTATGTATATAATAAGAGAAAACTACAAGATTGTTTATATTGTGTTATCTATATAGCAAAAGAACAGTATGGGAATGATTGTAACTTTATTGTCTAAGTATATAACAGCAGAAAAGTACAGCGATGTTTGTAATTTTATTACATAACAAGGATAAAGTACACGAATGTTTATAACTTTGTTCCCTATCTATATACCAAAGAAAAATACAGAAGTGTGTAATTTCACTACATATTTTCATAGCAAAAAAAAGTAGACATGTTTATAAATGTATATAGCAAGACGTAAATACAGGAGTGTTTGGAACTTTGTCACATATATATATATATATGACAAAAGAAAAATATAGATCTGTTTATAAAAGTACATAACAAGAGAAAGGTACAGGATGTTTGAAATTTTAATGGCTATGTACAAAACAAGAATAAGTACAGGGGTGTTTATACTTTTGTTGTCTATGTATACATCAAGAGAACATGCAAGAAGTGTTTGTAATTTGTTGCCTATGCAGATAGCAAAAGAAAAGTACAAAAGTTTCATAATTTTTTTACCTATTATATAGTAGAAGAAAAGTATATGAGTTTGAAATTTTGTCGCCTATGTACATAGCAAAATAAATACATAGATGTTTATAAATTACACAAGAAGAGGAAAGTACAGGGATGTTTATAATTTTGTTGTCTATGTACGTAGCAAGAGAAGAGTACAGGAGTATTTGTAAATTTGTTACCTATGTATATAGCAAAATAAAGTGCAGATGTGTTTATAAACATACATAGTTAAAGCAAGTACAGGGGTGTTCGTAATTTTGTTGTCTTTGTATGTAGCAAGAAAAAAAAGTACAGGAGTGTTTGTAACTTTGTTGTCTATGTACATTGACAGGGATAAGTACAGGAGTGTTTGTATCTTTGTCACCTATATACATAGCAAAAGAAAAATATAGATGTGTTAGGTTGTCCATGTGTTTATAAATTTATATAACAAATGTTTCAAAATGTACAGTGGGTTTGTAATTTTAATCTCCTAGTACAAATTGTTTTCTTTTAATTATGAAAAATAATTTATGACGGGTAAATAGTTCTTGAGTTGTTTATAACATTATGCATAATATGTATATCTCATTTATTGAAATTATTTTGTACTCCATGCATTATGAAAATTTGACCAAAACTATTTTCAAAATATTTTTTACTTTCCTCAAGTAAAATCCATCAACAAAACCAAATATTTCGCTTTCAAATTATTATTTTGTTTAATAATAAAAAGAGGCTTAGCAGTTAAGGAAAAATGGTTAACAAACAATAAACAGTAAATAGTTAAAAAATATCCATATTTGATAATTAAAAACCATTTGCATGGTAGTCGTCAAGCATTTTAAGGGGACAGGGCAAGAAAACTTTTAATTTTTTTCGGCTTAATGCATTTTATTATTGTGTATAGTTTTTCGAACATTTTGATATATGATACATAGTATCCAAAAAAGTGTAAACTGGTGTTATATGCATTATAAAAATGTGTTGCACGCTCAAACGCACGTAGAAAATCAGTACACAGTATCTTGGCGACGGGGATTCCAAGAGATTTTCTGCAGTAAGAAACCCTTGATTTTACAATGATGTAAAAATTACTAAGCTTGAGTGCATAGGCCATGTTCAAAAGCGCATGGGAACAAGATTGAGGAAACTGAAAGGGAAAAAAAAATTAAAGGCATAGAACTTTCCGACCCGATTGACGGATGCTGTCATTGACAAAATTCTATAAAAAACATACTACGGTCTCGCTATAAGGCGAAACACAAACAACCTTCAAAAAATGAGAGAAGCCATATGGGCTGTATATTGGCACATGCAATCTACTGATCAAGTTGTCCCAAATGAAAAGATTCATACCCCACCTATGGCGCAAGTTTATTTTAAGGTAAGAGCTAGTTTTGAAATAGTGAACTATCAATGAAAAAAATACATGTACAACTTTCATCGCGATTATCCGCAAATCACCTTTTTTTAGGGCTTTTGCACACTTTTCTCAAGAATGGAAAGATAAGGTTCAACATGAGATTATTCCATTATCTCATCCAGAAAAAAAAAAAATTATAAATAATAATCTAAGGAAAATACATCAAAATTGTTTAGTAATTTGAAATAATTTCCAAAATATTTTAATTGCTGTATTTTAGAAAACTAAGATGTAAAACCATGGAAACAGCTATAGAACAACCCACAAAAAATTTATTAAGATTCTTTCATAGTTTCTGAGAAAAGTGTGCAAACATTCAGCACATTTTAGCATTGATTTGAATAGGCGTGCCCTGTCCCCTTAAGTCTTTACGATTAAGTCTTAATCGTTTTTATTGTGTTCAGTCTTCATCACCATCATTGGCTTCACCACCAACGTCCATCTCCGTTTCAGGAGTTAGTCCTTTCGACGACTCAGAACTGTTCTCTCGCTCTGTGTCATCTAAACAAATAAAAATAATAAGTTACCATCAAATTATATAAACATGTGTTTTAAATACTGTAAATTTGGTTTATTTTTAAATTATGGATAGTTCGAATTTTACATTTGGTCTCTTGACACCCTTGTATAAAACAATGTTAAAAAATCATGGATAATAAGAATTGTTTTGGGTAATTCGAACTAAGATGCAAAAACTGTACTGTAGCAATTATTCATCTACACAGCTATGTTTTGTTATTGTTGTAAAGGGGAGGCAATGCTGGAATGTGGTGTCCTTCACGACCCCTTCTATCCTATCACATCTCATCCTTCCTCCTTTGTTTGCACTGGTTAGTCAATGTATAATTAAGGTGCGTTGTTAGCAGAGTGATTTCCTTGTGACACAAGATTGGATTGTGTTTGTCATTTCTATTTACAGTACTGTATTTGTGTATCAGTTGTAAGCAAAGTAATTTTCTTATGACACAAGACTGCACTGTATTTGTAATTGTTATTTATTTGTGTTCATTGTTTATGTATGCTCAGAGATTTCATTATCCAAGCCAAAGACTTACAAATCATTAATATCGGTTGAAAAGGTAGCAGTGGAGATTGGTGGTATAAGGGATGTGGAGAAGGGACTTAAGAAAAATCAGAAATTACCAAGGATCTCAGCATTTCCCCAAACTAAAGCATTCTATTTAAGAATATAGAAAAAAAATTTAAACAGTGAAAGTAAGAATGGGAAAGACAAGAAGCGGTCAAGAGGACCAGACAACCCACATGTATGGACAGTTGTATAATAAAGTGGTTTAAGCAAGCACGGTATAATAAAAAAGATCAAATGCTGAGCAGTTGGCCTCTGAAATGAATAAACAAGATTTTACAGCCAGCCTTTAGATATCTGGATGAATTACAAAAATCAGAACAACATTTCTTTTAGAGAGGTGTAGTGTGTGTGTGTGTGTGTGTGTGTGTTCATGTTTCTACTCAATTGTGGATACATTGACATGCACACGACCACACTGTGAATACATTTTCAAATTGTGGAAACATATACACGTTTCCACAATTTTCTGATCGTATATTCTTTAACAAAATGCAAAAAGAAGTCATATGAACATGAGTTTCAATAACTAGGTTTTTGGCAAATGTGAAACAATTTTCTGATCGTATATTCTTTAATAAATGCAAAAAGAAGTCATATGAACATGAGTTTCCATAATTAGGTTTTTGGCGTGTTGTGTTAAAACGATATATTTAACACAGATATGGAAACATTATGAAAGCCTACTATAGCGCTCATGGCGGACCGTCAAGTAAACTTATACAGTGTTGCCGGTTTTACCATCACATCATTTTACAGTGTTAACTTTTAAATTCATTTGACAGGGTGTTTTTCAAAATAATAAATACAGTATAAGTATATTAATAAATATTTAAATTATTTACTAACGACATTGTATTACTTGCCCAGCCCAGCGTAGCCATCACAGCATTAACTTTTGAATGCTTTTGACAAGATATGTTTTAATATATACAATATAAGAACATTAATAAATATTTAAATTATTTACTAACAGCATTGTATTACTTGCCCAGCCCAGTGTAACCATTACATCATATTACAGTGTTATTTTTTTAATGTACAACATCGTACCTAGAATGGTAAACGAGTTATATGATGTATTAGTAAAATCCCCCAACTCTTTTCGTGCTCTATATTAGGGTTCTAATGAATCGTAAATACAATGTTAAGAAATTTTTTTTCCCTAAATATAGCAAACAAACACTGTAGGTAGGGCAAGCCGGTTTCAAATGTCTCGTTTTCCAATATAATAATAATAATAATAAGTTCAATTTAATTAAATAAAAACTGTATTTTATATTACTAATTAAATAGCTATTTTCGTTAGACATACTCTTAGTCGGCTGCCGCTGAATTCATCGAGTACAGAACTTGCACACTATATTTGTGTACCTCAGTAGTGGACAATACTAGTGTGACTATATACGTATAATATAACTAGTTTGACAAAAACTAGTTATATTATTAAAAACTCACAAAAAGACTAATTTTCTTTCAATTTTTGTACAACCTATATTTAAAAATAATAAACATTTATATAATACAGACAATTGAACACAATGAGAGGAGAGTGCAGAGTGGGAAGGTAAGCTCTCCTCTAATCCAGTTAAAATTTATAAAACAAACTCTTTAAAGCATTTTTTAAACAGCACATAATGTTAATTAAAATAATGTGTATATTGCTTACTTGTAAATAGTTTAAACTAAAAATTAGCTTGATAAGTGATATAGTGTCAATTATACACTAAAAGAATCTACTTAGATTTTTAACTAAGGATTTAATTACTGAAGCAAAATAAATGTATAAGTTTTTCATAATTGGATCCCTTAATTGTTGGTTTTGAATTGTTGACAGAAAAATACGGCCAACTTGTCGGCGACAAGACTGGTTAAAAGTGTTGGTAAATTTTTATGATCATTAGCAAACTGCTGGAAGGAAATAAACTGAAATAGATATATGTAAATAAAAAATATAAATATTGTCGAATTAAGAAGATAATCAAAACCAGTCAGTCAAATGTGACAAAATTAATAACATTGAGTGTATAAAAAATGTTTTACCTGAATTGTCTTCATTACTGCAGTTTTCTTTTCTTTTGCTTATTCTTTTCTCTTGTGTTGTAAATTATATATTTATTTTTCAAATTGAATGAAATTTTCACAAAATGTTTAGATATCTAGTGTGAACATTCCTATAAAATTTCAAGTCGGTATGATTATTTATAGATCTGTTAAAGAATAATTGATTTTTTTTTTTTTAATTGTAATAATTTTTTTTCCCTTACCCTTTAATCCTGCTATAACTTGAACAGGTAACCACAGATCGAATTTAAATTGATTGGAAATGTTCATCTAATGGTTATGAATAAAATATAATCAATTTCTTATCGATATCTTTAATGGTTTGTCACTTTAAAATGTAAGTGAAAATCTAAATGTATATAGAATGAACAATACTGATCTCAAGATAGATTCCTAAGGGGAATTTATTTAATATTTGAGATTAATTGAACCAGACAATGCCATTGAAGCCTGGACAAACTGCATTCTATCAGTCATGTATGACTTAAGCCACTGGAGAGGGAGACCATAAAATTCCAATTTATCAAATAAATTTTCTAAATCAATACAATCAAATGCTTTAGATAGATTTAAAAAAAAAACCAGTAAGAACACTCTCTCATCCTGGCTGACAAAACAAATTAAATTAAATTTATAGTTGCCTCATTGGTTGATTTTGTAATGTTTCACATTTTTGGGCTTTTCGTTTTCAAGTCAAAGAAAGTATAGTACAAATTGACTTGATAATTGCCAATTGTGATGTTAATAACCAGTAGATAATCCTGGTTGTAATCGAGAATTGTTAGCGGTTCATCTGCCATTACATCGGCTTATCGGCAAAATATTTGGATTGACAGCTTAATACGGAATAAGATGTGTGATATTCAAAGCTACAGATATTAATCACATAATAGATTAATAATAGTTTCCTTCTATTTTCCAAATTAATGTTATGCTTTAAAGCTTTTATTTAAAAAAATTAAATTCCAAGCTATTTTGGACAAATTACTAGAGGATTCAATTATTGTATTAAGTTCTAAGGACTTTGCAGCTATTATAACTCTTTTGTATATTCGTTTATAGTTTGAGAAACATAACTTAAAACTTGAATCTTTACTAAATTTATTAATTTCACTATAAAATTTAAGATTTTTTACTTAATTTAAAAGTCTAGATGTTATCCACTTATTTAGTACTGAATCTATACTTGAGACAAGCTATGTTCAAATCAAAATTTAAACAACTAAAAAATTGTGAGATTTGGTAATCTATTTTCTCAAATTTGTAAATCTTACTCCAGTCTTCATTTTGTAATATCAATTTTAATGCCTAAAAGAGTTGTGTTGTCGACAAAAGGAAAAAATAGACAATTAATTTTTTTCATGAAAATATTGCAGCACTAACAATATCGGGCATAGAGATCTGGCAGACTGAAAAATTTCTACTGATAACTGATTTTTGGATATCATAATGACATTATCAATAGCAGTTGCTGAGGTCGCAGTCATCCAAGTGGGGGAATCGATCAGCCACTCCAAATTAAATGTCCCTAGCACGTCCTTAAACCACTTATAATCTGGCCCATCAGTTAAAATATTAATGTCACCTACAATTACAAATTTTTGTTTGCCTATAAACAATTTCTTTAAAAGAATTTCAAATTGTGAGAAAAATATCTCTAAATCACCACTAGGTGCTCTGTAAAGGCCAATCATAATTAACCGGCTATTAGTAAATTTCACCTCTGTTACTTCAAAATGTTTCTCCATACTAACTGTTTCACAAAAATGAAATTTATATACTTCTTAATTTCTGTTTACAAACAAAACTACACCTCCTCCTTTATGAAGAGATCTTACAAAAACTGATTCTAAGCTATAATTATTTGATAAATTAAAGTTACAGTCGGCTCACGACTATCCGGATAAATGTGGCGGCCGGCCGTCCGGAGAGCAAAATATCCGGATACACAGAGTTCAAAGTTAAGTGTTATCTGCAAAGTTGATAACCTTATAAACATCAACAATATTGCCGCTACAGTATTTATATTAAAGAAATACAGTACTGTATTATATTCTAATTAAAATTGTAAACTAAGTAGAAATATCAAATTAATCCTTTAGGGACCGTGCGGACGATGGACGATCTATCGTCCGCACATACGATGCGAAAAAGACCGAGCGGACGATCCATCGACCGCACGTAAATATGCGAAAAAGACCGAGCGGGCGATCTATCGTCCGCTTTTGTTTTTATTATTTTAAGGTGTTTACAAGTAATAATCAAGAAATTAATTGGTATAAATATATATTTCAAATAATGTTTTTATAAACACCCAAAAGCAGCTAGTCTATTCTAATATTATTACAAGATAACTTTATATAAAATGACGAAATCAAGGTTGCATTGTAACGTAGTCAAACAGATAATATGCTGTTTGTTTACATTCTTAGTTGAGATAGTCGTGTCAGCTTTTGAAGTTGTGATTCATCTTGTATTTTCGTGTTGTACTATTTTAAGTTAATTTTTTCCGATTTAAACTGTTAATTAGTTAATTAGTGTAGTTTTATTGTTTATTGTGTATGAGTGACAATTGTGACAATGAGTGACGAATTGGCTAGGACAAGTGAAATAGACCGTGAACTTGCATTGACAGACTCTGACGATGATATAAATAAATTACCGGATTTTTTCAACAGTGACGATTCTGACTTGGACAAAACATACTATCCTGACGATCAATCAACATCAGCATTACTATTTCCAGAAAATGTGAGTAGTGACAGTTCAGATGAAAGTGAAGTTAGTTTTCAGGTTAGGCCTAATACACAAAAAAAATCCATGACTAGGCCTATTGCTAGAAGGTAGGTTCTAAGTGATATTGAAAACAGTAATAATGAAGATGCAGATGACAGTGATTGGGAAAATGTAAATGAGGCATGTCCACCCAATTTTGTGCATAAATTTGATTTTCATGAAACACCAGGTCCGATACACATCCCTTCTTCAGTCATAACACCATTGGATTTTAAAAAAATATTTTTCACAGAAGCTTTAATCAATCTTTTGGTCACAGAAACTAACAGATATGCAACTGAAATTATTTCTAAAATTACTATGTCACCTCATAGCCGCTTGCGATTATGGATACCAGTAACAACTTCTGAAATGATGGCTTTTATTGTAGTCATTTTTAACATGGGACTAAACAATAAACCAACTATAAAATCTTACTGGACTGTAAATGATTCTAAATCTATCCCATGGTTTAGAAAAATGTTTTCACGCACAAGATTTGAAAATATTCTTTCCTTCTTTCACATAGTCGACAACAGCAAATAGCCAGTAATGAACCTGGGTATGATCCTTCTCAAAAATTCCAGTCTGTAGTTAATCATTATAATCAATTATTTAAATATTACTATAAAGCCAACCAACAAATATCCATTGATGAAAGCTTGGTAGGGACAAAGAGTCAAACAAGCCTAATGTAATATTTACCTAATAAACACCATCATCGTTGGGGAATTAAGTTTTGGGTTTTGTGTGATGCCGTATCAAAATATTGTTTGCAACTATTTTGCTATAAAGGAGCTAAATCAACAGAAGACGGGATAGTTTAAAACAATTTAGTCTAGCCTACACTGTTGTTAAAAAACTTCTATTGGCTTGTAATTATTTTAAAAAAGGGTGTAATAAACGCTATTTTAGGGATGGTCTTTTTTACATAGTAAAAATTAGAACCAATATGGCGGAAAACATATTGCTCCTAAAAATAAGTCTGGTCCTTAAAGGGTTAAATACTGTAGTTGAATTTACATCTTTACAGTGTATAACAAACAAAAATGAAGTCTAAGAAGTCTGATGAAGGCTTGGAGACATGGCCATATTGCTTTCTTGATGGTGTCTACATGAAACATTGGCCAAGATTCAGCCAAAAATACAAAAGGCAACTTACATTTCAAGATTCAGTCCCAAGAAGACATGTGTATATGTAATAATTGAAGATGATGACTTATTCACTGAAAGATCATCTTGTTACAAAAAAAGTGTTTGTTGTGGAAAATTGTATGTTTCCATTCATCTTAAACACAAATCATAAACCAATCTCAGATTAATATAAAAGTATTTATTTACATATTCATTTAAATTAACTACCTGCTTCATTAAGTATGTTTGTTGTTTCACTGTATTCATCTTGTTGTTCATCTGGATTGATTTCATCGTCTTGTTCTTCGGATTCAAAATTCTGTGAAAAGGAAAAAAAAAACTTATCCATTAATGTTTTCAGATAATAAGGTATTTTTAAATGAACAAATAATTTTTTCTCCCCTTTTTTAAAAAAAAAAATTAAAAAGTCACTGCAACCATTATCACAACCAATACAAGTTTGAATGCCCCTGACCTATGATAGACAGACATGATAGGAAAAGAATTTATTTGTCTACTATAAAGATTATTACCAATATTTTCACTAATTTTCTGGTAAATAGTAAAAGTTAAAATCTTTTTACACGACTTTTAATTTTGTAGTATAAAATTATAGCATGTCATAAAAATGACATAAAAATAATTAATAACTGTAGTTTGTTATAATAATAGAAGAGACTCATAATTACTTCAGTATAAACATTACTAAACATATTGGCATTCACCAAACAGATATGGATTTGTAGTTCAATTATGAAATAGAATATTTTTATTTCACTACAATTTCTGAGATTCACTGAATTTACCCCTTTGGACTATTTTATGGCACCAACATTAATGATCACAAAAATCCAGCACTTATAATACTATATTTCCATTCTGAAGTAAAAGTCGGTGATAGTAAAAATTGCCCTAATTATATAGCTAATGTTGTAATGATTCTTTATTTAATAAAACTAACTAGGATAGAATCCTATACAATACTTTACTTTTAATGGACATCAAATTTTCAATACCTGTAAATTGTCAACAGCTTTAAATCTTAATACACTGGGCTGCAAAATTTGAAACACAAGTATTTGCTTTAATATTATCAACAGATGCTGTTAGGTTACCTGGTATATTGGAAAAAAATATGTGTTTAAATGTGTTAAAATCCAAAGATATAAGGATTTTATTTAATTTTGCCTACAGCACCTATCTTTTTAAAAACACACCATATTTGTGCTGATGATTTTTTGGTCGATAAACCATTGCATGTCTTAGTTTTGAATTACCAACTGCTGTTTGACCTTCTTTCTCAATTGACAATATCCTCCAAAACACAGAATTTGTTTAGCTTTACAAAATGCAGTGTTACATTAGTTCATTAAAAACTGAAAATTGGAGAAGTTAAAATATTACTTGATTTTATTATATCATCAGAAGGGAAGTTATTTAAATCAGATATGAAAGCTGTATTATAAATTTTTTGTGTAGTATTTATAACAAACAAATCTAGAATTAGGTTTATCATGTTTGTACAGAGTAGTGACAGAAAATTAGATCACGTTTTGACAAAGAGGGAATATTTGACGATAATGAGCAACATGTGTTGTATCACTTACGGCAAAGAGTTCCAACTATAAACTAGAGCTACCAGCATTGTTAGTTGCCTATAAAGCAAGACTAGACATGTTGAGAGTGTAAAACATGGTTGTGAGCTACATAGATAGCCTGTAGCAAAGTTCTATAAGAATGTTCACTGCCGACAATTTAAAATCAATAAACATATATTCAGATTTAGCAAAGCATATAGGTTGAGAAGGCAATAATCTTATTACATGCAAATCATTAACACTAAAATAACTTACTCCCAGTGGATCCATAGAATCATTACTATTGTATATATTTTCGTCAGCATAATCATCGATGTCTACTGGCTCAGTCTTAATCATCATGGGCTAAAACAGAAAAAAGTAACTTTGTGTTAAATTTATAGATATTTTTTATGATATATAAAATTAGAAAAATTGCCTACAACGAATAGGCAAAATGATTCCTAAAAGTTGCCTAATTCATGAATTAGACATCAAGCTTGTCGATTTAATGAAATAATGAATATTTTACCTATTGTACAAAATAAACAAAATTAGCAGTATCAAAGTGATTAACAGCTAATTGTGAGCTATTATTTGAAGTATTAAGTTTAATATTATTTATAGTACAAACTCTCAAATATTATATAAATGATGTATGTTGCTGGATAGAATAACAGGGTGTTTCTGTAATGTGCGGAGATAATTCAGAAGGTGGTTATATGGGTCAAATAAAGAAAACAGTTACTGTAAACTTATATCCGCCATTTTGTTTTTACTAAATAATTTAAATCTATAGAACGGCTTAACCGATTGACTTGAAATTTTACATAATAGTCATCAATGTAAAGAGTTGGTTTGAAAAAAATAATCAACTTGTTCCAATAATCTTTTCCAAAATGGCGGCTATTTAAACATTTGAAATGAAAATAACTTCAAATGAATTATTTTCATCTAAAATATTTAAATGGCTGTTATTTTGAAATGGATTATTGAAACAAGTTGAGTATATTTTTTTCAAACTAACTCTTTACATTGATATTCACCCCCTGAATTATCTCTGTGCATTACAGAAACATCCTGTATATTCACTGACATGATAGGAAAAACATTTCTTTTGATGACTAGATCTTGTGGATCAGCTCAACCTTGATGATAATAATGCAGACTACCAAGGTGCACGAGATGAGTTATTATTGCTGATTTTGTTCTTATAAAGGATTATGCATTTAACTTTTTTTCCCCCTTTTAATCTTCTATTATTTTCTCACATATAAGTAAAAGGTCACTGCTTTTGCAAAGCTAATTATTGATATGCATTATAAAATATTTTAAAATGAAAGAACAATTCATTCTAGTTCGAATGAATATAAAATATGCATGGAAAAATTTATTTGTTGTATTGTAACAATTTATTTTCCGATCGTCGATAATTCTTGTACGTTCTAAAAACCTCCGGCTACCCAGACCAAGATATTTTTGGTGACTATAAGTTACATTAGGTTAAGTGAGGAACTGAAACAATAATTAATTCTATGGGTTGATTGATGATAAAAATTGTTTTTAATTTGAAAATTTTAAATGAGAGATGTATACAAGCTAATAATTTTAAAAGAATTTTTTGGATGTTTTTACTAACATATTCTTAGATAGTCTTTGATATAGATATGTTATATTTTAAGTATTTATTAATTAAATTAAAGATATCTACACTACTCTGGTTTTTACTCAATAAGGAACTTACCAACTTGGAAAGGTAGGATGAGAACATAAGTATTACAATTAGTAATGGGAGAATATTGTCAGATACATTCATAAACTCACTTTGCCACACTATTAATAAAAAACGAGCCACTCGATCAAATTTGTTAAATGTACTAGGTCTTATTGATAACATAAAATGATGAATTACGAAGTTTTCATTATATTCTATTAGGCTTTACGGTTACATATATGTTATAGCAGTGGTTCCCAACCTTTTTCACCTGGCGACCCACCTTTCCTCTTTGGAATACCTCCAAGGTCCATCGGTCAACGGTGCAGTATGAAACCTTATTTGTATTGTATCCCTACCTTATGTATATATAATATTGTATCCCTACCTTATGTATATATAATTTACCATCAAATATTGCAAATATATATGCTTTTTTGAAGATACAATTTGATTATTGATAAACAATTTGTTTTATGATTTGAAAATGGTTAACAATGGCTTAACTAATGGAGAAATTGCTTTAACTTTCGCTGCTAGTCCTGAGTAAATGCCAGACATGGCACGGGCTCCATCGGTTGTTGCTCCGACAAAATTAGACCAATCAATTTTGTTTTTTTCATAAAACCATCCAAACAGTTGAAAATATCAGCCCCAGTCGTTCTGGTAGGTAAAGGTCTGCAAAATAACATTTCTTCTTCTACTGATTCATTGGTCTCAAATCTTACAAAAGCTAATAAATTGGCATTATCAGTGCTTTCATCCAATTGTAAGGAGTAAAAGTCACTTCGTTTCAAAGCAGAAATAAGTTGATGTTTTATATTTTCTGAGGTTGAATAACTGAGGTTAGTAAATGGCGTGACCTTCGACAGTGTGCCGGAAGAACGGGATGGGGAGCGGTGTTGCCGAGGGGGGGGGTGGATCTGGGATGTAGTGGTTCTGGTGTCTGCCCCACATGCCAAAAAATCAAGAAAACAATCAAAACACAATTCGATTTTTTTTGATTTTTCTTATCTTTTCTGATGGTTTCTAATAGTTTTAGAATCGAGTCGCGACCCACCTGGAACCCTTCCGGGACCCACTAGTGGGTCGCGACCCACCGGTTGGGAACCGCTGTGTTATAGTATATTATGTAAATAGATTATGAACATGCTGTACTTAAATACAATGGTTGTGATTAGTATATGAAAAACTTACTATCTACAATGGTTTGATTACTTTAAAGCTATTATTCCATAATACACAATTTCGAAGCCTTTAATATTTTTATATTTAGAAATATACTAGAACAAATTAAGGTTAAAATTTGTTATTTGATTAGTTTGATTTTAAGTTTTAAGTGCGCCACAGTGAGCTCAAAAGTGTAATATTTAAAATTTGTGTTAAATACAATTAATGTTCATAATAAACAAACGACAAATTTTCACATAAATATTAGTTTTAAGGAATTTATGTCTGTATTGTCTAGTCAGTGTATTTTGGCTG
Source organism: Aphrophora alni (assembly GCA_963513935.1). Lineage (NCBI taxonomy): Eukaryota > Metazoa > Arthropoda > Insecta > Hemiptera > Aphrophoridae > Aphrophora > Aphrophora alni. The sequence goes on along the minus strand of OY740765.1, from coordinate 19,963,361 downwards.
CATCTCAGGACATTTTATTGGCTCTACCAATTTTAGTTACATTTTGCTAAATACAAAAAAAAAATTTTGGTTGCCATCACTCCAAAAATGCTCATTCGTTAGTTATTGGTAAAAACCAAAAAATCGGCCATAGAGCTGATATACTAGGGAGGGGAACGTTTCCACAAAAATTCCATTTTAACTTTGAAAAATAAAATACTGTAGAAGTAATAATTTCATACTATTTATCATTTAATTTTATTTGAATACATTATTATACTAATTGCATAGAAAAAATGTCGCTAAGCCTTAATAATTGGAGGTCAAAGTTCTATTTTCTTGTTAACTCTGTAAATATACATGTTATAAAAAAATGCCAACACGTCAAATTTTCAGAACATAAAATTATGTACAACTTACTTTCTTATATTTTTCTACAATTAAAAAACTTTTTTTTTAATGAGAATTTTATGGGTTTCCTTTATTTAAGAAAAAAATACGAATTTAATTAAAAACTAGCAGAAAATTATTTTTTAACATCATACACATTTTTACTTATTTTGCACATATATTCCTCATATATTGTTACCTTATTATATATAACAAGTCAAAATTTAAATATTTATGCTGAAAAAATTTTTTTGTCAACTTTAATGATAAATTGTTCAGAAACTGTAAGGGTATTTTTTGGAGTGAGTGCGGGCACCTCTTTATAAATTTTTTCCCCCTCACATTAAAAATTAGCTGTTTCCAGAGGTTTGAATAAAAATTTAGAATAGTAGTTTTATGTTAATAAATCGGAAAACACATCGTCAAACAAAATTTGCCAAGATATCATTGTTTTAGAGAATTAAATTATGTATTATTTTCTTTTTTATATTGAAAAATAACAGCCACAGTACTCTGAATATTAAAATTCACAAAGGTTTTTACAGCGAACTCTGGAAAACTAATTTTGCACATTATATTTTCATACCTCTGTATCTCTGTATACGGTTAATTTTTAATGTAAACAAATTTAATAACAAAGAGACAAATATAACTTTTATATAGTAACCATACTGACCTGAGGGAAAAAACCCTTGTAGTTACCGGCAATTTGCGATTAAAATTGTAAAATATATATTTCAAAAAATAATAATACTTTTATAACAGACCCAAGTTAGGTAATATATATATATATATAACAAAAATTCTCAATTATTTCCCCTCTATATTGTATGTACTTTCAATAAGGATGTGGAATTTTACTTTGCAATTTTTCTCTTAGGAATAGTAATTAAAATAATTTTCCTATCTCAATAGAACAGTATAAAAGTGTTAAATTAATGATTTCATTTATATTGGTGTTGTTGTCTGTTAATATGCTAAATATGATAGATATATCCCTCTCCCTGACTTCTCATATCTATGAAAAAGATAAAGTTATTTCCTGTGAATTCTGTTTTCTCTAGTTCCTTACCAAAATGAAATAATGCAACATATTTCTTTACACTTTTCTACATTAAAAAAAAAGCAATTTCCCTCAAAAAATTAATAAATAACAAAGCATTTTTCTATTATCGAAGCATATACATCTAGAATTTCAGCCTGATATTTATTACAGTTATTGTTTAGTTTGAAATTAATTTAATACCATGTAAAACTTTGAAATAACCATAATTTTTAAAATATAAAGTTTGATTAAACGCAGATTATTACTTTCCTACTGGCCTTTTACAATAAAAAACCAAATTAAAGGAATCTTTTTTTAAATTAATTATGTAACGTGAAAGGTCCTAAAACTTTTTGGAAAAAATTGTAAGTATATAATTGCCTAATCTCATCTTTCATATCATATCTCTCTCTTGACCAACTCTTGTTGTCTTCCAACCCTGATGCAATTTGAGTATTCGAGGGCTAGGAGTCTCAATATTATAGTACATTTCCTCTTTTATAAGGTGATGATGAGCGAAAGGGTTTTTCGACTTTAAACAACAAGGTAAAAAGCAAAGACTGAGGGGGTAGGGGAGATACAAGACCCTGGAGTGTTGCCATATGGATTTTCAGTTCATATGAATGGAAAAAATGCATTATCTTGGCTATTTTCAATGTACATACTTTTCTTTAAATTGGAATTTTTTTTTCAGAGGAACTCTGAAATTTTTTTATTCAGAGGTGATATAAAATAATTACTTAAATCTTTATGTTTTTTATCTGCAAGCTACAACACTGTAAAGGGTGTTTCTGAAATAAGACACCAAACTGGAGTGAGTTCCTTACATAAAAATAAATAAAAAAAGTTCCTTCTATTTAAAGTGGCCTTCTATGTCATATTATAGCATGCATTACTGGAAACAGAAGACATTTTGAGCACCCATTGTGTTAATTATATCTCCTTTTCTGATTTTTCTGTATTAAATTGTAATGTTTTATTTATGAACCATAAATATTGTATTGCATTGTAGTGTTTTTTATTATTATTTCTCTGAATTTAGATTTTTTTTTTCAAAGTTGCTTCTAACCTAATCCTGTAAACAACTACCAAGAAATAATGTTTTTAGTTTTTTGTCAATAACTCTAAATACTCTGACTTACAGGAAAAAAATAAAAGATTCATTTTATTTGGAAACTTTTTTGTCCATTGTAATTATTTTGTAAAATTAATGGTTTTAGAGATATTCAACAATAAAAATGTTTAATGGCCGCCATTTTGAAAATAATACAAATAGTCTTTGTTTTGTACACTTTTAAAACATTACATAAAAAATATGTATGACAAATCTGAATCCAATATCTAATTCCAAAGCTGTTTTATTTATTTATTTTTTTGTAAAAATACAAAATGGCGGATTGTTTAAAAGCAAAGAAGTTTAGGACACATGTTTATAGAAACTTTTTTATTTATTTTTATGTAAGGAACTCACTCCAGAAGTTTGGCATCCTATTTCAGATGTCTAACACCCAGTATATATTCGAATAATCATTATCTATGTTTTTAGGTAGAAGATAGTCTTTCAATAAAAAATTGTGTTCATTAATTAAGAATTGATTTATTAAACATAGATATTCAGTGTGGCAATATAGCTTTTCTGTTGACAATGACACAATCCAAGACTCACATTTCCTTTTTTTAATCGGACACAAAAACACACAGGAAGACGCCAACTAAACACAGAAAAACCATGTATAGGTACTTATAAATATAATAATAAAATAATAAACCATATAGGCCTATTTTTCATGGTGAGATGATCAGAACACTAAAACTGGACAATTGATTGTGAAATGCCTGTGTTCTTTGTTTTCTGATACTTTACGATTACATAATTTTAACATGATTATTTGTGGGGATTTCATAAATATATAATGGCAAAATTATCAGGATTAATTTAAAATTAGTTATGAATTCATTTTCAGTATCCAGGTCACTATTATTTTAAAATAAAGTTTCTTACCTTTGTTTCCGTCAAGTGGCCACTTTTTTATAATCGTGACGCGTTTCGGGACTTTTATTCCATCGTCAGAGAAAATAACCACAGCATTAGAAACATTATCGATTTTGTTAGGGAATTAAATGAAATTAAACTTCAGCCTAACTATAAAGATTGCTTCATTTGATATCACAAACCTATACACTAACGTACCCATCCAGGAAACAATTAGATATAATTAAAAAACTTTTCAACAAGCCAATATACTAAATTCTCATCATATCTCAGAACTAATTAACTTATTGGAGGTAATACTTAAACAGAATTATTTCACCCATAATGGAAAATATTACGTCCAAAAAGAGGGTCTAGCAATGGGATCGCCACTTTCAGGTCTTTTAGCAGACATATTTTTAAACAATTATGAAAACGAACTTCTGGAAAAGTTATCCAATTCGAACAAGTATTACAACCAAATCATATATTACACCAGATATGTGGATGACACATTTATAATTTTTAATGGAACTACTAGACAAATGGAACATTTAAAAATCTACATTAATTCCATAAACCCAAAAATACAGTTGTCACTGGAAATTGAAAAAGATAATGGTATAAATTTTCTAGACATAACAGTCAAAAAACAACAAAACAAATTCCATTATAAGATATATAGAAAACCTAACACAACCGACATCACTATACATTCTGAATCCCACCATCCATTACCTCAAAAAATGGCAGCCTATAACATGATCAAACAGCCTATAGCATGATCAACAGACTAATGACAGTGCCAATGGAGCCTTGTGATTTTCAAGAAGAGCTAAATACGATGATCAAATATATCGCCATAAGAAACAGATACAGAAGCTCCAAAATCGACAAACTTCTCTTAAAACACAAAGTTAGATCTGAATCGTGTCCCAAAGAGAAAACTAAACCTGTCTATGTATCAAATGAATATGGCAGCATCCTACCTACAATAGTCACTTCTACCTTCTATAAACTTAACAGAATAGTAACCTTCCGAACTACTAACACCATTAAACAACTTCTTCACCCCCAAAACCCAAGACCCTTAGAAAACCAAACTGGCGTGTATAGATTGACAGGTAATGATTGTGAAAAGGTATACATAGGCCAAACTGAGAGAGCGTTTAAGACTCGATTTAAAGAACACTTGCCAAAAAGAACAATTTCAGCTAACAAATCGAATTTTGCACGCCATCTAATAGACGAACATACACGGACCTACAGAATAACCTGAAAGCAATTAAAATATGCTCTTAAGGTAGATATATGAATGCAATCGAGGAGTACGAGATTTAAAAGGCATTCAAACCAAGAGATGCAAATGGCGAACATCGACTACTGAACGACCAACTAAATTTCGACTCAAATACTTTGTACAACACGACGATCAGAATTCAAGAAGCCCGCGGTAAGAACAGGTTCGGAGTGCGTGAAACAACAGATGGTCAATTGACGTCCGGTAGCCAGAAGGTGTACACCAAAATGGACTTTTAATGTGATATGTGTTTTATGAATAATTTTAGTGTTTGACGACCTCGGTCGAGTAAATTAAATTAATATATCTGTGTCTGAAGATGGGATAAAAGTCCCGAAACGTGTCACGATTACAAAAAGAGGTCATTTGACGGAAACAAAGGTAAGAAACTTTATTTTAAAATTAGTGTCATTTCAAGTAATTTGACAAAAAGAAAAGTGTATAAACTGTTTTTTCAAGGAAAGTTGAAAATTCCAATATATTTCCCGCTATTTTTTTATGTACACATTAAATTCCTGTACAATTCCCATTTTTCCAGGAATTTCCAGTCACTGAACACCCTAGTAAGTTAGTTATAAAGGGAGGTTGTAGAGCCTCTTGGACTCAAATGGATCTTTTGTAACAACCCTACTAAATTTAATCCCAGCCAAGATTTGAGCTTCCTACTAAAGCTTAAAATACATGTCGATTACCTCTGCAGTGGTAGAAAATACAATGCCGAGATATCTTTTATAGATTAGGGATTCATAATCACACAACCAGTGTTCAGTCATTTCCTTATGCCATTGGATACCATGATACCTATTTCATTCAAATTTTGATAAATGTAGATTAATGATTGAAACCAGCGTATAAATATCCAAATAATACAAAGTATAGTTCAGGAATAATTGGCTAAAATCTAAAATCATCCTTGTCTGTCTTCATTAAATACTTGATTTCAATGAATTACAATTTACACTTAGGATTAGATATCACAAGCGAAACAAATTTAGCCTCCATTTTAAATATATACATACTTTACCTCGTCTATGGTTCTTTTTTATTTTTTTGACTGACAACTACAAAACTGACTTTATTTTTTTACTAATAGTTTTATTTGATTAGTATTTGTGTTTTTGGATAAGTGTATGAGAAACTGTGTCCAATATGTTTGTATTGTTTATTTTCAATTGAGTTTAGAATGTTCTGAAACAAACAAGTACAAAGTTTTGTTTGAAAATATTAAGCATGCATCCCCAGAAACAGGAATCTATTAGTACCCATGAAAAATATCATTTCATACCCTTTTGCGGCTGCTAAAAATTATGAAAATGAACTTTTTTTAAATTTACAAGTGCATTGTCTATTTAGCCGACCTTATTTTTGTTGTCTGATTTGTATGACAATAGTTGTTCCATCTTCTTCCATAACCACATTCCCAGAAGCACCAACAATCATACAAAATTGACCTATATTGCAATTATTTTTATTGTTATTTTAATGTTTTTATCTAAACCACATAATTCTTAACTATTAACATTTACACTAAAATAAAGTTATGACATACATCTATGGTCATTTCGGGGCTTTGTGCTCTGCGTTTGGAAGGTGGCATTTCATCTTGTTCTGTTTTGTAAGTACTGCTGGGCAAGCCCATAAATTGAGTTCCGCTGTTGTTGAGAAGTGAATCGTATTGATAATAATAGGAGGGTGGTACTGAGATGTTTTGTTGCCTCTGAAAACAAAACGTTAAAGCATAATTATTAATTATATTTTCCCATTTTTAATTTCTCACATATATGTATTTAATTTAGTATAGAGAAAATTTTACGCCAAATCACAACCAATTTGTGTTGAATCTTTTATGAAAATAACATTTTTCAGTTTCCGTGCACCCAACAAATAATTTTTTTGGAAAGATTATTATCTGTACAATACAATACAATACAATACGTTATCTGTACAATACTCTACAACCACAAGGCTGGTTTAATTGAATAAAAAATTTTATGTAGACATGTTATGGCCATAATGTTAAAGCAGTTTTCATTCATTTTTGTTATAACTCAAAAATTTGGGGCACCTTCCAATAAGACCAAAATAGAAAATTTTGATTTTCTTAAAATCATATCTGAATATTTTGATCACATTTTGTTAAAATGCAGCACCCACAGATCTAAACGAAATGTATTGGTCACAGTTGCATGTTCAGGAGTACTTGGAAAGTGAAAATAAACTTTGTGGATCATCTTAATTTTGAGTAAATTTGAATTCACTTCTGTTTTTCACATACATACATACATACCCAAAGCCTAAATGTATACCTCTATCTGGAATTGGTCAGTTAAAAAATGAAAGTGACCTGTGAATAACGTCTTAGAAGGTGAAATATTTTAAAATGGGCTCAAGCGATAATAATTAAATTGTGATAAAATGTGAAGGAACCAATATTTTCATCACATGTATATATATATGTGAAACTAGTTTTGTCTCTTGTAAATTTTCTATAAAATTAACCTGTTTTGGAGATACTTTTTACACAAACTTTTAAATTTGTAATTGTAAATTTACCTATAATAATGTAAGGTAATATGTAATAATAGATAGCATGTAAGTACTTAAATGGAGTGGCTAAACTTGGAACAGATTTAGTGGGGTCAAAAAAAAGATAAAATATATCATAGATTTATTTTAGTATTATTGTAGCTAATTATGAAGAAATTATTTACATAGTTTACTCAGATATTTACCATTATTTGTTTTTATAAAAACTAATACACAGTGTTTTCAAAAGTATGGATAAATGTATTAATTATCAAGGGAACACTTAGGACATGAAAAGGGTTCATTTATCTTTGTATCCTAAGACTATGGTGGAAACTAAAATTAAAACTACTAAACTAAAAAAGGAACCCAGGTCTAAAATTACCCCTGAACAGTCAAAATAGCTAAGTACAGAGTTGCAAAACAAGTATAAAATAATGGCTGTATGTCTTCTATTAATAAAAACTGAATTAAACATTTCTTTACTTTTTTAAGTAACACTGAAATTTTCCTATTAATTCAATACAAGGTACATGCTAAACTCTTGAGAGAATGGTGAAAAAAAATGTTGTTCGCCCGTTTTTATGTTAGTTGATCAGTGTTAGTTCGCATGTCAGTTCTGTTACTAGTGTTAGAGTGTAGTTCTGGTTACTTGTGGATTTTCCTGATTACGTTTATATATATACTTGGAAACAGTATTTTGACTGCTCACGGCTACTCTCCGTTCCATGTTCACCTTTCAGTATGTGTTGGGAGACAGTCCAACTACTACTTTACCAGAAAATGTTACTGTATAAAAAGGGTGTTGCATTAATACATTGAAGGCACCAGCCCAGCCAGTAGCACAGCTAGATCTTTCAGCACTCAAACAAAGACGGATACGAGAGGTGCCAGTAAATAGTTTTCTAATTATAACTATTAAGAAGTATATGATTCTGTAAAAACAGACAATTATTTTTTTTTTAATTTTTTTTTTCTCAAATCTTTTCTAAAACATTAAAATAATTATTAAAAATTATAATAAAGTACATGTGAATCTTACAAATCGAACAATACAATTGTAAACACTTTTCATTGATAATGTCATCATTCTCAGTAAAGACTTGTTTACTCAATGATAAATTGTTAAAGAAAACATTATTTCTAACAAAACAAAACAAAAATTGTCAAGCTATCTACATCCATTTAAAAGGTACATGATATTAGTACAAGCCATCAGACTCCCATAAATAAGCCCCAGTCTTCTTGGCTAATCAATGGTTTAGGCCAGTGTCAAAAAGATTAATGTCTTACCATTTAACTGGTTATTCCAGAGATGTAATTTATAACAAACAAGACATTTTATCTTAGTATGAAAATGAACTCATTTGGAGCTACAACATTTAAGAATCTAAATTTTGTAGTTGTTACTTTTCATTTAACACATGATGAAATAACTCTTTTTCTTATAATACTTACGGGACATGGTTGCAGTGGTGGAGGGTTTATAGTTGTAGTTAGTGGCGACTCGGATCTATGTTTGCGTATACGCCTATAAAACGCCCGACCATGATCAGTAGTGCGAGGTGAACCAGGAGTATGCAGTGGAGTCGATCCTGCAGTGTTAACTGGAGCCATATTTGTAGTGGACACTTCAGTGGGAGCAGCACATTGTTGTTCATCTCTTGGAGAATGGAGAGGAGATGAATTCCCATTAGAAAAAGATTCTTTGTGTAAAATGGAAGAACCTGCCAGACCTGTAATGTTTCAAAACATTGCATATATATATACTAACCACTTTTAGTATGTTATTGTTAAATTTATCTGTTGGTACTGAGAACAAGATTAATTACTATGGTTCCACCATACCATAATAAAATAACTACCTATTAAATTATTACATTGGACAAGTCGATAAGAAGTCATTGTATACTTATGCAACAGCTGTTACACAATTACTTAATCATCTACAAAGTTTCTCATACATACATTTTTTTTTTTTTTTTTTTTTTTTTTTTTTTTATCAAGGTTTAAAATGTGGAGATAAAACTAAAATTTTCAATTTTCTTTAAATGATTCGTAGAAATATTAATTGTGTGGTCTGTTGAGTCCAAAGAGTGTTTTTTTTTGTATATCCATGCAATCCTTTAAATCTCAAACTAGTGGACCAGATCAAATTGGTATACCAGTATATTTTGGTTAAGTTATGAGGCATTTAAATTTTTGTTGTGTATAATTCAAAATTCAGTATACACAAAATTCATATAATAAAAACAATATTTTGATTCCCACAAAATTAGTTCAAAAGATTTTTCTCAAACATAGCCCCTAAGAACTCAACAAAACAATGCCAGTTTGGTAGTTATAGGTGAAACTGATCCATAGACGCTATTTTACTAAGTCAAATATCTTAAAATCAGTAAAAGTGATATAGATTTTTGGTGAAATGTTAAGGTTTATAGTTTAAATAAAACCAATGTCCCAAAATGCATGTTAAAGAAAATTTCGGATTCTAAGGAAATTAGATAGAATAAAACTTGAACAAAAGATCTCACATAAATTATGTTTACTTAATCAAACACATTTCAACGATAAAGTTGCCATCCTCAGTGATACATGAGCTACAATAACTAAACTATAACTAACCTAGCACTGATAAATCAGCTAATGGTTAAACCTTGTTTAGAGGGAAAACATTATTTCAAAATAGAAAACTCTGTGTTGTTGAAAAATGATACTAAATTAAACACAATAGATGCGTGGGAAACTTTTTATATTAACAAGTACCGTAATATAACTGTAAATAATGGATTAGGGCCAATATAAAGTTCTATATTAAAGTAATATGTAAAATGTATTGTTAAAATAAATATAAGATTAGTTGAGAATATTGAATTAGTTAGATGTTAACTCTCAAGTTATTTAAAATGACATGAGGCACTTGTTAGCGCCTTAATATTAGAAAATAGGTTTAGGCCACAATAAATAAATAAATAATAGGTTTAGGCCACAATAAACTCTACAAACAATAATACACTTATACACTTGTATAATCAAACACTCCATATAAGAAAATTTGCTTTAAGGCCTAGGCTTGTGACTTATCTAGGTTAGGCCAAATATAAATCATTCAAAAACTAGAACTTCAATCAAAAAAATAAACTTTAGAAACAAAAACACATATATTGTAACTTGTATAAACGAATTATAACAATAAAACACTCCAAATAAGAAAATATTTTCACAAGAATAGAGTCATAAATCATAAGACTCGAGACAACGGTGCTCGAGACTAGTTTTTGGCCGGCTAATATATTTTAGACAAGTAAGCCTATGACGTATTAGTTTATAGCATTGGAAAGCTCTGAACTTCATTTATTCAAAGATATAAAAATCTGTGAGAATAAATAGATATAACTAATCGATATTTCACGTCTAGTGAACTGGTTCCAGATCCGAAAAAATCTTGAGTTTTGGTTACTGGTTCATAAAATATATTATAACTCGAAAACTATAAAAGCTAGAATAATTTGGAATATGCAGTTTGAAAGAGGAAGAAAAATACTATAAAATAGTGCCAACTTGTGCTCTTTGGACACAAATGAATTTAAAAAAATAAATAAATAAAAAAAAAAGTATAAAACTTGAAAACCTTTTCGACGGCCTTCACATGTTGCTACCTGTCGGCGAAACTGACGAATTACGAGAAATATTTATATTTTTTCTATTCTCTCTATATTACACAGCTCTGAAAGATTGAAACACGAGCTTTTCAATGGTGTTCATTTCTCTACGACTCCATTTACTAGGATAAAAGTTGAATTGAAAAAAATGTAATTTTCAGCGTGTCAAAATTCTTGATTTTGTTTAACTTTTATATAATAAAAACTATAACAAATAAATCTGCAAAATCCTGATTTTGATGATTGCATGCTTAAATGGTTTAAAAAAGCGTGAGATAAATAATCCCATTTAATTTGTGAAAGTGGTCACTTGTTCGCAATAAAGCTAAGGAATTTGTTGTAATTTTTTTTAATAAATAAAATTGTAAATATTATACTGTAGCCTATTCAAAAATTATGATTTCATATGTTAGACTGAAAATAAATTTATATTGTTGTAAAATTATATTTTGTTAAGTTTTTTTTTTTACCTGAGCATCTAACGATTCTAATTCAAATTTTTGAATGATTCGAATTTATTTTTAGTCTCTTAACCCTCCAACTGGTTTGTGTACCTTAGCGGTACACAAACTCCGCCCTGTGCAGCGGTAATCACTTTTTTTCAATTCAACATTTACCCAAGTAGAAATCATTGTTCAGCAATTACTTAAATACTATTGTAAAGCTAACCTTCCAAACATTAATATTCGTACAACCAAAAGTCCATAAAACGTTATAAATAATATTTAATTAATTGGTAAAGTTTGTATATTTCATAAGCAGCAACATTTGTAGCAGTAAAACAAAATTATGTCATTCTTCACGTAATTTACTCACGTTCAAATTTATGTTCAACTAATCTACAGTAAGAGTATTATATAGAAGATTTCTCATCTTTTGATCTGTGTTTTCTAAATCGTTCTGTTATGGTTTAGGATCTATAAAAATGATTCAAAATCAAGAATTCTTAACAAGTTTTTTTCACCCTAAAAATCTTCTTTTTTTTCAATTCAACTTATAGCCTAGTAAAAAAGATTGTATCAGAATAATTTATATATCATTGTAAAGCTCATATTTCAACCTTACATAGTTATATGACTTAAATGCCTTACGACGAAACGTAAAAATATAATAATTCAATGAATTTGGTGTGTTTTGCATTCGCAATACAAGAAAATATGACCACATTGTTCATATAGTTTTTGTAAATGTTAATCTAAATACCACAAGTTGAAAATATTTTATAGTATTTTTCTTTTTCTTTCGAACTCTATCAAATTATCATAGCTGTCATTATTTTTTCGATATATACATTCTATGAAGTCCTAACAGAAATTAACCACTCCCGTTTTCTTTCTGATACATTTACGAAATGTCAAATATTGATTAGTAATAGTTCAATTTTTTTAACTATCTTTATATGATTGGATAAAAGAATTTCAGATCTGTAAAATGTTTTATTCCATTCCCCTGTTCTACTAATATTTGGACTGAACTGTGATTTATTTGGAATTCTTCACTAATGTTCAGTATTTCTATGGGTTTGTCATCTGGATATCTTCTTAAGTTGTCTAGAACTCTGATGACCGTCCTGGTTTTTATCTTTTTGTAGTACTGTAGGCTTTCATGGTCGTTGAATACAATAAAATTTTATCAATATATGAATGGACTGAAATAGTTAATTGTATAAACTACACTGAGTAACTCAATTTCTGAGACGCTCCATATCTCTTCCGTTTCTTTTAATCATCTGCTAACGTAGGGAATAATATTTCTAGGGAGTAAAATTTTAGTAAATGTTTTGCATTTAATTGCTCTATATTTACATGTGTTTGCAACTAAATTGATTTTTGTATTACTAGTGAATGGAACTTTTAGTTATACTTATTTATATTTGCAACTAAAAGTTACAACTTAGTTTTGTCACAGAACACTTTGATTCTTGTATTTCCTGTGACTGAAACTTTAGTAAATTAATGTTTTGCATGTAATTGTTCTATTTGTATGAGTTTGTTACTAAAGAATACAGGTCATTTTTGCCCTAGTGCATGTTGATTTTTCTATTGAAACTATAGTAAATGTTTTGTATATAATTGCTTTATATTAATTTGTGTTTGCAACTAAAGGTTACAGCTTAGTTTTGTTACAGCTCAGTTTTGTCACAGAACATTTTGATTCTTGTATTTCCTGTGACAGACACTTTAGTAAATGTTTTGCATTTAATTTGTGAACATGTTTTCAACTAAAGAATATAGTTCAGTTTTACCTCAGTACATGTCGGCATATACTAGTGTGGCAAGTCCTGTAAAACCCAATACAAACATCTTTTCTTTGTAAATAAACCTCTTGCACATTGTTAAGGAATTCTAAACTTGATTTCACAGATTTTCTGAGCTAAAGCTTCTTAACCCTCCAACTGATTATCGTACCGCAGCAGTACGATGGCTACCATCCCATGCAGCAGTAAACAATTTCTTTTCAATTCAGTATTTCACCTACTAAAACATTCGCTATATTACATTCTACAAAGTAGTAAACAAGTAACCAGTCTCATTTTATTTTTGATGCGGTTACAAAATGTGAAATATCGATTACAGTAGAACCCCTCTAATCCGTCACCTTCGGAACTGGGGGCATGGTCGGAACGCAAAAAAGGTCGAATTATCCGAAAAAAAAGCCAATATTCATTACATATTATATAAAGAGACTTTTTTACAGTGAAATAAGTGATATATAAACTTAAAAAAGTCACAAGTCAAAGTTTACAGTAACGTGTTTACATTTTCCTCCTGACATGTTGAAAAACAAACAACTGTACATACAATGAGTCTAGCAAGTACTATGACAAATCAATAGAAACAACACGAGAGATGACACAGCACTGAAGCGGGCAAGCGATAACAAACCGTAAACAATGGCGCAAAGCACGCGACGGGCTGTGAGTCATCGATTTGTCCTCGCGAGCTCGAGCACAGTCGGATTAACCGGAGCGACAGACTAGCCAAGGGTGGATTAGAGGGGTTCTTCTGTCTCGATTTATTTCTGTTATTGTGAACTTATTTTGTTATGTAGAGTAATTTATTTATTATAATTTGTTTATACAAGTTATAATACGTTTATTAGTGTTTCCAGAGTTTATTTTTTTAGTGAAATTTAATATTTTCAGTGTATTTGTTACAGGCGTATCCTAAGTGACCTAACCCAACTTCATAGCTAATTTCCATTTTTTACGTAAAACAGATTTTTTTTACTAATATTTTTTCACAACTATATTATAAAACTTTTGTATTTCTTGAAAAAACTTTGTTGTATGTAGTATATATGCTTTTTTGTGGCATTTTCACATAATGTCTTGCACAATTTTTGATTCTTAACATACTTACTCCAAAACCTTTACATCTAACATTTTTTTTTATTACAAAGATAAATTCTATGCACCTTTCTGAGAAAAATGATATATAACAAGTTGTGGTTTGCATAATATTACTATTTTTTATGAATTTATAAAAATTATTATAAAAGAAGCAAAATAGCCCGACTTTATAGTAGGCGTTTACAGGGTTAATACGCTTGGTATAAGTACACCACAGTATCATAATAACGCCTTATTAACTTAGCCTTAATATGCAATACCTATATGGATTAATAATCTAACCCTTACTTGTCTTTATTACCTTTTATCTTTAGAGCATTTGCAGCTGCCAATAGGTTTGGCAGGTTAGCTTCTGCAATATTCACTTCACCTCGGTACATAAATTCAACAAGAGCCTGCACCTCCCAGAAACGTAAGTCTTTCATCAGTATGATTGGATGCTGACATGGATTTTGAGTAAGCAACTGTTCAAAATAGGTCGAACATGCCGAAAGTATAACCTAAAAATGGAAAAATTCCTATGTTATTTTGAGTATGCTTAAATATACAAGCTTTATTAAACTTTTTAAAGTTAACAATTTAATTTGGATATGTGATTTTAAAATTTGAGTAAGCCTTATGGGTATATAGTATAACTGTTTCAAATCCTTTTCAAAGCCTGTTTTAAAAAGTTTTCTATTCAAATGCTTCTTATTAATACTTTCAATAGTTTTTAAACAATATTTGTAATTTAAATTGATTTTAAAAACATATATTTTTTAGTTATTTTGACTATAGAAAATACTGGTAATTTTAAAGATCAATGTAAAAGTATAAACCTACAAATGCTCCATTATAATTAAAAAAATATGAATAAATATAAGAACAACAAGTGTTTTAAATTAGATCGTTAGTTATAATTAAATATTTATATATTATAATTATAATACAAATAAGAAAGCAGTCCACTATTTTGGATTTGTAATATAATTTATACTACAAATAATTTTTGTTTTATTTAAATTCATTTTGATTTAGCCTTTACAAACCCAATTTAAAGTACATTTTTTATTGTATGTATTTATAAAATATTTTTCACTATAATTATTAGTAGTTTAAAATTTTTATAATGCTCTTTCAAATTGTCAATACATATTTTATCTGGGATTAAAACTAAGAGTTACGAATTTTTGAAATTATGTATTATTTTTAATTTGTTGAAATAGTCCATTCATAGAGGAATATATCAAATATGCATTAAAAAAATGTTTTAGTGATTAAATTTAATTATTTTTTTAAAATCATTCTTTTTTTAACATAGGTAATCCGTTTTTGGTCCACCAGATGATGAGCTACCCTCTCAGAAAATATCATAGATAATTTTTTTATAACTTCTATTGCATTTGGACCAGAGTAGACTTAGTCCTCTGATGTGATTACTTTTTTTACATATAAAACCAGTATCTTCACCCATTTTAAATAATTTTGAATGAAAATCCACTAAAAAATATCAAAATAATTTATATTTATATCTATATAGCTGTAATGATTTTCTATAAAAAATAGAATATGTTATTTCTAAATTATATATTACAATACATTTTTAAAGGACACAATGTGAACCTGAGCTCAGAATAAACAAAGATGGCCTGAACAACTGATAAGTTTAAACCTTGTATTATTTATGTCGTCACAGTCAGTAGTATAGTATACTCACACAATGTAGAGTAGAATCACCTGTTTCAAAAGATACCAAATACAACATATTTAGTGAAAGACGGATATGTGAAAAAATTGATGAGCCATTTGACGATATATCTGCAACATATAACAAGGTTACGTCAATGCGTCGGCAATAAACCCATTGGAGGGTTAAAGATAAATAACCTCTAGGTCATCATTGCCTTATAAAAAAAGAAGAAAGGAGCATAAAAAATTAAAGACCTCTAGGCCTTCAAATACTCCAATAGTCAGGATCAGAAAAGAACCTTATATAAACAATGATGCAAAAAATTTAATTTTTTTCAAAACCAGCTTTAATGGATTTTGTAAAATTTTCCTCACCAGTAATGTCCTCGCCTTTAAGGGCTCAAACAAGATCTATGGGTCCCCATTTCTCAAAAAAAAAGTTAATTCTGGAGTTATTAGTCAAAAATTAAAGAAGTCCATGTATTGTGTTAGAAGATAGAATGTCTCAAAATTGATCACAACTATTTTGATAAAATTTGAGTTAAATGTGAAAGTTTAGGACCCAAAATTATGTGTCAAATCATTGGTAAATAGAAAAACGACAACAGGTTCTTTTTGGTATTTTCAAAACTATTCATAAATTGTAATTTTCTTTTAAGTATATTTTAGTGCATATACTTTCATATTTAATCAAAGGAACTTTAGTCCATGACCTTCTGAGACTACCCACAGGTTCATTTAAACTGATAATTCCAGAAACAACATTTCTATCGTGTTTCCTTTTGCCCATTTACTTGAAGAGAAGAAAACTTTATAATCCATGTCAAAAATAAACTTGGAAGCACAACTGTCTGCTCCAAAAAAAAAACACGTATGAGTTTTGCACCCTTAGTCATATTACATAAGTCCATGGCCATATGTTCTGGCCTCACACCTCACACTTCCACTGCCCTTTATTACATAACCTAATGTATCAAAGATTTGCTTACTTGGTTACTTAATCTCAAAAGGAGTGATAATTCGAAACATTTCCAATATCAGAGTAATCCTCATGATACCAATTACGTTGATACAAACCATCTACTGGACTTCCTTCAGCATAGAACAGTGCCTACTCATATTCCAGTACCTGATGTAACTACATGGCGATCTTATCTTAGACCTAGTCAGATTAAGTCATCAGTATCCAGGCTTTGGAAAAGCATGAGAGGAGGTAGTTCAAATCTAAGAATCAGCAAACTCTCATTTCGTGCCTCCTCTAAGGAAACTGTGTGTGACCTTCTCTAGTTAGGCAGGGATATTTATAAGGAAAATAGTAGGATTCGTTAATGAGCACTGACGCCTGAGGAAACGTATGTATAGAATGGGCATATTCACTGGGAAGCCTCAGGAAATGTAGTCTCCAAGAAAAAACTGAATAGCACTTGATCTTTGAGTGTGAATGCCTTGTTTGGAAAAATACTGAGACACTTGTATCTTTGACAAAGGGGCAGGCAATCTTTTAAGAGAACTTGAGCAGGAAGTTTCATGGAGTGTATAGGTCTTCCTGGGATTCCTGAGGATATTTAGAGGCAACGAACCATTCATCTTCCATTTAGGAACAGAATAAGTCCTTGTGGTCAACAGGTAAAAGGGTTAGACTATATAATTGAAGAATTTTAATAAAAGGATCACAACATGAAGATAAACAAATATAGATGGACTAAAATAGCAATGCCCACAGACCATACGAGGATGGCAAAGGTACTTTTCTAAAAAAATTCGCTATAGAATAAACGTATCTTCGCACCTCCTTTCTTATCACACATTTTATTCCAACAATTACTGTACCATTCTTTATGGAAAATTACAAGGATTCTTACGGTATAAGTGTGTTAAAAAAAATCTTAATTTATAAAATTACTCAGAAAACTATTTTAATTCGTATGTTTCATGACAAGGAAAAATTGGTAAGAGAAGTTTTTAGTTTAGGTTTTTCAGGATGCTACTAAATTTAAAAAACAAAATTCCAAGGCTTTCAGAGTATTATAAAAAATATCCTGAGATTCCTGGGTAATGTCTGTTGGAGCTGGATTTTGGGTTAGACTAAGGATAGAAGTACTATCGTTTAGGTATCAGAAGGGCTTTGACAATATACATATTCAGTAGGAAATGACGTGATAGGAGTTCGTCTCAAGGGGATCAGACCTCAGACAACAAATGAGGTAGAATGCCGTCAGGATCAGCTGACAGACCACTCGAAAGTTGGAATATTCGTCCTTGAGGGATCAGCCAACAGACCACGGAGGCTATGTTCATCCCGAGGGGATCAGCACTCAGACAACAAACGGAGTCTCCATGCTGCCAGGATCAGCAGACAAGCCACGGAAAGAAAAACAGTTAAGGAACAATAAAGAAAACGAGAGAATTTATGTAACAAGAACAGCGTGCGCGAAAGAGAGAGAGAGGTTGTGTTGTAAGTGACTCTATGAAACAGAATGATTTTGAAACAAGTGAGGTCCGTATTTATAGGTCATCTGGGGTTACCCCCGCATGTCTCCCACTATGGTCGGTCCAGTGTTTGTTTCTCTCTCTCTGCTGTGCATCATTTATTTATAAGTTCAGATATTACAATTGGATACCACTATATTTACATATTTTTTATATACTCATAAGTTTTGAGTTCCCTCTACAATGATATTGTCTGGTAATATTCAATTTTAGTTGTAAAATTATAAGATTATATTAAACTAAAAATGTTAATATATTTTTTTTAATGCTCTATCAGTACAAGAAGACAATGATATGATGCCTATGTATACAGTCAATTTATTTACTAGTTATTATTATTTTTGTGAAGTAGTTTAATTTGTAACTATGCAAATTAATGTGCAAGTAGTTATTGAAAGACATGAAATATTAATAACTTAAACTGTGCACTTGTAAAGCATTTTAACTATGAAAAAGTATATCAAAAATTTCCATTTCTAAATTAATATATAAAATATTCATCTGAACATTTCAAAATGTCACAACTAAAACTGAACATAATTAAAGTTAAAGGAAAAACCCAAAGATGTCATTAAAGTTTTGTTTTACTTCAAGTTCATACTTTTTCTATAATTTAAGAAATTGATAAGATTCAGTTCTTGTTTCTGTTTTACTTCAACCAGTCAGTGAATAGCCAACCTCTTGGTTATCGCCTTATAAAAGAAGAAGAAAAGAAGATAAAATACAGATACATTAGCTTTTGAATACTGTAATAGCGTCAAGGTTGGAAGTGAAAGAGTTGGTAAAAAAAGATGAAAGAGAAAGATCTATTGTCAATGAAGGAGCTGATAAATATTGTTCCACCTATGCAACTAATGTAACACTAAACCCTTGTAGAAGGGATTGTGATGTTGCAAGTTGTTGGAGACCGCCTTCTACTAGTTTTTTTTCCTTACTGATTAAAAGTGAAAACCTTTCGGTCATCATTGCTTTAAAAAAAAAAGTGCATAAAACATAAACCCATAGCCCTCGAATATTCTAATAGTGTCAGGATCCGAAAAGAACAAAAGTTGCTCAAGAGAGACATGATTGGAAAAATGAAAACAAGGGATCTAACCTAAGACCACATGAAAAAGTTGTAGATTCACCTAGAGTTCCTCAGGATTGCCAGGCCTGTACTCACTATAAGTGAGCCACATGAGAGGACCACCTCATCATTTTCTCTTCTGTAATAATACTTCATAAATTATTATTCAAGGATACCTCGGTTAATCTGAAGCTCTATTGTATTATGGCAATTGATTGATTGTCTTTCACAAATGATAATCATGTCTACAAACTGAATACTGCATTGTGAATACAACTAATATGTACTGTACTCAAATTACTAAAATACCATGCATGGTCTTATCCTTATAGCTTAATTTATTATCAAGAATACAACTATAAAAACCTACCTTGTGGCACTTTATCGACTTCCCTTCACACCCAAGTGTTACGTCTACAAATAATTCATTACTAAGCAGAATTGGAAATACGGCCTGCATATTCGTTTGGTAAGAGTTCCACCGTACACATATGTCTTCGTATTGAGGGGTATCCATGCCTCCTGTTATAGGGACGGTTTCAAGTTCACCCTGTATTACCGGCATGATACTTTGTTCATCAGCCGGTTGTGCTAGGGTAGTTACGTTTGATATTCGGGGTTGTGGAGTTGGATCACCAACGTTAGGTTGTGGTACTGTAAATTTAAAAAAAGTATTTTAAAATTTGTTTACATCAATATATGAATGATTTATCATAATCGGAACACAAGTATATACTGTAATTATAATTTATTTTTATAAACTCGCATAAAAATTGTAGTTTTATCTTTAAAACATCTGATGTGGATTTTACCACACAGTTGTAAAAAAAACTTTTTTTAAACAAAGCTTAATAAATCACTTATTTATGGTTAACCCTTTAGAGTTGATTTGTGGTCGATTATAAGACCACTTGCCAACAAGCCAATGTCGTCCTTACATATAAAACATACAAGATAATAAGAAGTAGTACATATTTCCTTGCCAAAATACATTTTGAAATTTACATCTAAAATGATCAAATGGAAAGCACAGATTTATAATCAAAGATATCGCTACCACATTACAGTAAGGCCAATTTGTACATGCTAATTTGGAAGTGTGTTTGGAACAGAACAAGTTATGGCTATTTTCACACAAACTCAGAATATCATCTAATTGGTATCCAACTACCATCTTCATAAATATTTCATATTCATTCAGCTTGTAGAGTAAGAGGCAGCAGCTACTACTGCTGAGGCAGATGAAAGATCTGCCAGGCAGTCCACTACTACCCTTCTGCGGACATTACCCCATAGTTCGGCATTACTAAAAACAAATTAATCCTATATGTTGGATTTTTTAATTTATTTAAAAAATTGTTTCTATCCACCAATGAGCTCTCTATCAAGAAATCCAATATTTCTATTTCTAATACTTAAATATTACATATAAAAATAATGTATGAGCTCAGTGTTTTTAATGGGAGTTCCAATAAAGTGACATAATGACTAAATTATACCTTATACCTTATCAATTATATTAATACCCCATCAGCATATTATTTCTGGTTATTACATTATAAATGTTAGAGCTGGTATGAACAACCAAAGTTTTTGTAAAGTTTAAGGTAGCTAGTTGAAGTAAATATAAATTTTTGAAAATGTTAACGTGTAAACTATCATCAGGCATGCTTTCATGGCTAAAGTTATTTATATCTTATAGATCATATTTAAGTAAAATGAGTATTTTTATTCCGAGTCAGGTGATAGTTCACTGACATGTTTATCATAATACATGTATAGTAATAATGTTAATGAAACATCAATCCACACGTAACAGTAATGAATAGTTCAGTTACTTTATTATAACATAAGTGATATAATATTACTCAATGTTTAATTAATACAGATTACACAGTAATAATATATTATATTGTCACTGTAGTTATAATTAAAGTAATTATTTGAATTATTGTTAAAGATAGTTCCATCGAATAACAACTTATTTTAATATGAAACTAAACACAATATTTTATATTCAAATGTACCATGATTTGGTTCTTGATATAAACATGATTGTAGTAGAAAGGAAAAATAATTAATTAATTAATATCTTAGATCATCATACGCAGAATGATCTCAGGCAGTTATGAGAATATAGACAGATGCAGGATAGTATGCAGTAGGGGGGGGGGGGGTGAAATTGTCAACTCAACTCCATCACCTCTTATCTACCAGTTGGTAATACAACTGAAAAAAATTTGAGGTTACACAATTTCATTCTTGGGTCTCTTCCAAAATACTACTCTCTATCTGTAAAACAGTGTTCTGAACAATAAGGTTTACAATCACAACCATTGCAATTTATCATTGTAGAAACTAGTTTTGATATTGTATATATTTGTCTTATAAGACAGGGTTGACATTTTTTTTGTCCCTGAATAGGATCTACTACAGACAATCCTTTTATCAGTATTAGAGAGAGGCTCATAAAAGCTAGATGTTTAAAACACATACAAGGACAAACAAATATATATTATACAAATAAAATCAAACTTATTAAAAAAGCAAGTGGTTTTTAATTTGTTGAACTGAAGTCATAAAACAGAATTAATATAAACAAATTGTATTTGTTGATGTGCAACTAATGACTTGCAAATCATTTCTCACTCTAAAAATACTATGGTTCTAATTACTAAAGTAAGTAAAGTTTAAGCATAACTAAGAGTATTTACTAAAATTCTTAGAAATTTCTTTTCCGACACTACAATAGTCAGTCGAGTGGTGTTAAGACATGTGAGGACTTTCTGAGTGAGGGTTCAAGCCCCAAGTAATCTTAATCGTTTTAGCTCGCTTAGGTTAGTTTTCGGTTTTCATTAGTCCTACAAACATAAAGTATGGATGTTAACATAAACACAACTTGATTTCAGACACTTGGAATTACTATTGTTGTTTTATAATTCATTGACCCCTCAGGTGCTCACTTGCAATGAGTGTAGGTGTAACAATCCCAAGTTCCCTAGTTAGTCTACACCTTTTTTTCTTCTAATCTGGGCTTAGATTCCTCTCTATCATATATCCTATCTGGTCTCTCTTTACCAACTCTAGTTCTCTTCTAACCCTGACACTATTAGAGTATTCAAGGGTTAGAGGTATCAATTTTTTATTTAAGTCAATGCTGACCATGATGTTTCTCAACTTTAAATAACAACAAACAAAAAATATACAATTAATTTATTTTAATATCACACAGTAGATATTTGATTGAGTAGGTGAAAAGCAAAATCCACCTTAGCTCCACCTCCGCCATATTGAATTCATCTCCCATAAGAATAATACCACACTTGAGCAGTTGTACTGATGTCAATTTTCATCTCAGAATTATCGTTAAAAGATAATTTTCAAGATCACATGAAAGCGGATGTTTCCCTTTTTTTAAAAATTGGGATATAATCAATAGTGGTTGAACAAATGGATTGGACATTTGTAAATCGATTTTCTATTTTGCTATTTTTTTGTGAGTCAATGAATATTTTCGAAAAATTTAAAAAAGGACAACACTCAGTGATTATTACCTATTACAATAAATAATGCCGAAGTGTCTAACTTAAATAGTAGGGCAGATACAACGGATTAAATGAAAAAAACATACCCATGCGTACAAGGCTGCCCTCTAATGGTTTGAAAGAGAACTACTCAGATGCGGAGGAATATAGCTTTTAGCACTGATAAGCCTGTTTTTTGTTGTTTTTTTTTTTTTACGTTTCATAATACATATTACTAAAACTAACAACATGTTAATTCTTAAAATATTTTGTAGTATTTTACATAATGTCAAATATAATCATTAATGTAAACTATTTTTGCTAAACATTTATAATTCATTTATTTCTTTACATTATTACTCAGATTAATCAAAATTACTAGCCAATTTGACATTGCAATTATTAAATCATTTCATTATGTGACAAATAATATTCGTTACATATACATTTGTTTAGCTACTGCAATTTCCTTTACGGTAATGAATACAGAACATGTTTGGACTTTTGTATTCATTGCTTGTGAAACTCCTACATCAGAGACTATGAAATGTCAACTGATCCTACCACCATTTTCTGTGGGTTTGTACGGTTTTGTGAATAGTTGGACAAGTTCGTTTTTCAAAACAGTTACTGTAGTTGCTTTTTTTTTAAAGATTCTAAGTAAAAGAAAATATGTTTATTATTTTTCTTTTTTAATGAGAATAAATAGTTTATTCTTTAATGCGTTTTTAGTTCTTTCTATATGCAAATGTATGTCTTATATTATAAATATCTCTAATTTGCCATTTTATATTTTTAATAACTAAAATGTAAATTTATTCATAATACAGTGTTGATCTTTTTTTTAAATCTATAACATTAAATGTTGGTAAGCTGAGGTCCTTTTCAGATTATTACAAGACAAACCGCCATATCTTCCTGTGTTGTAGTTGAGTTGGGATGGGTGGGAAATGATTTAGTCTAGTCAAGTCTAATAAGGAAGTTGTATTAGTGCCATATTGCAGAAATTGTATTGTGATAAGAGGGATAGTACCAACACAATTCTGTACTAGCAGTCATTTATAGTTTATTATGTGTAGAAACTAAGTATTGAATTTTTCAATAATAATAATTACATTTTCATTGTTGTTGCTTGTTTCGAAAACAATGAGGAGTAAGACTCAAAATGGAAAAAAAAAATCACGGATCTTCGAATCTTCAAGTATGGATGGTTTTAAAATCTTTTGGTTTGATGATCCGAAATAATGGTAAAGAGAAAAAAAAATCAGTCAGCTGTATTGACAATGCTGTGGAGAGTAATAATAAAACTAAAAGTAATTTTTCTATTGATAATGGTATGGCAGCAACTCTTGACTGCCTGATTGATAATGTTGGCATAGTGGAAATTAAATATTCCTAATCTGGCAGAGAATTGACTCCAGAAGAAATAATTAGTCATAAGAAAGGAATTGTTGGTAGTTTGTGGTAGCAAATGAGTGAAGAGGTGAAACCGAGAAATTTCAAACTCAATATATTTTCAAATTCCCGAATGAAAAGAGTTAGCAAATGTTTAACATTATGTGAGAACATCAGTATGTTACACTGAGCAAAGTCTTGAAATTTGCTTTGAATACATGGAGCATTCAAGAAAAATTTAAACACCATAGGTTCAAAGAATGGTAGTTTGGAATACAAGTTTTGTGGCAAATACATGGAAACTGGAAAACACTTACTCCTAAAGTGTAAAGCACTGAAGCAAAAGAAACTACTGATTTTTTATCTGTCTCTTACTCCAGGAAATAGGGATGATCTAGTGAAGCAAGTGCTGTGCCTTAGAACAGAAAGAGTCTTTTAGGCCGAAGTGTCTAAGAAGATAAATCCAGTTTGCTAATTAATTTTTTTTAAAGACTATTGGAGTGGTGGAGATGGTGTATGTTTAAACAGTTTTTTTAAAACTATAGATAAAAAAATCAAAATAGATTAAATAGTAATGTCTCACCTATAGATCCTACTATTACCTACTATAGCTGTGTGCAGTACTATACAAATTAGGATTTATTGCTATAACAACATGCAATTTCATCTCACAACCTAAAAATTTGAAGGGGGAGGGGACTAATAATCTTTCTGGTAATGTGAATTTTAAGCAGACATCTGTTAAATTAGCAAACAATCTAATATTTGTTACTAAAAAATGAAGGTCTTCAAATTTTTCATTCATTCATTTTAAACAGTTTTTAAAGTTTCTTCTTTATCTGTAAATCCTATAATAAATCAATTTGTTCAACGTTGTGATATGCATACTTGTCCTCAAATATTACAGAATTTTGAGTTTAGGTACGGAATTTATCCAAAATTTACATGAAAATTTATTCAAGACAGACATCTTTTTAATTCCAACTTCAAACTCACATGGGAAAGCTGATAATGTCGGCTTGTTTCATGTACCTACCAGCTATTGATTTTAGGGCTTTTTTGTTTGTTTAAGGGCAAAAAACATGGTGGTCATCATTGCCTAACTTCACTGATGGGCATTGAGGATCCGACTTAATAAATAGTGAAATTAACATTCTTTTAACTATTGATATCAAACTGGGAAGATAAGGTATATAAAAAAGAAATCTCTAGCTCTCAAATACTCTATTACCGTCAAGGTCGGAAGAGAACAAGAGTTGGTAAAGAGAGACCTAAAAGGAAAGATGAACGAGAAGGATCTAAATTAAGATTAGATGAAGAGAAAGCTGTACATTCAGTTAAGATGCCTCAGGATTGCCATGTTATTGAACCCATGGAGGGGAGAGGGTATAACAGTGCTTGTAAGCATGCTTATGGGTAGAGGTATAGCAAGTGGAGGGTGGTCTATCCCAGGTATCACTCTGGAGGGTGTACCATTTCAAATATAAATAAAATATATAATATGAAGTAAAAACATATTACATTAAATCACTATTATAATGTTGATAACATTACAAATTATATTTATAAACTAGCTTATTCTCATCATTTTAAGGAAGTATAATAAGACTTGGTAATAATTACTTGATGGAACTAATATCTCTTACAAGATTGGTAACTCGAGATTCTCGAGCTGATATGTAGCTTTTGCCATTTGTGATTTCCATTTTTTATGTTACCTTTCTTTGTCAAATTTTAGAGGAAGTCAATCAAACAGAAATGCTGTCAAGTAGCTAAGTAGCTGGAATCAGCTTTGAAATGTGCCCTTTTAAGGTCAAGTGTCATAATCTGCATCGCAATGACAATATAAATGACATTATAGAGAATGCTATTATAGATGGTACTGTATTATGTACCATCTATAATATTCCCTGTTCAGGCAAACAATTGAGTTTTTTGCATCAGATGAAAAACTACAGAAATTTTTATTTCCAAATCTCACGCACACTATCGACGAGTTCCCTGAAGAAGACATAATCGTAGAGATTGGTCGACTAAAATGAAATCGAGAAGTGATTGAAATTACTCATGAAGTGCTCATTGTTGAAGTTTTTAGAGTTTATCGTAGGACTTTTATGATTTGGTACCAAACCTAACTTTAGAGTTACAATTTTTTTTACTGTTTGTGTGTTGATTGCTTCCTGCGAAGATATTATTCTATTTGTTTATCATGAAAACAATATGTTTTACGATTATCATTACATACGGTAATGATATTGATATGCATTATATGTTTCAAAATTTATAATCTATTTATTCCTTCATTTACTATTCGTTTATATTTTATAATATGTGGAACAATAAACATTGTGAAGTTTGGAGATTATTTACATTATCACAACTAATTTATGTTAGGCCAGCTATTCAGAAAAGTAACTTTATTATAGGAAAGAGGGGGTGAACAAATAAAGGCTTGCCCTGGGCATCAAATGTCTTTGCTATCCTAGTGCTTACAGGTGGTCATGTAGAAAGCTGGAAACAAGTGCAGTTAGCAGATAGCTTCCAGTGAGGAAAGATGTCAAGTTAGCAAGTGAGAATGATCTGTTTTAGGTAAAATTCTGAAATTAAATATCTGTATAGAAAGGGAGGAGTACAAGAAATTAATTGTGGGTGGTGAAGATTTGGATAATACATCACCTTTTCCCATAGTTAAATATGAATAAGATGGAATTTTTTTAACTGTATGAGAATGTAAATCAGTACATTTAATTATATTCCACAAGATAGAAGATAAATGGGATAGAAACTAGGTAAACTGGCATATTCAACCAATCCTATATAAGAAGAACCTACCTTCTTCTTCTATTACGACAGAAATTTCAACCCAGAAGTTTTCAATACACTGTCTGTTCACTTGTTCTTTACCGTTTTATTCCAGTTGTCCTTCTTTCATACACCAAGCCAATTAATTTGTCAGCATTGATCATTTTTAATGAAATAAAAACAGAATAACCAACGCTATACTCCAAAGAGGACATAACTGATCTCATGGTTGTCTGCAAGTTCACTAACACCAAAAATCAATGTTTTAATTGTCTTGTCTGCTTGTCAACACTGATAATTTATATGGTGAATTAAATTTGATAATACATGTATGTGCTAGCTCGTCAGTGTTGGCAACCTGTGTTGAATGTCTCCGAACCTATAGTCTTATTTTAAAGCTTGTGGATACGATAAAAATGGATATTAAAAAATTTGTACCCTATGTATCGGAACAAAAAAACAAGACAGGCTAGGAGTGTAATTCAAGAATTATATTTTCTAGCAGAAAAGGGGGGAGGGGGTTGAGAAAGTTAGTGCAACTTTGTTTAGTGTTTAAGTCATGAGAATATCAATATTAATGTAATTTTTTTTAAAGCTCATTCATTCTTCTCTTTCTTATCTAAATACCGGTACATCAAAATTTATCAAATATATCGATAGTATAACAAAGTATATTTAAATTCATGAAAATATAACAAGTCGAAATATATTGAAATTTATCAAAATGTATAGAAGTATATCGAAGTGTAACAAATAAATCATAATATAACAAAAATATTGAAACATAATAAAAATATTGAGATATATAAAAGTACTTTATGGATAGTTTAGGTCATTGATATACACTATATACAGTATCTTCAAAGTAGGAATGTATCTGGGGTAGAGAGGAAAAGAGGGGCCCCCACACTTTGTAGCATTTGCTTTCAGCAGTACAACCCCGATAACAAAATATAGACCTCAGGTCCTTCTGTGTAAACGCATATCCTACTTTTTCCTTTATCGGTGTGAATAAGGATAAAACCTTTACTAAAGTGCAGAAAGGTCCAAATTATAAAAAGATGGACACAGTTTTGTTAATGAACAGAACGTGTAACAATTAGTTGTTTTATTTATAATTATATATGTTAATCTTTTGTAAATCGTTATTTAAAGTTTTAATAGTAAAACATTTACTAAAAAACAAAAAATTATAATATTTGTTATTTTATTAAAACGATTTGATTCATTCGAGGTCTAAGCTTGACTATTTGTTACAGTGTTCAGAAAATGCCGTGCTAAACTTTGTATTAGTTACATGCATCAAAATAAAGAAAAAATTTCTGTAAACATATGTCCGGGAAACGCGACAAAATAAAGAACAAATTTCTGTAAATATATGTCCGGGAAACATTTTTCGTTTTCCATTTTCCACCTACATAGTTTTTTTTAAAATAATTATAAGTTTTGAAATTTTTAACATTTTGAATTGAAATTTGGTAGGCTTTTTTTACCAGTATACCAAAAACTAAAACTATCATGTAAATTTTAAAAATGGCTGTCATTAAAAATGTTTAATTTTAAATGTAATAAAATTCGTTAAGAAAATGTACATAAGACAAAAAATTCCTCTTTTAACGCCAAAATACATTTATTATTATTTTATTTATTTTTTTTTTTTACTAGGTCAATGGATAATCTGACCATTTATAGACAAAAAACTCGAAACATAATTCTTGATAATTATCTATACATCAAAATTTAGCTAAAAAAAAAATCTTTTTTTTTATAATTTATAAAAGGCGAATGGACAATTTAATTTATGTTGAATAAGTGAAAGTGGGTAACACGATATGGTTTTTGATCAATCGTTCAAACCATTCCCATCATCTAAATTATTTTGTAAAAAACATTAATGGCGGATATCTAGGCGCTCCTGGACATAGGTTACAGGAACTTTTTTCTTTATTTTCACCCATCATGTAACCACTACCTGAAGTGTGGCACATTTTCTGACACTGTGTATAGCTATAAAGTGAAAATATTTAGACAGTTTAGATCATAAATTTATTCACTGAAAATATTATTCACCGTTTTTATAACTACCATAGTTATCATCCTGTTTCCTTTTCCCACAAAAATATAGTAAATATTACGTGCCATTCTTAGATATTCAAGTAGCCTATCCAGTACACCCAGTATGCATTCGAATACTTCTAATTATTAAAAAATAATCCTTCAACATAATAATATCTACAATTTTCTTGCTGGAAGTTATCATTTAGCTGAAAAATATAAAATTTACTTGTTTTGAATATTTTTGTCAATACTTTTATTATGTAAAAACTTTTACAGATTATCAATATATAAAACTTACTTTTTTACACAACTTTATACTTTGTTGGTTTTTAGTTTTTATAACTTTTTATAAATAAATATTGTGTGCAAGTAGGCAAAATCATAAGATAAGTGAGGTGCAGTCTTTCACAAAGTTGTAACTTTAGGAATTAAATGTAGTTAAGCAGTAATTTCTGTACTTAGTTTTCTTGAAATGGGTTGTACTGTTAAGTGAATATAAGGAAGCAATTAGAAGTGAGGACATGCCCTTTACACCACACATTCCTAGTTTGAGGCTACTGTAACAACGGAATATTGTATTGTCACCTAACTTACGCCAGTGAGCAAAATTTCATCTTTCTATGATGATGGGAATTGAGTTAAATTAACCTTGCAAGATTTGATGATAAACAAAAGATAGTGAGTTACAGAAAACCATGTAAAAATACAAAACTTTTTAATGTACTATATATCATTTTTTCAGAGTTTCCTGTATTTTCCCCCATGTATTACTCATGAGATAAAAGGTAGTTATATAATCCTTCACCAAATTTTTGTAAATATTTTAGAGAGTTCAAAAACAAAAATTAGGTGCACAATTTGACCACCTAAGAAAAAGATTAGTGGGAAAAAAAAAATGTAAATCAGTTTAAACATTAGGCCTGTAAAGATGATCCCAGAAAATCCTCAGATTCTTTTATGGGTTTGGTCTCAGAAAGATCTAAATTAAAGTTATTTTTCAAAACCGTAAATATCATTATATAAATTGAAAAATGGGAACATAATGTGCTAGCATTTAAAAAATAAAAATGCTGTAAATAATAAAAGCTAAAAATAGCATGATTTTTTTACTTTTCACACATCTTCAAAACTATGTAAAAATCACAAACATTATCCATTATTGTTTGAAGAAAAAGAACAAATTGGATATATTTGGTTATAGATATATAATGGTTGAAAATTTCACTCAAAATTGTTTATATAATCACATAAAAATTCCTCAAATTTTGATTTTGCCTTGACATCTTCCAGACCAGGAAAATACACAACACATTCTTTAAATTATATTTTATTAAGAAATAATGAGACTACACTTTGCCTTCTTCAAATAGTTCATATTTTTTAATGGTTTTGTTCAGGGCAATAGGTCTAGTTAGGAGACAAATTTGATTAAATTCGTTAAGAGCTGATTTTGATCAAAACTAATTACTATAGTTATCCCCGAAATTTTGAATAACGACTATTTTTATGGCATAACTAGGAGCCAAAAAAACCCATAGGTTCCAAAACGAACCCTGATAATTTCACTCCTTAGAGTGAGAAATAAAAAATGTTTACTAATACAATATATGTAACTAACTGCATAAACAAATAATACACATTACATGGGGGGGGGGGGAAAAACAAAACAAAAAATGGTAAATATTAAAAACAAAAGATGAAAGAATCACATGACATAATATTATAACTTACAGTGAACAACTCTAATAACTCTGCCAGTTTCTCTATGTCGTTTTGGTGTCATTCCAAAATGCCGTCCAATATGAACTCTGAGATTTGTTGTCCCATGATAAGACATTACTCTTTCACAAGTGTTACAGCGTACCATGTTATTAGGAAGACGAGTACAATATTGCCACACTGCTGAAACCATTCTGCAGATTTTCCGCAAAACTACAGCCACACTTTCCAGTTCTAGTGTTAGTAGTTAAAACTGACAAAACCTCTACTGTTATTGCACATGAAACATTAACCTAAAGTCAGTTTTCAAAATTTAATCCTCTTTGCAAATCCACCAGTTGTATAAAACTTCATGACCGAATGATGAATTCACAGTCCTAGCATCATTTTGTGTTATTTTCTTGGTTATTTATAACCCCATAACAATTGCCATTGTTCTCTAAGATAAAGAAATAATTGGCCTACAAACATTACACAAATTTTCACACTCCACGTCTACACAAAAACACAAATAAATGGTTTACAAATATTGCACTAACTCTTTTACACTCCCATATATATATAAAATTAAAAGCCTAACAGAACAAAAATATTCCTCACTATTTTACCAAAAATATTGGATTAGTTATTTATCTAAAAATGGGAAAAGAAAATTATAGTTCACATACGAAAAAAAACTAATATAAACCTGACGAGAGATAAGGTTTATTTGGTTTTCCCGATTTTCTATGAACTGTAGTTTTCTTTTACATAGGGCTTGGCACCTTAGTTTGATACATAAATTACCGCATTACATCAAAATTTGATAGCCTAGAGAACGCTTGGCTTAATTTTGAACTTATCGACTTTCTAACATGCATGGTTCATTTTCACTCTTATACAGGCATTTTTTAGGTACTTTTATTTGTGTGTTTAAGGTATATTTATTAAAGCTGATTTGGGGAAATTATAAATGTTGTGTTTCTTCTTATAGCAGGTACTTTTAAAATATTAATTATCAAAAAAATGGGGGACAAAAACAATATGACGGCACTATAATGAAATACCAAATTGGTTAAATTCTGGTCCACTATAGTCTGTTTATAACTGCTTTAGTATTGGGGCGAGCTGGCCATGGGCATGGTGGGGCAAACATTGTTGCCACACCACTAACAATTGTCAGTAGTCATGGAGCAGTGGTCGCCTGAGCAACGCGCGTTTGTTATCGAGGCGTATTTTAAAAGTGGCGATTCAATCATTGCTACTCAGTGGCAGTTCCATGCGTTCTTTCAATTAGGTCGGCATGGAGAAGTTCCGTCGCGTAGCACAATTATGCGGTAGGTTACTAACTTTAGAACAACGGGTTCTAAGTTGAAAAAGAAGCCGACAGGCCGTCCAAGGTCAGCTCGGACACCAGAGAACATCGATAAAGTTCGTGCTGCTGTGAAAAACAGTCCTTGTAGGCCTGCCCGTAAACAAGCTGCTGCTTTGAACATGTCTGACCGCTCGGTTAGACGAATTTTGCGGTTCGATCTGAATTTTCATCCATATAAATTGGCTATTGTGCAGCAATTAAAGTCCACTGACCATACAAAGCGACAAACATTTGCTGAAGAAATTGTTGATTTAAATGCCGATGAAAAAATTTTAATGTTTAGTGACAAAGCGCATTTTTATCTGGACAGATTCGTTAACAAACAGAACTTTCGCTATTGGTCATTTACAAATCCCGAACAGTTTCATGAACATCCTCTACATAGCCTCAAGGTCGCTGTGTGGTGTGGTATCACAAAAACTTGAGTGATCGGGTCATATTTCTTTGAAGAGGGTGGTCGAACTGTTACGGTGAATTCGGTACGCTATCTGTTTATGTTACAAAACTTCCTCATGCCTGAACTTCGTAGAAAACGCATAGTCCTGAGAAGAATGTGGTTCCAACAGGATGGGGCAACTG
Source organism: Aphrophora alni (assembly GCA_963513935.1). Taxonomy (NCBI): domain Eukaryota; kingdom Metazoa; phylum Arthropoda; class Insecta; order Hemiptera; family Aphrophoridae; genus Aphrophora; species Aphrophora alni. The sequence goes on along the minus strand of OY740765.1, from coordinate 19,930,480 downwards.
CACACACAGCCAATGCTGTGATGGGATTATTGCAACGTAAGTCCGAGTAATCTCACGTTTCGGGGATATTGCGTGGCCAGCACGCTCACGGGATATAAGCATCTGTGATTTTTTTCTGTGGAGCTTCTTAAAGTCACAAGTGTACACAAACAAGCTCCGCACATTGGGCAAACTAAAGGAGGCCATAACTCAAGAGATCGCCAACCTGACTCCTGAAATGTTAAGTACGGTGTTTGACAGTTTTGGTGCGAGACTGGAAGAGTGCTTAATTAAAGAGGGACACCATTTGAAGGACGTGATCTTCAAAACTTAAACTGATGAATTTTGCTGCTCATATGTAAGTTTTCGTTAATGGTAATCAATAACCATTTGTAATAACCAATAAAACATATTGTATCACTGTCAATCTTTGAGTTATTCGTAAGTTAAATTAGATCTTTTTTTTTTTGCCGCACCCTGTATTCCAAACTTTATTCAAAAGTTTCAAGTGGTAGGACGCGTTGTCCAAGACGATTGTAGAGGGATTACTGAGCCATGGAAGCAGTGTATCCTTAAACCATGATTCAAATGTGACGCTATCCACTTTTTCGTGTAGTCACCAGTAGTTCCAGATTTAAATAGTGAACAGCATCCCGGAACAAAGCCACTGGAACTCCCAGCATGGAGGAGGATGAGCCTTTCACTCTTGCCTATAAGCGCAGCCATTGTGCCCATTGTAGAATCATTAGACCACCATCCTTTTGTTAGACAGTGGCATTTGCCCATGTTTCATCAATCCATACAATATTTTTCAAAATCCTCTTCCATAATTTCTCTAAGAAACTTGCAACGCTTAGCTAAAATATCATTTTTCTCGAGTAGAATTTTTCTTTTGTTGTTTATTTCATATTTAAAGCCAATATGTCCAAGAAGTGTGTGTAACAAAGATCTGCTTCCTCGAAATAAGTCGGCCTCCTTCAGAGAGACATGCAGCTTATTTAATGTATTGTGTTATTTTCTGCTATAGTAAGCATAACTATGTGATTGCATCTTGTTGAAAAATATCAAGTCTTGTAACCCTCCTATCAATATTTCTTTTTTTATTGGGAGTTCCTAGTTTTAAATATCTGCCTTCATTAATTTTCTGTTTTTTTCTTTACAAATACTAACAACAGTATTTTTGTTAGTGCGCAGTACAGCTGCTGCTCTATCCACAGCCTTATCCACTGGCAGTAATGGGTCCTTATTTTCTTTTTCAAAAATAAAATACTGTCTTACATTAAAGACTAACTCACAAGCTTGACTTCTTAAAGGAGCTCCTTGTCCAACTTTCTTTAGGGAGAACTACGTTTTTCATGTATTGTAGGACGTCCTATCTTCTTCCGAGGTTCAGCTTGCTCAGCCATCACAAATGTTACGGCAAACAACAAAAATTCTAATTTCTGGTTGTGAGTTCTAGTAATTCACTAAATCATACTTAAAAAGCTAAAAACCACTGACTAAGTGGCTAAACAAATTAAGGTACTCTTTAAAAAAAACACACAGTTTGATAAATAACTCATCCACTCTTAGACACTGTTAGTAAACTGAGACACAAGTAAAATGGAACTAGGCTGTTGACAGCACGGCTGATCAAAAAACACTGAAGCAGCCTTTGTCATATTTCCCTAAATGTGGCATCGCCGGTGAAAACCACAGCCGGTCATTGACCGAGCCCTTTCTCAAGCAGTTAAAAACAGACTATAGTACTACACGGCTGTAAAGCAAAGCAAGGATGACAGAAAAATATCATTCAAAAGAGATATGTCAGAAAAAACTTTAAATTGATTTTTGAACCACCACATAACTTTCTCAAGTCTTAAGTTTATGTGAAAAAGTAAAAACATTTATTGATATATTGAAACTATGTAAAATGGAATAGTTTAAATTTGATTTGCTTGTGTTATAAAACTTGTCCTAAGACTTAATTTAAATTAACCTAGTAATTAATTTAAATCAATGGTCTAATTTTAGATTTTGCCAAAATATTGATTTTCGTTTATTCCCATAGACCCACTGATTTGTGTAAATAATTTTTATACTTCACTAAAAATTTGTCAATATAGCTTTAGCGGATTTTGATGTTTCAATCTTCTAAGGCAACTTTCTGACCAAATACTCCCGAACTATCATTTTTTTTTTCCATTATCTACTAGCCACTAATAACACATGTAGGCTTACTTAGAGGGCAGAAAAATATTGTGCATAAAAAGAAATAAGAAATATATTATTAGCGAATTTCTATTGAAAACAGCTATTGCAGCTGCCCTAGTGGCAAAGTAGAAATTCGATACAATCGATCCAAACCCCCAAAATATGTTTTGAGTATTTAAATATATATATATATATATATTAGCACAGTACCCGTCCTTCGTACGGGGTTAGCGTATAGATATCCGAGTGTTAAGGGAGTGTTGGTCTGTGATAACAAAACTCACATTATAGTAGTACTTTTAATTGGCGTTTTGTTATCGGCTATTCATGCTGTGCTTCTGAATTGAATCTCTCAAATACTGGTTTAATATCATTCCAGTGGGCTTTAACTTTTATTATTAAAGATTGAATGAAATAAAAATATTTATGTAAAATACTGAAAGAAAAAGGCATTTTAACATATCAGAAAAAAACTAAACATTTCAAATCTAATCAGTTGAAATAAGCAACTCCATCGGTCAAAGAAAAATGCCAGCCGCCATTTTGATTTTTAATGATTTTGTAAATCTTGTACTTAGAGCTGATTTTTAGCTAAAAGCATTAACCTTTTGCGTATTTTGTTACCATAAATATCAAACATTTGAAAAAAAGGAATGTAAGAAGCCTAAGCTCCTTTCACCTTTGTAGTTTTGAGAAAAATTTTATTTCAGTTTTTTTTTAATATGCTTAAACGCAAAAGTTTTTCAAAGGATTTCTTAGTGAGCACCTATTATCTATGAGGAAGCTATATTCAAAGTTTCATTGCAATCCGTTCAGTAGTTTTCGAGAAATCGTGATGAGTGAGTCAGTCAGTCAGCGAGTGAGTGGTATTTGGCTTATATATATGGAAGTATTTTAGCGATAACAATTTTTATCCAATCTTATAGCTCCTAAGATGTCCCACAATAACCTGTGTGCAACTTGGAACATTTTCATCCAATAATATCATTGTGTATTTCAAAGCCTTCTATAAAAATTAAGATAGTTATTGCTAAAACGGTCAAAAATCAGTAATAATCTATCTACTGAAGGATACCAGTCAAATTTGTTACATACAGTATACAGAAACAAAAGGGGTTTCTGCTTAACTTAGATTAGGGTGTTGTTTTCAAATTTCTTCTGAACAAGAAGAAGATTTACAAAAGGCTGTTGAAACTTATCCTGGATTGTATGTCAGGTTGGAACCCTACAAAAATAAAAATTCAATTTTGGCCATTCATGAAATATTTTATCCTCTGAAATCAAAAGGTGTTATTTTCACATGACAAATTGCCTTTGGAGAAGATCATAAAAAAATATGAAAAAAATGAGATATTGCCAAATGCCTGAGATCCTTGTCGTACCTTCAGTTGATACTGGAATAACAACAACTGGGTATTAAAACAACTTAATTTCAAAAATTACAGTAATTAAAAAATGACGATGCGAAGTATTCACAGCAATATAATTTCACTATACCCAGGGTTGCAGTACCAGGGGGTCAGGATATTCCATAACCGTTTATGTTTTTGAAAGTCTAAAAATCGTACTCTAACATCGAAATTACATCTTGGATTTACCCTTTTCATAATACTTTTTCCACTTTTTAACATGTATGAAATTTGAACATAATACCACAACAAACATCAGACAATGACTAACAACCTTATAGTTTTACTAGCAGCAAGTACATATTTATACGTGAACCGTTTTGGATAAGGAGGTCACAGGCATCAGAAAATCAAACCTGTTCTTTTGCTTGCCTGTAAGTGTGAGTTCAGATTTAGTATAAACATTTTATATGTAACCTTTCACCATCATACCAAAAACCAAGATTAACTGACTACGATATCCTTTATTCTAATCCTTATTTTATTCATAAAGTGTAACATGAATAATAATAAGGATGAACTGGTATCATAAACATTTGTGTGTTGTACTAAATTACCAAGAAATTATTTGCTCTGCATTTTCCTGATAACTCGGTTATCCTTTGATCCACAATAAAAATGAAGATACATTCATGTTTGTCTTTACTTAAAAGAACAACGTATTTTATCTCTTGTAAATTTTCTGTAAAGTTTTACGAGATGTTAACAGTTTTCAAAATATTCAACATTAATAATTTTAAACAGTCGCCATTTTGAAAATACACAAAATATAGTCTTGGATTTCCGGTTATGGTATACTGGTAAAAGGTTACATGTAAAATATGTATACCAAATATGAACTCTGGGCTTCTATTTCTGAAGTTAAATTGGCTTAGAATAAAAATAAACAAATAAGTAAAAATAAATCATTTTAGTGCACATCTTTAATTGAATGATTCTTTTGTTTATTTTGATGCTCTGGACCCATTCCATGCCCTGTATAGAGAAAATTATTGTGATGGGAAACATCAATGTTGAGATTTTCGTAGATATCCCTGACTTCAAAAAATGTATTTTATAAAATATATTTACTTTGACCAATATATTTTGGTAGTCTAGCTATGGATTTTTTTTTCGGTTCATTTGTGATGTAAAATCAAAATTTAGTGGTATTTCCCGTAAGACCAAAGTACAAAAATCTTAATATATCAAAATCAACGCTACAAATTTTTATCAAATCATGTTCAAATATAGAAAATAATAACCCTAAAATACTTATTCTCACCAAAAAGACATATTAAGAAATTTTGAGCGAAAACCCACCAAAACCTACATTATAGGCTAAAAGGTATATTTCTAAAAATCACTTCAAATAATTCCCATTAAATTGTTTGTTTAATATAATGATCAACAAACCAAAAAAATGTGCTAATCAATGACTATAAAAAATATTTATATGGTTTAAAAGTAAGGTAATAGTAAAAAAGAAAATAAACATTAAACAGGGTTAAATACAAAATAATGTATTTAAAACGTAATTGATAAATTTCAAATGTTTATGTGAACATGTAGGGGTAAAAAATCCCGTGCACCATTTATTTATTTATTATACGTTTATTTCTATAAGAACGCTATTATTTATTTTAGTATTTCGATTTACAACATTCTGTTAGGTTAACAAAGTTTGCAGTAATGACTTCCTTTTACAGGGAAATTTACCTTCTCTCACTAATATAATCATTATAAAAACTATTAGTTTGAAACTAACTATTAGGGTGAATCACTGAATAATTCAAACACTTGGGCCGACACTAACTGGTTTAGTTACTGATACAACTAAAGACACAACACTCAAAAACACGGTCTTTAAGTACGCAAACTAGACTAGAAAGATCGTAGGGGAGGGACTTTGCCAAGCTATTCTTGGGAGCAAATCTACAGTGTTGCCACATCATGGGAATTCTTCAACCTTGCAGTTTTATGAAAGATTCGATATTATTTTATTGGGAGTAGAAAGAAGATTTTTTTACATAAAAACCTAACCTTAAATTAATAAAATTATTAACGTTTCGTTTTAAAACAGGTCTAAAAATATTTATTTAACCATAGTTTTCATCTGTAATAAACGAAATTAAGATATTCGAACTTGAAAAGTTAAAAGACATATTAATGAATCTTCCTTCTCTAATTATTATTACTGAGGTTTGTCAAAGCCAAAGCATGACAAAAAAACACATACATATAGACATTAAGAGTTTACAACTATTTATTAGTACAAATCTAGGCAACAAATTAAAAACTCGAAGATAAACTTCAATTACCGGTAACGGAATTTATATTTTATTTACAATCTGCGAACAAATATAATTATGTAAATACTGTACAGAAAATACGGTAACGTCTAACATGAACAGCTTGCGTCTAGACTTTAGAGGTAAATTTAGCTGGGACGTCGGGTATATTGGTCGCACATAATCAATAAAACCGAGTAGTGTTGGGAGTAATGGTAAACGGCTAGGCCTATGAGAAATATAAACCAAGTCTTGTTATTTTATATATCAAGGTTATGTTTTCAGGTTAGAACACATGATGAAGGAATTTTAAAACATTATCTAATCTGATAAAAATATGGAACTGAGAAAAATACTATGAATGAAATATTTCCATGACAGATTTCAAACTGTTATAAATTTTTTTTTTAAACTATGGGAGTAAGAGAAAGTCGATTAGATAAATGGTGCACAAACGCAAGAAAAACAACGATTAAACAGGCTCGTTTAACAGAAAAAGAATTTGTTTAAATTAAATAATTGTTTCAATTGTATATCTTTTCTGTCTTCTGTGATTTGGTACAATAATTTTTATATTTCACAAAAATTTACCCTTTTGAAAAACTTGATCTTTATTGTTTCAATTAACTATCGTTTTATATTTCTGCCAACTTCAATCGAAACTTAATTTGAGTAATTTTCCTATTTGGATCTTTAAGAATTCCAACTTAGATTCATACCTTAATTTTTATCATAATTCTGGTTTTAACCATTTTGAAAACAAGTTTCCTTGACAGCCGTTTTTAAGGTCCCATACAAAATTCTCAGTGCTATTATCTTTCAAACGTGGTACAAGATCCAACTTCGAGAACGAAAATATTCAGAAATGTTATTTTTTGCCTCTATACTCAAGATGCCTTCCTAAAGCTTGATTATGAATTGAAAGTAGTGCTTTTATTACATACAAAATATCAAGTTAATTTTGAACACTTTTGAATACTTTTTATACTACAAATTTCAAAATATTAACAAAAGAGATATGGAACAACAACAGTAATTTAGAAATAATATGTGCTTCATTGCAAAATAAAATTCATGTACTTTTTTTATACTTTTTTTTTCAAACCATTTTTTATGATCTATCGTCATATCTTTTACATGTTGTGTTTAAAATATACAATATCTAAAACAAATAGATCTATACCTCCCCCCTCCCCCCAGAAAAATAAATAAATGAAATGAAATAACAATTTAATAACAAAAAATATCTAAAAAAAATCAATAAATGACTATAAAAATACACAAAAGTACTATACAATTTCAGTTTATCTTCTTACAGCTCGTGTTAGAATTATCCACATTGTCAATTTTTTCAAGAGAAAAAGCCAAAAATAATGCAAACTAGATTTAGATTTATTATTAATACCATCCTTCAAATCATCTTTTCATTCAAATTTTGCTTTCGTTAAGACAAAAATATTACAAATTAAATTAAATTTAGCAATCAATGGTCATCTAAAGGCCCAAGATTCTCTCAAATATTTGACCAGAAATCACCTATCCTTGCCATTTAAACAATTTATTTTTGTTTAATTATGCTTTCTTTAAACCATTTGGTGAGTAATTTGTTTTAATATTGGGCAAACAGTCGCTAAGTGACACACTAGTCATTTTTCCATAAATTACAGAAGGAAGATAAATATTTTTCTCCATAATCCAGGGTTTTTTAATTTAAATCAATAGCTTCCCTTCTCGCTGTCATAACCTTATTGTTGGCATATCAAAGCTATCTTTAAAGTAGGTTTTGTCTCCTAACAAAGTAATTTGACAATAATTTTAAGTCACTTCGAATATTCTCCTAAAAATAGGTTAAAGACAAAAAAAAAAAATGGGAAATTTAATTCTCGATTACAGTTCTGTTTTGTTTTGGTATACTAAAAACCTTTTTTTGTACATTTGTAATATTTTATTATGGACTTCATTTCAATGATTTTTCTCATAATTTGGCCCTGGAATATTTTTGGATATTATAGACAACTATCAAGATACAAAATTTATAGTTTTTAGGTAATAACTCGTAACTTGTCTATTTCTTATAAAATGTTATTTCGCGTGTATTTTATGACTCTTCTTTCCAATTTACTAACATATTGGTGGGGGAATAATACCCACATCTTAAAAACCAAAATCTTAATTTTTTTATCAGTTGATTTTTAATTAAAATGGTTTTTCATACTAATTTTATTAGATTGGATGTTTATTGTTCTGTAAGACTAAATACAGTGTTATAGAACTAGTCGTACCTCACGACAGATGTACATCAATAAGTAATTAGCATCAAATTAATAAAAAGACAAATAACCTACAATTAAAATAACAAATCAATAATTAACATAGCTAGATTTATACATATGAAAACTTTCACAACAATAAACAAAATATGCAACAACAAATTCTCAACCAAATAAATTAATACAATGCATATTTGTAAATTCCAACATTAGTAAAACTCAACTCATAAGTTACAAAATAAAGAGCTAAAATAAAATTACTTGTTTTGAGTTTAGAGTGTGGCTTCAAGATATTCCTCAATCGAATAAAAGCATTGGACCTGAACAACTTTTTTAATGTTTCTGAACATACTGATCTTATAGATATTTCGTTAAAACCCTTAGGAAAGTTTGTTCATGAAAACATGACACCAACCACAGAGGACGCCTTTTTACTTAAAGCTAATCTGTGCTTTTATCCTTAGAAAGCATATTTATTTCTGTCTTATGCGTATACACATCACTATTACAAACCGTTAGGCTCTTAAATTTGTAATGTATTAGGCTATCACTTACAAGATGTACATACATGTAAATGTTAGGATGTCCAAGTTTTTAAATGCATCTCTGCAAAAATCACAATGGCTGAAACGAGTTACAATTCTAATTGCTTGCTTTTGCAAATGAAAGATTCTCCGAATCATCCTTTTTATGGAGTTTCCCCATGGAGTAATTCCATAGATAGTTGGGATGCAAATAGATCAAAATATACTATTTTCAAACTTTGGTCAACCACTTTGGTGTGAAGAAATTTTAATTAGTCTGGTGCAAAATATGCATTTCCCCCTGAAAGCTGAAAATTTTAATGGTTTATGGCTACCTAAATACCTTATGGCTACCCTTTTTTACTTCCTAAAATGAAGGTCAAGGGTAAGGTACATTTCTTGAATCTTTGCTGTACTTGTTCTGTACAACCAGCTGATAGTATTATTTGAGTTCATTGTCTTTATTACCCTTCCTATCTACTCCCATCAATGTACTTATATCTGCAAATCTATAAATAAATTAATCCTAAATTTGTCTCCTATAACCAATAAATTGTATTTTCACTATTTCCGTGAATAGAATAAAGGGAAGTCTGTGTTATGACATGGACAACACTAGTAAAACAAAATAAAATGCACCTATAAAGTAAATATAACGACTATTATTAAGGCCTAAGGTGGATTACTTTAAAATTGTATTTATTGTTAAATGTGTTATTAGGTTATTTTTATAAATCCACTAAATATAATTTAAATAAAGTATTAACAATAGGGATATTTGTGAAGACATCCTTACTGCAGGAAGTAGTATCCCCTCCCACGTTTCTCAATATAGGTATAGGCAGGTCCATGGGATCAAGTAAATGTAAACTTTAGTATCAAAGTTGATTATTAGAACTGTAAACTTCTTAATCCCAAATCTACTTTCCGTTTTTGCTTTAAAAAGTCGGATATGTTTGCACTCATCACATACCATGGACAAAATAAGATTTTCCGCAGCAGCTTAGTAACCGTTTCTTTGAATAACTGGATCAGTAATACCGCGAATAAGAAATAAGATTCCATAGATGTTTGGAACCATAAGTGAATGAAGGTTTTAACTTGATGTAAAACCACATAAGTGCATACACTTTTGAAATATACCCGGCCATAATTTGAAGGTTAATATAACCTATCTGGAAGGTGCAAATTTTCCAGGGATTTAAAAAAATTAATACAAGGAGCAATTTCTACTACATACAGCAATAGTTCCATTAAATACTTCTGATCTATTCTTAAATCACGTATATTTTGTAATAAGGGAAGGTTGTTTTCAATTTGTGAATAGGTTACTACAGAAGCTCATTACAGTTTTCCGATTGCTAACCTAGTTTCCATTTAAACTCGTTGGGGCTTTTACTTTTTATCTAAAGAATAAAAAAGTTAATGTAAAGGCAGTTCTTTAGCATGGGATAAGCAAATTAACCACTGTACTAATATTTCTATTTTGTTTTCCAACAACATAATCGCACCATTATTAACTTCAGCATTTGGGGTTAATAGTAAATACTAATATAGAACTTTCAGATGATGTTAAATATCTAGGTGTTATTCTAGATAGAAGACCTACTTGGAATAAACAAAAACTACATTTTGCAGAAATCAACCAGATCATTTATGGCATTGTAAGGGACTTCTTGGTTAAGAACTGGGGTCTCCCTCCAGTTATGGACTAAATGGCTTTATGATATGGTAATTAAACCTCGGATACAATATGCACCCTGCTGTGGTTGAGAAAAACACTTTTAGATGTCACTAGACATAGGTTGACTAGTCTACAAAGGTTGGCCTGCCTGTGCATCTCAGGAGCTTTTAGAAGTAATAGAACTTCTGCTAGGAATAGCTCCACTAGAACTCAGTATAATAGCTGAGACAAGTTCAGCGGCATATAGAATGGAGTATTCTGGAATCTGGAAAGGAAGCCGTTGGCAAAAAGGACAAAGCACCGTTCATAAACACAAACCGTATAATTACGTGCTTACTATGAGAAATGATTACACCAGTAAAAAAAAAACCTCATGGACTATACTATTTGAAGTTATCATCCAAGAAAGAAAGGACATTGATAGAGGCTGGTCTCCAATACAGAATATAGTATAGAATACTAAAGATGAATCTTGTACTAACTTTGGTGGAGGTGCAGGAATATATGTTAAAACAACCCAGGAAAATATAAGTGTAGTATAATCGGTAAGCTCACATGAATACTACTCTCACTCGTGTGGGATTGTCACCATACCTTAACCAAGCTTTCAACCCAAAACCGGATCAAACTTAGCTGGATACCAGGACACAGAGGATATGAAGGAAACGAAAAGGCTGATAAACTGGCATAAAAAGGGATCAAGAGATCCTTCATTGACCCAAAGCCTGTATGCGGAATAACTAAAGTAGTAGCAAAAAATGGTCTAAAACAATGGCTAAACTCATAAATTGAGGAACGTTGGACAAAATATTCCATGGGAAAACTATACGGATTACTGGTCCAACCAGATCGGAAACTCTCTAAATTTGTCACTTCACAAAGGATATAAAATGTGAAAGAAAAAAATGGTATCTTGTGATTGTTCTCGAATGAATTTTAATTTTCTTTGTATTTTTGTATTTCTTCTTTCATATTTCATAAAAAGAGTTTGTGGTAACTTTATCAACGTTACTCAATAGCATTATTCTGGACGACCGTTGATATTTTCAAAACTCCTGCTCTAAAAAAGAGACTTTCGTTTCTTTTTTACAACTACATAGTTCAAAATCTGAAGATCTGCAGTCAGCAGCACCAAATAAGCATTTAACCTCTTTTTTCAATTTAACAAGGTTTGATTCACTTTTTTCTGATCCTTTTCTATGTTTAGATCTTAGCAAATTTCTATACTTGACATGATAAGCTTTTATCATTTGTGAAATTTGGGTAGAAACTACAAGAATTTTTATTAAACCATATATTTTCAATTTTGGGAGCTAAAAGATCAGATATTTCACTCAAATTTGGCTTTTTCAATTAAAGTGTCCACTTTGACATTATCTTATAAGAAAACAGCACTTCATTAGACATTCCAATTGGCCACAAAACATCATATGAGCAGTTAATGATTCAACCCCCACCCACTACGTCTCCCTCCACTCCACAAGACATTATCGTGTTCCTACAAGACTAATGGAAACACAGTGTTTTTATAAGTTTTTTGTGTCAGTTACAAATATACAGGAGTAATAATTCCATCTTAGTAATTTTTTTAAAGGTAGATTTTTTGCACATTTTGGCTATGATTTAATTTTTTTACTATAAATTTTAAACCTCCAAAAAATTTTGTTTCGTCAATAAAACATAAAAAGAACAAACTTTTCGATTTAGGTTTTTATAGTGCAAATAAGAGACAAAGGAGGCTTAAATTAGAAAGTCAGCATTTACAAAACAAAAATGTTCCCACTTACAATGATTATATCTAGCCTAGAGGTTAATGTGCAATGAGCGTCATTAGTCACACAAAGCAGGAAATCTTTGTGGAGAAATAAAACCATTTTAAGGGTTGGTATGATTTAATGTATTGATAAACGTGATATATCTTTTTACCCGAGACAATGTATCTAACCTCAAAAAGTTGACCCATGGATACAGGACTCTATGAACAAGAAGAAACTAATGTAAAGTGAACTTTCACTCTGGCTTATAAGTCCAAGACTCTAAGTGTGAAACTGTGCTATAATATCAGAAAAGTTTTAAAAACTGTTTTTTATAGTTATTATATAATTGTTAATGTCTTGTAAAACAGCAAAGTTTATAATATCCCTGTTTAAATTCTATTTCCAAAACAAAGATCTAATCAACTGATTGGTACCACTTGGCATCATGAGAGTTTTGAAACAATGCAAAGCATTTTTTTAATACATTTGCGGAATGATATGACGTCACTTGCCAATATAAGTAAATCTTAAATTTTGTTACCATTTAACCCTTTAACATGAGTTTATTAGTATGCGAAACAGATCTCCATGCGGGCATTTATGTTACGTTTCCCTCTATTTTTACAGCTTATAGCTAAAAATTTCATATTTTTGTAGTCAAAGCTCCGATTTCAATAATTTTGTCACTAAAATGATCAGAAATATAGACACTATAATAAAATTGCATTAAAAGAAATATATATAAACTGTAACCACTGATAAACAAAAGCTATTTCAAATCAAATTAACAATCATAAACTACGAAATATCTACGAAGTTAACTATTAAAACACACTACACTGTCAAATATAATAGAAAACTGATAATTATTATATTACAGCTAAATAACACAAATAATAAACCACTTTGTACAAGAACAAAACAACATGCCTTTGAGCAAACACCTAAGAGAGCGGTCATTGTTCCACCAGGGTTTGGGCTTAAAATTAAGTTTTCAGCGTTTCATTTAGGTGTATTAAATTTTGGGACACCTTTTTCAAGAACCCGTAAAAATACAGTAAATTTTTCAAAATACAGTAAAATTTTTAAGGTTCCATTTCATTAAATGTATTGCTTTTAAATTAGTTTTCTACCTCTCTTTGGAATACTTTCAGATCTGCATGTCTGTAGTTTATATAATTATAGGTTTCATGTTTATCATTATTTTTGTGTGTCTATTAAAAATATACAAAATAGAGCTATAGAAATAATGTTTAAATCCATTATTAATAGAAAGTGTATCCTTCCCATATATTTAATAAAGCAAGAAATGATGGTGTTGTAGAAGGCAAGTCAAAAGATTGCCTGTTACCTAATTATGAATTGTTACTTAACATGATACAATTTAAGTTACAATGATTTGCTTCCCTTTTGAATTTACTTTTGTGTTACTCTCACGTGTTGTTGATATATGGCTGCATAAATTAGCTTTAGGTAATATAAGAAGATTGGTGATGAGAAATTTAGTATCTATATTTTTTTAATCTGAAGTACATTGGCTTATACAGATCTCTTACCATATAATCAACATATGTATTATCCTTCATAACTACCTGTTCTGTTTAGGTTTAAAATAATAAAATCTGAAATCTTTATTATATTAACCATGTCTCCTATAATATTCCAGCTACACATTTTTAGCCTTGTTTAACTAATGTTGAACTTCTGCGCATTCAGGTAATTGACTGAACTTAAATTGATTATCCATTACATAAATTTTAAGTCCGATAAATTAAATATTAAGTTTGATAATATTTTTGTATTTTATTTTGGGGGGAAAAAATTAACTTTTAATCAATCTTAAATTTAATTTTAACTTTTTGTAACAAATTTATTAAGAATTAAAACTTATAATATTAGTTTGCTTAAATCACAGCTACTATATTTAAACCAATAAGGTCATCTGGTAGACTTTTAATAATTATAATTTGAATATTTAAAACAAATTTCTTTCTTTTACTTGTCCGGGGGATAGACATTTTTTAACCCTGAAAGTGGCAATCGACTAAAATGCACTACACTTTTATGTCCCGCAAGTGGCAATCAACACCAATGCACTATGCCCAACACACATTTAACAATTCAACATTTCGTTGAATAAAAGTAGTCCAATCACAATAAATTTGACATCAATGTAAAGCTAATGATCTGATCTTTCATTTTCATAAAATTAAAATATCAAAAATAGTTTTATACAAAATGATTAAAATGGATAAAGTTAGTGTTTCTCGCCACATCATTTGCTAGTGCTAGAGCGTAATAATTTTGTCCAAAACAACAATCATTTTTGTTTATTATTAGCAAGTCAGAATTTCAGGCCCACAACTCTACAAAGACACTTTCTTATAGTATTTTCCTTCCTCTTTTTGATCGGTATATTACAAATTATTGTGACTTTTATACTTATTGGTATATAGACACTTTCTTTCAGTATCTGTCCTCCATGTGTAATTCTATTATAATCGAGATAGATTTTATAATTCAACATTTCTCCAATTAAAAATATTCCATTCACAATAAATTTGTCACCATTGTAAAGACAATTATTTGAACTTTCGTTTTCATACAATTAAAGTATAAAAACTAGTAACATATTACATGATTAAAATCGATAAATTATTGTGTTGTGCCGCATCAGTTTGAAACATAAAACTCAGTCGAAGCAGATGACAAAGAAATCGAAGTGTAACTGGCATTTTTTAATAACTTTGTGAAATATAACTTTAAGACTTTAATAACTTTAAGACTTTGTGAAATATTAATTACTGTAGTAATATTTAGATTTCCATAACTATTTTTATATATCTGAAAAGTAGACATTCTGTGGTTTCTTTTGATGTGCGGTTTATATCTATATTCTAAATATTAACTTTATGTTTTTACATGAGAAAGTTGACTTTCTGAAGGAAAATCGTTCCTACACCACCATATTTTGTTGTTTATTCAACATATATATGTAATGTAGCTTTTCAATTATTATTTTCAGTGAAAGCTGGTTTTGTTATAGGCCTATTTCTTGTGAATTATTCTGTGAATGTTTTATTTTGAATTTTCACATTTTATTGTTTGTGGTTTTTACTGATATTATAAATAATGACATGCCAACAAAAATATTTGAGGGATCTTGCATCTGATGACTTGAGGAAACTTATATACGACCCTAGTCTGTCTATTTTACAAAACGAACCTAACCTAGCCATGTACAGAATATTCACTTTTTTCATAAAAAATATTTTTTTCAAATGAGACTATTTTAAATTGATATTTTTTTACAGACTTTTATTTACGATTAAACGAAGAAACTTTTGTATATCTTATACAAAATTAGAAATCTTATTGTGTTTTATATTTAGCAGTTTATGTGGAATTTGCCCTTCGGTTAGTCCTAATGCTTTGATTTCCGACAAACTACTGTAACTCCAAAATCTTTTTAATTTTTTTAAAATATTAATGATGAATTTTATATATCTTTTTCTAAATAATGCTATTTGATTTGTACATTATTTTACTAACTTTTGTGATTTTGAAAAATAACTAACTTTTTAGCCATTTTGCAGTTTTTTCATAAAACTTATTTTTGTACTTGAAAATTATGTAAATTGATGTTTCTTTACAGAGATGTATTTAGAAGTAAATCACAAAACTTTTGTATGCTTTGAAAAAAAATTATAAAATATTTATTGTAATGTGTATTTAGTTATGTATTTGAAATTTTTCACTTCGGTTAGGTCAGTTTCCCCCCCCCCCATTCCTGATATACTAATTCCAAAATGGTTACATATAGCTTCTTTTTTTTTACTAGATAGGTAAATTCTATGGACGTTCCTCTAAAAAATTATTTTACAGTTGGGTTTAGCATTATATTACTATTTTTGTGAATTTTTTAAAAAACGTTTGAAAATGCACTAAAAAGACCTGCCACTAGAGTAATATAATATAAAGGGCAGTTCCTGGGTAAAAGGAACTACCATCTTATTTCTACCGTCAACCACCCTGCTTGAAGCCACCTCCCGGCAGGGAAGGGAAATTGGGGCAACACCCAGCGGCATACTATCCTACCCGAACCTTCCTCTCCCTGACAAATCTTACACCACCAACCTCACTTGTAAGATTCTCCAGCTCCATACCATATATTTCCTTTAAAACTGACACCACCATTTGCCGCAAGCCCAAATCCTCCACACCAGACCCAAGCCGGGTCTGGTGTAATCTACATCTCACCGATTAAGCTTTCCCAAACTTGATATCCCAGTCTACGTCACACCGTTAGGTAACATCTTGTCAAAACCAAACCTCAAAATGACATTAGGACACTAATAATTATATTTATAGTATTAAATGTGAATGTAACAGGAAGTATATTGACGACATTTATAAAAATTAGTGAACAGAAAAAGAAAACACGATTAGGCCTAATAGATAAATATATTTAGTCTGAAAATCATAAATTCAATTGGGAAGAGGCAAAGAAAAGGCACTGAGACAAAACTTACATAAACAAAAATAATTGAAGCCTACCTAATATACGATTATATATGTAAATATATCGAACAATCCTATTAACCAAAACAATGTATAAATAAGCTTATTGTGTGTTCTGTTAATGAAAACTGATTAAAAACTGAAAATAAAAATTATTCTACTTTAAAATAAGGCTGAAATTTGTTAGATTAAATGTCTACAAGGAGTGATGACTAGGTCATGTTCTAAACTATTGAAAGAGGGAACGAGTAAGCATGTCGCTGGCATACTACCCCCGCTTGTTGGACCAGAGCTGGATGTCTATCAACATAGTGAATGTATTTCTTTGTGTAGAGTTCTGTGATTTTTCCGATCACATTTACATAAAATATATGCCTAGTCTTTAGTATTTTGACTGTATATGCCAAACTTTCGGCCTGGATTCTATTCCTAGATTACTAGATTTAGTTTCCAAAATGCAATGTTGACGGTTTTTCACTTTTCTCATGATCTAGGTTTATCATTTGATAACAAAAATTTATATTCTCAAAATGTCACCGTCTTATTAAACTCTCGGTGTAACTGTTCTATTAGAGTCTCCTGCCGCCTAGTATGATCAACTATAGGCCTACATATATTTCCCTTTGTTAGAGTTTTACTTAACAAGACATAGCTTGCTTCTGTGTTGTTGTTATGTCCATTTTGGTCACTTGTTTCCAAGTATTAAAACCTGATTTTTTAGACAAACTCATTAGAATGTTTACTAAATAAAAAAAGAACTTTTGTTTGTTCTTCTTTTTGTTGGTAGGCCTTCATTTTTTTTTTTTTTTTTTTTTTTAAATTGGAGGAATCAACTAATTTGTTTAACTATATCTGAAAGTTTTGTTAAAAGGGTAGTTGTTTTTCTTTGGTAAATATGCAGTATACATGTCATTGTGATTTAATAGTAAAAATTGTGCAAATTGTGTTGTATATATACCTTCTATTGTGACCACTAGATCATCCTTTCAATCTGTAAACCCATTTGAATTACAAAAATCCATTATTTCTATAAAAATAAGCGGTTTAAAAGTGTGAATTCCTGGTCGTGTGAGGCCAGGAACTATTTACATTAAAACATATGACAACGCTAGTCAATCTATTGAATCTCAATTTTGGGAATGTATGGATCATTAGTAATTACTTTATTTTACAAACTTTCAACCCCCCCCCTCCTCCCCAAAAAAGGGTTGCCATACCTTACTTTCCTTGGTATCAAAATGTTTGTGTTTTAAGAACAAAAACAAATGATGTGTCACAAGTTCTATATTTACATTAAAAATTCTGAACTACCCCCCCCCCCCCACAGGACCCACCCCTTGTTGTAAGTTGTAAAAGATGTTACTAATTATCTAAAGACATTCCCAAAATTACAACTTTCTATTTTAAAATGTTAAAAAATTGCAGGAGGGTTCCAGTATTTTTGGATAAAACTTTTTCTGCTGCCATTTTGGATAGAGTTGTTGTACCTTAATTTCCTTGGTATCATAATATTTTTGGTTTAAGGGCAAAATAAAATGTTGAGTCACAAGCACTATGTTTACATTTAAAAATTTTGAGTTGCCCCCCAATGGACCCTCAGGGGGGAGGGGAGGTTGGTTTTGAAAATTTGTATAAGCAAAGACATTTCCAAAGTTTCATCTTTCTACTAGCCATTGTTTAAAAGTTAAGGAAGGGGTCCTTTACTTTTGGAACACCTTACCAGACCTTCCATTCATTTACCTTTTATATATACCTAGTGACCTACTGAAACCTAGTTTGCATCATTATGAACTCATACAGCGTAGTAATTTATTAACCCTGTCTAAAAACATAATGCGCATTGACACGCTTTGCTAATATCAGTAACTTCACACGGCTCGGAATTTGCATTTTTTAACAGCTTATTTTTGACAGAAATAATGGATTTTGGTAATTCAAAGAGGTTTACACATTTTAACCCTAGAACACTAATCATTCATAAAAATTACGACCCGCCCTTTGTAAAATTCGGAGAACTCGTAGACAAAAGATGGACACACTCTGTCTTTTTATTTACCTTCCTGCCATTGTGAATAGAGGCCACTGTCTCTTCAGCTAAGCTCAAAGTTGAACAGTTATTACCATACTCAAGCTCGCGTCGTATATTTTACAAAAGAATAGTGTTTACGAAAGTTTTAACTATTAAGTGTTTGAATATTTTTTTGTAAGTTATTGTTTTTATATTGTTAGTTTTTAGTGTTGTAAATAGTTTATTGTGTAAATAGTGATTTTAGAGTTCAAAGTGTTTGATTTAGCTACTAAGTGTATATTAATCACTGCAAGGAATGTGATTCTGAGTGTAGACAGGCCTCTAATTTTGGCATTTTTGGCATTCTACCTAATGAACTTATTGTAAATCATTTTTCTCTTTTTATATAAATTAAACACTTATAAATGATGTATTTTATGAATATCCGATTAATTTTTCCAATAAAATAATATTTATATTTTTTTCGATTTTTTTTTTCCAGATTTTTTTTTTTTAAACGTACTTGTAGTGGTGGTAAGACTTTTTTTTACAGTTAAAATATGTAGGAGTTCATTGTTAAATATTTTTTAAAACACTTAAAAACAATAAAGGATTTAATATAAAAAATAGTCAACACTAAAGTAAAGTTTAAAAAATAATAAAAATAAAAACAGAATGTAGTAAAATTTACGAATGAATAGTGATCACGTAACAATGAACTAAGAGTAGTAATCTAGGGTTAAGGATGATCTAATGGTCACAATACCAGAATATAAGGTATGTACAACACGATTTGCTTAATTTTCAATAATAAATCACAGCGATAGATATACTACACATTTACCGAAATTTCAACAATTTATAGAATTTGACTACATTTCAAAAACTGACAAATATCACCTAATAACAAGATTCAAGATTGATCATATGATGCATCCAAATTACATGTCTTATAAGTCGGTAATGGATGAAGACCAGACACAAGATTATTAACTGAAGATATTACTTCAACAAAGATACTTTTCAATTTTTCAGTGAAAAAGTTTATTTCCACTTTAAAAAAATATTACATTACAATTTCAAAATAAAGTATTTAATCAAGGGATTAGACATTTTTTTAAAATAAAATGTGTATCAACTTACTAAAAAATAACCGATATTTATTTGCAATGAAAGTTACAAGTATTTTTAGCGATTTTGTTTTACAACAGTAGGCGCGGTTAGTAGTTGGATGAGACGCCGATTATGAGGAAACACGTGCAAATACATTTTTCGGTAACAAAAGTTTGCTATGCGTTGAAAATAAAAAATAGCCAAAATACATTTGTTACATCTTCAGAAACATTTTAATTCACAATGCTGTTAACAGGAACTTTAATATCAACTCAAATTTTACTCGGGAGTTTTCAGGACAAAGAAAATGCGTCTTATCTTGGGAAGCCAGTCAACACATAAGTTTAACTGAAATATTATCTACAACTATCTGCTATGATAAACTAAAATGAAGATAGATAAAATAACCTTTTTAATTGAACAATGAAAAACTTACCATTTTGATAAAGGTAGATAAAATTGTCCATTTTCAGATGAGCTAAATGGAGCTAAATCAGAAGCAACGAATAGAGATGGCGATATGCAGGAAATGAGGAAAGGAAATGCTAAAACCGTTATAACCATAAATTAACCCAACGAATAGATACTTCGATGTCACAGGACCACCTGTTATCTAAGACTTTTGAAAAACCCTTCCGTTCTTACGTTTGCCGAATCTTTTCATAATTCCTTCGTTTTACGCTAGAGTCGCGTTGTTTAACCTACTACATGAGAAATTTTATATTTTTATTGGAGACATGAATATTAGATATTTCATATTTGTTCACGGGAAATACGAGGAATGGAACATCGCAACCTGTGGGTTTAACAATAATACTTTTCCCGACAGATTTATTTCTCAACTATTTATTACAAGTAGAGTTGTTTTTTTATATTTTATAATTCGAAACAATTATACATAAAATTTGCAAACATAAGCTATATTAAACAAGTATTTCTTAAATGTTTATTTTAATAAATTTTTATACTATAATAGGTATGAAAATTAACTTTACTAATTTTAGTTATTTACTTAGGCTATAAAACGTAGATTTAGTCCAAAGTTTTTTCTAAATTTAAGAAAGAAAAATTAAATGCACAAATTACCAGAGCCGGATTAAGCACTAAACAGGAAAGCGGCCGCTTTGGGTCTTGGCCCCCTAAAGGGCCCTCGCAAGTTAAAAAAAAAATTAACCCTCCGAGAGGTTGTCTCAATCGTTTCACTTAACTACACTATTTAGGATGGCTGAGTCGAAGATACCACTTTTTTTTAAATTCAATATTAGGACTACAAAATTTATAGTACCGCAGTAATATATTTATATATATATATATATATATATATATATATCGTCCAAACATTCGTAATCATGTACTTAACTGTTGTACATCGTCCTCGAATTATTCTATAAAAAGTAATCTTGTAATCAAAGAATCGGATTTGTCTTCTGAAGAAACACGTTTCAATTCCTATATGCATTAGTTTAGTAGGAAATTATATTTATAAGTACGAAATCCAGCTACGTAGGTTAGGAATGCCAACGTTAATACTAATTACTGGGTTCATCGAGTTACTGAATCTATGGTCGCTTGTTTTATAAGTCTGGCTAGGTGGTGACGTATTATGGCTTAATATTATGACGTTGTACGAATGGAAAATCATGTCTATTATCACAATGACGTATGCAAATTGTGTATCATTTCTGTTTTCTAACGTAAGAACATATTTTCAATATTAAATAGTAATTAGTTTGTTAGGTCTGGTCAGGTGAATATATTATATCTAACATAAGAACATATTTTCAATATTAAATACTAATTAATTAGTTTGTTAGGTCTAGTCAGGTGAATATATATATAGCTACCTCACCAGGCATCTCTAGGTGACTACATATACAGGTTTATTCAAAAAGAAATAGAGACTTTTTAATTAACATATTAAAATAGTTTTAATCAACGGGAAAAAGTAAACAGTAGCATTACAAAGAGGATATTTCAAAGTTTTTTGTACAGTGTTATAGATGCTCTATGAGCCCCACGGTTCACACGACAAACATCAATTCGATAATCAAGTTAAGGATAGCGACGTCAACACTCTCTATAGCTCTTTTTGTGTATCATAGTACAGACGTGACCCCGTGCGACTTCATTCTGTGGGATTACGCTTAAGATTAAGTTTTTATTCTCCCATTACCGTTGTGGCGTTGAGTAGTGATTCGATTACTTTCTTTTAATCGATTATTCGAATATTTTAGAATTATTCGAATAAACAATCGCGTGAATACTAGTTAGGCATAACGGCATAGGTTATTGAATAACTAAGCACTCGAATAGTTATTAGCAAAGCTTACATTCGATCGTTTGGTACATATTCGAATTATTTGTGGCTTGAATAGTTTAAGACGCTTACCAGAATATTCGAATGGATAGATTTTTAGTTTTATTTTTATTAATTAGTTGATTAAAACTCGTGTTTAGTCCTAAATTTTGTCTTTACTGAATAAAACATTTTCTTAACTAGACAGAAATTATGTCTACTTATATATTTACAAACCGTATTATTTCTTAAATATCTATCTGTCTATATATATAGAGATTACTATATAGATTACTATATATAGATTATTATATATAGATTATTATATATAGATTATTATAGATTATTATATATTATATATATATACATACATATGATTTTTATACGGCTTCCTGAAATATAAATATATTCAAGAAAATATATGTTTTTTACTTTGAGGAAATAGGTATAAATTTAAAATATATTAAATTTTTTTTTAATATTCATTGATGTGTTTACATACCTTTATCTGACCAAGTTGAAATTTTAGTGATAATTAAAACTACTGTATTTTATTTCAACTAGAGCCATCTTTAAGCACAGTACATAACACACAAATATCTTTAAAAATCACTAACTCAACAAAAGACAGAATCGGCACTGAACGAAATCAATCAGATTAAAACCAAAGGAAATGAATCACTTAAGGAGCAATATTTACTTTATATTTGTGGGAAAAGTAAACAGGATGTCTGGAGTTAGATTCCAGTAAAAACTTCCACCTCTCCCCAGTGTCTGGCATATTTGCCGATTACAAGAATCTCATATTTTACAAGAGACAAGTAATCTGCGACTCATTCATCATCTAGTTTTTATTCAGATAATTATTCGATTATTTTCCCTATTTTATTATTTAAAAAACAACAAAACCAAATGAGCCATGGGTTCGAAATCACAACAAACTATTAAATATAATATGTTTTCTTCTAACTAAAACTCTTCGTAAGTTTTCCAATATGATGAATTAAAATTTAACACCAGTGGCCGATGTCGGCAATGTGCTGTGCGAGTTAAAACGTTGTAGGAACCATATGTGAGGAGTGATCGGAAACTAATTTTGAAAATTTAACAATTGGACGCCGTTATAAAATTTACCAACCTATTTTTGTGATACAAGGTTGTGAAATTTCGATTCATAAAGTAAATCCAATTTGAATAGAATCGGACAAAAATTGAGAGAGAGAGAGAGAGAGAGAGAGAGAGATTGCTATATTTTAGAATGGCTAAAAAATAAATATAACTTAGATATATCCCTTAATATATAATATGCATTGTCCAACAACATAGAGAAAGGAATTGGTCAGTGGTTTACCATCAGTAGGCCTACATCAGATTTAGCATGGACTATGATGTGTAATAGACGGGATTCTATTGGTATGAAAAGGAAAGAGGACTTTAGTATCTTACGTGAAAAACTTTTTACAGTATCTTAGTTTAAAAACATGACTAGGTTCTTTTAAAGCGAAATTGGATTTTCGTTTACTGCTATTTTAAATACACTGCTACTCTACAATACGTAACTGTTTAAGAGGAGAATATGTATTGTAAATCCGATCATATGCAGTTTTACGGGATTGACTGCAGTTGACGATTGCAACCGGTTATGCAGCTCATCCTCTCTGCTGCGAAACATTTTTCCAACAACGTACGTCACGATTCATGCTATTAATTCTGCTCTGCTCTTATTGATTGAAAATTGCAAGCAATTTACGCAAGTTTTTAGAAAGACGCTATATGGGTTGGGTGAGAAGAGAGGCCAATTCCTTTCTCCACATTGTCAGGCGATAAGCTAACATTTAACTTACCCGCTGGGTCCAAAGGATTACATCTATGATGTCTAAGATTAGATGTACCCTGGTTTTTATTGCGGTGTGTGTAAACCTGAAAACATTTCATACACGCCACTACATCTTTGCAATAGACTTTTTCTTCCGGTTTCTCTTTGTGTTCTGAAGGAGGTTTAGGCCCCAATCTTACGTAACCAAACCTTTTCCAAACATCACTGACATATCTAGATTTAAACATTGTTTCATTTAAATGGTTTTCTACGAAAGCTATGTCGCACTGTAGCATAAACCGCACTTCTTCTTTACTATAGTAAACTGATGACATCGTATCAAAGACACTCATGCCGTTTCTCTGTTGTGCTAACTCATATTTAGTCATCACCTTCCCATTAAAATTATGGGATTTAATAGACAGAAATCTGTTAAACAAACACTTACAAGTTCAAATTAAACTTCGATTTAAGGTCCAACTGATAACACCTAACATGATTTGAAACGCCACCACACACCGACTACTGTATAAAAGTTTTATTTCACCACTTTCATATAAAACTTACACAAATTATCAACAGTCACAGCGTCTTAAAATAACTGGAATCACTTTGTCGTGAAATGTTGCTAATTTAAAGTATCAAATTAAATATGCGTAAAAACACATTTTCCTACTATTTCTGGGGTAATGATGAAATTGTATAAGATTTTAAATTGCTTGTCTATGTAGACTTTGTAAAGTAACGCCAAGAAATAATATTTTAAACATAAAATTAAGTAGGGGGGAAATCGACTAAAAAACCGATGTGGTAAACTTCAACAAAAAATTTTAATTCACGAGTAATTTGGAGAAAACCAAAATGATTTCGGTCAGCATTCGTTTGTTTATTTCCCTCCAGTTACTTAGTAATGGTAATTATTTTCACTTGCGTATGACACATTGGTTTGGTTTATAAACCTTTACATCTCACCAAAAGATTCTTACAACTAGGCCGAACAAGGTTTTTAAAATTTATTTTCAGTTTTAAAGCGATGCCGATAATTAATTATCTGGGGATAACGCTCGAACCGACATTTATAAGGAGATATCGACCGATGTTGTATTATGTTAATAATGAATTACAAAATGTACGAATTTATTAATCTACAATTTACATTTACATCTTACACACATTAAGTATCGCAATAGAGTTAATGGTCCTTTAGAAGTCATATAAAAACAAAATGGCATGATAATGAATGCAAGAGCAATAAGAACATATTATAAATAATAGTATCTTGAAGAAAAGTGAAAACTTTTTACTAATTTCTTTTAATCAGCAATAGAGGATTCAAAAATTAGTTTTGTATAATCGCTATGCATTTCTTAATAGAGAATATTATACATACATGAAGAATCCTGGTTGTGAGCAGTCCCACTTGCAACCACAACTAATTCGCCCCACTTGTGATTAGCGTAAAACCGTGGAGGAAAAAAGTTAACATTTGTAGTTTCGTTTTACAAAATATTTTACTCCAAAATATGCAATTTTGCTAAAATTTTCCCTTTAGAACCCAGGAAAATCACGAAACTCAAACCAAACAATGGACGTTTATGCACTTTTACTTTGGTTTATCAGTTTAAATATTTATAGTGAGTACAAATGTAGTAATACCACAGTAACCTAGCTGGATCTACAACTTTCTTCGTGCGTTCTTGGGTTACGTCTCTCTATTTCAACTTTCCTATCAGGTCTGTCTTGACTAACTTTTGTTCTCTTCCGACCCAAACGCTACTAGAGTATTCCAGGGTTAAAGTCTTTTGTGGTCTTTTCTTCTTAAACGGCGATGATGACCAAGAGGTTTTCGCCTTTTAAAATCAATGAAAAAACATTTATTTTGACACGTTTTACAGACGAGTGAAAGATTAAATTTATTATCTTTCTTCACCTTGAATAAAACAATCGCAAGTTCCAATGGGGGCTTAGTTGTTTGTGGGGGGAGAGGGAGCCCCTAGTATTAAATATTACCCAGTGCTTATAGGGATAAATAGATAATCCACTCACAGCTAACTGAGTGATTGCAAGTGGGACATACACTCACATGTCAAAAATAAACTACCCTTTTTATCTACCCGAGTGACTGCACAAGTGGAAGTGAAGTGATACTCATGACGTTAAATTTTCAAAATTAATTTACGTATTGTATAAGACTGTACTCAAATTAATAAGATTTGTAGAAAAATATTAGAATATTGAAAACATTGTAATTTTTCTAAAATTCTTATAAGCCTTTTCTCCTTCTACCCACCTATCTAATTCTATAAAATAAAATAAAACTATTCCTTCCTCCACGAATTGACATTCCACGTTTCCATTGATCACCCCCTCATTGTCTATACAATGTTTGACGTGTTGTGTGGTTTAATTTTATTGTATACGTTTATTTGAAATTAACTATCTCGTTATTCAATAGGCAAAATTTCTAAAACTACCAAAATAATGAACAATATCTCCACGCTTCTGTAACAAATCCATTGGGTACTCGTTCCTTTAAACTGTCTAAATTCATTACAGATGATTCATTGCGCATAAAAACACCTCTGAAATATGGAGTTTTTTAATATTTTTAGCGTACATCAATATATCTAAAGCTGATAATTGTCTGTTAGATATTAAATCTACCATTTCTACAGAGAGTCCTGTTGTACACCCGTTTCCTTTAAACAGCCCCAATTAAAACCTTTCCAGATTGTTCGTTTTATTACTAATTTCTGTAAGTATTCTCATAACTTTTTTATGTGAAACATCTTCATCTTAGCGTCTCCGCCATCGTATAGAAAAAATAATAAATGTGAAGAAGGTCTAACGGACTTCCTGCAGAAATAAAAATAAAAACAGCTCCGAAACGCAGAGAGAAAGGTATAATAATATATATTGTTATTATCATTGATTATTATTATATTAAATAATAGAATTATGAGCACACTTTGGCGAATTTAAAGATTGAAATCAAACCCAATACCACAATTCAATAAAACAAACTTTTATGTACATATCAGTAACATAGTTACCATCCGGAAATAAAAGTTTGTTTTATTAAATTGTGGTATTGGGTTTAATTTCATTATTATATTATATTAATTAATGCAAAATTCAGCCTATAAATATTTTGAATGACTGGATGTATAATTGAATGACTGGATGTATAATTGAATGACTAAGAAGAAATTTACATTAAACTATAGTACAGCCCGTCCACTACGAGTTTAGTCGCGATGTCCGAGGGGTAAGAAGAAGTTGTGGTAAACATTTCACCCCTTTCTCTATCTCTTCCGCACACACTTTCTCTCCTCTCGAATTTCTAGGAAATCGGCGCTACTACTCATTCAGTATACATCAGCAACAGTTATTGTGAGCTTTAGTAGTATCATGACTGTACACGTTTGATTATTACATTTTTAAAGTTTCTTATAAGTTTGATCTATTCGGGTCGTGTTTGATAATGGTATTTTATTGTCACGGATACCGGAAGCCATGGGAAGAAAGGAAAAACAATACACAGCGAAGTCAGGAATATATTGGCTTCTAGTATTTTAAAGTTGATTAGTAGGCCCACACCAAGAGGTTTAACCGCAAAGACCCTTCTCGTGCAAAATAGGTTCGACATTTCAGACTTTACCCGCATCCCTGCCAGGACTAAACTCGTGGTGGTCGGAGTATATATAATCTGTTTTATATTAAGTTTTATTGAAAATAAAAACAGTTAGTTATAACTTTGTCGACAGATTGAGATGAGACAAACGCATAATTGTTTGGATGTCTCAAAAAATGCATATTTATTACATTTTCGTTTACAAGTGGAGTATTCGGCGAGGCTTGACTAATGGGATTTACTAGCCGGCACAACCCGGGTATTCATCGGCCTAACCCTCCTGCCTCAACCTAACCTGAGACGGACTATGGCTTTCATTAAAATACGCTGATGATTTGTTACCTCTAACTACTATTGACCCTCTCACGGGTTTCCAAGCTATTTCGGAAACTTCCTTATCTGTAATAGCTCAACTTCTGTTATCACTATACTTACTACGAATTATATCGTGTACTTTACAGGCTGAATTTATTAATAACCGGATCGCCCCGATTCAATAGTTTATGCAGTGTTGTTTTCTGGACCACGATACTGATGACTTGGTAAATTTCATTCGAACTGTAGCAAATCAATCGCTTAGTTTAGTACACCGCATATTAAATCACTCGAACGGTAACAAATCAATCGCTTAGTTTAGTACACCGCCTATTAAATTACTCGAACTGTAGCAAATCAATCGCTTAGTTTAGTACACCGCCTATTAAATCACTCGAACGGTAGCAAATCAATCGCTTAGTTTAGTACACCGCAAATTAAATCACTCGAACGGTAACAAATCAATCGCTTAGTTTAGTACACCGCCTATTAAATTACTCGAACTGTAGCAAATCAATCGCTTAGTTTAGTACACCGCATATTAAATTACTCGAACTGTAGCAAATCAATCGCTTAGTTTAGTACACCGCCTATTAAATCACTCGAACGGCAGCAAATCATTCGCCTAGTCTATTACATCACCTATTAAATCACGCCATCGACAACACCGCTGTACTGATGGGACCATATTTTGTCTGTGCGCGCGGCTCTGACGCTACTAGCCGTTCTGTAAAAGTAGGGCTCGCTCACCCAACTATGTTTGTCTACTTTTCGCGACACATAATTACAGTTTACAAGATTTGTAGTGCATATAGAAACATGATGTTTACAAACAACTCGAAGCTACATTGAAGACATGTGAATAATCTACGTCCGACGCGCCGCGCGGGACCACGTGTTTTTGGAAATGAGCTATAATCACTCCCCTCTTCCCCGCCGCGCCATAGCAAGCCGCGCGCACAGACAAATGGACCCATCAGTATATGCCTGCTTTTTTTCCCTCAATATACTCATATGTATGCTTAATAGTAAATCCGAAGGTGCAATAGCATTTATTGTGCACAATAGAATTGACCCAACCAGAATGTGTACTAAGAGATTTACTCGTAACATAATATGTTACAATAACGTAGCATATCCTAGTTTTATACGAGTGAGACACAAGAAATCAGTTCGGAAAGCTAGCCAGTGAGTCTGTGTGGAGAGTTTTAAGGAAACGCTTACAACTCTACCTGTTGCAGTTGTTACAAGTTCTAAAGACTACGGTTTACGTGACAACTTTGCAAACGATATGAAGATGTAGATTGACGATGAAGATTTTCTGGATCGTGTCGTCTTAAGTGACGAATCGTACATTTCACCAAAGTTGACATAAAAGATCATGAGTATGTACCTCCGCTACCAGCTGACCTACCAGACTTAAGAAACAGGATTGAAGTAGTTGTTTCTATTTTTTTTTGAAACAATTACTCCAACATTTTAAATACCACTTCCTCTTCTTTTAACTTCGTATGTTCTGAATAATGCCCAAGATACGTTTTCATCGGAGTGCGGTAGCGTAAGGATTTCTTCCATAATCTTGTGACATTCTCTCGGTAAATCGATAGAATATTTTACAGGTGTTAACAATTCCATCATTGCAAATTTTGTCAATTGCGACTTTATCTGATAAGAATGAACAGAAATATTATCAGACGTTTTCAAATTATTTAGATTAAAGGCAATATATTTGTTTCACTCCTTAGTTTGGAAACATGGCATTATAGATATTAGACTCTGTTGAAAGCTACGTTGGATGAAAATCGAATTTCAATCTATAAATTAATGATTAAAATATTGACTCACCTAGACCACACATTTCGGTTATTGGTATAGGGATACGAGTGTCATCTGATTCTTCATCTGCAATATTTATTAAATCTTGAATATAAATCCTATTACATTGTACAAATGTATAAAGGTTATCTGGAGATATTTTAGAATTAAGTGCCCGGCTTATGTCTTTCCAGACTTGGTTTTTGGGACCGGCTATTCCTAGAAATAAATGACATCGTTAAAATTATTTTCACAATCTAACATTGAAAGTTTGCAGTTTGCAATAACTATTGTATGTATTATGTTTTTTTTATTTAATATTAGGGATCATAGAAAAAAAAACAGCTATCAATTAAATCTAAATCTCTTAAGATTTATTTAAATGTAATTTTCTTAAGTGTTATTTTCTTACAAAAAGGAAAATATGTTGATTGTTTCCAAAAATGTTAGGAAATTTGAGAAAAGGTTAAGGGTTCAAGAATTGTATTATTATTTTGGCTAATACCAAATGTATCTTAACCTCTAAGAGTACTTAACATTGTTTTATTAGCATAAAACGAATTGTCATTGAACTAATGTTGTCACAATAGAACCTAATACAGGGAAGTTGTGTTCCTACTTTCTTACATTTTTAGTTCTGTCGATAATTTCAATTATTAATTTCTTATTTTTATCTACCAATTTTTTGGTATCCAATTTTAAAGCCCACAATTACATATTGACAAATTTAGTAAAAAACATTTATCATAAATCATTATTTTATAGGAACTCCTATACTGTATAACTCAAAATTTTCGATTATTTCACCAAAACAATAAATAAAATGGTTCATAGCAAAATTTTTAAAAAAAGCTTTGTTTTTATCTTCTCAAAAAACGCAGTAAATAAGACAGTATTATAATGGGGGGGGGCAAAAATGAATAAACGGGAAAATGCCAAAACGAGCCTGGCCGTTGTGTGGTTCGTTTTGATTTTTTTTACGAAATGTAGTTTTCTTTTATAAATGATTAGCGAATAAGATTTGAAATATCTGGTTCATAAATCTTCCCATTCCTCAAAATTTGACTGAATAGTTTATTTTACCTTTTTAAGGGATAGCTCCCAATGTGACCATACGTCACCGGAGATGGTCACCATACGTTTTATTTATATTCTTAGAGGCTGCAGTTTAGCAAAATTTTATCAAAACCGTTACAGCCGATTTTGAGAAACACTGAATTTTCAGTTTTGGTCTTGCGGGTGGAACATCTAAATTTTTCCATTGTTTCAGTGTGTAGCAATTTTTGTTTACCGTTTATTTACAATTAATATAATATTTAAAAGTTTGGATGAAGACGTATGAATATGTAAGATAGCTTGTTTTATTTAAAATGGAATAATATACAATCGTGTACAACTTATAATAAAATTCCGTTAGATATCGCTAACTCTATTGACAATTCACAACCAGAAATGGACAGTGTATTTGATACGGGTCTAGTACAGTAATAATAGCTCGAAATTTCTCTCAAAAAGGAAAAAACTACGGGAAACTAGCTGCTTTAAAATACGTCCTATTTCAGAAATGGAAAGAAAAACTGTCCATAATTCTCAGAAGAGTTGCTTTTTAAGGGGAGTTAGAAGGTTACAGAATTGGGACTTTGTAGCGTAATTTATAAAGTAACATCTTTTCTTTTTTCTTGAGCTTAAACATTAAAGCCAGTACTGTTTTCTGATCTTTTTGAATATTTCCATAAATATATAAAGTATCACTGATAAAGTTCTTATCGTTTTAAATTAACTTAATTTATGGAATTTTGAAAATAAACTAGCCTATCACACTTTTTACTTGCTACATTGTTTTTTATATTTTTTTTTTTTTTTTTTTTAAATTTAAACAGGTTTGTAAAAGGGACTAAAAAGTATAAAATAATTTCTACTTTAAAAATTAATATTCATAATCCTGTATAGGCCTACTAATTGTCATTAAAATTGATGTTGGTGAATAATAAAACAAATCAAAAAGCTTGTAAAATTCAAAACAACTATGTGGGGTACATGTAGTCTAATAGATAATTTGTGAATAAATTTTCACCAGTAATTATCTTGCAATGCAATTATTGATTGCTACTAGAGTTAGTACAGTACCTATAATCCTTACTGTAAACCATGCAACAATTATCTTTATAAGCTTGAGCCTCACGATTTTTGTTTTGAATTTTACGAACATTTTGATTTGTTTTAAAATTCACCAACACCGAGTTTGAGGACAATTATATAGGATTATGAATATTAATTTTTAAAGGAGAAATTATTTATACCTTCAAGTCTCTTTTAAAAAGTGTTTTAAAAAATATTATTTTATTATTAATTTTTTTATTTTTTGAGATTTTTTTTATTTCTCCTAGATCTATACATAATACATGGTGGTGCCTTTAGTTCTTATATACAGGGGTTATTATAATGTTTTGTTCGCCTTATAAAAATGTGTGTTACAAGTATTTATGCATAACCGAGCACTGTATGAGTAGTGTGCATCTCTCTCTCTCTCTCTCTCTCTCTCTCTCTCTCTCTCTCTCTCTCTCTCTCTCCCTGTAGGTCTATTGGTCTATTTCTCGAGAAAAAATATTTGTTTTAACAACATTTTTTAATGTGGCTCAATTCTGAGCTATGTTCAAAATTTCAAGTCTCCAGACCATCGGGTAGTTAATTTAAAATCGATTATAAAATCTGTGTGTGGACCAGCCAAACTGAGTTAAATGTTTTAAAAATGTGCTTTTTTTTAAATTTACGCACATCAGTATTTAAATTAATATAAAAACAAAAAAATTACAATAAACACAATTTTATTACATAATAATAACAATTAATGTTCAATAGATATTCGGGCCAAATAATTTTTTTCTTCATGGAATGATCGGTTTTTTATTATTCTTCTTACGTGTGCGTCAATCATGCCTTGGTTAATTTTTAGCATAGAACAAAACGCAATGCAATGAAAGCAATTAATTGATCTAAAATTTGTAATTTTGGATTTTCCGATATAAAGTTCCCGAGTAATTAGTAAATAAAGCATTGTCAATAACTGCATCGAAACAGTTAAAAACCAAAATACGAGTATATGACATTTTATAATCTTTAAAACGTACTTTAACAGATAATTACGAAACCCTCTTTCACATCTCCACTTAAACAAGCAACTCTTCCGATAAATAGAGACTTCTTAAAAGAAAGTTCTTTCCCATAGTTCTTTTTTTAGACTTTATTTTTGTAATAATATTTTAATTTTTACATAAAATGGCACTCTTTAAAAAAATTTAAAGTCAAATAATTTCGAAAATCATTACAATTACAAAATAATTATAAGAAACAAAAGATTTCCGTTTTTAACGAAAACCAAACGTTTAAAAAAAAAAATGTTTGAAGGTCAAAAGATAACAGATATATCGACAAAAAACAATAAAATATTGAAATTAGTAAAAGATCAGTCAGCATTTTGAAACTATTACAGTAAACATTTTCATTTGTTACATTTTTGGGCAATGAATTATATAATATTAATATTAAGAATTAATTATCGGTACTTACGTATTAACGCCACCGCAGCAGAAGTTGCGCTAATGCGCATGCGCCAATAAAGAGCAAACTGGTTTGGAAAGCAGAATTCCATTTTTTTCAGCTTTGAGATTCATATACTTTCATTTTATGATTTGTCACAAAAATTTTAGGCGTAGATTGGCGGCACTTCACTTTTAAAGCTCATGTTTACCCATGATCTAATTTCAAATTATTAACTTCAATAAACTTACGAAAGGTTTGGCCAGGTGATTATATATATATATATATATATATATATATAGTTACCTGGCCAAACCTGTCGTGATATATAATTATATCGCAAAGTAAGCAAATATTGGCACATGCGCATTAGCAACTTCTGCTGCGGTGGCGTTAATACGTAAGTACCGAATTATCATAATAGGGTGTTATCCTTTGGCCTACAGAATATATTTCCTATTTTTCTCATAAAATCTCTTGTTTCTTGTAAATACTTTTTGTTAATGGTTTTTCGAAATATTCGACATTAAACATTTTAAACGTCCATTTTGAAAAAAAAAATACAAAATAAAGTCTTGGTTTTATTGTATGCTGGTAAAAGTTTACATAAACAATTCGTACACCAAATCTTCACTCAATATTGTCTTCTTCCTAAGATGTTTTTTAAAACAAAAATAGCCGACAGACAGAAAACCAAGAGGTTTCCGGGACCTATGTGTACGTAAACTTTGGTTTTCTTATCTTTACTTCTAAAATCAGGTTCCAATATTGCCGTGCAATTTTGAACCATTCTTTATAAAACGCAATGTCCCTATACAGAGTGATTTTTAAGTATTGAAATGAGTGCATTGTTGTAAAGTAATTCAAACAGCTGATTTAAACTAGGCCTACTTTTATACACGGATATTACTTGAGGTTAGCCGCATTGACGATCAGTTAGAGGGGAAGCACTTTGAACATTTATTGTAGAATGGCATATTCTCAAAATATATTGTATCAGAAATGTACGATCGAAAACATTTAATTAAATTTATTAATACAGTGTTGAAAGTGAATAAAAATAGTCGACAGTTAATTTGTAGTTGTTAATTAATAGTTATTGTTTATTATTACTTTATAAAAACCGTTTAAAGTTTGTTATCGGATGTATTTTCCATGAAAAATAGCGATAGAAAAGTTTCGACCACAAATTTAACCCCGTTTTATTGCCAACGTGGCTATACCCTCGATCCAACTTCGAATGATTACAACTCAAAAAGGAGTCTATTTATCGAAAAAGTGCTTTCACCGTCAATTTCCTCGTCAAATTTTACACGCAAATCGTGTTTCGCGTGTCCAATTTACTATTTTTTAAAATAAAATCTTATTCAATACGGCGAACAAAAATTTTAAACCGAGGAAAAAAAAAGTATAATTTTATAAACTATGTAGATCTACATTCGTTTCCGCCTTCAAGTACATCTCAGTTATCCAGTAGAGCCAACCATACTTAAAAATCACCCTGTACGTAAGCTTATAACTTAAGTGCCAATCTTTGATCTGATAATTTACAGCCCACCACTTATAACAATATTTTTACGACACAGAACGCTGGTTTTATAACCTTATATTTTCTTATGAAACAGACCGTAACTCGTAGGGTCTTATAACACATAGCTCCGGTCCAATATGAAATAAAACTTTCTTTCAATATTTTCTAATTAAAGTAAATTAAAATGTTTACTTACCCAATAGATCATAAGCTGTAGGGCCCATGACTCTCGTCTTGAAACACATTATTTTACTAACAATTTCGTCTGAGGTTAATGCAGATTTGTGTCCTGACATTTTGGAATGAATCTGCAGCAGGCCAACTTAAAAAATGAAATAACAAGAAAACCTTTTAACGAAAGATCAAGAACTATCTGAAAAGCAAAATCCGTGTTTTATCTATAAATAAGGAGATAAATTAGTGGATGTGATTCAAGGAGACGATTTCAATAAGTAAACCTATTCTTATTAGGAAATAACAAAAGGGACACCTAAAAATGTCATGCACACGTCTCATCTATTATCTAAATTAATCAATTAGTTTCCGTATGTACCTATAAGATGATTATCTATTGTATTATTGGAGTCTTGTGTAATTCTAAAACAGATCGTAACAGCACGTACAGACTATTAAGAACCTTTGTTATGCATAACACAATATCAATAATTGATTTCACGGAAAGTCATTTGAAACAAGAGTTGTCGATTATTAATGGTACAGTTCATTAAAAAAGTATCGCTTGGATATCAATTTTTGAAAAAATAGCCAATTTATGACACGTACAATGTTTTTTTAAAAAAATTTATCTATTTTTGCTTTTAAATAAATATCCACTGTTCTTAGCCGTAACAGTAATTGCTATTATATTTGCTCACTGTATATTTAAACGTCAATTATAATGTATATTGGGTGACTAAAAAGTGTCTACTTTTTACACGCTCGAATAGGCCTAGTTTTTAATATACCATGTGTCCAAAAAGCCCCCCCTCTTATTTTTTTATTAATGGAAATAGACAGATTTGCTTTGGGGAAAGTTTAGATTAACCAAAGGAGGAGTTTTTTGAAGTATCGACATTTTCAACCCTTACCCCCAAAATGGGGTAGTTTGGGGGTAGGTCAAAAATTTTAAATAGCAACCCATATTGAGTGATACCTCATTTTAAAGGCCTTTTAAAAATAAGAATAACGGCGCAAACTAGAGGTCTCCAAGTTCATCCTATCCAACATAGCGACCAATCAAATTGTGAATGTTAACCTACAAACTCCGGTTGTTTTTATTACATTACAAACTGCTCTATGTTGGTAAAATGTTGGTAAGAGCCTTACCTTGTTTTTTTAGCTCGGATTAGTTCTTGAAATGGCTACCATTTACTTTTTGGCAGAAATCGATTCTGGACTCAAAAGCTTGTTGTACATTTCGTAACATTTCCGGTCTAATTATTAACGTAAAATTCACAATTCAATTGGTCGTAATGTTGTTCAAAAAACTCCTCCTTTGGTTATCTAAACTTCCCCCAAAGCAAATCTGACTATTTCCATTAATAAAAAAAATAAGAGGGGGGACTTTTTGGACACATGGTGTATATATATATCAAATGGGTCAAAATTCTGTCCGAGTTCTTTGCGGAAATATTTGTTTTGAGCATCGTATCTCTACAACTTTCTGGCGCATGAGCAGTGCTCTACAATCTAAACGTGTAGACCTATTTTAAACAAATTTGGTTTGGTGAACATATTTTGCCCACATTTGGGGACCTCCCCCCCCCCCCGATAACTCAAAATTTGGAGATAGCCGTGATAATAAATAAACACTCGCGGGAAATTCCGATGACTTAAAATTCGACTCTAACAGTTTTATAAATTAGAAGGGATCCAGTAAGGTACTCCAACAAAATGTATTGGCCTTCACCTCTTAAAAAATGCCGGATAGAGAATTGTCTGTAAAATCAAAAAAACTCCCCATATAGGCTATCTGTTATATAAAAGTTCTCGGAACCGGCGGTACCATTTTCATCCGAATTTTTTAATGGCCCAATCTGTGAGCAAAATTGCAAACTATAGAAAATTACCGTTATGGAAACAAACTTTGACCAACGTGGTTAAGTCACAAGTAAAGCATGCTCAGATTTCATCTGCATAAATATATACTGTAATTTATAACTTTTAATTACAGTACTACAAAAATATGCATTTTTGAACGTAAGCGTTTTTAGTTATATATATTATGTAAATACACACATAGCCTATATGTGTAAAAATATTTTTATGCATATATATTATACTTGTATAAAACAAAAATGCACATTTATATGCATGAATTAGTCAGTATATGTATGAAAATGTGTAAATGCACGTTTTTGTAGTTGTAGTATGTGTGCATAAATATATACATTCAAAAATGTATATTCAAACCCTTGGTATTACATGTACAAACACTTACATACCATATTTAGGGCTTTTTACTATACAAAAATCGGTCTCAACTAAAAAAAAAATGCAAGCTTTTTTTGTAAAAATGCCTTACAAGAACAATTGCAAAGAAAGGTATCAACTTCGAGGGCTCATATCTCTGTCCCATTGCGCCAGACGAAAAAATTACTAAGGACCATTTGATGGAAAATTTAGTCAGCTGCAACTTTAGTATGAAACTTTTTTTTTTATCGTGCTTATATTTCCAGATATTTACAGAAAAAGGTTTGCCCAACTTTTAACCCCCCCCCCCCCCCAGCAGTGAGCTGGATAAAGTAACTCTAAAACCTAACTATTCACCAAATTTCGTGTCTAGCGGATTTTCCTCCAGATTTTCACAAAATCTACCTTTATTCAGTGGTCTAATGATACTGCATAACACTTCGAAGTCCATCTCTAAAGTGGAACCGGTTTTTTACTATTTACATATATTTATTTACGTCGAGTTGATAACATTTAAAAAATTAATAATAATACATTAATAATGTAAAAGCTACAAAAAAGTGTAAACAACCATTTCGTTTGTCGTTAAAAATTAAAATATTTTGTAAAATTAACAGTTTTTGAGATATTGAAATGAGTAGAAAAAAATCGGTTGTTTATTTTTTCGCAAATTACGTCTTTATAACATTGAAGTAGTATGAAAAATTTCAACTCCATATCATTTACCAAGAAGATATGATTTTTTTTTTTTTTAACGCAAAATAGCGACCAAATAGAAAACTGAGTATTTTAGGAAATATTTTTATATAACCTTTTACATTGGTTTTGATGTTCCTGAAGATTTGGAACGATTTTTGGAAACACAATGTATAATTTGATTTAAGGTAAGTTTTTGGGAGAAGGCTAATAATGTCAAAAAAGTTTGAAGGTGTTAAAATTAAAAACAGGTTCCCCAATTGAATTAAACTTTAAAGTCATAATCAGCAACACGCGTCACAAATAGTTTAAAACATTAAATTTGGGCCTTTGGCAGTATTAAAACGATCCAATTCCATATTGAATAGCCGGGAATTGGATACAGATATCGAAAATAGCTGGTCAGGTGAGATAATAAAGCCATGGGAGCGAAATCTTGCATGTCGGGGGCGGGGAGTTGAATACAGAACGACGGTCCGGGGCCTGGAGGTCGCAAACAATAGGAGACACTTTCTAGTCACCAGGTATATACACACTAAAATACAGCTTGAGAAACTACAGCTTCCCAAAAAATGAAATTAAAAATATTAAAAATCTAATATTTTAGAAATGCTTTGAAAAGAAATAATTGATTTGATTTGCAGTAGGAGAGCTTCTGTGAGAGCCAACTTTTTTTAAATAAAAAAGAAAAATACACAGTAAGGGACAGACATTTGTGAAGTATACAAAATAAACTACTTTCATTTTTTTTTTAAAGCAATCGATGTTGAGAAAAATAGGTTCAAAGACAATGGTTTTACAAGTAATAATTTATATAACTATGGTATTGTCAACGGCGGCTTGACAGACTAAGGGACAAGAATTTTACAACACAATAGGCAAAGAGAAAGTTGGCCAAAATTACAGTTACGTTAAGGAGGAGGGGCAGGGGGAAGATACTTAGGCCCAAATAGGGGTTGCAAGAGTGGTGAATCACTAAGATCTTATTGTTCATTAAAAAATATTATGGAAGTACAGATTGCAATTCCACCAAGTACCTATGGTTAGTGTACCTAATTTACTATTTGTTATGAAGACCATAATTATTATTATCTCTTGTATTCTTGTACATCCAAAAAACAATGTTTGAAATCATTATTAAACATCTATCTGCTCCCCCTCCCCTCCTAACATACAGTTTTTTCTTAATAAATAAAAACTATCTATTTTTTTCTGGAAATAAAATTTCATTTATGTATAGCTTAGTCATATTGAACATGTAAAATCAGGCGGTTAGGTTAGGTTTCTCTTCTTATGTCAATATAAAAAATAAACATCTCTAGCGCCAATTCTTGTGATAAAACCCAGCCCTATTTCAGGGACAAATATTTAAATTTTGAAAATATCTCGTTTCCTACTAATTTTATTTAAAAATATCAAGACAAAATATTCTACGGAAAATTTCCTATAAAAAGTTGATGCCTATAGTTTTTCCCCCCTTTTTTACCTTTGTTTTTAAATAAATTTGATTAAATGGCTAGTTTAAAATAATTTACCTAAATATCTCGTTCTGCTATAAATGAATTAGAAAATTATTATTTTTAACTAAACCTAACCTAACCGTTAACGTCTATTCACTATAGGAACAACAATACTTCTGGGAAGTACATTTGCTGTGCAAAGTGACGATCCAAGAATTAAGACCTAACTTGTAGGTTTTGGTATATGTTGCTAATTTTAAACTTATGCAATCATTTCCATCAGCAGAAACATTTTTATTCAAAATGTTTTAATTTTATAAATTTTATACAAATATAAAATTATATGTAACAAAAACAGAATTAACTATATACAGTACATATAAATGCTACTGTTAAAATATGTTTTAAATTAATAGAAATTCCGTTAAGAATATTGTAAAAACCAATGTTTTAGATATTTTAATTTAAAATGTTTAAACTGTTTTATTAGGCATAAAATTGACAAGAAAGTCTTTGTACAAACTGACGCGCCGATCCAAGAATCAAGACCAGTAATTTTATCAGAATTTATTAGTAATTTTATAAATTTTATACTAATATAAAATATATGTAACAAAAACAGAAAAATTGATAAGGGAAATCTGTTTTTTTCTTAACACTCATAAAGACAAACTTTATTTTACATGTATATACATTTCTAGCACTATACAGGGTGAGCTGATTGTAGAGCTAAAAATAAGTTTGTATCTTGGTATACTGATTAAATATAGCAAACAACAATGTGTACACCAAATTTAAACATTGCTAATTTCAAAAGTTATCATTTGTTTTTTTAAACACAAAATGGTTAACAGACGGAAAACGAATAGTTTTCGAGCCTATGTATAAATAATTTTTTTCCCCCTTATTTAATCTCTAAAATCAGCTCCCGCAATATTACCGTGCAATTTTGAATCGCCCTGTAGATACTTTTTTATACATAGAAACCTATTTTGACATACATTTTAAACTTTTTTAATTTTCATAATTAAATCCATTAGTTACAACTTTTTAAACACCTAAATTCATTTTTACATTTATAATTAATTAATAAAAATGAAATATCCTTTCTTGAATATTTTGTTTAATTTTAAAGTAACATATACGATATCAGCAGTTGTAAATTGGTTCGAGAGTTTTGAATAACAATTATGAAAACAGTTTTCTTTTCATCACGAATTGATTTCATTTAATAAAAGTTTACCAAAAGTTCTGAACTAACGAACCTAGAAATCCGAATTTTGAAAAGTTATATTTACTCGCCAGAGCTAATACAAATTATAATTTCGGTATTAAAACATTTTCGACATATTAATAATTAAAAAATTGATAATTTCAAATCTATCGTTTAAAGGTTTCTCCGCTCCAGTCTATTAATTAAAGGATCAAGATAGTCCTACCTTTGTCTCAAAAGATGTTGCTCTGGTGGTGGTATAATCACAACTAGCTTTCGTATAGACTCACCAAGTATTGTGTTAGTATCAAGCCCCCTCCCCTCCACTCTCCCACTACTACAAGTACCAAGTACCCAATACTAAATACAAATCACAGCGATTTTAAAGCGTGATTTAATAACATCCGTTAAATATTGTTTACAAATAACTGCGACGGTTGATGATATGACAATAACAAACGCTGACCGATTCTTAACGAAAGAAAAATTAGCTTATTGTATCGTAAAGAACTAAATCTAACCACAAGAACAACTCGGAACAACGAGCTATATCACTTTTCACATTTAATGCAACTAATAACCAATAAGGGTATTACGATACAAATATCCACTGTCTGTTATGTGAGACTTCATCAGGTAATCGATACAACATTCATTCCTTAATGTAACGCGATTAAAAAAATGTAAAATTTTAAGTTGTACTCCAAAATTAGGCCCTCTCCCGAAAACTTGCCAATCAAATTGTTCCAAATAAATCGTTCCAAAACTTCAACAGCTCACATTAAAACCAATGAAAACAAAAATAAATATAAACTTATTTCCTAAAATGCTGTTCTTATTTTTTCGCCGTTTTGTGTTAGTAACAAAAAAATTCAACGGTAAATGGATATGGAGTTGAAATTTTTCAACTTTAAAGTTATAAAGACGCAATTTGCGAAAAATAACCAACTGATTTCCTTTACTCATTTCAAAATGCCGACTATTTAAACTTTGTAACATCAATATCTCAAAAACCGTTAATTTTACAAAATATTTGTAAATAGCAAAATATTTTCATTTTTTAACGACAAACGAAATGGTTGTTTACACTTTTTTTTCTGTAGCTTAAAGCATAACGGAGTTATCGACAAAAAACTAAAAACATTAATTCTTAACTATTTATAACACCTAAGATTAGTATAGAACCAACATTTTGACGATAACTTGCTCTTTAAACTACAGAAAGAATAAAATTTGTTTTATGTTGAAAAAGGAAAATATTTTGTAAAATTATCGGTTTTCGAAATATTCTATGTTAAAATATTTAAATAGCCGATATTTTAAAACGAGTTAATTAAACAAATAGGTTCCCCCCCCCCCCCAATTATGTCTTTATAACACTAAGTAGAATGCAAAATTTCAACTTTATATCATTTTACTGTTAAAAAGATATGCATTTTTTGTTAAAAACACAAAATGGAGGCCAGGTAGAAAACTAAGCATTTTAGGAAATATGTTTATAAAACCTCTTTCATTATTTTTGATGTGGATAATAAAGCTCCTTAAGTTTTGGAACGATTTCTGGTGTATAAATTGAAAATATAATTCACGATTAAGATACTACAGTCGACTCTCCCTAACTCGAAATTCATGGGACTACAATTTTTCTTCGAGTTACGTGTAGTTCGACTTAGGCATAGTTCGAGTTATAGAGGTCATTCTTGAGTAAATTCGAGTTACAGAGGTAAAGAATAGTGTACTGTACTGTACTTTATTCCCTCTAAAAACTAAGCTTTTAACTGTATCAATATTACTCTATCAATAGAAAATAGTTGTATTTAGAGTATACATAATAAAATACGTGTACATACACGGTAAACAGTACGGTCCATATATTAATTTCACTGATTAAAAAAGTCCGTAATCTTCTTCTGATTAAGACTGTTGGCAGCACGTTTGTCAATCATATTTTCGATTGAAACAATCGAAGTAAACACACTGTCTGGTGCATCACTGGTTTTTCCTAAAAACATGTGTAAAGTACGTACTGCAGCTTTGGCTTCTTTAGGTGTAATGTCTGCTGGCTCCTCTTCCTCGTTTTCTTCGTCAGAAGGAGCATCCTCATCGATGCTCGAGATATACAGGTAAACTTCGACTTGTGGAGGTAAAGTGCAAATTGAATTCGACTTATCTACTGAACTTCGAGTTATAGAGGTAATTTTTGTGTCTTTTCGACTTATAGAGGTAAAATATAACCGTAAAATTATTTCGAGTTATGTATTGTTATTTGTTCGACTTAGACAGGTTTTTCCAAGGGGACTGAAAATAATTCAAGATATCGAAGATTTCGAGTTATCGAGGTTCGAGTTAGCGAGAGTCGACTTTAATTGTAAATGTATCAAATTTAAATACCTATCTTAAACCGTATTATAAAGTTTTCGTATATGATACAGAGAAAACTGTGATGATACAAAAAAGTAGTTTTAAGGGTGATGTCTGTAAAAATACAACTAAACATTTGATCTTACTTCAAAAGAACTGTTAGGAATTAAGATAGTTTTAGTAAAGCCAGAATGGAGACCAACTGTTGTGAAAGACAAAAGTGTAACAATAATTATGATTGAATGCCTACCTTGCAAAGGCAGTCGACGTTACAAACAAGAGGGCACTATGGGTAAAAGGACCCATTATATCGGCCAGAAAATTATAGGGACAACCAGTTTAGTGATATTAATTTAAACTTAGATCAAAGAAGATCGGATAAACAAAATAGGTTTAGAGCTAAAACAAATTAAACTGGCCTACCTTCGGTAAAAATGTAAAAGATAGTAGTAGTTACTCTGAGAATGAAGATGTCACCGATAGGCCTACTGACAATAAAGATTGGCAGAGCATAAATAAAGAAAGACCCAATAATTTTCAACTTGATTTTCCTTACAATGAAACCCAAAACACCAAAACACTGCCCACCTATTAAATCTAAGTTTTTTTTTTCAAGTTTGGTTTTTAACCAAATAATTTCAAAATTTGCTCATTTATAGAAAACAGTAGGGCCTATATAGATTAAAATAACAGACTTCCCACAAGTAAAATAATTTTGGTTTATGACGTAAACAAGAAAACCATAACAAAATTATTTCTATATTATCCAGTTTTGTTCTTACTTAAATTTTTTTTGTATATAATTAAACTTATTTACAACTATTATTATACCCTAGGTAAAACTGAAAACTATGACACCATTTTTTTTTTAAAGATATGTGTATTACTCAATCTGTCTCATTTATAACAAAGTTCTCGAAAAAACACTTATAGCTGTGGCATTTTAGATGTTACCAAATTTTTCAATTTTCAAAATTTTCTTGTGCCGCTCAGCCCGCCCTATGTTACCAATACAGCCTTATATGCAGTTGTTTTACTCGGCAGTTTAAATAAAGACAGTATTACTCCTAAAGTATTTCTTTTTCTTTTATTGGAATCCTCTGCTCTAAGATTAATATTGCTCTGAAATAAAGATCATTCTTTTTAACTTCTAGGCTGTGATTTTTATGTTGTTAATTGGTGACTTTTTTATGAAAAAACTAAAAACTAAGAAGTGATATTTTGTACAAAAAACAGTTTTACTTGTTAGTATACATTTTTATTGGTGTGTAATTTTTAAATACCCTTAATATTTTCAATTTGTATATTATTTTTATTGTAAATGATAGTTTACAAAAGTTTGTGTCAGTTTCAATTTACAAGATATTTATTAAGAACTTTTACGCCTTTATAAAACATATTAAAAAATATATAATTTGAAATTTTATAATTTTGACTATAAGTTAGTTTTTTTAGTTATACATAAATAATAAGATAGTTCCATAAAAACCTTTTCCCTGTATTCTTAGCTTAATTTAAGATACTAGTAGTTCACAAAAACGTTAATAACAATTAATTGTTTTAGTGATTATTTTATTACAAAACTTGAGTATGTTGTTAACAACAATACTGTTAATAAACCTTAGAAATTTTTTTAGCACCCTTAGTTTTTACACTGCTCAA
The DNA here is from genome assembly GCA_963513935.1 of Aphrophora alni. Classification (NCBI taxonomy): domain Eukaryota; kingdom Metazoa; phylum Arthropoda; class Insecta; order Hemiptera; family Aphrophoridae; genus Aphrophora; species Aphrophora alni. The sequence continues at coordinate 19,886,004 of OY740765.1, read as the reverse complement.
ATTCAAAGACGCGTGTTTATGAAAAATGTTGCAAAACCATGTTTTTCTACTTTCCATCGTTATTTTTGCATGTTAATATAAACTATAAATGGTTTGACAGGGCATTTTATAAGGAACACGATGATGTGCTCATTTAATTTTTAGCATTACGTTTGTCAGTACAGCAAAGTGAGGGGCCTATAATAAAAAATCCCATAGTAGTACCCCACAAAGTTATGTTACAAAATGTTATGACAAATGTCATTTGTTTCTTTTATCTTCCACACATATTTTTTTTACAATTTTGAAACAAATATTCTAGATACTCAAAAAATGAATAAAAGGTTGTACGTAAATCGCGCCCAGTGAAAATAGCGCCCACTGAGGAATGTGTGCAAATCGCGCCCGGTCTAGAAATTGTCTACCTATCGAGTCATACCTGCCCCATGAGTCACACCCCCACCAGCTGAGGCGTAGTTTTGCATTCCAATGTTTGGCACTTCGATCACTGCCTACCCCAGAGTATGACATCTGTATAACATAACCTAATCTAAGCTAACCTAAATGTCGAAAGATTACTTTTGTCATTTACCAAGTCCACAGCCTGAATAAAGTGTGATGGGGTCAGTTTATTTGTTTAACTTCTACATAAATATCCCGTTGCAGCAAACCTGGGCACTCAAAAATGTTCATGAAAAAAATCAAATCATTTACTTAGGGTTTTTATATTTTTCACATATGTTAGATATGGTGGAACTTTTTTAACATTTTGAAGTAGACATATTTGTGGCGGCAGAAAGAATGTCTTGACCCTTGTAAATTTCTTCGATCGTCGAAGAAATTCCGTTTTAGCCAAAAATACTCCAGGTAGAGACTGTGCTGGGCGCGATTTACACATGGGTGCGATTTACAGGACACCGAATAAAATTGCCGTGAAATAATAATAATAATTAAAAATCTATGGAATATATTTCATTATTTTGTTTTAATTAAAAAAAGTTAGCAATGTATTTATAACATTTAAATAATTAAATGACAAATTAAACTTTTCATATACACGTATTTACTAAAACATTGTTTTGTTTGTTAAGGTAAAACATGTTTGCAGCAAATTTCACTTTTCATTTTCCAACAAAACATTAGGGCCTATCGGAAAAATCTCTGTCTCCAAAAATACTTGAGATAATTTTCTGTTCGCAATTTAAATACCTCTCGCCATGACACAACACAACAAGAGCAGATGCACTTCTACATAAATAAGTTCAGCTTTCCTGCATCGACAAGCTTGCAATTACAAAACATTGTTTTTATACTTTGTCAAGTTCAGGTTGGCGGGTGAACCCGGGACTACCTGAGGCCGAATACCGGTCAATTGCGGACACGGACTATTGCGGACACATCATTAAAGCGGTCAATTGCTGACACTAGGGATTACTGCTACCTGACAAGGGTTTGACAGGTCTCTGCAAATATTTCAATACTGGAAAGTTGCGGACACTATCTTCTGGAAAAATAAAGAAGTAATGTGACTAATACAACAACAGCTTTGATATACACAGGTTTTTAAGACTGATTTCCATCACACTTTACACAGGCTGTGGACTGTCAAAATGATATCATATTGGCGTCTGAATAAAATGGTTTTTTTTAACAATAATTAACAATACCTGCTGTAGGTAAAACAATAAATCACTAATTAATAAAAAGACAAATATATCACATTATAACCACTGAGAGTAAGAAAATAAATAGCACAATAAGCTATGTTTATTTTTTATATAAACCATATGTTTGTAGTTGCTAAGGTAGCAATGTATACATTGATGTCAGTTATGTCTAACTAAAACCAATATCACTAAGATCACCTGTTTAAGTACACATGTCATTAGCTTTTACGTAAACAACAAAATCTTACAATAATAAGGTTAATATGGGAACCCTTTTGGGCCTCTGGGGAAGTAAAGCATTCTTCCTGTTTTAAAGCATCCTCTTTTATATATTTAGAGACATAAATAAATAACGTTTCGTGTTTATACTCTATTACTGATTATAATAAAATTTAAAAGAAATTGCTTTTAGGTTATAAGAAATGGTTTTTATAAATTCCAATATGGTGGTCCGGAAACAGAAAAACGTAATAACTCATGAAATAATAAGGTATTTTATTTTTATTGGCGGTGGTTAGGTGGTACATATTCTGAAAAAAATGCACTGGTTTTTTAAAAAGTTTGCAATGTAAAATCAGCAAAATAAAAAGGAATTCCGTAGCAAAGCGTATTCCTCTAGTTAAAATATAAATAAATAGGCCTCTACCTTTATTATGAAGGTTTCCCATTTCATCGGTGTAGATCTCAGATAACTTGGTAGTTTCTTCTCGAGCCCTCTTCTTGCAATTACTCGTTTGTTTCTTCACTTCTACAGCTGCGTCATCAGGTGGGCCGCACACATGTTCGGACACATACAACACTTCTTCAGTCCTCGACCGCATTAATCCTCTACATTTACTCGATTTTTCTCGTAAACAACACCACGTAACAACACCTGCTTTCGATTCTCTAAACTTACGATACGCGTAACCCTTATAAACTGCACAAGGCCTTCCCTTTTCCGTAGTAGTAACTTCCATACCGAGCGATACCGAACGGGAATTCTGTTTGTACCTGTTGTACCTGTAAAACCCTTGTCAGGTAGCAGTAGTCCCTGTTGTCCGCAATTGCCCGCTTTAATGATGTGTCCACAATTGTCCGTGTCCGCAATTGACCGGACACCCCTGAGGCCACCCCTATAATCCCTCGCCGTGTCCACCTGAGCTGTACGCTGCCTAGGCGATGAGTCACCTACTGGCTGTGTTTATACAAAGGTACACTTTCTTAACAGAATAATAATTTAACATGTTTAAAATTATATTTGAAATCTAATAAAAAAGTTATGAGAAATGATACCAAACTCGACCTAGGTATTAGAACATTTAATACGAACTTTATTAAGAACTGTTTACATTGTGACTGGGACTTTTTATTTAGACAATTTAGAAGACAAGTTTTAAGCTGTAATGAATATTAAAAGCTTTACTTAGGGACTGTCTGGGTAAAAGTAAATTGACCGTAGAATTGGTTAATAATAGTAAAGCTTAGTATAGTATATTTTCAGAAGATGGTTGTTTTAAGAATTTAAAAGTTTTCCATTCCAATCTTTCAGTGACATGAGCCACAATAATTGTACTGATGTTCTAGATTTCTTAGTTTTGGCTGAAGACTTAGTAAAACTAATATATATTTATTTAAAACAGTCACCTATTTTAGATGTTCTGTACAGAAGTCGATGATGTAGATTTCCCAAGAAACCGATCCTTCCTAATGTATTGTTTTTGTATTTTAAAATACATCCATAGAGATCTTAAATGTGTAATTATTGCAGAATTTAAATCTATTTCTTCTGTGTTTTGTAAAATAATTCTTGTAATCCTATTCCTCCACGATAATTGTAATAAAATAAAGAAATAATACCTACTTCAACAATTTTTGTTCAAGAGGAAAACTTTTAAGGGATTTATTAGGTTCCCGGGATGTAAAATATTTTCCACCTGTGATTGATCCTGATTCGGAAATCACAGGGGCTTGTTAAAAATCTGAACACTCGTGTAACTTGGTTCCCTTATAAAAATCGTAAAGATATGCAATCTATTATTCTTTTGGAGCCGAATTTTCGATGCAGTGTTACCTTTAACTTATTTTCGACAAACAATTCAGAACCACTTTGACACATAAAATTGTAAATATAAATTTATTTAATTTTTTTAATAAATTCTGTAAGAACACAAACAATCTCTTGGGTATCAACTAATTTATATATTCAAACATTTTATCAATGCCTGAATAATAATAATTTTCAGATACAACAAAAATATATTGAGGAGATATATTAAAATATCAATATCTACATTAAAAAACCAATATTTCTTTTCTTTTCTCGCAATTTAAGCGATTTTTATACCAAGCTTCAGAAAGAATATCATGTTCTTTATTTTTAAAAACACGATACTCTAGTTTCACTAGAAATTATTAATTTATCTCCATATATTTTGCATCTCGACTTTTGTACCCAGTCTCTCATTTCATCTAATATAAACCGACACCACCGTTTTCGATGAAATTAAAATTTTCTTGCATCTGGGCACGAGTTTTCTTTTTTACTTTCAATTGTATACTCATGTAAATTATTGAAACAGTAGCTTGGTTATCGTACTTTATGAGCTATTAAATCATAAGTATAAGCAACTCTTTTATGTATTTCTAAGATGAAGTCATTTTTTCGATCTATTATTAACTTTAAAATATTAAGTTTGTAAAAGACTGATTCTACGCCTTGTGGATTTAATTTATTTGTGTCTTTTAGCCTCATCGAGACACTTTTCAAGAAACTTCTCTAATTACTTTTACGATTTCACCTGAGCATTTTGACCTTTTCCGTTTTCATTGTCAACTGTGCCTTCCATAATGCAAAAATTATCTGCAAAAAATACTTGTAATTAACACTTAAGAGCCATCATCGCTTAGTTTCATCTTGGATTTTAATCCCATAGAATAATCTTAAATTTGAACTTAAATTACTTCCACACAATAACTGTTCGAAAATTGTAATTCTTACGTTATTTTAAACACCGAAAAATCTTCTACGTTATTTACGCTTTATAAAATCCATAAAACATAGTCGTCAATTGTAATGAACTGTGCATTAATTAATTTATTTCTATTATATTCGATCAAAATGACCACTGCAAGCTCTAAAGGTGTGTTCTTACAAAATTACCAATATAATAGAAATCTGTAGAATATATTAAGGCGATGCTATTTGTTTTAGTGAGGTTATGTTGTTATAAATGCGACCACTATAGTTTGTCATGCGGGCTATAGATGGACTCTTATTGACTTAAGCTTCACTACCACACCACACACTCTCGCACGTCGCTCTACCTACTGAACAATGCACTACCAGATTGCAATCTTTTTACATTTCTAACACCGTCTATTTTTTAACACCATTTAATAAATCAAAAACTTGTGTGTGCTTAATTAAAACCCACGGCCGAAATGAACCGATTAGTTTTACTATCAGTGTGTGAAATCATAAGAGCATTCCTGGGCTCTTCAGTTGTTTACACTTGACTCGGCTATTTCAACCCGGGAGTAAAACGTTATCTTCCAGTTTGTTTACCCTGGAGTCACGTCCATGAGTCACTGTTTTCACACCACTCCCTCTTCCTGTTATCTACATTGATATACAAGCGTTAATTTATGATCTTTTGAAGTGTCGAGTTCTACAGTTCTTCATGAATTTCTCACAGTGTCGGTTAGTTATTCAGTGTTTCAGATTTTTGCAGTGACATTTTTAATAAAGAAGTATTTACCAAAATAGATTTTTTAAATTATTTTAATTGCGTGTGAGTAAATGTTTAAAATGTCTTCTATAAAAAGACTAGGGGAGTATTGCATATTGGAGCTAAAATTATTGCCGCCATCTGTGATAGAATATTTTTATTTGGAAAAAAATAATATGGGTCAAAGTCCAATGGATGTCATAAAAATTGCTCGAGAATATATACAACGCTAGTAAATTAGCTTGCATGACTGTTCGTCCAATCAATAGCCAGCTTACAGAAGCAGTAAAGGTGTCGGAGGTGAAGATAATGTTTTTAGTCCACTTGAAACTTCCACAGATGACATCGAAGAAGAAGAAGAAGAAGCATTACTAAGTAATCCGGATCATCATCTGAACACCGAGGAAATAAGTTCTTCACCGGCCTATCTTGGAGTATTACGAGCAAAAGATGCAGAATTATCCAATGATAGTAGGTGGCCATTTCCCCAAGTTATAAAATCATAGAGTTTGCTTATAAAAACTTCTCTAGTAGGAAATGTTTAATGGAAAATTCATCGGTAGCCTTACAGATAGAAAAATCCACAATGTCGACGGAACTTGGCTAAATGCAAATTCAACTAAAGATAAAGGCTGGATCGATGACACCGTAAAAGGGACATAAGTACACCACTAGGGAAAAGCATTTGTTATGTTTGAAGAAAGGTCCCTCCTCTTGTTTATGAGACATGTGATTACAACGAGGTGATGGACGGTGAAGTTTCTGATGCTTGGATTATAGCGTTTAAACTGATTGATTTACTGATAATTTAATTGTGATAAACATATTTTTATCGTAGTCCAGCGCCTACGATTAAATTTTAATAATAATTTTTTTAAACATTTGACTGTTTTAATAACTTGATTTCTGATGACGTCATGTATTCTAGATGGTTGGTTTCTTTGAGTGACATATCTATGACAATTTGTTAAGATTCGAACCGATTTGTATTTGGAAATATCAACTTATGTTTATAGTGAAGATAAGATTATTTAAATAAATAAGTGATATATCTAATCCACCACTTGTGCAGTGGTTATTGTTACATCTTTGTGATAAGTTCTGTTTAGGTTAATTATCGTGTTGTTTACACTATTTGGCCTAAATTTACATACGTAATCTGCAGGTTTGTTATGCTAGCCTAATAAATTTACATTATTTAGATTATTTAGTTTATATTCGTCTTAAAGTCATCTGATTATTTACCAAAATCTGTTTCTTTCATACTTATAAATATTGTTGGATATACATCTAATTTAACCTAGGATTTATTGGTACTTCTATAAGAGGTTAGGTTTGTTGGCCTAGGTTTGTTAAAATAGTTTACATTGGTGTGTTTAGGTTCCTTTATATGTCTGAGTTATTAACTATTTACTTTAATCACAGATGAGATTTGTACCATTAAAATGCCCTTCAAATTAATTTTGTGAAAAGTTTTCTTTTCTTTGAACAGAAATTATTTTGTAATGTGCAAATCACATCTTAATATCAACATATACATAACCTCAACATATCTAACTTCAACAACTAATATAACATGGAATGATAACATAACTTAACATCAACATATCTGAAATAGGTATATGCTTAGAACTAACACACATGGTTTATTGAATCCTTATAATTTAGGTTTATTACTTAACATCTTACTCTAATATTGTTCACATGGTTCTATTCTTGTAGTGTTGGGATTGGATTACTGGGGTTGGGACTTACAATGTTTGTATGGTTGTCTTTTATGGGTGAATAGGAGATACACATATTTATTTGTTGTCACTGATTGTTTTCAATAATGATTCGAATTTACCCCTAACCACAATCACTAGAAACTTTAAAATAAAACACAATTATCTAATTAATTGTTCTTTATTAATTATTTCCACTAAATGCCCTGATGTACATTTTGATAACATGGTTATCATCATCGGAGGGTCTTACTTATAAACTAAATCTAAACTTACATATCTACTAATGAAATAAAATAAAACTTAAAACTATGATAACCTGAGTGCAAGCTAAAATCCCTCCCACTCCACAGATCAGTTGATCAGGATTTCAGTGCTTGAACTCAGGTTATCATAGTTTTTGGTTTAATTTTATTTCATTAGTAGATATGTAAGTTTAGATTTAGTTTATAAGTAAGACCCTCCGATGATGATAACCATGTTATCAAAATGTACATCAGGGCATTTAGTGAAAATAAATAATAAAGAACAATTAATCAGATAATTGTGTTTTATTTTAAAGTTTCTAGTGATTGTGGTTAGGGGCAAATTCGAATAATTATTGTGAATTTCACCACAGTTCTCAACAAGGTTGTATACTGATTGTTTTATTGGTAACATACAATTGGTATGGGGAAATTGTTATTATAATTCCAGGTATTCAAGTTTATATGGAATATAACCGAGGTATGGGGCTTACACATAGTTTATATGGGGGAAAATACATAGTTCATGGGGCTATACATATATTATAGTTTATATGGGGAAACACTGTATTATTTGTCACTTGGTGAACTCAGTTTAAATGGTTAGTTCATTATCACATGTAAGGTTTATTATAGGAAAACACACTTTACAGTGAATATAGTTTCAAAAAGGGGAACACAATTCATAATATGAAAACACTGTTTGTTATTGGGTCATACACTGTTTGTTCTTGCATTTTGCACTGATTTATCTTCAGGTATTGTATCGTTATTGCTCTGTACAGGAATAGTGTAGTATTCTTGGAGGAGAGGGATATGATATGATCCATATGTTTTATGGTTGTCATCAATTAATGTGTAAATGGCTCTACCTATCCTTTTAAGAATTTTTAATGGTCCAACATATATTGTGAATAACTTGGCTGTCTCATATTTCAGAAGTAAGTTAGTCATTCTGGTATTTTCTTCTGCATTGAGCATTTCATTATCCTTCCATTATTGTATGTTCATATATTTTTTTTCTCCATTATTGTTCGTCTGTTGATTCAATTATGTTTATCCCATTCTGTTTCATCGTCATTATAGTATACTAATCTGCATTCCATCGATTTATTATTCTCATCATCAAACTTCATTTTTTATATTTTATTATTTTTATCCACAATTGACAACGTATTATTTTCGAAGTTTATCTCCATCCTTAAAAATCTTATCATATTTATTCCCAAAATTCAATCTTTTAAAAGGTGTGTTACTACTGGTACTATAATACATTGAATGTCAAATTTTATGTCTTTAATCTCTGCTTTCAACAGTACTATGTGAGAAATTCTCTTGGATTTTTTTATTTAGTGCTGTAGTTATGAATGTATTGCTCATTGGCAGTTGTTCAAATTGTCCTAATTTAGTTTTATGGTTCTGAAACCATGTATCTGACAAACATGTGATACTGCTACCTGTGTATTAATGTGCTCATCGGTATTCTATTTAATTTTATTATAATTTCTGGACATTTATAGTTATTTGTTGGTTCCTGATCATTATTATTGTCTTCCTGTTGGAGAAAATCTCTGTCGCAGTAGAGGTTAGATATTATGATATATATAGTTTGTTGTCGTTCATAATTGTTGGCCTGTTTCCGAATTTTGTATGATTTAATTGCACTGGAGTAGCTTGTGAAGTTTCGTTGATATTCTCTCTTGCGTCTTCACCTGTACAGCCATTGTCGATAGTTCCTTGATTCTCTATTCCAGTGCTTTGGAGTTTTACTCTGCCTGGTTAGGTTTAGGTTCCTGTTTGTTTAGCACTGGTGGTCTAGTTGTGGCAGCGATGGGTATGTCATTTCTCTTCTGTTTGGGAATTGATTCCAGGGTGGTGTTACACTAATTTTGTTAGCTTTTAATTATTCCTATATCATCAATTCTTGTTGATTTAGGGACTCGGATAAAGTTTGATTGTTTATGGTCGAATTTAACCTTTCCTCCAAGCTAGTAATTCTTTGGTTATTGTCGCTGGTAGCTTGTTCTACTCCCATTATTTGTCCATTAAATTTTGCTTCAACTTTGCTTATTTAGGTTGCTATTCCTTTCTTTAGATTTTCTATTTCATCCAGTACTCTTTTGAAATCGGATTTGATGTTAATTTCGTTCTGTTTTAATTGTCGTTCTATATTAATTTCATTCTGTTTGAATTTTTGGTCTAAATTTATTTGTAAATTGTTTATTAGTGCTGCCATTTGTTCTAATAATGATGGTGATATACTGAACAGTTTAGTTTCAGTATTAGATTCTGCGTTTGTTTGTTCCATGGTTGGTTGTTCAGTATCACTTGGTGGTTCCAAGTCAGCTGAGGTTGATGATCTGAATACTCTAATTTGTCCTTCCTTAGCTTTTTGAGATGATTTTACAATAGGTCTAAGGTTGTAAGTTGATGTCTTCTCATTGTTGGGATCCATTGTGGTTTAAATTTAATTTAAATAATTTGGATTATTATTAAGCTAAAATTCCATATTTTAAATTCAATAATGGTTTATTTAGATTAGTTTTGAGTTATCCAATGATTTATGAAGTTTGTTCATGCCGGAATGTTGGTCGCCAAATTATTATTAAACTTTTCCTTCATTTTTTTAAATTGATAATTTAATATATTTGTAATATATATTGTGTTATAATGTGTCCCAAATTGCCCCCCCCATTTTTTTTTAAATTAATGGAAATAGACAGATTTGCTTTGGGGAAAGTTTAGATAACCAAAGGAGGAGTTTTTTGAAGTATCAAAATTTTCAACCCTTACCCTTAAAATGGGGTAGTTTGTGGTTAAGTCAAGAATTTTAAATAGCAACCCGTATTGAGTGATACCTCATTTTAAAGGTCTTTTAAAAATAAGAAAAATGGCACAAACTAGAGGTCTCGAAGTTCATCCTATCCAACTTAGCGACCAATAGAATTGTGAATGTTAACCTACAAACTCCGGTTGTTTTTATTACATTACAAACTGCTCCATGTTGGTAAAATGATGGTAACATTATCTTGTTTTTTTAGCTCAGATTAAGTTCTCGAAATGGCTACCATTTACTTCTTGGCAGAAATAGATTCTGGACTCAAAAGCTCGTTGTACATTTCGTAACATTTCCAGTGTAATTATTAACGTAAAATTCACAATTCGATTGGTTGCTATTTGAGTCCAGAATCTATTTCTGCCAAGAAGTAAATGGTAGCCTTTGGTTGTCTAAACTTTCCCCAAAGCAAATCTGTCTATTTCCATTAATTAAAAAAATAATAGGGAGGGGGGACTTTTGGGACACTTGGTATGTAACTGAAGGACACTCAACTAAACTTATATACAGTACAAGAAATAATTAGCGCCTAGATAAATTAAAAGAATATTACATTTAATATGTTAGCTGACAATAATGAATTCCATTACAGCAATTTAATTAGGTCTAGACATTTATTGTCTCATGGCATCAAGGTTTAAATAATTGAATTCAAATGTAGCCCACTGGCATAGCTCAGTCTATCATTTCTTTATAATATAGTTTATAGGTTTGAATATATATACAGTATTTATTTATTTAAAAAAAAAAACAGAATTTATGATTAAAAAAGAATTTTAATATCTCGGGATAGGCACTCGGCCGGTCATGAACAAACTTGTAAATGACGCTTTCATAATTTTGAGTTAGGAAAATTGTTTAAAATTTGTATATATTATTTGAAATTTGTTGTTATTGTTCACTGCATTTATCTTATTAACAGAATATAACTTCTGTTAACACTGAGTTTACTATTTTTGTTCAGTTTAAAGAAAACACTTTAATTTGGAGTAAAGCTTCATCAACTGCATTCTTCAAATTGGCAAGTGACTACCATTGGCGACTCAGACTAATTTTGCTTTCCCTTTACATAAAGTGTAAGTATATAGAACTTTTGTATGAATGTGATTAGGTAGGCCAAATTTTAGAAGAGAAACTATAAAGTTTATTTTTTTTCAAGTAGCGATTTTATAAATGATATGAATATAAGATTATAATAAATACTTCTGCTAGGATATATATATATATATATATATATATATATATATATATATATATAATTAGTGTAAGTGCAATCTGAGAATTGTCTTGATTATATTTGTGACGCGTTTCGGAGTTCCTCCATCTTCGAGACCTACTCAAAATACTCAGATGGAGGGAATTCCGAAACACGTCGACAAATATTTTAAAAAATAAGACAATGCTAGGATTGGCAGAAGTTTGTACTCAAACTAAGTATTAAATACTATTTTTGAGTAATTTGTTTTTATTATTTTTTTTTCCATATTTTGAAATAACTGTTTTTTTAAGTTTGGATTTACTGTAGGGCCTATTTAAATAAATTAGTATTGTATTTCATATTTAGGCTGTAATCAGATATTTTAATTTCAACGATTTTAGAATATATTTTATTTCAGTGTTTGATAATTTCACTATTTATTGTTAAACTCTTCGTTATTTAACCTTTACGTATATTTTTTAATATTTCATGTCAACTTATTTTTATTATATTATAAAACAAAAAATGTTGAAAAAAATTTCCGCCAAAAACTACAATAATAATTGTAAATAAACGTAGAACTATGTTTAAGAAGGCATTTGTTTTTCTTCTTACCCATTGCACACTAGGATACATTAAAATACATTAATTAAAAAACTTTTTTTGTATAATTTAAAAAATATTTTACTTAAAGTATAATAAAAAATTGAACGATGTTATTTATAATCTGGTTTTGTTAATTCTAATAACATACCTTCATTGGTACACTTAAAATCATTGTAATTATTTATCATTTAGTCTTGTTTTATTCCAAGTTTTATGTGGATCACAGAAATAATCACCCCGAAAAGGAAAACTGTATATTCAAAATGTTGCAATTTTGTAGTGAACTCTCAAGTGAGTCATTAAACAAATGCGAAAGTGCAGGTAGAGTTGGAGGGCTTCGTAAGTCGGCAAGAGCCTGCATGTAACTAACTAAAGGCGATTTAATAAGTCAGGTTTGAAATAAAGCTAACTTACGAAATATCTAAATAGGAGATTATATTCTACATTTGATTATCATTCACATGAACTTAGTTCCGATAAGATAGGATAAAGTATGGCGGAATATATTTGCTTTACTGCGGAACCTTGTAGAGAGAAGTTAGATAGGAACGCTTATCTTGGACAATTCCGACTGCATCGCTCAAATAAAACATTTAATTCATTTTAAAACTATATTTAGAAACATTTATTTAAAGAAAAACAAACAATTCATTACTAATAATAATTAAACAAAAAAAAAATTATAAGAAAATACAGAGGTCTTTCTAGATAGCACATGTCCAAGTAAAGAATTCTATCTCGGCCACTCCACTATTTACAATCAAATGACCTCGTATTCCTAATCAGAGACTGGAAAACCACCAATGATGTATATATTTCCCTTAACATATGCAAGTAAAAAAATTTTAAAATAGAAAAAATAAATGTCCTGATTTACCGAAGTAATTAAAAGAAAAGCTGTCGTTTTGAAATGATATACTTGCATACATTTTAATCGAATAACAAAAGGTTTCACGAAAATCTGTGCTTTTTGGACAGGTTAAAAAATGAAGCAGTTTTTAAGGTTAAAATCCACTGGACTAGGTCTAACGGCTAACATATAACGTGTAGCCTACATTGTGTAGGTTCCTTCAGACAGTTTGATTGCTAAATAAGGTTTAATAAAGTTATTTAAATCAAATGTTTAAATTTATATAGTTTTTGTAATAAATATGTGAAATGTATTGACGATACTTTATATATGTAAATCTGGGTTTCAAAAGTTTCATATTAAAGTTGTACAAAAATCAAATTGTTCCTTTTTTTTAGGATTCAAACCCACGCTAAAGCTATATTAGGTTAGAGTAAGGATATTTTTGTTCTAATAAAAGGTACCCATCTTAACAAGTGTTTAAATTCATATTTTCATATGTATACAGAGTAGAAACGGCAGGTTTAATTGCAACCAAAATTATACAAATACAAACAGTTAGTATTCACAATTAGTCTAATGAAGTGGAGATTTAATAAAGACTACTTAAAAGTTACAGGTAGTTATGAATACCTGTGGTTGCAGATAAAAATTAGAAATGTTAGGAACATTTTGAGTGATAAATAGAGGAATAGAGCTTTAAAATTATTAGCTAAATTGGTACTAGTATATACAAAGTATAAATCAAATCTAGAACCCACCCAATATTTTTAGAGAACGGCATAAAATTAAAACCTTAATTTATTGGAGAACTAGCTTTTACTTTTTGCACTTGTGAATTTCGGCGGCCATCTTGAAAATAACTTTAAAATGTTCAATAGGATGGGCGTTGTCACACATTGTTTTTCACTCACTGCCTTTTGATTGTAAAACGAATGCTGCAACCCGTTTTTTATCTCTTTTCCGTCTCAAGATATCGGTCATCGACTCGTTGGACAGAACGCTTGGAATACACAAGAATAATTTACTAAATAAAGTGTAAAGTTAAAATTAAGAATTTTTATTGTTTTTGCTTCCTTTTCAGAAGTGTTCAATGTTTTAAAATTAAAAACTCGTCCTGTACCATTATTTAACTATAATAAAATGAAACATTCTTTTTTGTTTTAGCCTTCTGGATTATTTAATACAATATAATAACATTGTAGTACAGTATTTCTAGTTACTATACTGTCACAATCCTTTTCACTTAATTATCTAACACTTCGTGGCGCCATCTTCAGAGGTATCATTAAATAGGTGTCGTTGGACACTTCAAAATAGTATACACTTTACAAACACACATAATTTACATTCACTAAAACATATAAATACAATAAACACTACATGTATCCATAGTCCTCTGTTTATCTGTTGTATTCCTTCAAATGAAAGTTTATGGTGGTTTATCTCTCCTTTTTTTCCATCTTCTATTGACATTATTGTATTATATGTCATTTGAGCTGAAATACATGCAACGAAGAACAAATCTTCAACACCCTTGAACAATACGAAATATACAGAACACACAAGTCAAAACCGGACTCATATTAAATGATAAACTCAATGTCAGCTTAAATGAGACATATAATACATAATGTCAATAGAAGATTTAAAAAAAAAACAAAAACAAATAACCCACCACGAACGATTGTAAAGTGTATACTATTTACAAGTGTCTAACAACATCTAAAAAAGATGGATTAATGATAACTCTGAAGATCTCGCCATGAAGTGCCGAAACGAAACGTGTTAGATAATTAAGTGAAGGATTCTAACACTATAGTAAGTAGAAATACTACAATATTATAAAAAAGTAAATTGAACAAATAATTATGATAAATGATACTGGGAAAATCCAGACCTGTTTCTACTGATAAAAGGGTAAAGGGTTATGAAATAAATCCACCAAATAAACCTCTACACGTGGAAATGCACACTTACACTACTTCAGTTTCAACAGATGTTGTAGAAGAAAACGTTATCACTCTATTCGTTAAATGTTGAACAAATTAAAAAGACGAGAACAAACCGCAAATAAGCATAGACCCTTTAATACAGCATGTTAACCCTTTTAATACATGGTTATAGATTTGTAACGTACTGAAAATAGCCTTGTATATATTAACTGATGAAAGGTTTTATCTTAGTTTGACCATGTTGGTCCATATCTGTAACAAACTTCCTATCGATATATACAATAATATTTTGTTTCTATGTTGGCACTACCAAATTCTTACAACGTTTTGTTTATAGCTTGCAAGAGTATTGTGCGCTTGCCGCTTTGGTTGTAGTCAAGTTTTCAAGTTATATTTAAGTACGGTATTACTATTTGTGTTTAAATGTGATATAAAAAAGTAGTCTTATTACTTTAGATGTTAAAAATATTATTGGTTGCCACAGCAACAACTAATTCTTTTCTCTAATATGAAAAACAATTTGACATACCTGGAACAACCATGGGAATCTTTACTGATAATTGTGTAGTACTTTTGAGGTTATCAGTTATGTTTAAAAGTTTAGGTTAGGCTTTTTTTTGTTCATTAAATTTAGTTATCTATTTATTATTATTTGCCCTAGACAATTAAATTTTAACTTCTTAACAAAGGAAGATTTAAAACTGTCAATTCAGAGATGTTGGTGGTTATTTTAGATTATATTCAGATTGGTAGTGGATGATGAATTGGATCTTACAGACAACAAAATTGAAGTGGGTGCTGAACAAAATGCAGTAAGTATAGGACTAACTTGTGATGAACTTATATATTTATTTGATGATAACCAAAATCCAAATTATTGACATGCTCTCCACAAGTACAAGTACTCAAAGTAATGAAGCATTTACCAAACCATTTCAAAAAGTAGACAGACAAAATAAAATGGCTGTGACTTGGAAAAAGTTAATGGTTTCAAGTGAAGATACAGATTTCCATGGTGACTGTATTCTCCCTGATCTGTTATTATTCCAAACTCCTTTTCAGTTTTTTAAATATTTTTGTAGGAATGATTTGATAGAAACTATAGCTATCAAACTACTAATATTTAGTGTTAGTAAAAATTTAAATAACCCATTCATTACATCACAAAATGATGTACATAAATTTTTGCGAATCACCATCTTATCATCAGTTATACCTATGGGGTAATACATGATTATACTGGAATGAAACAACTGGTAACAAATTAATTTCAGAGACAATGTCAGTCAATCACTTTGAACAGATAAGAGCAAACCTTCATTTTAATGACAATTCATTACAAGTAACTGATACTTCATGGATGATTTTGACAGGCTGTACAAGATCAAACCCGTAATGGATAGCCTTCAAAAACAGTTTAAGTCTGTCCCCATGGAAGAATATTTATCACATGATGAGCAAATTTGCGCATCAAAAGCTAGGAACTATATGAAAACATACAATCCTCAAAAGTCACATAAATGTACTCTGTGGTGTTTCTGGATATGCATGTATGTAGAAAACAAATATCTCTAGCTGAACCTGATCTTGGTTTAATTTCAAATAATGTAATAAGGTTGTGTAGTGAAATACACCATAACATGAATTACAAACTTTTTTTGATAACTATTATATTTCTATGGGACTTATGTCATACCTTCATAGGAATGACATTCTAAGCTTAGGGACTATCCATAGAAACAGATTGTCTGGCTGTAAAATGCCACCTGATGGGGAAATAAAAAAAAAAAAAAAAACAAAGAGTAGACAAAGGAATTTGTTTGCTGCTTTGATGGTATAGAACTCTCAAATGTAGCATGTTTAGACAATAAGCCTGTTAGGTATGACAGGGGGAAAAAATCCAGGGTTGAAATAGTGTCCTAATGTTAAAATATATACCTGTAATAAAAACTTTCTTTCTTTTGTATAGTGTATTCATTTTAACATCCTATAAGTATATAAATTGTTTTGTTTCTACTGTACTATATAATTTAAAATATTTAGCTAATGAGACAGATGTTTCTGTTTATTTTTGTTATTATATTTAAAGTTACTTTCTTTTGTGTTTCTCTCAAAAAAAGTCATTTGAATAACAATATAAATTGTTTTGCATTTTTTTTATCATTCATCTACGAAGATTATTACTTCAAGATATACACTATAAATTATTTATATACTGTAGACCTACAGCTTAACCCTAGAACACTTATGTCCAGATTTAGTCACACTATCACTTAAGTATCGTAAATTTGACTACTCATTTTTGTTTTTTTTTTTACTTCACGGAAACCTAATTTAAAATTTTTTCGTTGCCATAGTTATGTTTTAGTACTCTTTAGATTTAGGAAAAAAATTGTTTTAAAAACTTATTAGTGCAACTAGTAATAAAAAACTATAAAAATGAATGACTACTTTTTTTGAAAGGAAAAAAACAAGGGTTAAAAAATATTTTTATAAATTATGTATAACAGTATTTTTATTAAATGAAACACATATTTATCTAAAGTATACAGGTTGTACAATCTTATTTTACTAATTAAACAAGGTTTATAGTAAAACCTTAGTAAAAACAATGGTTTTTCCGAGTAACGCAATTACTTATGTATCGTCAAATGCACGACGCGAGCACAAATTGGTACAGACACATGTGGCTGGTAGGGGTGAAACTCCGCAACTGACCTTGTCTATTAGAGTAAGGAAGGTACTGGGAGGGAGGATGCGCACTCACCACTCTTCTGTCAAATACGCCGATTTTGGGTTTTGCATGTCGTCATTTTGACGACACATAAGTGTTCTAGGGTTAAGAAGTGGTACCTTAACAAATTATTTTATTTGGGCCTACAACTGAAGATTTCACTATGTTAATGACCTTTTACCAAACACCAAAGATAGATGAATATCATACAAAACCTTTTACTTTATTAATAGGCCTAAAACTTCTGGTATTGCACACAACTTGACAATATTAAGGTGTTATTATTATTGTTTTTTTTTTGTTTTTTTACAGGGTTTGGATTCTGATTTTGTGAACAACACTCTGTCTGCGGAGTTTGAACCAACTCTGAAGGATTTCGAACAACACACAGAAGACCTCTTTAAGCTGCATGTGGAGGACCACTTTGAACAACATGGAGAAAACCACTGGTTTGAACTACAAGCTGAGAACCAGATCTCTCTGATGCCTACACATGGTTGAGTTTTAAAATTAAATTTGTGGGTAAGTGTTCAAGTTTACTATGGTTTAACTGCCTGTATCTTTTTAAATCCCCCCCCCCAGGTAGGACTAATTATAAGTAGTACTAAGTAAGTCACCTCAGATCCCCCCCATTATCATTGTTATAAGCACAGACAACAGCAAGTCAATATCCCCTAAGACCAGTGGCAGATCCAGGACCCAATAGGGGGCCATACTTCTCGGAATGTGAAATAACCGGGTGGTTTTAAGGGGGATGACCAAACAGGGGTGGGTACGGGGGCCCTCCCTATGAAAATATTATACTAAAATGGTGAATTTGGATGGAAATATTCTGATTTTCGATAATTATTTACTTGTTAAATTCTTTATTTTTTTATTTACTGACATCTAAGACAGTAAAATATAAAGTTTTCTTGTTTGATTAACTTCATTGAATACCAACAAGTTAACTAAATTTAGTTGTTTTTATCAGGACCGAGTCCTTTCTACTGAAGAAGTTGTCACTGAAGACCAAAACGTTTTTAAGGATGCAGAGGGGTTCAGTTATGAGAATGAGTTATTGCAAGACAATGATCTAGATTATCCTACTTTAGTTCCCAGGACAGTATCAGAAAGTGAGTCTTCCTCAGACTATTATTTATTGCAGGAGTTTCTGACTAGCCTCTGAAAGAGCTGGTGTTGAATCCAGTTATTTAGTCCCTTACAGTGACTCTGGTTCAGAAGATATTGAAAATATTGAGGCGGAAACTAACAAAACAAGGAATGAAAACGGTAAAAATTAAAAATAAACTGGTAAAAGAATTTAAGGAAGAAAATGAGAATAAGCTGGAAAGAATATGTTAATACAAAAATATTGTCACCAATGAGAGATCTATAAAACCTCCATGTCAAGCTAATTATTGTCTAAAATGTAACCAGAAGTTTACAGAGGAGCAGTGTTTGAAAATACCATGAGTATTGGAATGCTGAGAGCTGGGACTGAATTTGCACTGTCTTGTATAAAAACAAAACCTGTTGTTAGGCAACGGAAACGAGATGGCACAAGAAAAAGCAAAGCCAAGAGCCATTCATTTTTTTAACTTGCATAATACAGAGGAAGTAGTTTGCAAAACATTTTCCCTTAAACACTCTTTGAATTTCTGAGCCAGTGAGTCTGGTTTGGTGACACCTGATCTTGGGGGGGGGGGCATATTCCAATAAATAAATTAACAAGTGATAGCTTGGAAAGAATTAAAATCACATTTTAAAGTTCCCGGTGTATCAAGCCACTACAGCAGGGCATCATTCCATAACAAATCAACACAGGGTATAAACCTGACCACCTCAGAATTTGATGAAATTTGGTACAAAGGTTGTCCTCATAGAGATTAAGAAAAATGCCCATTTTTTTTTTCAAATATCTCCAACAGTTTCAAAATTAGGGCTACTGATGTATACCTAAAATCCGCGGGAAAAAACGTAACTGACATATTTTGAAATCACCATAGCTTTTCTCCTAATTTAGCTAGAGGTGGGAGTGGTGTCATTTTACCCAGTTTTAAATGCTCTTTCTTGTGATGTACAACACAACATACTTTGTGATAAGACTCAATTCAAAATTTTAATTTTAAAGAGTTTATCCTATAAATAGTTTATACTTTTGGTAAGTGATTTTCGAAATTTCAAAATGAAAGGATAATAGGATTATAGTTAAACACTGTGATTATTACCATAATTAATTATGTACATAGGAGGGTTGCCTCTAGACATCAATTTAGTTATTTACAAAATAATCTTCTTTTTTTTTAGTTAACCCTTTGACAGCCATGAGCCAATATATCGGCTTACAAAAATACTTTTGAAAACGGCCACGAGCCGAAATATCGGCTCAACAAGTACAAGGCCAAAACGGCCACGAGCTGATATATCGGCTTGTTATTCTTTTAGTGATTACACTTATTTTTTTACTATTTTAATTAAAATTTGTTTGTAGTGAAAAGGAAACAATCAAATTGCTTGTTACTAGTAATCAAATCGAGATTAAGTTTTTTTCATTTTCATCTAAATGTGTTGTTTATTCGTGAAATCAAGTAGGCCTTGATTTGACAGCTGGGAGTTGTAGAACCAATATCTACATTCAGTTGTGCATTGTTTACATCTGTGCAAGTAGTTATATGGTTATATTTTTGTGTTTATAGTGTCTTAGTATTTGTTTTTGTTTAGTTTTTTGTAGTTTAGTGTTTCTTTTGGCCTTTATTTGACAGCTGGGAGTTTTTGAACCAATATCCAGGCCTACATTCAGTTGTTCATTGTTTACATCTGTGCAAGTATTTATAGGGTTATATTTTTGTGTTTATAGTGTCTTAGTATTTGTTTTTGTTTAGTTTTTTGTAGTTTAGTGTTTCTTTTGGCCTTTATTTGACAGCTGGGAGTTTTTGAACCAATATCCAGGCCTACATTCAGTTGTGCATTGTTTACGTCTGTGCAAGTATTTATAGGGTTATATTTTTTTTTGTGTTTAGAGACTTAGTATTTGTTTTGTAGTTTTTTATAGTTTAGTGTTTTTTTTATTCAATATGAGTAAAAAACGGTGTTGTTTTTCACCAGTCAGTGAAGATAAATTGATTAGACAAGTTCAAGAAACAAGTGCAAATTTTATTGATGAAGTGAATGAGCTAGGCCTATTTGCTAATGAAATCGAATCTAGTTCTGAAAGTGATTTAGAATCTGAGGCTATAGATGACTTTGATGACTCAGATAAAGATCCAACTTTAGACCCTAATAATTGTGACATTCCTGGTCCTTCAACTTTTGTAAATAGGTTATACAAAATAGTGATTGTAAATAGTGATTCAGAAAATGATTTCCATACTACACCACTTTCAGATTCAACACCAGTAAGTAGGCCTAGAGGTAGAACCACAGTAAATAAGGAACCAGATAAAATTCCAAGAGCATGGGTAACTGTTGAAGAGGGTAATGATGTAGACTATCCACACAATTTTACGTTTCATGAATTGCCGGGATCAAAACATTGTCCACCACCTGAATCACCACCTATAGCTTATTTTTTCCTCTTTTTTACCACAAATCTTATAAACACAATGATCAAGGAAACCAACCGATACGCTGAAGAATATATTTTGTCTCACAAACCAGACTGTATTTGGAAAAAAGTAACTTTCGCAGTAATGAAAGGTTTTTTAGCTGTTATTATAAACACGGGTTTGGTAGAAAAGTCTACTATAGATAGTTATTGGTCTACTACATCAACTCAGTTGACACCTTGGTTTCCAAAAATGTTCACCAGAAGTAGGTTTGAAACAATTTTGAGATATTTTCATATAGTTAACAACAACAATATTGTGAAACATGGAACAACTGACTACGATCCTTGCAGCAAATTTCAGCCACTTATAGACCATGTAAATAATATATTTAGACATCACTATAATCCAAATTAGAATCTTTCAATAGATGAATCTCTTATTGGACCAAGAACCATACCCAACTATTACAGTATATGCCTAATAAAAAACATCATAAGTGGGGTATCAAGTTGTGGGTACTTGGGACGCAATTAAAAATTATTGTTTGGGCTTTCATTGTTACAAAGGAGCTAAAAACTCTGAAGGACAAAAAGAAATTAAAGAAAAATGCTTAGCTCACACAGTAGTCATAAAACTTATGGAAATGGGAATTATTTAAATAAAGGTTATCATTTATTTGTCGACAATTATTTTACAAATATACCTCTGGCAGAATATTTATACTCAAAATTAACATTTTTAACTGGCACAATTAGAAAAAAATAGGGTGGGAATTCCTGATGGACTTTTAGGCAAATTTAAAGTTGGTGACAAAAAATAATTCAGGAGTGATGAAATGCTAAGCATTGGCTATAGAGAGAACGCTTCCCAAAAATCTCAGGTGGTTTTGATATCAAATGACTCCAAAGCCGACTCGATCCAAAAAAGTAAAATGAGACGAAACAAATTAATAATTAAAAAGACGCCAAAAATAATAGAACAATACAACAAAAATATGGGAGCTATAGACTATACTGACCAAATGCTTTATTCATACTTAGATGAACGTCGAACCGTTAAATATTGGCGAAAAGTTACATTTAATATTTTCTCGCGTATGGTCCTAAATGCATATATTCTCTATAAACAAAACTGCAATACTAAAATAATGTCTAGATATACATTCACAGTTTCAGTTGTTGAAAGTTTGTCTGAAGATTGGCTGTCAACAAAAGATATTCCACAACATATGGGTGGAGGAGATGCTCCAGTTGGCAAATATGGATTAATTAGGAAAACTTCCTGATAAAAAAGGAAAAAAACTGTGTTGTATGTAGTACCAAAAAAAAAAAGAAGGAGAACAAGAACATTTTGTATAAACTGCAACCAAGGTGTTCATGCAGAGTGTTTTAGTAATCACAAGTGTATATAAAACATTAATAAGACAATATATACAACATTGCTGTGTAAATAGTGAGAGTTAGGCTAGTGTTTTATATTTTTATACATAACTGTAAATATTGTTTTTTATGTGTTATGTACTGTAAACCAAACAATGATATGTGCTGCCAAAAAAGATGGAATAAAACAAAACAGAGGTAAGCAAAGTGCCTTTCCAAAAATCTACATTATTGTATAGAGTTTACCTAACTTATATGACAAATTACGCCCATAACCCATAAACAACTTTTGTTTATATAGACCAGACAAAAAATTTATTAAGATATTCTCTTGAAATTTTCAGTATTTGTACAGAATACACAAATATATTAGAAAACAATTATTTAAACTCTATAATATTTTTTTAGTTATATCTATTTCACTCCAAAATAATAAAATAAAATAAAATTTATTAATCCCTAAAAAATTAGTATATTTTTTTAAAATTTTTAATTTATAATTGTTTAATCACTGGCTCTTTTAGGATTGAATGTTATTTGCCTGGCCTTAAAAGGGTTAAGTTGGAAATAGTTTTTATAACTTAGTTTATAATGCATTTTTGTTCTCTCTTTCTGTCTGTGTTATTGTTTAGTCTGCATCTGCATTGGTATGAGTAGGATGTCAAAGTACATAATCTAGGTGATTAAAAGTGAATGATCTTTTGTGCTCAAATAAGTTAAAGTATAAGTTCTATTAATTCCATAAAAGTATTTTATATTTAGTGGGTGTTTACAAGAATATTATTTTGTAGGTACTACATGATAAACATTTATTGAAGCTCTTTGAAAAAATTGTTTAACCCTAGAACACTAGCGTGTTGTAGTAGACTGTTATTACTAGAGTACGTAAATTGTACGTGTTTTTTTTTGTTTTTTTTACCAAGCAATTTTTTTACATTGAACTAATGAATTATATTTATAAAAACGAATAATACGTTACTTTACCAAATGCCTGTATAAAACTACTGTTGACAATAAGGTTACAAGTTTGTTTCTTTTGGTTTGTAAGAGACAACAGTTAGATCTTCGTGAAATAAGAACATGCTACTGCTTACTTGACGATTTTGGTACTTTTGGTCTGTTAAGTCTTTTGGTAGGTCCCTCTCGTTCTTCTTTATTGTGCCAACAGTTGTCAGGTGACATTCATTAAGAAGATGTTCTGATAATGGCACACTCGTGAACCAATTATCCATTGTCACATTGCGGTTACTACCTGAAATTGTTCCACCAACTAATTTTTCAACGAAAAAAAAATCGGCTGCAGGTTTGTGTGCAGGAACTGTTCCCTTTCCTAAGTAAGGAAGAGCATTATTTAGCATATACTTAATGCTATTGTCACACATCATGACGATTTTGATTCCGTACTTGTTTGGTTTATTCGGAATGTACATACGGAATGGACATTTCCCCCTAAACCCAACCATTTGTTCATCAATTGTTCCATATAAGCTTGGTTTATTATGTGTCTTACAATTTTCCACAAACACATCCCATATTTCTGATATAGCCGCCAGCTTATTGTCAATTTTCCGCTGTTCCCTGGTAGTTTTGTTGTCAAATTTTAAGTGTTACACACAGTACCTAACTACTAGCGACACGCCAAAATAACGTGTTAAAGTTTTCTTTGACTACTAGCACTACGTAAAGTTTACGTGCTGTAAAAAGAATAACCGAAAAAGTCGAGACTGAACGAACGCAAACCACTACTACAACCACGCAGTCTCAAGGGTAACTGGCTGCTGAAAGCACTACTCCTCAGGCTTTGGGCTGGTATGGAGGGGAGGGCGGGGATGAAACAAAATGTCGTCACCACACGTCACAGGTACGCTAGTGTTCTAGGGTTAAAACATACAATGGAAAGTAAAAACAAATTCATTAAATTACAATGTTTTAACCCGCTAAAAAAAACTAATCACACAATTAGGGATAAAAAGAAACTGAGAAATGTAACATCTTGGATGTTAAGTTTATATCCTGAAATACCTAAAGAAGCCAAAATTTGTGATTTTTGTAGGATTGGAAATTTAAGGGTAGGCTATACTAATTAACCTAGTCCCTCTGGCTTGTCTTTCTCCAATCAAAACTATAGTTGTGGAACAGTGGGAGTGAGGCAGAGATTCAGTCAACTGGCACTAATCGGCTTAGCTTGCCAGACCCTGGGTCCCATTGTTGGTGCATCCTTACTGACCTGCACAGAGACAATAGGCACTGACTCATAATATATTTGTCCAGTACAAATATTTAGCTTAGACAATTTTTAATAATTGACAAAAACAAATATCACTATGACTTTTGTCATAAAATACTGTGAATTTTGATATCAAATTTCAAATAAATCGGTTTATTTTTGCTTATACAAGCATATATACAACAAGTATTGTTATTGACAAAACTGAAAAATTATTATTAATGTATGTGGGATTATTGTTATATAAGTTTTAAATATTGTATAGGCAGTTGTGTGTTTCAAAAGGGTAATTTGTCACTTTCAAGGAGTCTATTATCATAATGCTGGGCAATTAAAATATGTGTCATAAGTTTCCTGTCTCCCTCTGGCTGACCAGTGACACATAGTTACAAATACCACTGATTATTGTGTCCTCACCCTTAATAATTATTGTGCGACTCATAAGGACCTTTGCCTCATGGTTAACCACCCAAAGTAGGCAGTTGTGAAATAGCTATAAAATTTCAAATAAATCGGTTTATTTTTTCTTATACAAGCATATACAGTACAACTATTGTTATTAACAAAACTGAAAAATTATTATTAATTTATATGGGATTATTGTTATATAAGTTTTAAATAAAAATAACAAATTATGTAAATGTTATCAAACTTTACTTTAATTAATGGATTGCTTCCAATATACAATATAGGATTGCCTATACAATATTATAACAATAAACAATATAATATTCAATATTATAATAATAAAAATTATTTTTAATATTATATTAAAACTTATATAACAATAATCCCATATACATTAATAATAATTTTTCAGTTTTGTCAATAACAATACTTGTTGTATATGCTTGTATAAGCAAAAATAAACCGATTTATTTGAAATTTTATATCAAAATTCACAGCATTTTATGACAAAAGTCGTAGTGATATTTGTTTTTGTCAATTATTAAAAATTGTCTAAGCTAAATATTTGTACCGGACAAATATATTATGAGTCAGTACTATTGTCTGACCTATTTGTGATTTACTTCAGAGAGAATAATAAACTTAAGCATTTAAGTTTTGTTGTAATTTCACCATGTTTGGAGCATAACACTGTTTCTGTGTATACATTCCAGAAAAAAACTTGTCGAATCCATGACAACAAAGTTTCAATTAGTGCCAAATAAGATTTTTTTATTACTCAGATGGATGAGCTGCACAATATAAAAATAAGAAATTTGGTGTAGAGGCAGAATGACATTTTTCCGCTACTGCCCATGGAAAGGACTATGTGATGGAGTTGGAGGCTCATTGAAGAGACTTGCTGCAGGAGCAAGTCTACAACGTCCATATAACGACCAAATTTTAACACCTATCCAACTTTATGAATGGCCAGTTGAAATTTTATCTGGAATTAATTTCACCTTCTCCACAAAAGTTACGTATGCTGAGTCTGACAAATTTCTGAATAACCGTTTCAGCCAAGCAGTAACTATTAAGGGGACCCAGCAATACCATGCTTAATATGCCTGTATATTCAAGTGTATCAAAGATATATGTACAAATATTCTTTGAAGATACAACAGAGGAAACAGTGACCATCCACCCTGAAAAATTACAAATGACAGAAGTTAGTGGATATATAACCGCTGTATATGACCAAAAGTGGTGGCTGGCATATTTGTTGGAGAAGAATGAAGAAAATGAACTATAAGTGACATTTCTGCATCCTGCTGGTCCTTCATCATCATTTTCATATCTAAGAAAACCAGACCTATTGAGAATACCCTTGACATCTGTACATCCGTACTTTACAAAGTTGATCCCACCACTCCTACAGGAAGGATTTATGTATAACATCTGAAGAAGCCATAAAAACTTCAAAAATCATGAATTCTGCATAACTTTTGCCTAAGATGTAAGTGTTAAAAATTTAATTTTAAGTTCGTTCATGATTAATTTATATAGTAAAGAAATCTGTAGAAGTTAGGCTGACTTAACAGTTTAATAAAACACTTTTAAAAAAATATTATTATTTAACTATAAACCCATTAGCCTCCCATTTTGAAATTTCGAGAATCACCAAAGAATAAACTATTTATAGGAATTTTCAAAAAAATTCAAAAATGCACTTTTTGCGAAAATCAAAATTTTGAATTGAGTCTAAAAAAACTCTTTATAACCATGTATGTTGTCTTCTACATCAAAAAAGAGCATTTAAAACTGAGTAAAATGACACCACTCCCACCTCTCTATCTATGGTGATTTCAAAATATGACTGTTACATTTTTTCCACGGATTTTATGATACTTTACATACCCCTAATTTTAAAACCATTTGAAAAAATGGCATTTTTCTTAATCTCTATGAGGACAGCCTTCATACCAAATTTCATCAATTCTGAGGCGGTCAAGTAAATTTTTATATTTTAAATTGTGTTGATTTCATACGAAATGACCCCAGGGAAAGATCAAAACATATGTATTTAGGTAACCATTTAAATATTTCTATAATGCACTCAATGTATTTAGATGAGTGCAGGAAAGAAAACATTAAACCAGAGAAGAAATGGTTCTATTCCAAAAAATTTAATGAAGACTTTAACTTATCTTTTCACTTGCCAGATTTTGACACTTGCAATGTTTGTGAAAAACTAGACTGTCAATTAAAAGTGAGATAAATGGTGCAAAACTTCATGAACTTAAACTACAAAATGAAAACCACCCGAAACTTAAGTATGAACTAACAAAGAAGACTTAAGTATGAACTAACAAGGAAGACAAGTTAAAAGGTCGAGCTACTCATAGTTTCAGAGTTGTTATATCTGATCTCCAAAAGTGTCTTTCAACGCCAGATTTGAAGAATTTCCAGAGTTTTTACTCAAGAAAACTCTGGATAAAACAGAATTACAGCTGGCCAAGGGGGAAATGAAGTAGCATCATGTTTATTTACTTGGGCACATGAAGAGCTTCAAAATCCTGAGAAACCTACTGAAAACTTAACAATCTGGTTTTTACAACTGCAGTGGCCGGAACAGGAATATTAACATGATTTTTATGTACTTATGGCTGCTGGAAAAAATTCCCACGCTCAAAGAAGTCGAACCATAAGTTCCTGCTTGCTGCACATACTCACATGGAAGTTGACGGTAAGCATAGTTTGATTGAAAGGGGGGGGGGAACAAATAAAAAATTACACAATTTTTACCACAAATGACGGCCAATTTTATTGCTTCTTGCTCAAAAAAGAACCCTTTTGTTGTCAAAAGGATGCGACTGGAGTATTTTCTTTACTTGACGAACAATTTTTCTTTATTGTATGTTTCAAGGGAGAAAAAGAGACAATGAAAACCCACCAATGAGATCAACACAAAAAAATATAATGAAAAATACAGAGACCTCATAAAATTATTCCAGTGAGTTCCGGAAGAATACAGATCCTTTTTTGAAAACATTCCACATGAAGAAAAGGAAGGGAACTTTATTGAGGATGACAACCGCTCTAGATTAGTAATTATGTTGATAATATGTAGATTTTTTCAGCTTTTAAAACCATAACATCATTTTGATATGTACACTTTTGTACAGATTTCTTTCAATATTATTAAAAGTTTTGTTACAATGATTGCTGTGTAGTCTTTATTAACACACCTTAAGTGCTAAGGTCCTAAACCTGGTTTAATAAGTACAGTACATATGACGTAAATCCAGTTTTAAGTCCTAAAACAGTTTTATAAGTATGGTACAGCCAAAAAAATGTAAGTCCGGTCCTGACCAAATAAGATGTAGATTCAAAAAGAAATCCCTCAAAATTTGTTAAGTATATACTATTTTTATGAAATCAATACTTTTTTATTGGCTAATTCAAGTGTTAGCTCTGCAGCCAGACATATAGTTAATTTTTTACAGTTTTTATGCTCTCCTGAAAAGTTAGCATAATGTGACCAACGTTAGTCTGTTCTGAGTTACAGAATTTTATGAAATTATTAGAAATTTCCTGTGCTTTAGTAGCTTTTTGAAATTATCGATTAATAAGCTTAATATTTTCTGTGGTTTATTGGCCTTTGAGATTATTAATTAATTTCAGGTTTATGTTAGACATGTTGTGTAATGTATTGTCAATGGAAATTATTCACTAATTTTATGTATATATAGGCTAAAGATTTCCTGTAATTTATTGACTTTTTGAGATTATTAATTATTTAGAACAGCTGGACTGATTTTATAGCATACCACACAAGATTTTCATTTCTCACCAAAATAATTTCCCACAGTAGCCTACTGTTTGCACAACTTCATAAATTTAATAATAAAAGAGTGACCCAACTCATATTTTTACCAAACATCAGGTAGTGGTTCTTAATAATAACAATTGTTATTGTCGCTAACAATAAAATTCTATTACAGGAGAGGTAAGGTACTGAAATGTACTCTATTCACAAATAATGTTATCAGACAAATAATAACACAGTTATAATATTGACTGAATGTCTTTACTCATTAAACTGCATACTTGAAGTCCAGGGTGGCCATTATATTTTAAAATATCATTAATCTTCTTATTTTATTTACTTTTATACAAAACAAACCATTCTAGGTGACCTCCTGCCCTGGTCAAGTTTATATGTGAAAGCCAAATAGGGAAATGAAATTTCCCTGAGGTTATTTTTGATGTACTCTCCTATATATAGAATGATTTCTACAATATAACTGTAAGGTTTGTTGTAAAATTGCCAATAATTAAGGGCTTCAGATTTATTGTTGGTTATGAATATAGGTATGATATAATATAGACTATATAAATAAAGTCAATATTCTAGCTGTACTCTAAGGATGTTTATAAATAAGAAAATATATTTACCATATTGAATTCAAAATATAGGCCTACTGTAAGTATTTATTGAGAAACTAGGTTAAACCTATAGGTAATATGATAAATATCCATGATAAGGAAATGTGGTGAAGAATTTTCAATATACTTTTATTATGATATATTTTTTAAGTATTTAATTCTAAATAATATTTGTGCTAGATGTATCAGTTTATTCCATAATTTAATATAAAAGCGATATTTAATTAATATAAATTTGAAAAATGCGTTATCCTATTTTCAATACAGCTGTTCCTAAAACATTCCCCTCCACAATTTTTTTTTACATAGGACTATGGCAAATTTGTTATAAAAAAAAGTATATCAATTGTTTGAAACGTTTTAACATCAGAACACTTGTAATACAATTAGAACTAAGTGTTTACTTATCATGATGTTTCCTTGTTTATCAATATTTGCCACGTGTTTATAAATAAAAACTGTTTTGACTAAACATCAGTAAGTCGCCGCCTAAACACAAGACTAATCAATATCACTATCACATTCACTGAACACGGTCACATGGGCTACACTTGGCGAGCATGTATTACGACTGCATTGTGGAAACTGGTATAGAAAGGGTGGGGAAACAAATATGGTTGCCACTCAACGGTTCCAACATCGGCTATGCCCTATGCCCGTTCTTCATAGTTATTATCATTAACTTGTTTTTATCATTTCCCATAATTAACTATGCGTAATCGTTCGTTAGACTCTTCAACATGAAACATAAATACAGTAAACAATTTACAATTATAAATATTTACAATTGGAAACATTTATAGTAAATACTTTACTATTATAATTATTTACAATGGACAATTTACAATTATAAATATTTACAATAAGCAATGTAGTACTATAAATATTTACAATAAACAATTTACAATTGTAAACATTACAATAAGCAATTTACTACTATAAATATTTACAATAAACCATTTACAATAAGCAATTTACAATTGTAAACATTTATAGTAAATACAATAACTATTATAATTATTTACAATAGACAATTTACAATTATAAATATTTACAATAAGCAATGTAGTACTATAAATATTTACAATAAACAATTTACAATTGTAAACATTACAATAAGCAATTCACTACTATAAATATTTACAATAAACAATTAACAATTATAAATGTTTACAATAAGCAATTTACTACTATAAATATTTACAATAAACAATTTACAATTGTAAACACTACAATAAGCTATTGACTACTATAAATATTTACAATAAACAATTTACAATTGTAAACATTTATAGTAAATACTTTACTACTATAATTATTTACAATAAACAATTTACAATTATAAATATTTACAATAAGCAATTTACTATTATAAATATTTAAAATAACCATTTACATTAAACAATTTACTATTATAAATATTTACAATGAACACTTTATAATTATTAATATTTACAGTAAACAATTTACAATTATAAATACAGACTGTAAATGATTTAAAATTAGAATTAAAGTTCTCGCATATCAAGGAGTTCTTTTATGTCGGTCGTGTTGTCTTCTTTCGATGATTAGTTATTGAAACATTTAAAACTTGAGACAAACCCGGGCTTGAGAACATTTGTGTAGGAAGTGATAATATATGAAACAAAGGCCCGAAGTCATGCTTAAAGTGAACGACCATCTAACATCAAACAACTTGGGATGACTCCCGAAAATAAAAAAAACGGCGCACACTCACATACCCATACGTAAAAACAACAAAAAACAACCAAGGACAAAATTTGGAAGTATTTGTCATAAAAACAAAATTTCTCATTTCTCAAAATCGAGTCTTAACGATTTTGATTAAATTTTACCAAAATTTAATCCTTAATAACCCAATCAAAACGTATTGCCATCTCTCCAAAAACGCCAATTCAGGAGTTACGGTTAGAACAAAAAATGGACCATGATCTTAAAAGATGAAATATCTTAAAATCTGAATAAGCGATTTTAATACAATGTTTGTAAAATCTGAAGGTTTATTTTAAACCTCATTTAAATAAAAAAACACGATTATTGATAAATTGGAGAATATCAAAATAAAACTTTTCTTGTGCGGTTTGGGTCAAAATATCCACATTTTACCTAAATTTGATCGAAACATCAACGCCGATTTTAATATATCGTACTTTTAGATCATCCCCCATAGCTTTACACTGTAAATAAAAAATAAGACCGTGGATTTTAATTGCGATCATTATTCATTTTAAATTTACGATCTAAAAAATTAATCAAAGGTTGTTTAATTTGAAGCAAAATGATAGGCAATTGAGAGATATATTTATTAAAAAGATCACTACAGTGCAAGATTAAAGATCGCTAAATGAACTGCATTATTTTAGGAGACCCTGAACTTTTTATGTTGTCTTAGGCCTATTTGGAGATTTTTAAATTTTGATACCATCCGCCATTTGTCCAATATGACGCCAACTTTAAAATCTCTTATAGAAATACCTATTTTATGATTCTTTTTTATTTCACAAATAATTTAAAGATTTTTTTTATTCTTGTATATTTACTGATAGATCCAACTGAGGCTTTAATGAAAAACAAGATTTTATACGTTTTTAGAAGTAGATTTTCTGTGAACCGAAATTTAAATTAGAATGTGGAGTATAATCACACCTAAGGCTTCTTTTTAGATAATTTAATGTAGACTTTAATGTTATTGAGGAACGATTTCTTTTAACTAGTATTGAACTTAAATAAAATGGTAAAAAATGGACTCTGGTGTGTTCTAGTACAATTATGAGGATTTTTTTCGAGTTCTATACTGATATCTTTGCTACCCTCTGGCGTACAATAAAAGTAAATATATCATCTTGGTTACCATTAAAGAAACTAGAACTAGTATTTTTTTTGTTAAGCCGCCATTTTGAAACCACTGTTAAGATTTTTGAAAATCTACATATTACTAATATAACGTTAATCGTGAAAACTAATATCGCCACTTACTAAACTGTCATGTGAATAAGAATATTGATTTTGATTTTCAAATTTCTAGTAGTTTTTATTACATTATTTATGTAGGTAGAGACCTACGTTGCAATTTTAATCTCAGTTCTACTGTTTTCAGTACAGAAAATGAAACTCAAAAACGCATAAAATCTTGTATTTCACTGTTTTAAACCTAAACCTGTTTGTACCTCCTAAACAGTTCGATATATCAAAAAGAATATATCTTAAAATTGTTTGTAGAATTTTAAAAATCATCATAAAAAATAAACATTTCTATAAGAAATTTTAATGTTGACCGCTATTTTGTAAAAAAAAAGGTGGATGGTAAAATATTTTAAAACCACCAAATAAGACAAAATAAAAAGTGCAGGGGAGTTACCACTTGATTTTTTTTTAAATATATTAGATAATTTCCGAATAAAACTGATGGCACATTATACAGAATGTCTTGAAAGTATTAATACTCCAAGATATTTTCTTTATTAAAATGCATACAACAATGCAACTCTATATGGTGACCAACACTCTGATACATTTAACTGTCACATTTTGCTACTGGAAAACGTCCTGCAGAGGAAGTAATGAAAATCTTCAATGTAAGCATAGGTCGAGTAGTACCTCATTTTAAAGGTCTTTGTTAGTAGAACACATTGCTGCAAACCCGTCCTCAAAAGGACAATTCAATCGGAAATGTCAGCTCCCCTAAATTTGTTTTCCTTCAGTGTAACTAACAAGGCAAATAACGGTTTAGAAAGGACAAATATCGTATAGATATTTTTTATTTCTTTGTAGTAGTAATTTTATTGAAAAATAACAAACATTACATTTACTATTTAC
The DNA here is from genome assembly GCA_963513935.1 of Aphrophora alni. Lineage (NCBI taxonomy): Eukaryota > Metazoa > Arthropoda > Insecta > Hemiptera > Aphrophoridae > Aphrophora > Aphrophora alni. The sequence continues at coordinate 19,852,691 of OY740765.1, read as the reverse complement.
TAGAGTTTGCATGGTTTGTAACTTTTGTGTTTAGTCTTATCTTGTCAAAGGAGAAAGTCAAGTTTGATAGATCATGTTTGGCTGTATATTATCATAACAGAATTACTGCCATTTTTTTTGACGTATTCAAGTTCAGTAAGTTCTTTCACGCAATTTCGTTTATTCTTTGTAACTTTGGGGAGCTGCTTTCGATTGAGGTCGGGTTTGCGACAATGTGTTCTACTAACAAAGACCTTTAAAATGAGGTGTACTTACTTTACCCATGCTTACATTGAAGATTTTCACTACTTCCTCTGCAAGACGTTTTCCGGTAGAAAAATGTGACAAATGTAGCAGAGTGTTGTAACCATAGTAAGGTCACACATCTAGAATTGTATTGTTGTAAACATTTTCCCAAAGAAAATATCTTGGAGTATTAATACTGACACACGGTATATAGCAATCGTAACAATCTTGCCATTATACAGTATAACAAACACACAGAACACAATTCTCATAAAAAAAATACGCCCAAGTATCAGACGCGTTTCAAAGACAAGGTCGTCCTCTTCAGTGATACACGAGCTACACCAATCGAACTCGTGTAGTTATATATATTATATTATATTATATATATATTATAGTTATAGTTTGATTGGTGATTAGCGTATTTTTTTTTATGAGAATTGCGTTCTGTGTGTTTGTTATACTGTATAATTTTTCTCATAAGTCAAGCTCAACATTTGATAAATATAATCTTGCCATTATTTAGGCTACAGCAGCACAAATTTCTCCGACTGATTAATATGAGCCATTAAAAACACAGGTAGATGTGTAGTATAACCAATAATTAATAAACGGTACTCAGAAATGTAACGATAGATGCAGTGATTTCGCTTGACTAACAGACGGAAACTGGTTATCAAGACAAGGGTGGTGAGGACTTGCTAAATAGGATTTTTTATTATAGGCCCCTCACTTTGCAGCGCTGCTGTACTGACAAGTAATGCTAAAAATTAAATGAGCATATCATCGTGTTCCTTATTAAATTCCCTGTATAAACATATATAGTTTATATTTTTAAAACATTTTGTTATACACAAAAATAACGATGGAAGGTAAAAAAACATGGCTTTGTAGCCGTTTTTCATAAACGCGCGCAATTTGCGCAGTGTAAAAACTAAGGGTGCTTTCCTTCCAATGTCACTGCTATATTGTAAAGTTACGAGTACAAGAAGAAAATACACCATATTATATATTACATCTATGAGAAAAAACAGCTGTAAGTTAAATCCATATTAAATAATATAAAACTTGAATCTGTTGACGCTCGGGAAAATGAACCCAGTATAACCTGACTGTACATTCATCGCTGTTAACCGTAGCCGCGTAGCCGGCTGATCAAAAACATGCTTTGTTTAAAATTGTACAGTAAAATATTTGTAATCCAAATTAGAATGTCAACTCCTTCATTGGAGTTTATTTACATATTTTTAAAATGGTAGTGAAAGTTGCAATCCGTTATGGAGATATCAAAAATTCACAAAAATGTTAATAACAATTGTTGTAGTGGTTATTTTATTACGAAACTTGAGTATGTTGTTAACAACAATACTGATAATAAACCCTTAACAGGAAAATGTTTTAGCACCCTTAGTTTTTACACTGCGCAAATACAAAGACGCGTGTTTATAAAAAACGGCTGCAAAACCATGTTTTTTTATCTTCAATCGTTATTTTTGCATTAAAAAAAGTTTTTAAAATATACATTATATATGGTTATACGGGGAATTTAATAAGTAACACGATGATATGCTCATTTAATTGTTAGCATTACTTTTGTCAGTACAGCAGCGCCGCAAAGTGAGGGGCCTATAATAAAAAATCCTGTCAGACAAGATGCAACTATTCGTTATACGTTTATGAACCATGGGCGTCATCGCTGGGGGGACGCGTCCCCCCCAATATTTGATGTAAAAATATTTTTGCTAAAAACGAATGATTTACTTAAAACCTTAAAAGGTAAACATCGGGCTTTGTCTTTACTAGGGTTTTTAACATTACATTTCTGTTACAAACGCATAAAAACGATGTTTTGAAAAGTTTAATTTAAAAAAATTTCCATACCCCCAGACCCCCGGCATATGTCCCCCCCCCAATAATGAACTGGTGATGACGCCCATTTTATGAACAGCATGAATCCAACAACCTTTGACCATAGGGAAAGAAATTTCATCTAACTGCACACTGGGCACCCTTAACTTTATATATACCTAGGCAAGGGTTAAAATATTTAGCGCTTTAAATGTTAGATCACATTATTTAATGAAGCACCAATTAAACACGATTTCTCGTCCTCTTATATGGGATGCTTTCTATAAAAGACCCTTTTGGTCATCAAAGAATTATAGCATAGAATATTTGGCATGATTCCAGCCTGTATGTGGTCACTTGCTCTTAAAGACTTCCTGTTATTTAGCGATCAATTAAACACGATTTCACATCCTCTTGTGGAACAAAACAGTGTTAGAAAAATTCGTTAAAAAAAAAAAAAAATTCCAACATTCTGCTATCCTTAAATCCAACATTAATATTAATGTCTTGGTGTTTTAATAGGCCTACTTCATTTGATTTCAGCAGTAGAAAGTCAAATGTAAATACAGTGATAATGAGCTATTATTAGGCTTAGTGTATTAGTCATACTTCTGTTATGTATATTAAACATTTACTTAGTTCTTATCGCAACATTAATACACTTGCTTTGTTTTATAACTTAAATCTACTATCGATTGAAAATTATTTATTTATACAAATTAAACATTGTTCTACCAATAAAAAAAGTGCATTAAATACACAAAATGCATTCTATTGATTTAACAATGCTCACTATTTGACCTTCATTTTTATAACACTGCTAAGTGTTTTGTACTCTATTATGTAATATTGTGGTAATCTGCGTGAATCACATGGGTTAGCTAACCGTAGCTGGTAGCAAGCAACGTCAGAGCGAGGTAATGACCGAACTGTACTTAATGAGTTGTTTGTTCTGATTGTAAAGATTTGTTGTTATTTTAATAGATAAATCATCATGACACATAAAGCTGCCACTAAAGTTGCAAAATTATCGATGAGAGTTTATCTTTCAAACCGATTTAAAATCGATGTTTTCGACAAACGGGGTTTTTAACAAATCCTGAACTAATCCAATTAATTAAATATTTTCTTTAGGACGATTTGTAATGGGTCAAAATCCATATTTAGTTTTTTAAGAAAATATTCGTTCTGATGTATCGTGGATCCAAAATTTTTTTTTTTGAAATATGTCCTCGACTGTCGTCCGCGCACGCGCCAGTGTGTGTACTAGAACCTAAAAATCTGTACTTTCTTAATCAAATTTCATATTTAGGCATATTTTTGTCTCATCGGAACGCTTTTTTTATAAATTAAAATTTAAGAGTAACTGCAAATGAAATAAGACAAACATCAAATTTTTTTGAAGAAATTTTATGACATTCCCCTAGAAATATCGTATTGCCAGTATATCGTAAAAATATTATCTTTCAGAAAATGAACTACGTACGCCAATTTTGTAATACAATATCAATTAAATTTTAATGAAATGAGAATATTTATTTTTACCAAACGATATAAAAACAAAAAAAAAACTTGCAATTTGATTGATTTCTACCGACATATATGTTTATTATTGTTTTATGCTAGAAAGACCATGACTTTGAACGTTTTTCAGATTACTTACATTGATTGACCTCTAGGCCTATATTAAATTACACGTTTAGAATTTAAAACAAAAGTGTAATATTTAATTTTAATTTGAGTTTGAATAGAGGTTATTTTAAATACTTAATCATTATAATAATTAAAAATAGTAGAAAAAGATGCATAACATAACCTCAATCCTTATTGTTTACAACCTTGGTTACGAATCAGCTGTTCAAAGGATATTTTAAAATTAAATTCCAAACTTTCTGGTCTACTAGGTGGTTATAAATCCAACACACGAATACTTTAAAAAAATCTTACCTTTCTTATCAGAGTATCTTTTTCCCTGACAAACTTCACAAATATTTAAAAATGTTTTTATATCCAATTGGGTTATATTTTTATATCGGAAATTAAGCTTACTAATCATGCGATCTCTACCGGCATGACCTAAAATCACATGTGTATCGTAAAGAACATCAAATAATGCATCATCGGAACAATAATAAATAATATTTCCATCGTGACGTTTGGAAGGTACTATAAGTTGTTCTTGTTGCTGCACCGTAATAACATCGTAATGTTGTAATACCCAATAATCACGTGGTACCTTTTTATCTGTTGTCTTTGCTCGTTTTACTTCTGATATTAAACCTAAATACTTTTCACGAGATAAAAACACGCTGTTTTTTTTCACATCGCGACCACTTAGTAATTTGTAAAATTTTTTCCTCATGGCATTTTTCCCGGCATCGAGTATTCTACTATCCATTGTTAAAACACAACACAAACAGGGTTCGTAACCTACTACAACTTCTCGAACACGTTGCCAACTGTCGCATCATGATTTTGACTGCACAGTGTTGCCATCTGTCGGAAGTAAAAATACCCTAAACCGGCTTCCAATATTTATAGCATGTTACCTCTTGATGTTTGTGGAATTATCTTACTTTTTTCTCTTTTTAGTAGGTTTTACTCTAAAGTATTACCCACACATTTAAACAACAACTTGGTGCATCTAATTTTTTTTTCCTCTTTGGTAATACAGTAAATCCCTTTTTTTAAACTTCTAGATTGATAATAATATAAACTATTAATTTCTTACTTAAACGTTTCTTATTTATTTTAGAAAATAAGGAAGAAACGAAATAAGGTTAAAGTTTGAGTTTTAATTTTGCAAATGTAAAATACAAATTATTGTTATGTAAGAAATATCGACATTGAGATTTTTGCAGATAGTCTATAATAACGGCAAATTTAAAAAGAATTTTAAAATAGCCTTAAATTCTTGGACCAAAATTGCTAATTTTTGGCATGTAATATTTTACCTATTATATAACTAAAAATTGTTGTGTTGTAAGAAATATCGACATAGGATTTTTTGCATATCTAACCCTGAATTCAAAAAGAGTTTGAAACTGCTCTTAAACTCTAGGATCAATATTGCTAATTTTTGGCAAGTAAAATTTGTGTGTAACATTTGATTAAAATCATTAGATCAGGTTTTGAGAAAATAGAAATTTGTTTGTTGTTTGTTGTTTGTCTTTTGGTATTTATATACAAAAACAATATATTATTTAAAGACAAAAACAAATTTTGATTTTCTCAAAACCGGATCTAACGATTTTAATCGAATGTTGCAAAAATATTCCCTTAACATGTCTTTATTGGTCGCTGTCTTCTCAAAAATTTATAATCTAAAAATGAAAATGAATCGTGGAAACCGTGTAGAAAATTTAATATTTCAAAATCGGCCCAAGCTATCGCATTTTTATAACGTTAAGGTTTCCTATAACCAAAATGACTAAACAGATTTTAAAATAGTAACTTACTATAATTTTCTGTTATGTGGTTGGTTTATAAAAGAATTTGGGGGTATAAACCTTTATATTCCACCTTCTAAGATGTCATCAATAGTTCATGACGCTTTTTCCACCAGTAACACTTGACTAAAATATTTTGGACTGTGATGAATACTTTTTGTTTGTAAACTTTGTAAGAGAAAGTTAATATACCGTTTATTTCTTTTAGTTGTCGATATCTTAGTGTTTACAATAACCATACAAAATATCCTTGATAGGGCAATACTGTAGAAAGTGGCATAGAAGTGGCAACCCTGTTTGATTATAAAACGGTGGAAGTGGGGATGGGTGCTTAATATATTCCCCACTCTATCTATTTAAAGCAAAACCATAACTTGTGAACTGTCATTTTATCAATAAAAATAAATAACAATTTCTGAAAGGAAAAAAATTTTTAGACCAGATAGCTCAAATTATAAAATACTTTGATAATGGGTTAATTATAACGAATAATTTATTTTGGGCAATTTGTTGGAAAGAAAAAGTTTCGTTTCGGAAGTAAATAACATCAAGGATTGTAACTTATCACTGACAGAGTGCGCAACTACTACAAAACTTTTTCTCGCCAAATTATAATTCATTATTGTAGACACATTCAACATTGCTTTAATCTTAATTTGTTGGTACAAGTTGTATATTTTTTTAAAACAGTAGATAAAACGAACAAATCTATAATTTAAACATTGTTTATATAATTTACGCCCATCTTGTTTAGTTTCTGTTTCTGCCACGTTTCGGTCTGTTGTCGATGCGCCACCATCTATCCATAAATTGTTCCGACATCAACCATAAAATTATTTTAACTTTCGTTATAGATTTTTTTTTTCTTTCTCTCGGTGTAGTGTCATTTTATATTTTCGGAAGTAGGGATATTAGAATTGAACCCATATCATTTCTTAATAAAAACACTAATACAATTTATAACGTTTTACAATTTACGACGTTTTTTTTCTCGACTTCTTTCAATTAAAAGCTGAAACTCGAGGTACATGAAAGCCTAGATTCTGGACAATTTCATCGTTTTCAGTGAACAAACTTCCTATTGTTTAAAATATTTGTCACACCTCCAATACGTGTAGTGAGCAGGTTTAAATGAGTACAGTACCTACGACCGGCATTGTTAACGTATTTTTTACCTTTTGGAGTTTCTATAAAGTTAAATAGTAAGACATTATTGCGTGCGTATTCCTTATCACACATGGCAGAGATAAAATTTAGAAAAAACAGATTTTCAAAAATCGAGACAACAGAATAAACAGTTAGACCTAAAGCCGTTGAAAGAAAATTCCCCAAAACCAAAATTTTATTGGAGAATTTCCTGCATTGTATATTCACCACAGTGCTCTAGTGATTCTTATGACTAAATAGCCTCGGACCCCAAAACACTAACTAAATGTTAGCGAACACGTTACTCCTGTACAAACAGTATGGACATGTGGGCTGTAACTTTGCGGGTATACCAAGAAGTCGAACAAAAAAACAATTCAGAACAAGCTATTGTCGACGCACCTTGATAACATTCACAAGAAGCTTAAAAAATGCAGTGAAGCAATGATTCCAACTTCACTGTTATCATAGTGTCTATGATTACTGGCGTCTAAGCAGTGCTACGTGAATCCAGTTTAATATTTGGACGCATTTTGGCTTTATACGGACTTATTTATCATTTTCCCACACAGTAATTCAAAATTTGTGGGTAGGTGTCATAAGGAAACAAACACAAAATTACGATTTTATAAAAAATAATCCGAATTTACAAGATTGTACACTACGGGACCCAAACAAAACAAATTGGTCGACATTTCTTCAAAAATACCGATAATAAACACACAAAATTGGCAATGGGTCTAGATATAGAAAATGTAATTTCTCAAAATAGGTTCCACCGATTTCTTTCAAACTTTAATGAAAAGTGTGACCCAAATCTGTGTGCAAAGTGTCAAGTAAAAATATATTACGGTTTAGGAATTATTGGGGGGGGGGACCTTTACCGCCATTATTAAAATCTCAATTCAATTTACGCAAAGCGAAGATATTTAAACATTTATTAAATAAATAAACCTTTTTTTCAAAGACGGAGTCACCGTTTATGATTTTACTGCAAATCAAATGGCAATTTTGTTATTTTTTTAATAATCTGAACCTGTTTATCGTTTCCATTAAAACAAAATGTGCTCAGAAATCTCTTCTCGTATGTGTTTCCTAGGGCTGTTATAATGAAACCTTTAAAAATGCAAACATCTTTTAATATAAAAATAATTTGTGAAGTACATAGAGGAAAACTGTAATTTACAAGAAATTTTTTAAAATTTGGACCTTTAAACGTAACTTTACCGTCAATATTTCTAAATTACAGTTTGTTGATTGACGATTCTAATTTTCTAGTGAGGTAATACTTTTGGTATTGTCTATTCAAATTTAATTGTACTTACAACAATACAAATCAAATACGCATGGATTGTAAACTGTAACATTTATAATATAATTTAGTCGATTTGGCAACCTGGTGCTCATTTATAACCTTTAAACTCAATGTTGAACGGACTTTGATATTTTTCACATTCAATAGAAAGTTTTCAAAATGACTAAATCCAACTACCAAGCTTTTAATTATTTAGTTGGATGAAAGAACCCTATACGTATAATTCTAAATGATTATAACGATCCACAACAACTCTCTATAGTATAAACGGTGCAAAAAATAGCATGAACTTTATCATTTACACATTCCACAAAACCAGATAAACAGATCAAAACTTTCAGTTCGGTCAAAATGATCCATGGACAACGTCTTTGAATAATTTTTATACATTAAGAAGGTCAACTTACTTTGTGCCATAAACGCGAGCGTAAATTATATTTTATTAATAAGAATGACTGGGTTCAAGGTCCTTTTTTACCAATTATTCCTGAACATTTTTACTTGCGTTTTTTTGGTTATTAATTATTGAGCTTCACATTACACTAAAATTTGATTTTTTTTTTTTTAAATGACGTCTTTTATAACATTTATACTTTTACCTGTAACTCGTGGGCACTTTTGGAGACTACTATGCATTGTTTGAGTCATTAGAAACATTGAGCGAAATTTGAACAAAATCGTTGAAGCTGAATTTGAAAAAAAAAAATAAAATCGTAATTTTGTGTTTTTATAGCATCTACCCCAAAATTATTAGTTACCAATAAAATGAAAAAAAAAAAAAAAAAGAGTCTTGAGGTATGTACGTATTCTAGAAATGTTTGAGAATTTTTTTTCTCTACAAAATAAATACAGTAGGTGGATGGTTCCGAGTTTACCTAAAATGTAACTCGACATTTGCTGCTAAAGAAAAAGACAAAACATTTTGGTTTATCCCAAAATTAGCTATAAATGTCGCTAAAATCCCCTCCAAAATTATCAAAACTTATCGATCGCCATCTCCACAAAAATTTTATTTCGGGAGCCTTTAGGGTGTATAATAGATCCCACTCTTATCTATAAGTTTCTCTTGACCAACTTTTCTTCTCTTCAGACCCTGACGCTATTTGACTATTCGGTAGTTAAGGTCTCCTTTTTACACCTTATCTTCTCGATTTGAAAATACGGGTCTTTTTTAGAAGAGCCCCGCCACTTTTAAAATATTTTCTATAGGGATATTATAGTAAAAGTAAACAAATATATTTCTATAGAGTTTAAAATATTTTCTTTATGTGTTTCTATGGGTGTTTGGTGGAGTGTACCGTGAAACGAAGGATTGTTTTCTATTTGCTGTTCCTGACAGAACGGCGGAAACCTTGTTATCATGTATTAAAGAATGTATTTTGCCCAGTTAGGTTGTTAGGGCTCTTCTAAAAAAGACATTTTAAAAGTGGCGGGGCTCTTCTAAAAAAGACATTTTAAAAGTGGCGGGGCTCTTCTAAAAAAGACATTTTAAAAGTGGCGGGACTCTTCTAAAAAAGACATTTTAAAAGTGGCGGGGCTCTTCTAAAAAAGACATTTTAAAAGTGGCGGGGCTCTTCTACAAAAGACCCGAAAACACAGTATACACGGACTAATGAAAGACAGTTAATTTGACTACAGTACAGCGGGGTCGGTGAAGTTAAATTATTTTGTTTAGTTGCAATATTGTAGCCCACGGATTAGTGATATTTAAAGATATAAATTCGGTTATCTTCTTGGGACGCCGACTAATCAAACAGTTTGCCGTAAAAGCAGTTTCGATTTCTTCTTTGTGGATTTGATGATGGGCGCAAGAAGCCTGAAACTGCAGTAACCCTTAGGCAAGCAAACTTTTCGATTAATTGACTCACCAAAAAGTTAATTGAATTTATATCTATTAAATTGTTTATGTTATTGCTGTTTGATTTATAGTTCGTTTTGCTTACTTTGTGTTAGGCCAACCCCATTGCTTCATGCCGTTTAACTCTAAGAAATACAGTATGTCCCACGAAGGTATTTTAAGAAACCACCAATTACATATGCGTCTACCGAATTGTAAGATTTCTTTCATACATATTGGAAACATATACAAAAGTGTACCAACACATTTTTACGCTGCTGGAATAGAAATAAAATGGCGGCTGTTGATGGAAATCCAGCTTAAAACGACAGCGCCTGCAGCCGGAGAACAAGATGAAAGCTCCAAATGTTTAAACAGCTGGTTATTTTAAAACAAACAGCTGTTTCTTTTATTTCAGATCATTGCATTGTTGACAACTTTTATTCTGTTCTCTTAGGCAACAAACATAACCTAAGTTGTTCTAGATTCTTGCCGTGTTGTGTTTGCGATAGAGCAGAAGATTTTTGTTCATCGATGTACCATTGCGAGTAGCAGTAGACGGGTTTCAATTTGAATGATTTTTTTTTTCGTTAAGAAACATGTTTTATCATAAAAAGACATTTTATTATTTGTTATATTGTGGTAATTAAAAAGTTATAAAAGAATTACGTTATTTTATTGCTTGCAATAGTTTAAACCGTAAATCGCTGTCAACAGCCGGGATTTTATTTCTATTGCAGATAGGGTAAAAATTTGTTGGTACACTTTTGGATATGTTTCCAATATGTATGTAAAAATATTACATTTTGGTTGATGCATATGTACTCGGTGATTGTTTAAAAATGCAAATACGTTCGTGGAACACACTGCGTAACTTGTTATAAGTTACTTGTTATAAGTAACTTGTACTTAGTTTCTATCGAAGAAAAAATATTTATTTTCCATTTATTTAGTTGGATTGATTAGTAGGTTTAAATTGCGTACATTTCACAAAGTTAATATAAATTATCTTTCATTTTATTAGGTAACACTCTGCAAGGGGATCTCACGTCTCACGTTCTACGAATATGCCATAGTAAGCTTTCCAATATCTCTCCAGACTAAGATAACAAAATATGCGAACCACTTGCAAAACTCTGTGCATTGGTGCCAATAGACCTAACTCTCTTTTAACCTATTATTTATTACAATATGAAGACAATTTTTCCTTCAAAACATTTCTGATTGTAGAATCCAAGATTGCAAAGTTCGAGAGGAAAAATCGATAGCTTCCCGTCTCGACTCCACCCTCTCCAAAATGAATTACGATACTACTTAAATTAAAAGGCTGGAATATTGCACACTGGTGGAGGCTAGATTGTTTCTTCAAAACATGGGAAGACTCACTTTCTTACACGTCTAAGTGTACAGGTGGCTGTGATTTTGAGGCGAAAGAACTACGGTTATGATTCTGGTAAATTATTTATTTTGCACCAAAAGGTATAGAAAATAATAAAGTTTTTAGATTACCATTACCAAGTAAGTTTGTTCCCCCTCCCCTCGTCGCTCGTCAAACATAGGGGATAATCGATCCGAGTGACAGTCGCTATGGCAGCAGTGATCCCGTCTCATAAATGGCGTAGGTTAGGGATTTTCTGAGCGTAGACAATGTTCTTCGTAACGACAGACAATTTTTTTTTTTTAAAAAAAAGACCGACTTCAAAAAACAAACTAAAAAAATTATAAATAGTAATTTTTTACAATTAATTGTGACTTCATAATAATAATATTCTTAAAATGTAAATTACTAGTTGTAACAGAAACAAAAATGAGTGTTTATGTCTTGCTTTTTTTGAAGTCGACGCCATGATCGTTCAAGCAATGAGCTCTTATACCGTATACCCAGTCTATCGTGATAGTGAGTGCTGAATCGATCATGGCGTCGATTTAAAAAAAAAGCAAGACATAAACACTCATTTTTGTTTCTGTTACAACTCGTAGTTTACATTTTAAGAATATATTTTTTTATGAAGTCGCAACTGTTATTGTAAAAAAATACTATTTATAATTTTTTTAGTTTGTTTTTTCCAGTACAGGCAAAAATGTCGTACAATTATTGGCTAGTTAACATAAACACATACTATATGCTTGCATTTTATTCAAATGTAATTTTATCAATAATAAATAAAAATATGTCCAATTAGCTTGTGTCGATCAGGCGCCATTTTTGCATTTTTTTTAATTACTGGCCAGTTACTGGCTCAATCAAGTCAGTAATGAAACGGGACCATCTCGGGAGCATACCCTTTCAAATGAGACCACCCCTAATGAAATCGGTTAAGCCGTTCTGGAAATATACGCGCACATACATAAACAGAAATTCAGGTCGAATACAGAACCTCCTCCTTTTTTGAAGTCGGAAAAAAGTCCATAGAGGTCAGATAGGTCCTTGGTGACCTCAAAACAGTACCATTCCTTGCAATCCATCAACCAGGGAATCTGTCATTGAGACTGTAGCAAGATGGTGCTCCGTCTAGCTGAAAAATGACATTTACTTCCTTTCTTCTTTCTAACTCATCAATCTGTGGGGGGGGGGAAGTTCGAGCATGTACAAGTAGATGACACCTGCAATCGTTCACCACAACTTTAGTTTAGGACTAATTTTATTTAGTTTAGTTTAAATTATTTAGTTTAGGACACAATTTATTAGTTTAAAATAATGACAAATTTTATTTGGTTGCCGAGCCCTAAATTCTACAGTCGTTTCATGTTTAAACAGGGTTTTTATAAGCATACAATCTCAAATATGTATGAAGCATGTTTTAGGAATGCCAGGTTTCGAACTGCGTTTAGCGGTTGACTTTTGTAACCTCCTCCAGTGTAACCTCACTAGCTGATAGAGTCAATTTTTGTCGTAGTCTTCTAATTTGGCCCAAAGGCATAATGTTGATATAAATATACGACGGATTTACTAGCATGACTGTCTCATAACCTCCGCATTCTTGGTGTCTACATTTCCAGTTTCTTTAAACTGACTGTACCAAACAAATAGTCATGCAGGTGGATTTTGTTATACGTAAGCCGAAAATGACGTTGCAAAATAAAAACTGATTTAAATTGAGCATATCACAAATCTCTCTGAGTTTTATTGCACGCTCGTCATTTCTAAAGTGATTACTGTCGGTCTGTGAGTAACGAAAAACACGAGGTAGGGATGAGCAATGACGTTATTTTCCGACAATAGTGTTATAACATATAACAGCTTAGCGATAGCAGGTTGGGTCATCCTGTTATTTTATAGAATGTGTTATCGACTGGCACTGGCTGTTATCGTTGTGCAAGTCCAAGTGGTTTTGAAGTGTAGATGATTATGTTTCAACTGCTGTCAGCTGTTTTTTACTTTACAGTTATTGTAGCATCATAATTAACGTTTCAAATTTATATCTGTATCTGACAAAATGATTTAAATGTTTAGAAAGAAAACAACATTTTTTAAATCCTATTTTTAAACTGTACGAGATGATGAGAATTTTTTTTTTTTCACAAAACTAGTACTATCAAATATAATAAAATTAATTTTTAAAACCCAAAAATTTGAAAATTGTTATTTATTTAATATTTTTAGAAATAAATAGGAATCCCTTGGGCAAAGCATGAATTGGGAATTCCTGCAAAAGAAAAGAGTTTAGAATAGACTCTAAATAGAGAAAAAATACCGCTGACATAAAATAAACTAAAAATAGAATAAAATAAAAACTGTCCTCAACTAAAAATAAGTAACTTCTCTAAATGTTTATACAGATATAAACATACATACACATATTTATATAAACCTGGATCCATAGAACATTCATACACATCAGAATAGGGAATGAACAATGAACCCATACAATATGTTCAACGATAACTAAACTAAACTCAAACTGAAGAATTATTTTGTTAAGGAATGGTAGGGAAGAGATATGAGAAAAAAATAGAGACAAAAGTGATAGATTTACTATTAGTGTCAATGTTGACACTTTGAATTACTACTAAAGTGTCAATGTTTACGTTTACATTCAGTCTTTGGTCTTTTCCCATCCCACCCTCCGACCTAAGCATTAAGCAAACTAAACAAACATTGGTTACATTCCTAATACGAATTTCGTATGACATGACGAAGACAAACTGGCAACAGTCTGATAGTAATATTGACAGCAGTTTTTCGATAACAACATAGCAGTAATCATTGTGATAACCCTCAAGAAGCGATTGTGTTATAATATTGTGTTGCGGCGAAAACTGTTATCGCGACATTATACTGTTATGTTAAATAACAACCCATCACGCAGGACGTTCCAGGCCATTACAACGACAAATAATAAAACTTCCAATGTTTATAAACTGAAACTGATGTTCGTCACTGAAATCACAGACACCTTTTTCCGATGACCTTGTACACAAAACCAAAACCATTGCACGTGAAAATCATTCCACCTATATCCCTAATAATTTCAAATCAGAAGTTATCGGTCAAAAAGTGAAAATTAAACTTGAAAAATGTCATATAAGATCAATATCTTAGAATTGGTCCAAACTATTTATGGGCTAAACCAATCTGTATCTACAAGAATTTACAATTCACGAATATTTTGAAAGATACTGACAGTCTGAACGCCATCATCGTTCATTTTTACATTAACAACAGTATTTATTTGTTACTTTTGAGACTTTGGATCGAAATTGCTTTGGTGGCTTCGAAATATTCGTTCCCAAGTGTGAATTTAATGCAGAGGCTGTATAATTTCTTGAGAGACAGTTTTCTTAATAGGCCTAATCGTGACAACAGAACTGTTTACAATCTAAATTTAGTTCCAAGTTAAGTTATATAAATTACAAGCGGTGGGTTTATCATGCTGATTTATATTTCAGAAACGATTATCCCTAATTTCTAAGGTGGGTAAAAGTAAATAATTGTCGTACTGTACAAAAAAATAGGTAGTCTATTACCGGTGCTCAGATAATGTGTGCAAGTCTCGACCGATGATGATGGAGCAGTGGTGGATCTACGAGGGGGGGGGGCTTTCGGGCTGAAGCCCCCCGAAACCTCTAAATTTTTTTGAAAGAATGTAAATTTTATACCAATATAATTAGTTTGAAGCTCGTAAAATACATTCATTAGCAAGAATGACCTAATTCCACTACTACGTCTTCAATTGTATGATATCCGTTAACGTTTTAATACTTTGTATAATGTCTTAGTTACATTTACATTGCCTGCAATCAATCAACATAAAATATTTTGATTTTTGTGCCCGCTCCGTTTATCTAGTTTCATTGAAACAATACGCGCACTATCGAGGACGCGCATACAGTGACTCAGCGGTTAAACTAAACGTGTTATTGTTTGTGTTGTGGAAATGTCTAAACGTAAACAGACAAATATTTCGTGCTTCTTCAAGAACCCAAAGAAGAGTAAAAGTGAAGACATGCAAGATGGCGCCGGCGCTGGTCCATCGACAAGTCTGAAAACCTTTAATATGAAACTCACCTTTTTACTCCATAAAACAACGTTAAACTACTGTTTTGGTCGCTTCATTATATGAAAGTCCTTTCACAAAATTTTCCCCCGTTCAGCCCCCCCCCCAAATAAAATTCTAGATCCGCCACTGTGATGGAGTATTATCAGAGTTTCATAGAGTATCTCATACTTCGCTACTGATCTGCTCTGGGATAAGATCATTCTTTCTTTAACACACCTTCTTATTCTTTTTTCCTGTCTATTCTGGAGGTTGGATTACAACCCCCTTCTAACTGAGGCACGTTAGGGCGGTTACATGACTGTTCCCCACACTGACACTTCCCCACAGCCCTTGGACGCGGTTACTTGTTTAATGACTCAGAAATAATCTCGACTGACAGTTTCACCCCCCCCCCCAAGGTTATAGGCTTCAGCGATCATCGTTACAGCCGAACCAGTGACAATGCACCTTAACATAATACTCCTTTGGAGTGAAGAAAAGCGCTCGGTCTATGTACTTCATTACTGTACTAACACGGTTTCGAAAATATCATTGTGATGTAGTGTAATTTCCATAAAAAGAAAATAAATGCAGAGTCTGATTTCCATCACACTTTATCTAGGCTGTGGACTGGCAAAATAATAACAAAACCGATCATTTTTGGTGTTTTTATCATTTTGGCGAGTTTAAAATAAGCTTTCTAGGCTTCGTCAGATGTTTTGTATTTTTATTAATTTTTTTGTATTTTTTGTTTTTGTCATATTTGTTCAACAATAATATTAACCTACTCCATTTTCTGTGAATAGGCAACTGCCTTCAGAAAACTTTTCATTTTTTTGTCATTTTCGAACTTTTTCTGAATGTTCTCAATGCGTCCGTCCAGTTTGACATATTTTCGTCTTCTTTTTTTCCTTTCATGTTGAGTTCGGCCTTTACAAATGGGCAGTTTGTCTTCTCAGCTTCCGCCTTCAACACTTTGACAACCTCTTTTAATTTGGGGTGAGGTCTCCCGACAAGATTGTTAAGTCGGTTGTTCCAGCCCTCATCAGAATTCGTTGTCCTGTGTCGTGCTTGGTGACAGTTCAATGTTTTGGTTATCTAGCCAGTTGTCAACAAAGTAGTAAAAAAATAAACTGGCTAAGTTTGTGACTTTCTGGAGCTTGAGAGTGTATTTCCACCCATCCATCGAGCACATCTTCAGGCTTTAAAAACGCAAGTGCTGCGCACATACGGACATGAAGGCTGATTTCGTTATTCCACCGACAATCCGAGCTCCTGTACTTTTCTCCATAAGCATTTTGTCATGTGAAAATGACAGCCATGTATTTTTGTTGTTGGAAATACGTCTTTCAGATAAGAAATGACAGCAGCTTCAAAATCCACGTTTATATCTTCTGGTCTCCACTCCGGAACAGCCTGGAGGAGGAGTCTGAACAGTCTCGTATACATTTGCTTCTTGTTTGGTAGAAGTGCGAATGCGATAGGAAATATATTTGCCTCATCATTGCTAGTGCTCTTGAAAGTACCGACCATAAAAAAATGGCTAAAACATTTCAAGCTCTCTTTTCCTTCGCTGCCGTAAACAAACAATAATTCTTTCTTCATTTCCGTTATCATCAGTCAAAAGGAAAGACGAGCCGTCAATCATAGTCAACGTATTGATATCAAAAACTATATTTTCTCTGTGTTGCTGCTCCTTTGTGTTTCCCTGGGCACAGCTTCTCTGTCGATAAAGTGGCCTCATCATAGACTTTGTCATAACGAAGTCATAACCTGGAAACAAACCATCTATCCTACACTCTAAAACAAGCAATGTAGGTATAATCACGTTTACGCATTATCAATAAATAAATTTTAACTAGAAGAAACTACATTATTTACGTATGTGTTGTTTGAGTGAGTTTACTAAATTCACTCAGTGGTACGCTACTACTTAAACTAATGCTAAGAACCATACCTTTATCATGAAGGTCACCCATGGCATTGTTGTAAATTTGACTAACGCTGGCATCTTCTTCGCATGGTCTCTTCACCGCCCCTTCGAAACCTCTATACGGGCAACATCAGGAACACGACACTGATGCTCACTGTTTGATCCACGGGTTAAAATGTTATCTTTGGACTGAATTGATGAATAACACTTTTTCGAATACTTGAAAACACACACCCACGTCACAACGCCATTTTTCGCCATTCTTAACTTTTGGTATTTGTAACCTTCATGGTAAACGCACTCCCTTCCCTTAGATGTCCGACCAAACTCTAACTCCATAGTACTCACGATCCTAACACGGCAATGCCAGTAGACTGCGTAGGTACTTGCTTCCGAAAGAATTTACACCTGCTACCCCATTGGCTAATCCAATGGGTTAGCAGGTATAAATTCTTTTTTTATTTTTCAAGAAGAAAAGTTATGTTAATTCGAAGTTTTTACCTGCCTGTCCCTTCATCTTTTGTTCGATTTCTTCCTCGCCGACAACCCAAAACAATTAAACAAAGACGAGGCGCCGCCGCGCCTCCTGTTTTTAGGTAGGCTTGCCAGACGTCCCGGTTTGGCCGGGACAGTCCCGGTTTTCAGACAACGTCCCGGTGTCCCGGCCGGTTTCCTTCAAGTCCCGGAAAAAAATTAATTTGATTTTTTTAGATGTCCAAAAAAGTCTAAAATAATTAATTGTGTAGGATTATTAAGGATAATCATAATGTCATTTTATTCTGCACTGAATGAAAAGTAAAACCTATAGAAGAGTTATGGTTTTCTAGTAAATAATATTGTCATCGTATCGTCTTGTTTAGCCAACCGTGACTATACGCGATGGGATAGTCTCTCCGGACTGATGATAGAGGTTAGGTTTGATAAAGGAATCTACAGTTAAAGGCTTGATGATTTGTAAAATTAAAATTGGATTAGATTGTGAAGACTTTTACAACAAAATTAAAACCAAAAAAGACTTTCTAAAAAACGTCCTAGCCAATGAAAAGTACATGTACATATTGTCCAAGTTTTATTCATTATTCAAAGTATTTATTCTTAATTAATTGTAACTAATAAATATTAACATGTTTCAATTTATAAATGTGTCATTTATTATTACCCCTGGTTTAGGTTCCTAATTATTAACGATATCCATAGCATTAGGAATATACTACCCTCTAAAACTCTAAAAACCAGCCAAGGGTGTGTACCCTTAAATAACCTAGAAGCGTGGGGGGGGGGTCCCGGTTGAACATTTTAGATATCTGGCAAGCCTATTTTTAGGTACCCCACCTGATGCGTGCACTAATCTTTTCTATTGTTTCGACGTTTTCTATTATGTCTCAATTTTGACTTGTTTATTGGGCTATAATAAATTATGCTGTCTAGGGAAAAATTTTTGCCTGTGATCGTTCTTATCCCCACCCCCACCCCTAAAAAACTTCGAAACCTCCGATAACTCGAAGTTTTTAGCCGGTCCCGTCGACTTCGAATGATCGCGACTCCACTGTACTTCAAAGGCTACTATGGGGCGGAGCCTTTGGAAATTTCTCATTTTTAATGGGGAGGGGAGGGGGAGATATGTGTGGAAATGTCAGTCGAGATTATTTCTGAGTCATTAAACTGAGTCCAAGGGCTGTGGGGAAGTGTCAGTATTTTTTGCAGTGTGTGGAAGTGTCAGTGTGGGGAACTGTCCGGACACCCGACAGGGCTACCGTACCTCCATCTCTCTCTTACTTTCCCTACTCGGCCCAAGAGCACGCTCAACATGTAGTACCCCAAAACGAGAAAAAAATAATAGGAAATATTGAAGAAACAGTTTTTAAAGATTTTTTTCTGATAAGATTACGCTAAGAAGCGAAGTCCTGTGGAGGTAAAATATTTGAAGTTTTTTTAAATCTGTTAGTAGATTTTGTTTGAAGGTCGGCTAAGGTTAGGGAAGGAGACAACGGTAGTATCACACTAGCAAAACAATGTTTTTGCATTTTTTGGTTCTTCATGTCTCTAGACGTAATGAATTTTTAGCAAAAACTTACATAGCTTTACTAGTGTTTATATGGAAGAGCGCACATTAAAATAGGTTATATTATATTCTATTTTTAAATTATTACTTAGTGATGAAATATTTGTATTAATATTATTGTTTGTTCGGACATTTGCCATCATTTGTGTATAAGAAACAACACACGACGTTTCGAGGGTATAAATCAACTCCCGTTATCAAGTGCCTAACTTACAAACTAAAACATACAGACAGAACACACCCCTAGATGTCTAGGCCTATGTTCAGAAACTAAACCTAATGAAAAAACGCTCAGGACAAACTCTGAGCGGTCAAAAACTAAAAAGAAACTCACATGTGATCAGGACATATTTTGGTTGGTATTTGTCAGCTGCTGTGTACTCCATTCATGATCTCTTTGATGGCAAATGTGCGAACAAACAATAAGGTTATATATGGTTAATTTTTTAATTTTGAACTTTTTTACTTAAAATGTGAAATTAATTATGCATAAATGTTAAAACCAATGGGTTCTTCAAATTTACAAAAGAGAAATCCTAATTTCATGCAGTCAAAGAACTACCAGCGCACACTGGCTGATCAGAGAAAAAAATGAAAAATGCAGTTAAAATTTTTGATGCAGCCTTCTAGAAGACAAATGTCTTTTAATTTACCCCAAAGGCATAACGTTGATATGCATATGCAACGGTTTACACCCGACAGTTTCGTAGAGCAAATGTTTTACAAGGCTCTGATATAAAGTTTTATTATTTTTATTTTACTCATTTTGTTTACAGTTTTGCTATTAACGGATCTGTGTAATAGCTGATGATAGTACAATCATGCTGATGGAAATTCTATTAGTTTAATTAAAAATCCGACATGCAAAAGAGTATTACACTTTTTAGTTTTGGCTTAATCATTAGTTTTGTTTACGAAACATAATTTTTAACCTTTGATTAGACCAAGCTATATCGATGATGATAAATAATACCATTTTCACTTTTTTTTTTTTTTTTTTTTTTTTTTTTTTTACGTACCGGTATTTGTAAAACTTTATTATGGTTCTAAATTCAAAGTGATGAAATAAATGCTTAATACTTATGGCAGTAACATATTATAGATTTGTTTTGTTATAGTTTTTCTACTTGTTCATAGAGGCTACTTACACCCCCCCACCCTCGGCCGCCGTATAACTCATCTATTGCAAATCCACTGACATTTCGTACACTCTTTTTATAAGCAATGCAATTACGTAAAACAATGTTTATTGAATTGTACGATCAGCTAGAATAAATAAAAACACGCTACTAACATTTCATTTATGCGATGTGATTAATAAAATAAAATTAGGAAAACAGTAAATAAACTGGATTTAATTTCCACTAAAATACTTGTTTCTGTAAAAGCTCAGATACATTTTACAAAAGTTATAATGTAATAAATGTTTAATTTTGTACTACACGATACTAAAATTTTGTTGTTTGTTCGGACATTTGCCATCATTTGTGTATAAGAAACAATACACGACGTTTCGAGAGTATAAATCAACTCCCGTTATCAAGTGCCTAACTTACAAACTAAAACATGCATACAGAACACACGCCTAGATGTCTAGGCCAATGTTCAGAAACTAAACCTAATGAAAAAACCCCCAAGATAAACCCTGAGCAGTCAAAAACTTAAAAGAAACTCACATGTGATCAGGAAACCACAAGTCAAAAGTTATTAGTTTTAGTTTCTGAACATAGGCTTAGACATCTAGGCGTGTGTTCTGTCTGCATGTTTTAGTTTGTAAGTTAGGCACCTGATAACGGCAGTTGATTTATACCCTCGAAACGTCGTGTATTGTTTCTTATACACAAATGATGGCAAATGTCCGAACAAACAATAATATTGATATAAATATTCCATCATTAAGTAATAATTTTAAAAATAGGACATCTAATTTGTTTTTAAATACAGTATACAGGGTTATTAAAAAAATAAAGAGTTTACTTAAAAATTTGAATATAAAAACACAACCTGAACATGACTGGATAGAAGACGTTTAAATTGTTATTATCATTTAGCCTAATGCATCCAACATTCTGATTTCTTCTTCTGTATAGGCTTTCAGCTTGAGAAGAGGCCGCCCAGTAGCTTCGACGCTAGTGGCGGACCGGCCCCACAACAATAGAAGTGTGAAATTTAATTAGTCACACGTCATCGAACATCCCAATCAAACTTTAAATGTTAAGAACCTTAATTCGTCGACGAAAATAGTGGTTAGGTTAGGTTAGAGAATAAGTAAACTAAAAAAAACACTTTTGTCGCATGTGAATCGGCTTATGTTTAGATAAAATGAAAAATGTCCAAATAGGGACCGGAAGAAATGTGAAATTCAATCTTATTTGACATATCATAAAGTGCAGTTGTCCGGTGAATCTTTCCGGTCATCAGCACCGAAGTGTAGGGTTGATGAAATGGTTGTAAATAGTGGACACTCCCGTGCTAAGACTGCCACTTTTTTCATTGTGATTTAAGCCCGATTGAGTTAACTTGGGCAAAAATAAAATGCTTGTAAACAACTTTGGACAACACAACAATTGTCAATATGAACAGTGACGCAGAAAACAACTTGACTGAAGAATTCCCATTAGATGTGTAACTGTGGGAACTTTGTTATAGTACTACAAGCAAGCACAATTGGAAATGTTTCCACAGTACAGTACTATGAGGCTGGAAGTGGTTATTAGGCTGACTCGAGATAAACAATAATGTCCCTACCGCCCTTCTATAAGACCAAACCACTCGATAGAAAAATTGTCCTCCATACTCCGAAAAAAAAATAGGAAACCCAAAAAATATACGGACAGTATTAAAAAAATCCACATAGCTCTGTGGGAGTAGAGTTGCCAGACGTCCGGCTTTTTCCTCGTCTTCCAAGTGTCCGGCCGGACTTGTTAATATTTCGAGAAATGTCCGGCTTTTCCTTTTAGATGGCTAAAATCATTACTGAAAATATTTACTGCCTGTGTACTTATAGCAAATCCCGTTGATTTTTTTGGAAGAGGAACATGGAAGAGGGAATCTTCAAAGTTGGGAGATAGATATCAGTTTAATAACATTTTTTGTAACTTGATAAAATAATATTTTTGCACTTGCATTTAATAAGTTTTTCATTTATAATGTGTTTTTTCATGGTTTATAATGCCACACAATTATGTTTTCACCATTAAATTTAATAAGTTCTTTTAATTTTTAAGATATGATTTTTCTTGAAACACTATTGATCCGCTTGTTAAACTTTCAATCAAGTATACAATAATTCGTAATTTTTTCTGATTATTGTGTTTTTAAAGTAAACTTATTATTAAATATTCGTATTTTTAACAAAATGTGTTTTTTTTTTTTTTTTTTTTTTTTTTTTTTCAGTTGCTGACCCTTTTATAGCAAGTAATATTCATTGAGTTGGGTGTCCGGTTTTCCCTCTAAATGTCCGGCTTTTGAAATTCACCATCTGGCAACCCTATGTGGGAGAGTATAAGAGGCAACATTGAAAACAAAAACACTGAAGTTGTATATTTAGAACAGGCCTGTCAGAGTATTGGGGGGGGGGGACATTTTCAAGTATTTCGAACAATGTCCCGGGTACATTGTTGGAATTAGCGATGTTGATACTCGGGTGAAATGAATACTCGCATTACTCGGTTTCAAATGATTTCAATACTCGTATTATTATTTCGAAATCGAGTATCTGCGCAGAATGATTTTGCGCATCGGATTCGAACTCACCTTTACCAGATCGTTTTAGATAAACCTACACTTTTGCGTTCTATCTGTTAGAATGATCCACCAAGTATTTATTTTTTAAAACAATATGTGATTGACACTTGTAATACGTAATTAAATGTTATCCTGCCTCGACACAAATTCAGTTATTTAACGTTAGTACAATTATTACCAACATTAATAATTTAGTTGTTATTTAAAATAAGTTAATTTACTATATTTTTTTTATCAAGATGGTAACCTATTAATATTTATTTAAATATAAATAATAACAATTAAATTTACTTTTTGTTAATGTGGAAATAAATGAATATTATTATTTTAAATTGAACTTGTTACCCAATCTAAATCGTTTTAACTCAAAATCGTAATGTTTAATTAATGTGTAGTGAAAAATCAGCTTAGAAACTAATATAACCAACAAGGGCATACCCAGGATCAAAACTGGGGGGGGGGGCAAGCCATGGTCATTCAATATACAATTGATTATTAAAATAGTTATTTCAAGAATTGTATTAAATTCCAGCAACAAAATGTATAATAAAGATTTATTTTTTTGCTTCCAGGGGGGGGGCAGCTGCCCCCCCTGCCCCTCGCTGGGTACGCCCATGATAACCAAAGAAGAAACACCGAGCATTTTGTTTGGAATTGACACAACACTAACGAATATCGTTTTCCGAGGATTTTATTTCGAATTCATACTCGCACATTACCTCCTCCTTTTGTTCCTAGTTACGAGGATTTCGTCCGAATATTTTAATACGAAACCGAGTATTTTAATACTCGGAATGCTCCGAGGATTTTAATACTCGGAATGCTCCGAGGATTTTGATTCGAACTCACACATCCTAGTTGGAATTATTTATTGTCTTTTACAAGCGTCCTCATCCTAAATAACTGATCATCAATAAAGTGTAACGGCAGACAAATGTCCCTAGACTGGCTAGTATAGCACCAACCGCTTTCTTAATTAAACATGTGACACGCCAAACTATGCTAACATTGCAGAACGTTTTTGGGAAGAACCCCACAGGATGGCTTCCTTTCTCAAACAATGTGCAACTGTTGATTGGTAAAAGATATAATTTCCGGAGACTTTAATTCTCATAATTTCAATTAGTCGGATATAAACTGGAAGTGAAAGCGGATATGGTGTGAGGGGTTCGCACGAATGGCAGACCAGCTTTGTTGCCAGTAGTGGTCCCATGTTGCAATTCTACGGAAGTGACAAAATGCTAGGGTAGAAGTTTAGTAACACTGAAATGAACATAGATTAAATAATCTGAAATTAAATTTAAACGGATTAAAAAAAAAAAATCATTACTCATATTACTAAGAATTCTTGAAAATAATGAAATTTGATTTGGCAACATCGTTCCAGCGCCACACCACAACCCCAGCCCCTCTCCAGTTCTATTCGAACTATAATTTTCATCCTTTTCTAACGGCTTTTCAATTAACAGCTAAAGCTGCTATTACTAATATTGATTAGCAGTTAAAATTAGCAGCTAAAATTATTAACTGCTAACTGTTGTATGCAATGATAACTAAGCAGTAGGCTAAACTAAATACAAAGTAGTCTTTAGCAGTTATCTTTTGTTTATGTACAAAAAAATTTCTTATATAACGTAGAGTTAAGTGCTATGAGCTTTTAAGAAAGCCATAAAAATCTTATTTAAGTTTTGTTTAGTTTATTTGTGTTATATAAAAAAACAGAATATATTTTTAACCAAAACAAAAACAAACAAAACAACTTATATATAATTATTGTTTGTGAACCCCAATGAATATCTTTTTATCATTTCGTTTGTACTTTTTTTGTAAGAAATAAGTTCTTGTTTGTTTTTGTTTTGGTTAAAAATATATTGTAAAAAAAAAAAAAATGTGTATTATCTACCATAACCAACAAAAACAAACAAAACAACTTATATATAATTATTGTTTGTGAACCCTAATGAATATCCTACTCTTGTTTGTTTTTGTTTTGGTTAAAAATATATTGTTTTAAAAAAAGAATTTTGCGTATTATCTACCATAACCATTAAGCCACAAACCCAGTGACTACTGCTAAATCAGTTTCCATTCAGCATTGGTATTTAATTGCTAAATACATATTCCTGTTTCTTAAATGTTATCAGAATCAGTTGTCAAAACAGTTGAAAATACTACTAACAGCTAGTCAATGAACTGCTAATTATATAGCTGCTATTTCTAGTAGCAGTGCTCTGCTACTGCTAACGTAGGTTAGCTGCTTAGAATGAGCAGGTGTGCTATTTAGTACCTCCTATGTAATTTCCAGACGTAATGTTTAGTCTACACCTGTTTACAAATATTGAAGTAGACAGCATGACAATGGCTGAATGTTCTTGTTCAAATATTATATTTCTAGATATACGTCTCTTTTGAATGTTTAGCTCTCTGTGATGTATGTGACGAAAGTTGATCATCACACACACGTGGTTATAAAAATAACTACACTCGAAGTGATGAATTATTAATTGGAGAATATATCTTTCCCCTACGACATAACTTTGTTTGTTTAGAAACATCGATGAGCTCATTGATTCCCAGACAGAACACAATCCAGATGGGCGACAATAATATTAAGACAACTATTACTCATATCAAATACTTGTCTTAATATTATTGTCATCCGTCTAGGAACTAATGTTGAAAACGAAGACAAGTTGAATATGTGTGAATTGAAGACTCACAATATATTTAATTACTCAGTCTGTTGTGACATCTGTGATTGAAAGCAATCCATATGTTAATGTGATTGTCATATATTTGTTTTATGTCACGCAAATGCGTGTCCAGTATCAAAGGCCGCAGTCATTTCTCACAAACAGTTCGGTCGATTTCGTCCAACAATGGTAAATAATAGATTTTTTTTTGACTCAGAATTATGCGGAGCCGATTTTGAGAATTTACGGTTTTTACGGCTGATTTTATAGTAATTTACCGATAGTCAAGAACTAGTATTAAACATAATGTTTGGTGTAGCCTCCTCGATTGTGTAATATTATAGCTTAATTTTTCCGTCATACAATCCGAATTTCATCCTTGTGGACAACCGGTTTCGGCAGTTAAACCGTCATCGTCAGATCCAACATTTCATGAAGTCGTTCTCATTAAAACTGGTAATTATTATTGAATTCATAATACTTTAAAAATTAAAAATCGTTAATACACATAAAACATTGTTAAAATTGTATAAACAATGACACAATAAATATAAACACACCACACGTTTATGCCTAAGCTTTGAAACTATTGCTGCCCACTAACACCAATAGTCTATGGATATGATCCTGAAATAGTCGATAAAATAATAACTAAGAAAAAGGGGGGGGGAATCACGTCAAATCTGCACTATGGAATAGCGACAGAGGAAAATTATAACACGTAAAAATAGGTTTTGGTTCAAATGAGTTGTTTACACCACCACAAGACAGACGTTGAGTTGGTTTATCAACGATTGCCCGATATGCATGGTTTGTCTCTTGGACCTTGATATAAACTTCGGTATTAGTGAACAGCAATAGTTTCAAAGCATCTTGTGTTTGAGTCAATGTGTCATTGTTTAAAAAGTTAAATAGTGTTTTTTCAAGTATTATGAACTGCTGAACGACTTCAAGATGTGCTGGATCTGATGATGACGGTTTAACAGTCGCAACCGGTTATTGACAAGGATGAAAGTTGAATTATCCAACAGAAAAATTAAGGTAATTAACCTGTAATATAATAACTTGTATTTTTGGAGAGATGACAACCAAAACTCCTTAGAGGCTACATTTGAGTGCTGTTTGATCAATTCCGTGTGAACCGATTTTGAGAAAATCCTAATTTTGTTTTTTTCCCTTATGATAGCTGCCCCCAAATTTTAACTTATCGATGGGAAAAAACCATTCCGTGTACAGCCAAATTACACTCGATTTTATTTAAAATCGGTCCACACGCTCGAGTTGTTGAGCAAATCAGTCTAAAAACCACTTTTCTGTTGGACTCAAAACGGATCCACAAATTAATTCGACATTTTTAACCCACTGCATTCCTTGCTCTACACTACATATAGGCCTATGTGAGTATTAGGTAAACAATTTATTAACAGAAATCACAGGTAAATCCGCAATTCGGTTAGAAATTTGTAAAATTATCATTTCTTTTTTTTTTTTTAAATACGACTCCGAAACTTCAAAAAGAAATGAATTAATTTTGAATATTTACATAACCACTAATTCAAGTTATTTAACTCTTTAATGCTGTATTTTATCACATTTTTCAATTTTATTTCTACTCTGGAAACCTTATAATTTCAATAACTTTTGAGAACCATTTTCTCACGGTAGCATTTTTTTTTTAAACTTACAAATTCATAAATGTGGTCATTTTATTTCGGACGAAAATTTTGTAGCGTAAAATGTAAGCCTAATTGCTTGATTATTTTATTGGTGTTATTTAACTTAACTGGTAATATACTTCGGAAATGGATTCAGATTTATCCGGTGATGAATAAACAAGAAGGCTGTAGAAAATTCTGTTTCATAAAGGAAAACCAACTTTGGTATCACTCGTATTAAAGTTGTTGGGTTATGTTTACTATGTGATCCACATAATTTAATCTGTTTAGGTTACTTACACAGATGTATTATATTTGTTGTTACAAAATGTCAAAGCTCGAATCACCAATTACAAATACAGAGAAAAATAAAACTCCCGTTCAAAATTTCAACTTGGTATATTAATTCGTTTTTGAGATAAAAATTGAGAAATGAAAAAAAAAAAAAAAAAAAAAAAAAAAAAAAAAAAAATCGCGGCTGTTGAAAAACTTTGTTTCTTTCGGGCAGTTTAATATCTTTGGCCCAGAAACAATACCTAAAAGTTTTGGTAGAGAGCTCTGAAACACCCTGTACACAGCCCAAGACTTAAAAAAAAATTTTATAAGTTTATATTATAAGTTATAGACATGAGTTAAAAACCAGAGTTATGTTTCATAAAAAGATTTATAAAATAGTTTATCAGTCTCGAGCTGTAAATTATTAATTATAATAATTTTATAAACATAGAATACCTTTAATTTAGGAGTTTAAATATACACCTGTTTTTGCACTAATAATTAATTAATTCAAGATTCAAAAGGAGTAAAAACTAAACGCTTATGTAATATTCAGATTGTGTCAATATCGCATTGAATAGACAAATAGCTGATAATGCACAACACACGTGTATCTAGATTGCCTAATTTACCCCCATAATCCTCATCCCTTAGGAGAGCAAATTTCGTTTGGAATTTTTCACTTACCAATTTTTTTAGTTCGTTAATTTGTTCCTAATATTTTTTTTTATGGCATTATTTAAAATTTGTTTTTTTAAATTTTAACGTATGGAAATTGTTAACGAACCAGAATGCACCAATCGTCACAGACTTTTCTGTGCACAATTGCATGCTCTAGGTAAAAAGTATCTTAATTTTATTATTTACTATAAATATTTTCCTCTCGAATCGATTTTCATCAAGATTAAAAAGGTACGAAAACATTGCGCAATGTTCTACACCCCCCCCCCCCAATAACGAGCTTTTTAATAACAGCGGTAAAAGTTAATTTTTGTTTTTGCCTACAACTGTAATATTTATTTCCTAAATGTAGGTTTTTGTTACATTCTAAATAAGAAGGAAATCAGGATGTAACAAAAACCCACCTTTTATAGCAATTGTAGGAAATAAATATTACAGTTGTAGGCAAAAACAAAAATTAAGTTTTACCGCTGTTATTAAAAAGCTCGTTAATTGGGGGGGGGAGGGGGGTTGGTAGAAGATTGTGCAATGTTTTCGTACCTTTTTAATCTTGATGAAAATCGATTCGAGAGGAAAATATTTATAGTAAATAATAAAAAAAGATACTTTTTACCCAAGAGCATGCAATTGCGCACATGTACACAAAATACCGCAAGGTCAAGGATCAGCTGGTGTAATTAATGTGTTTTTCTATTGTGTAACCTATTGTTGTAATTTGATATTAACCTCAAAAACCTATGTTATAACGACCGTGTTTGTGTTATCCACTATTATTTGTAACAACAAAAATTGAAGTGACGGTGAGAATCACCAAATGAACGAAAACAAAATGTTCCAAAAAAAAAAGCTTTTTATTTGTAATTTTCATTTTGATAAAATTATTATAAATTCGTAAAATAAAATCATATATTTCGTATTAAGTAGTCCTTCAATATATTACTCATATAACGTGACTATATATATATATATATATATATATATATATATATATATATATATATTATTCACCATTCAGAAATGTAATGATGATCGCAATGAATGTTTTCAGAATGATTAATATGAGTCATTACAAACCATTTATATGATATGTATAAAATAATATTATTCTAATAGTGGTAGAACTGTATTATAACCAATAATTAGCGAATGTTCTCAGAATGATTAATAAGAGTCATTACAAACCATTTATATGATATGTATAAAATAATATTATTCTAATAGTGGTAGAACTGTATTATAACCAATAATTAGCGAATGTTCTCAGAATGATTAATAAGAGTCATTACAAACCATTTATATGATATGTATAAAATAATATTATTCTAATAGAGGTAGAACTGTATTATAACCAATAATTAGCGAATGTTTTCAGAATGATTAATAAGAGTCATTACAAACCATTTATATGTATGTATAAAATAATATTATTCTAATAGTGGTAGAACTGTATTATAACCAATAATTAGTGAATGTTCTCAGAATGATTAATAAGAGTCATTACAAACCATTTATATGATATGTATAAAATGATATTATTCTAATAGAGGTAGAACTGTATTATAACCAATAATTAGCGAATGTTCTCAGAATGATTAATAAGAGTCATTACAAACCATTTATATGATATGTATAAAATGATATTATTCTAATAGAGGTAGAACTGTATTATAACCAATAATTAGCGAATGTTCTCAGAATGATTAATAAGAGTCATTACAAACCATTTATATGATATGTATAAAATAATATTATTCTAATAGAGGTAGAACTGTATTATAACCAATAATTAGCGAATGTTCTCAGAATGATTAATAAGAGTCATTACAAACCATTTATATGATATGTATAAAATAATATTATTGTAATACATGTAGAACTGTATTATAACCAATAATTAGCGAATGTTCTCAGAATGATAAATAAGAGTCATTACAAACCATTTATATGATATGTATAAAATAATATTATTCTAATAGTGGTAGAACTGTATTATAACCAATAATTAGCGAATGTTCTCAGAATGATTAATAAGAGTCATTACAAACCATTTATATGATATGTATAAAATAATATTATTCTAATAGTGGTAGAACTGTATTATAACCAATAATTAGCGAATGTTCTCAGAATGATTAATAAGAGTCATTACAAACCATTTATATGATATGTATAAAATGATATTATTCTAATAGTGGTAGAACTGTATTATAACCAATAATTAGCGAATGTTCTCAGAATGATTAATAAGAGTCATTACAAACCATTTATATGATATGTATAAAATAATATTATTCTAATAGAGGTAGAACTGTATTATAACCAATAATTAGCGAATGTTCTCAGAATGATTAATAAGAGTCATTACAAACCATTTATATGATATGTATAAAATAATATTATTCTAATAGAGGTAGAACTGTATTATAACCAATAATTAGCGAATGTTCTCAGAATGATTAATAAGAGTCATTACAAACCATTTATATGATATGTATAAAATAATATTATTCTAATAGTGGTAGAACTGTATTATAACCAATAATTAGCGAATGTTCTCAGAATGATTAATAAGAGTCATTACAAACCATTTATATGATATGTATAAAATAATATTATTCTAATAGAGGTAGAACTGTATTATAACCAATAATTAGCGAATGTTCTCAGAATGATTAATAAGAGTCATTACAAACCATTTATATGATATGTATAAAATGATATTATTCTAATAGTGGTAGAACTGTATTATAACCAATAATTAGCGAATGTTCTCAGAATGATTAATAAGAGTCATTACAAACCATTTATATGATATGTATAAAATAATATTATTCTAATAGAGGTAGAACTGTATTGTAACCAATAATTAGCGAATGTTCTCAGAATGATTAATAAGAGTCATTACAAACCATTTATATGATATGTATAAAATGATATTATTCTAATAGTGGTAGAACTGTATTATAACCAATAATTAGCGAATGTTCTCAGAATGATTAATATGAGTCATTACAAACCATTTATATGATATGTATAAAATAATATTATTCTAATAGAGGTAGAACTGTATTATAACCAATAATTAGCGAATGTTCTCAGAATGATTAATAAGAGTCATTACAAACCATTTATATGATATGTATAAAATAATATTATTCTAATAGTGGTAGAACTGTATTATAACCAATAATTAGCGAATGTTCTCAGAATGATTAATAAGAGTCATTACAAACCATTTATATGATATGTATAAAATGATATTATTGTAATACATGTAGAACTGTATTATAACCAATAATTAGTTTACGGTTCTCAGAAATGTAAGGATGAAATATCGATTCCGCTTGAGGAACAGACGAAAACGGGTTTTAGAAAGAAGCTTGGTTGGAATCTAGTCGTGCCAATTGTCAAAGGAGTGGGGGTGCAGTGTTTCAATACATGTTCAGTTGTGCGTAAAAAAGTTTGTTCAAAAAATAAAAGGAGAATGAAGCTGTCGGACATAATATGGTAACGGAAACGTTGTAAGGGATTCACTTCAAAAACTTTAATGTGACATCCTGTATCAAGTCTAATGTATTTGATTTTCTTACTCTATTAAACTACTAAGGGCGAAGGCGTAGCATAACGGGGCGAGGGCGACGCTAGTACCTGTGCAAAGATATCGGTTCTCAAATCAGAACTGGTCACACCTTAGCCACAACTACACAGCACTTCATCGAGTCAATAAATAACAGTTTGTAAGAACAAGAAATAACACCTCCCGTTAGTATTTACATAGTTTAATACACCTTTAACATTTTTGTATGAACAATAACTTACTGTAGATAATTTATTTATACAACTCACACCACCACATATTGTTCTGAAATATTCTAACTCACCGAGAAGTTCTTCGAGAAGAGATCTCGCTCTCGCAGATGCTTCGGGATCTCCGCCAGTCAAGATTTCCAGAACGGCTCTACTGGTAGGATCTCTGCCGGGTTTACTAGTATTTTTTGCTTCCCATTTCAAATAAGTCCATTTTTTCCTCACATCCCCTTCGGACCGACGGATACCTTCGACTGCTGACACTTCACGAGCGACGTCTTGCCAGGCTCGAGCCCACACTTGCCCGCCGGCCACACCGAACAACACTGTATCGCGTCTCTTTGAAACTGCCGTCAATAACACTTCCACTTCTTTGGGAGTAAAGTTGGTTTTTCTTGGTTTTATCATAACGGCCGGGCGCATACATTGTGTCAGTGTTTCACTGCTCACCGATACCTTGCTGTAGACATCTGAGTTAGGCGAAGTACGCGCGTAGATTTCCTTCTTAGAAATCGATGCTGAAGGCATTGTAAGGAAAGCTATGTCAGGAACGCATTCCATTATTCTACTTCTGGCGCTGGCTCAGTTTTATTTACAGGACAACCTGCGATAACCAACAAGTATGATATTAATAATACAACAAAAATCTCTTTTGACCATAGATATAATTTATTCAATAGGGGATGATGCAATAGGGCCATGGTGTTGAAAAAAAGGCGTTAACAGAACAGTCAAGGACCTATACATTGTAATATACGAGTATAGGTAATGAGTATTTGCTTCTAAAGATTCAAATTTAGTTCATAGTTTGTTTAATTTTTTATTTAACAATATAATAATTTTAATCGTTCAAAACTTGTTTTATCCCAATTTTATACAAAATTTAAATCATAACAATGTTAATATGACTTAAAAACTAGCTTTTTTAAATTAGTATAAACTTTCATTATACTTTCTAATATGTAAAATATATTTCTGTAAATTTTTTACTTAATAAAATCTGAACAACGATTATATTCACCTATTATAGAACTTTCTCCGTACTTTCTAATATGTAAAATATATTTCTGTAAATTTTCTACTTAATAATAAAATCGGAACAACGATTATATTCACCTATTATAGAACTTTCTCCGTACTTTCTAATATGTAAAATATATTTCTGTGAATTTTCTACTTAATAAAATCAGAACAACGATTATATTCACCTATTATAAAACTTTCTCCGTACTTTCTAATATGTAAAATATATTTCTGTGAATTGTCTTCTTAATAAAATCAGAACAACGATTATATTCACCTATTATAAAACTTTCTCCGTACTTTCTAATATGTAAAATATATTTCTGTAAATTGTCTACTTAATAAAATCTGAACAACGATTATATTCACCTATTATAGAACTTTCTCCGTACTTTCTAATATGTAAAATATATTTCTGTAAATTGTCTACTTAATAAAATCTGAACAACGATTATATTCACCTATTATAAAACTTTCTCCGTACTTTCTAATATGTAAAATATATTTCTGTAAATTTTCTACTTAATAAAATCTGAACAACGATTATATTCACCTCTTATAGAACTTTCTCCGTACTTTCTAATATGTAAAATATATTTCTGTAAATTGTCTACTTAATAAAATCTGAACAACGATTATATTCACCTATTATAGAACTTTCTCCGTACTTTCTAATATGTAAAATATATTTCTGTAAATTTTCTACTTAATAAAATCTGAACAACGATTATATTCACCTATTATAAAACTTTCTCCGTACTTTCTAATATGTAAAATATATTTCTGTAAATTGTCTACTTAATAAAATCTGAACAACGATTATATTCACCTATTATAGAACTTTCTCCGTACTTTCTAATATGTAAAATATATTTCTGTAAATTTTCTACTTAATAAAATCTGAACAACGATTATATTCACCTATTATAAAACTTTCTCGTACTTTCTAATATGTAAAATATATTTCTGTAAATTTTCTACTTAATAAAATCTGAACAACGATTATATTCACCTATTATAGAACTTTCTCCGTACTTTCTAATATGTAAAATATATTTCTGTAAATTTTCTACTTAATAAAATCTGAACAACGATTATATTCACCTATTATAAAACTTTCTCCGTACTTTCTAATATGTAAAATATATTTCTGTAAATTTTCTACTTAATAAAATCTGAACAACGATTATATTCACCTATTATAAAACTTTCTCCGTACTTTCTAATATGTAAAATATATTTCTGTAAATTGTCTACTTAATAAAATCTGAACAACGATTATATTCACCTATTATAGAACTTTCTCCGTACTTTCTAATATGTAAAATATATTTCTGTAAATTTTCTACTTAATAAAATCTGAACAACGATTATATTCACCTATTATAAAACTTTCTCCGTACTTTCTAATATGTAAAATATATTTCTGTAAATTGTCTACTTAATAAAATCTGAACAACGATTATATTCACCTATTATAAAACTTTCTCCGTACTTTCTAATATGTAAAATATATTTCTGTAAATTGTCTACTTAATAAAATCTGAACAACGATTATATTCACCTATTATAGAACTTTCTCCGTACTTTCTAATATGTAAAATATATTTCTGTAAATTTTCTACTTAATAAAATCTGAACAACGATTATATTCACCTATTATAAAACTTTCTCCGTACTTTCTAATATGTAAAATATATTTCTGTAAATTGTCTACTTAATAAAATCTGAACAACGATTATATTCACCTATTATAAAACTTTCTCCGTACTTTCTAATATGTAAAATATATTTCTGTAAATTTTCTACTTAATAAAATCTGAACAACGATTATATTCACCTATTATAGAACTTTCTCCGTACTTTCTAATATGTAAAATATATTTCTGTAAATTGTCTACTTAATAAAATCTGAACAACGATTATATTCACCTATTATAGAACTTTCTCCGTACTTTCTAATATGTAAAATATATTTCTGTAAATTGTCTACTTAATAAAATCTGAACAACGATTATATTCACCTATTATAGAACTTTCTCCGTACTTTCTAATATGTAAAATATATTTCTGTAAATTTTCTACTTAATAAAATCTGAACAACGATTATATTCACCTATTATAAAACTTTCTCCGTACTTTCTAATATGTAAAATATATTTCTGTAAATTTTCTACTTAATAAAATCTGAACAACGATTATATTCACCTATTATAGAACTTTCTCCGTACTTTCTAATATGTAAAATATATTTCTGTAAATTTTCTACTTAATAAAATCTGAACAACGATTATATTCACCTATTATAAAACTTTCTCCGTACTTTCTAATATGTAAAATATATTTCTGTAAATTGTCTACTTAATAAAATCTGAACAACGATTATATTCACCTATTATAGAACTTTCTCCGTACTTTCTAATATGTAAAATATATTTCTGTAAATTTTCTACTTAATAAAATCTGAACAACGATTATATTCACCTATTATAAAACTTTCTCCGTACTTTCTAATATGTAAAATATATTTCTGTAAATTTTCTACTTAATAAAATCTGAACAACGATTATATTCACCTATTATAGAACTTTCTCCGTACTTTCTAATATGTAAAATATATTTCTGTAAATTTTCTACTTAATAAAATCTGAACAACGATTATATTCACCTATTATAAAACTTTCTCCGTACTTTCTAATATGTAAAATATATTTCTGTAAATTGTCTACTTAATAAAATCTGAACAACGATTATATTCACCTATTATAAAACTTTCTCCGTACTTTCTAATATGTAAAATGTATTTCTGTAAATTTTCTACTTAATAAAATCTGAACAACGATTATATTCACCTAGGTATAAAACTTTCTCCGTACTTTCTAATATGTAAAATATATTTCTGTAAATTGTCTACTTAATAAAATCTGAACAACGATTATATTCACCTCTTATAGAACTTTCTCCGTACTTTCTAATATGTAAAATATATTTCTGTAAATTGTCTACTTAATAAAATCTGAACAACGATTATATTCACCTCTTATAGAACTTTCTCCGTACTTTCTAATATGTAAAATATATTTCTGTAAATTTTCTACTTAATAAAATCTGAACAACGATTATATTAACCTCTTATTGAACTTTCTCCGTACTTTCTAATATGTAAAATATATTTCTGTAAATTTTCTACTTAATAAAATCTGAACAACGATTATATTCACCTAGGTATAAAACTTTCTCCGTACTTTCTAATATGTAAAATATATTTCTGTAAATTGTCTACTTAATAAAATCTGAACAACGATTATATTCACCTATTATAAAACTTTCTCCGTACTTTCTAATATGTAAAATATATTTCTGTAAATTTTCTACTTAATAAAATCTGAACAACGATTATATTCACCTAGGTATAAAACTTTCTCCGTACTTTCTAATATGTAAAATATATTTCTGTAAATTGTCTACTTAATAAAATCTGAACAACGATTATATTCACCTCTTATAGAACTTTCTCCGTACTTTCTAATATGTAAAATATATTTCTGTAAATTGTCTACCTAATGAAATCTGAACAACGATTATATTCACCTATTATAAAACTTTCTCTGTACTTTCTAATATGTAAAATATATTTCTGTAAATTGTCTACCTAATAAAATCTGAACAACGATTATATTCACCTATTATAAAACTTTCTCTGTACTTTCTAATATGTAAAATATATTTCTGTAAATTGTCTACCTAATAAAATCTGAACAACGATTATATTCACCTATTATAAAACTTTCTCTGTACTTTCTAATATGTAAAATATATTTCTGTAAATTGTCTACCTAATAAAATCTGAACAACGATTATATTCACTTATTATAAAACTTTCTCTGTACTTTCTAATATGTAAAATATATTTCTGTAAATTATCTACCTAATTAAATCTGAACAACGATTATATTCACCTATTATAAAACTTTCTCTGTACTTTCTAATATGTAAAATATATTTCTGTAAATTATCTACCTAATTAAATCTGAACAACGATTATATTCACCTATTATAAAACTTTCTCTGTACTTTCTAATATGTAAAATATATTTCTGTAAATTGTCTACCTAATAAAATCTGAACAACGATTATATTCACCTATTATAAAACTTTCTCTGTACTTTCTAATATGTAAAATATATTTCTGTAAATTGTCTACCTAATAAAATCTGAACAACGATTATATTCACCTATTATAAAACTTTCTCTGTACTTTCTAATATGTAAAATATATTTCTGTAAATTGTCTACCTAATAAAATCTGAACAACGATTATATTCACCTATTATAAAACTTTCTCTGTACTTTCTAATATGTAAAATATATTTCTGTAAATTGTCTACCTAATAAAATCTGAACAACGATTATATTCACCTATTATAAAACTTTCTCTGTGCTTTCTAATATGTAAAATATATTTCTGTAAATTGTCTACCTAATAAAATCTGAACAACGATTATATTCACCTATTATAAAACTTTCTCTGTACTTTCTAATATGTAAAATATATTTCTGTAAATTGTCTACCTAATAAAATCTGAACAACGATTATATTCACCTATTATAAAACTTTCTCCGTACTTTCTAATATGTAAAATATATTTCTGTAAATTGTCTACTTAATAAAATCTGAACAACGATTATATTCACCTATTATAAAACTTTCTCCGTACTTTCTAATATGTAAAATATATTTCTGTAAATTGTCAACTTAATAAAATCTGAACAACGATTATATTCACCTATTATAAAACTTTCTCCGTACTTTCTAATATGTAAAATATATTTCTGTAAATTTTCTACTTAATAAAATCTGAACAACGATTATATTCACCTCTTATAGAACTTTCTCCGTACTTTCTAATATGTAAAATATATTTCTGTAAATTGTCTACTTAATAAAATCTGAACAACGATTATATTCACCTCTTATAGAACTTTCTCCGTACTTTCTAATATGTAAAATATATTTCTGTAAATTGTCTACTTAATAAAATCTGAACAACGATTATATTCACCTATTATAGAACTTTCTCCGTACTTTCTAATATGTAAAATATATTTCTGTAAATTGTCTACTTAATAAAATCTGAACAACGATTATATTCACCCATTATAAAACTTTCTCCGTACTTTCTAATATGTAAAATATATTTCTGTAAATTTTCTACTTAATAAAATCTGAACAACGATTATATTCACCTATTATAAAACTTTCTCCGTACTTTCTAATATGTAAAATATATTTCTGTAAATTTTCTACTTAATAAAATCTGAACAACGATTATATTCACCTATTATAAAACTTTCTCCGTACTTTCTAATATGTAAAATGTATTTCTGTAAATTTTCTACTTAATAAAATGTGAACAACGATTATATGGATCTTTTTCAAAATTTTAACCACTCGATTTTTCTCTTTTTTTTTAAATTGAATCCTTTTCATTTGTCATAAAAATGATGTTCTTAATACTAGGTTTAGCAAGAATTATCACAAATATGTTAGGTTAGGTGGTTATATAACCGTGCATCTCTCGGTTTATGCGATAAGGTAAGTCAATATGCAGATAACGTGCATAACCAAATGCCGTAACAATTTTGTACTTTGTTTACTTCCTTATTTATATATTTCCTTATATTAATACATTCAATATCTACTAATGCCGATAAGAAGTCAAATTAATCACAATATAAGCGATCAATGTCTTGTAAGCCATGGAATCAGCAACATTCATTTTTTTAGTGTTTTGGTTTAAAAATCCATTTCTCTGACTAATTTTCAGTTGAGAACATCATTTTAAGACAAACGAAAGGATTCCATGTTTAAAAAGTTGGGTTGGAAAAAAAAATCCGAGTTTAGTTTTCTGTTATAAAACTTTTTACAAATATTAAAGATTGATCGTTGAGGAAGATATTAGTTCAATAAGTGTATGCTTATTTTTTGTAATATATGTACATACCCTACGTAAATATATTAAGATATACTGTACATGTATGTTTTTTCAAAGTGCCATTTCTTAATTTTTTTGATGAAATCAAGGATTTTTACAAATGTTTTTTGTTTTGTCATTTGTTGTTATATTGTTATATTTATATTATTATATTATTTAGTGGACTCGACGATTATTTTATATTTTGTTCATTTTTCTCACCTGACCATCAGAACAGGGTAAAATGGTAACAGGTAATGAAAATATCTAGTTACTTGTAAATAATTTGGAATACATTTATTATTATTTTATACAGACCGTGCCAAATGATACCACTGATCGAATCCACGACAATAAATGGTACAAAAACATAGCATCTTTGTCACTCACACCTCCCCAAAACCAAATAAACAGATAATAAATCATGGATATAAAAATATTTATATTTTTAGATAGGACCTAAACTTGCTTAGACAGATGGTGCCCAATGCAAGAATCGCCTTTGATAAAATCGTAATTTTGATTTTTCTCATGGCAGCTTAAAAAGATGTAAATTAAGTCCCGAAATATATCCAAAATATGCCCACATAGGGAGTTTAATAATGTGTGGCTTAGACTCAAAACGGATTTTTTATCCATCAGGTAACATATACAGGAAGCAAGAGACAAAAATCCCTAATTTTATATTATTTTTATCTGAAAATGTTGAAATAAATACAACATGTTCAATTAATTTAATAAACTTCTTTCAATTTTTGGGA
Source organism: Aphrophora alni (assembly GCA_963513935.1). Classification (NCBI taxonomy): domain Eukaryota; kingdom Metazoa; phylum Arthropoda; class Insecta; order Hemiptera; family Aphrophoridae; genus Aphrophora; species Aphrophora alni. The sequence goes on along the minus strand of OY740765.1, from coordinate 19,812,778 downwards.
ATTTTTTCATACACACCGAGTCCAAACATTTTTTGAAAAGTTTCAAATATCATTATCTCTTATAACTCCTCTAGGGGTAATAAAAGACAAGAGCTCTCATTGCCCATATAAAGTAATAATTGTAAAATCGGCCAATAGGAAACATCTAGAGACAATTCTGAATTTCTGGACTTCAAAATATTTAGTCATTAAAAATATTTTAGATTGAAAAAAGTTTCGAAATTGGATTCTTGAAATTCGTTTATTTTATATTAAACAATGGAAAAATATACTTTCTTATTGTTTTACAAAATCTACATACACCAGAGGTAAGCCTACATGATAATAAAAATTGAGAAAAGCAGTTAACATTTTTTTTAAACCATGTTATTGAAAAACTCTGTGAAAAATTATTTTAGCAATTTAAAATGAACTTATTGACACTTCCTAAACTTAGTTTTAACTTAATCTTAGCTTAAGTTATATTTAAAAACATAGACTACAGTAACTAGGCCCTAAGGTTGCAAATTCGTTGTTTTAGCACAATCTAAAGCATAAACATTAGTCCTATATTTCTTGTAGGGCTATTATCTTTCTTCATCTTGTTGCCTAATCTTAGACTTTCAAGCCTCTTTTTAATCTGTTGTATACAACTCACATTTTTTTTACATCATTCTGAGTAACATGAAAAGGTCCACTTTAAATTAAATAGATCTCTCTCAATACCCCCACAAAAATTAAAAATGGGATAATAAGAAACAAGCCTAGGATTCATAAATGAAAATTTTCAAAAAATGTACATCAATTGTCAATTTCGTACATTTTAATTGGTTAAAAAGTTATATATCAATAACTTCCAAAAACCTAACACAGTTTTTGCTAAACAATTATCGGTAAAAAATCACGAACATTAAGTTTAAAGTGAAGGTACTTTTTCATGGAGTGAAAAAAATTCAAAAAGTGTTACAAATTTGTAAGTGAAAAATATTTGTAAGTAATTTATTATTACATGTTTTTAAAGTTGTTTAAGTTTGAATTCATGGTGTTATTTGCCCTTGTCTCTTATTACCCCGACTAAGAAACACAATTTTAAATGTATAGTGTACAAATTGAACTAAAAGTTGTAAACGAAATCGAGTCAGAATACATTCAAATTTGGCATGTTGTTTCAAACTTGTTTGTTAGTTAGAATGTCCACAATAAGAAAAAGAAAATAACCGCCTACAAAAACGTTCGACCTAACCTTGTCCCGGGCGCCATTAAAAAAAAGGAGACTTCCAACTCTGACAAATCGAACAAAGAGAGGTCTAACATATTTTTTTTTTGGGGATGGAGGGACAGTGAGGGGAGATGGGAAATTCAAACCCCTGATTGTAATATAAAGAAGATTATGTACTGACTTTTCGAAAAACATTTATTAATTTTAACGTGTATTAACTGAGCTGAATATTTGGACGATGGAAGTAGACTATAATCCCCTTAGGGATGAAGCTACACCTACCACTCTTGTACTTGTGTTTCTCATGACGACGAAATACAAAGTTTGTCCAGTTTTAGAACATGAATTATTACACTTTTTTATTTTTGTTTTGCCTGAGTATTATTAGTTCGTCATTTACTTTGATATTTCATACAAATTTCACTACAATTGGTAGACTCTTTTAAGTAAAATTTTCCGCCAATATTTTAGGATCTCTTACTAATTAACGTTCGCATATTCTTTGTATAAAAAAAATATTATTCATATTTTTTTTTTCAAAATCAGCACCATCGATTTTAATTAAAAAATTTGTTAAATGTGCGACAGCTCATATTAACAGCTCATTCAATCAACAGCTCATATTAAATATAGGCCGAAAATTCCTAGAAAAATCCTCGTTTAAAAGTCTAAGAAATTTCTTCCACATTTTTGTGAGTTTTAAAGATGATCCAATCCATGTCAAACGTCATGGTAGAGACAGTTATACTTCACAAATAAATTATAAAACACTAAAATGAACCTTCGTTTGCCGTCCTGTTGATTTTCAGTTTTTTCTAATTACTTGTGAATGTAATTTTCTTTTAGTAGCGGCTTTGCACATTTAATCGAACCATAAATCTTTATTTCACTAAATTCGATGGAAAAATTTTGTGTCTCTTTTAGAACCACGTGGTTGTCGGTATTAAATCAGTTCAGAAGTATTGCCAAACTTCATTTCTATAGGCTAATACGAGTATATCCCTATATTAACTAAAATTCTACTCTGGAAAAATTAATCAGTTCATAATATATTGGATAACAAAATTTCAATTCTGTAGAAATGATTTTAGGAAAGTTTAGATTCTTTTTAAAATCTAAATTAAAGTATATACATAAAGAAATATATACCGTGTGTCCCAAAAGTCCCGAACCAGATCAATAACTTAAAACCAAAAAAGATATTTTATATGTGCCTTTGAGGGATAAAAAATTACTTTTTGGCAAATGAGACATTTTTACCTATTCCCCAAAAATGAGGGTTTTGGAGGCAACTCGATAATCTTAAATGGAAACCCCCTCATGTTAAAGGACTTATTTAGTAAAGTACAACTGAACAAGCGAGAATATGGGATCAAAATGTATTTTTAAAATGTAATGTTGTAATCATAATAATTATTATTTAATTTTGAAAAAATACAGATCCATAACAGTGTGTGTAAAGAACTTTGAATGATTGATTGTATTAAATAACAATCCATTATGGTTTGGAGCAAGTTAAAGCTGATAATTCCCAATAAAGAGCAGAGATAGGTATTTAATTCTTTTAAAAAGAACCTTTAACCACGTTTTTGTTTAAGTGGGAAGCCCACTAAAACCTACACTTCTCGAAATCTAGTTGTATTTGTTGATATGTTGGACAAATGGGAAATTCCCTTTGCATAATTAAATATTAAAATTACATCAACTAACATCACTTTTGTGCACCCTGTAATAGGAACTCACTATTTTAAATATGAAATAATAGTATAATGATTACAACCAACGGTCACAAATATTTTTAATACATTTTTATCCTGTATTCCTCATCTAATTGTGAATGAAATAAAGTAAAATAGTAGTTACAAATATTTAAACGGCCGCCATTTTAGATAGAAGCAAGATATCGACTTCTAGTCTGTACAGTTGTATTTTACTAAATAAGTCCTTTAACATGAGGGGTCACTCGATAGGGGTTTCCATTTAAGATTATTCAGTTGCCTCCAAATCCCCATTTTTGGAGGAAAGGTAAAAATGTCTCATTTGCCAAAAAATAGTTTTTCATCACCAGGAGGCACATTATTTGGTTTTCAATTTATTGAACAGGTCCGGAACACACGGTATATATACTTTAAATAATCCTTTATTTAAAGTTAAGTGCGATCACGTCCATAACAAGGTTAGAGCAACCGAAAAGTTTGTGATTACCATGCTAAACAGTACAGGTTAAGTTTTTACAGTAAATTACCATCACAAGTGGGTGATTTATTTATTAATAAACTTCCGGATATAACACAAACAGTAGAAAATTTACTCTTTTAAATAAAATTCCTTAGACAATTATCTATACACCATAATGTTATGTATTAGAAGTATTTTTACAAATTTTACTGGTAAATATCGGTTGTACGTCGGTCTCGGATTTCGCTATTAAAAATTACGAAATCGTTAACTATTTACCTTGTATTCAAACAATCAGGTCATATTGTGTGTCGGAAGATGCATTTCAAGTCCCAAAATGTATTTCTTCACTGTCAAATAACACATAGAAAACAAGTGAATCAAGCTGTAATTAGGTTAAACCTAGCTCAGGTTACGAAAGCCTACGTTAATATTTATTTACGTTCGTCAAGTTAGTGAATATGCCACCGCTCGACGTTTATTATTTGTATATTTGTCATTACATAAAAAAATTGTTTTATTAGGTCAGGCTAGGTAAACCTATTTCTCATGATTCTTTAATCATACATCATCATAATATTAAGTTGTTATGCGTCATAATGGTCACCTAGCCAGACCTAATAAAACAAATATTTTTTACCATGACAAATATACGTTTTAATAATAAACATCGAGCGATGACACTTGACGAACGTAAATAAATATTAACGTAGGCTTTCGTAACCTGAGCTAGGTTTAACCTAATAACAGCTTGATTCCCTTGTTTTCTATGTGTTATTTGACAGTGAAGAAATGCATTTTGGGACTACGGCAGGGATTTTACCCCTCAGGGCTGGACTTTGTCTTTAAATGGCAGGGATTTTCCCCTCAGGGCTGGACTTTGTCTTTAAATGGCAGGGATTTTACCCCTCAGTCCTGGATTTAGTCCTTAGACGGCAGGGATTTTACCCCTCAGTCCTGGATATACTCCTTAGACGGCAGGGATTTTCCCCTCAGGGTTGGACTTTGTATTTAAATGGCAGGGATTTTACCCCTCATGGCTGGACTTTGTCTTTTAATGGCAGGTATTTTACCCTTTCGTCCTGGATTTAGTCCTTAGACGGCAGGGATTTTACCCCCCCAGTCCTGGATTTAGTCCTTAGACGGCAGTGATTTTACCACTCAGGTCTGGACATTGTCTTTAAATGGCAGGGATTTTACCCCTCAGTCATGGATTTAGTCCTTAGACGGCAGAGATTTTACCCCTTAGGGCTGAACTTTCCTTTAAATGGCAGGGATTTTATCCCTCAGACCTAAATTTAATCCTTAGACGGCAGGGATTTTACCCCTCATAGTTGGACTTTGTCTTTAAATGGCAGGGATTTCATCCTTAAGGCCTGGATTTTGTTCGTAGGGGACAGGGATTTTACCCCCCCCCCCCTCGGTATTATTTTTGCCTACACAATAATGATTTTTAGTCCTCAGGGTATAATTTTTCTTTGTACAATAGGTATTTTACTCCTCAGTGGAAGGGTTTCCCTACTCATATTTCCCACCCCTAGGGCTGCTATTTTGTCTAAATTATTCTGTCTTGTGGGTCATCACCCACATCTATGATGTAGCGTTTTGTTTCTACATCATAGATTATCACCAATTATTTCTACATTCGCTTGGCTGCTAGGATAGATTTATATACGAGGCTTCGATTGTTTTTGATTTGTATACGTTTTTCCATTTTACTAATTTAATTTACGTATTTCGTACCGAATATTTTTCTTTGGATTCTTGATTTTTTTATATATATTTTTTTTTATTTAGATATTATGGATTGAAGATATCCATTAGTAACTAAGTCGTCCTTAATAGGGTTTAGTTTTTGGTTAAGAGTATCTTTATCAGAATAAATATTATAAGTATTCAAATAAGGAATTAACTATTCCTTTCTTGACATTATGTGTACTGTTTTGCTAGATTCTTCTTTTAATATATTTCACGTCTTATGGAAATAAGCAACGGAAATCTGTTTTGTCCATAGTTATAATTTTGTTCTGAAATCCGTCAAACGTTGAAAAAACCCTATAAGACATTTCTTCCAGGCGATTGTGAAGCAGCGCATTCTGGGAGCCTTGCTTTGAAGTACATCATTCTAAGTAAGTGCAATGGTTAAAATTTAATTTCTTACACAATATGGTTAGTCAATATTTGAAAAGTGTTTTGTACTAATTTAATAGGACATACAGAATGAAATGAAGTTAGTGTTAAAATTTTTGATAAGGTAAAGAAAATTCTGAAATTAGTAGTAGGCAAATCACCGCTAAAACTGGCGATCATGCAGCCAGAAGTAAATTTTGCCGTAGGCTACTAAATAGAACAGTACCATTTTTGAAAAATATTTTATGGACTGACCAAAAGGGATCTTCAACTCACATAACATGCACCTTTGGAGTACAAACAATCCCAAAGCAGTCAGAGAAATATCATTTCAACATTCCAACGGTGTTTTAGTATAAAACTACTGTCCGTTCACAGTTTAGTTGATAGCATGGGCCTTATGGAGGCTTGCCGCTCTACTACCTGACCTAACTACATCGGCTCCTATTCACTACCACACTGAGTAGGAATATCCCTGTCTCAGTGTTTAGTTCAAGATCAACATTTCTTAATTACAGTAACGTACCTCATGTTTAAGTAAACCTTATTATGAAGTTTAAACTACCAAAAACTGACATTACATTACTTTTATTGTAACGTTTATTGCTGTATTGTTGAGCGGTACTATTTCAATTCTAACGAATTGTTAAACAAATTTCTGGAATTTATTAGGAACAAATTTTGAATTTAAAGATTTTTCCTAAAGTTTTTATATTATATCATTTACTTTCCTAAAATAACAGCTCTTTTATCAACATAAATGTAAACTAAACAACTTCATTTTTTCAATAATTGTTCCACATTAATACAAATTATATTTGAAAATATAAATATCAATAAAAAACCATATCAAGGGAAACATATTCCTAAAAACTAGTGTAAATGAGTTTTAAAACGGACAATACATAACAATAATACAAACCCATAACCCCTCAACACTGAATGAAACCATGATGTAAGTGAGCGCATGTTGATGTTTTCATGCAGGCTAGTAGCGTAAGATCTCCGTTTCAATAGCATGGCCAATGCCTGCCCATGCTATCAACTAAACTGTGAATGAACAGTATGGACGGGTAAGGGTTCATAATATCTTTCGTGGAAATTTTGAGTTGTAAAATCTATTTTCAGTTTTTTCAAAACAACTTGTCTCAACCAATTAAACCAGAATAAAGGCCGAGAATGATTTTCACCATAATAGTTGGCCCCACACTTCACAAAGGACGTTCGCCAATGGCTAAATGTAAACTATCCGACATGGGTAGGTCGCCGAAGTGTAGTAAGTAGCTTGGATTGCTAGATCTCCCAATCTCTGTCCAATTGATTTATTATGCGTAGGTTCATGAAAAGTCAAATTTATGCAACTCCGGTGAATTTCCTTATCTATTGAATAGGATCATGGGCGCTACTGAAATGGTCAAAGGAAAACAAAATCAGACCCATGTGAGAATTAGCAAGAATAAGGGAGAATGGAGGACATGGATGGAAGTAACTTTGATGGAGGATAGAAAAGGATTTCCCTATCTCGCCCATAAAAAATGGTTTTTATTTGATAAAATCTGAAGAAAGATTATCCGTTTCGTCTTGCTCTGACCTATTTTGATGGAAGATAGAAAAGGATTTCCATATCTCGCCCATATTAAAGTTGAGCAATAAATGTAAAAAAAATGGTTTTTATTTTGTGAAATCTGAAGTAAGATGATCCGTTTCATCTTGATCTGAAAACTTTGATGGAAGATAGAAAAGGATTTCCATATCTCGCCCATATTAAAGTTGAGCAATAAATGTAAAAAAAATGGTTTTTATTTAATGAAATCTGAAGTAAGATGATCCGTTTCATCTTGATCTGAAAACTTTGATGGAAGATAGAAAAGGATTTCCATATCTCGCCCATATTAAAGTTGAGCAATAAATGTAAAAAAAATGGTTTTTATTTTGTGAAATCTGAAGTAAGATGATCCGTTTCATCTTGATCTGAAAACTTTGATGGAAGATAGAAAAGGATTTCCATATCTCGCCCATATTAAAGTTGAGCAATAAATGTAAAAAAATGGTTTTTATTTTGTGAAATCTGAAGTAAGATGATCCGTTTCATCTTGATCTGAAAACTTTGATGGAAGATAGAAAAGGATTTCCATATCTCGCCCATGTTAAAGTTGAGCAAGAAATGTAAAAAATGATTTTTTTTATTAGCGTACTTACAATAGCGACAATAGTAGATGCGGAAATGAGGAGGCGGGAGTCAGACTTCAGATGGGATTTATAAAAACTTTATAAAGTATAATGTGTTGCCTTGGACTGTTTAATATATAATATAGTTAATTATCTTAGAAGTTGTCTTCAGTCCGTATTATAGTTATGGCTACAGCGCTGTTTCGCCGAACACTGTCGCCTTCGTCAGGCCCGCACTAACACATAAACACGTAACACAACACAACACTAACACATATAAAATCAGAGTATGACTCGTCGTCTATACCTGCAACTGGACAAGTAAGACCTTATTATGTGGCCACAAACAATTTTATTATTTATGTACGACGAGTCATACTCTGATTTTATATGTGTTAGTGTTGTGTTGTGTTATGTGTTAGTGCGGGCCTGACGAAGCCGACAGTGTTCGGCGAAACAGCGCTGTAGCCATAACTATAATACGGACTGAGGACAACCTCTAAGATAATTAACTATATTATTTATAAAAATTACCGATTTCAAGTTGTGATCAAGAATCCCCAAATCCTATACTGCTACTATGTGTTTATATTTTATTATGACGTCTGTTTTAATTATTTGTGAAACAGAAGGGGTTTCCTTCTGTAAATGTTGCTTCTTCATAAAAAACAAAACAAAATAGTGCTTTTTTTTATTCATATATTGGTTGTTTTTTAGTTACCCTTTCACTTTATCAGTGTTTTATCAAACTAAAGTGTTATTTTTTTATATTCAGGTTGAAAGATTATTAGTTAAGGAAGTTTTTATAACATTTGATATTTCCTAAAGTAATTCCTAATAAGTTTAATTTTATACTTACTTTTTTCGTAATTACGACTATTTGTAACCTTAACCGATAATTATCACTATTTACAGCTGCGAGTATGTTGACCATAATGAACAATACATGTTAGTTAGTCTTGTTAAAAATTTAATATAGATTCTGAAAATGGTGTCAAACTCTGCAAAATATTCATAGAAAGCCAAGAAATTGCTTTTTTATTGGGGGAAGTACCAATAAAAAAAATAATTAAAAAATTTAAACCAAAGGTGTTTGGAAAAAGAAATGGTAATATGCACCTTGTGCATGTGGTATGGTAATATGCACCTTACTCCACTTTGTCTACAAAGAATTAGAAAAGTATGGAAACTGCTTCATCTGGTTCTACTCCAGATAAAAAAACATGGGACTGGAACTGTGCTACATGATGGTTCAAAAGCTTTTTACTAAATAAATATAGGGTAACACTTTTAAAAATATTAAAACACTTTTTTTTTTTTTATAATCTAATAATATTGTTGTTTTTACATTATTTTTGTAAGCACAGTACCGGTATGTTACAAAAAAAAAAAAAAGATTTTTTGTTTTTGCGCCTATTTTGAACAGTACCCTCAATCATTTCAGGATTAATAAGTGTCTACAATTTTTACTTCCTCGCATATAAATAGTACAGAAGAATTTGTTAAGGGTCAAAAAATCGATGATAAATTTCACGTCTTTTTCTTTCTTTTTTATGAGGGTTTTTCGCCTTTAAACAAGGGGAAAACATTTTCGGTTTTGAGGAAGTGTGTAATGTTTTTGCATTTTATTTTCTCAATATTTGAGTAGTAACATTCATGTTTTAGTAAATATCTGCGAGGGGTTATCCAACTATGCTTGACAGTTTGTTAGACATTTATAAGGAATCAAACTGTAAATGAAAGTATATGATCTGATCGCCTACTGTTAAAATATTTTTGTTTTACAGCTAGTGTACCAAACACCCCTCGAAAATAATATTTTAAATAAATTATTTAAAATTAAGTGGTAAGCGTCTGATCCAACATTAGATGTTCATATTTAAAAAACTAAATTTATTTACAAACTGGCGAAAAAATCATGACGAAATTTTATGTATAAGAGAAATTACGAGTTGTTTACCAAATATGTGTTTTACCTTCTTTCTTCAAAAGCTTTTAAAGTTTTATTGCCTCATTATGTAGTTACAATAATTGAGCATTTCAATTCTTTATGCTTTCGATTATCTCGATTTTCACTACTTAGAACCCGTTAAAAACAACAGTAGGGGCCTAAGTTTTATAACAGCAAACTAAATGTTTATTGATTTCTATATTTATTTTATGAAAAGAAATGAAGGTTTTGTAAAAACTTCATGGTTTCAACTGAAAAACCAAATTCATTCTTTTTAATTTAAGGGGAGTAAATTTATCATCGCGATGTTTAAAGTATATTTCATGTGGCTATGTAACAGATAAATTGGGTTTGTATGAATATTGAACAAGTAAATGAAATGAAATATTTAGGTGCACTAAGGACTTGTAACCTACAAGCAGAGGAAAACTTTTACAAGGAGGGTACTTGCACTAAAAAAAGAGAACATTTATAAAAACAAAGAGGACAATGTTAAATGAACTTTATACGTTTTAAAGAAACTTTTATTCGTAGTATTTTCGTACAAAACGTATTAAAAATACATGTTTATTGTGTAGAAATACATATTTATTAAGAATTCTTATAATGAATGAAAAGAAAATTTAACTCTGCTTGCTTAAATATTATACCAATTATACCTTAAAAATAACAAAAAACTTTGTAGGGACTGGAGGGAGGCACCGTGTAGGTGTACAGTACGAAGAACAGGCACAGAAATGTCAGAAACATGAAGACGAGCGACAAGACGCCGCGGTTGCAGAATTCTTTATCAGAAGAAATAATATGTTTCATGTCATTCTTTTTATTATTATTACTGCTGGTCTTCGAAAAAAGCCGGACATTTTACATAATTTCAAAAGCCGGGAGAAGAGGAGGACAATCGTTAAAAAGGACAAATCCTCCTAAAGCCGGACGTCTAGTCACGCTGCTTACAAGGAAATCAAATTAAGAAACTGTACTCAATTTAAATAGAAATTTATTTATTCTAAAAATATTGTACCCAATGGAATTGCTTAGAACTATGTATTCTTCTTTGGTTTAGTCAATATTACAATATGGTATAGTCAGTTTATTGAAGGGGGGGCCTACTATTCTACATAAAACCTTTTGTTTTCTTCAAAATTGCATACCAGTAGTCATTTCATTTAAACATAGAACTTATTTACAGAATTAAAGATTTTTCCATTGAAATATTGAAGATTTTCAGAAATTTTTATCCAACTATTTAATCATTTACAGATTTAAATATACCATTCAATCACAATTTCTAGAATGAATACGACAATGGACTATTATGTACAGATATTATTTGTGAGATTGCGACCAATACATTTTGTTTGAGTCCTTAGGGGCTACATTCGAGGAAAATTTTGGAGGGGCTTAACTTGGAACAAATTTATGAGGTCAAAAATAATCTGAAATTTTTAGTTTAATATTGTTATATGCAAATAAAACGCACACAAATTCTTTAGTTAAATTCTACAATTTATTATTGTACAATAATAAATTATTCTACAATCTATATAAAGAATTTGTCCGTTTTATTTGTACAACATGGGATTCTATCAAGTACCGCCTGTCAGTATAATATAATAATATTGTTATATGTAATTACCAAGAATTAAAGGTTTAACGAACATCTCATATGTCCTTAGCAAAATAGCCTATGTGTCCTAATGACAATGTTTTGACAGATGAAAAACGTTCATTTATAGATACCGGCGAGAATGCTGCCACTTGAAACTTACCCTTGCGCGATGGGCGGGGGGTACGGGAGATGGGCATAAGTGGAGAAAAAAAATTTTCCCAACGCCGCTTTCTAACGTGACTCATAATTTCAACGAAAAATAACTCACCCTTTTTTAATTGTGATCGATTCTAAGCTTTATTAACATGTCAAGGTAATTATAATATCTTAAAAAAGACCTCAGATATAAGTTGAAAAGCGTACAATTGGAATATAGAACTGGTTTATTTACCCGCCGGTAGTACTGATGTTTTTGGTTAGGTTAGTAGCGGTTTCCTACCGATAGCCCAAGTACGAGCATTCGCGCTGGGATCTATAATTTATTGGAATTTAATTGTATTTATTTTGACATCAACACTTATTTTGAAAAGTTGAAAGCTTACATTGTAAAGTTAAAGTACATTCTTTTCAAATAATTGAAATCAAAATACTAATGAAACATGATATTTAATTTCCGTGTGTCCGAGTTGTTACATTTCTTGTTTTATTTTTTTTTAATTTTAATTAAAAAAGCCTAGATATACTGCTCACACAGCAAATCTAATAAAAATTCGTAATACATTTTGTTATAGCTGACTTAAAAATAAAAACTGTTTGAACTCGGGGGATCTCAATAATTTTGTTTTCTCCCAATTATGAGTTTAAGAATTTTACGACAACATATAAGCATGGTCTTTTAACCAAAAAAATTCAACATAAATATCTATCACAATGCTCCATACCAGACAATATGTGAGAAAATAATCTATACTAATGTTTCGTGGTCTATATGTTTGCTGGTGCTGGAGCAGAAAAAATTCCGTCTCGTTTCTCGAGTGTGTTCAATTAAACCACATGTGAGCAAGGTCAGTTCTTATCCCACCCACTCTTGTTTCAACTGGAATCACGTATTATAAACAAGTACAGTATATAGTTCTGTATGTACGTGACTACGTGTGTGTAAAACGTTCCCACTTTCATATCTAACACGTGTTTAACTGGTAAACAACTGCCCACACTTGGATTCCAAGTGAAATTATTTACAACAAAGGAAACCATAGACGATGTGGAACAAGTATCATAATCTCTTTCATATTTCTTGCTTTGTTTAGTTTGTTTAATGTAGATTATATGTAATAAGTGTATAACTATTATTTTTAATTTTCTTTGTATTGTTTGAATTAAGGAAATATTTTTAGAGTTATGCCTTTCATGGTTTTTATTATTTAATTTTGTTTAGGCCTACTCTAATGGTGCTAATTGACTTCAATTATTATACCCTACTAATTAAAAATAATGTATAACGGTCTGAATTGGAAGCAAACAATTGAACATGGGGAATAATCACATTACAGGCTGTCCTTTATGAAAATTAATAGTGAAAATTTCAACATAATGGATTATAATGGACCTAAAAATAAAACGATAAACTATTTCAATTATATTAATTTTTTTTTAAGTTTAAAATCTGACAACAATATTTAACTGTTATTTTTTTAAAAAAAGGACATACTAAAAGTAAAGCGATGAACTTCTAAAACTATCATTGAAAAGTAAAAGCAAACGAAGGAAAGAAACATGGCTTCACAAAACAGCACTGAAACTTCCCCACTAACAATAATATTCACATTGTTACACTTATCTAATGAAAACTCACCCATAAATTTATTTCAAATAAAAACCGTTGCAAACACTGAACCGGAAAAATTTGTCCCCACAAAATAACAATTAAAAAAACTCTTATAATAAGTATGTAAATTAAAAAACGTATACACCAAAAAATAATAAAAATATGAGTAAATCCGTATGATTTTGAGACTGAAAAATTAATAGAATATTTTTCAAAGATGTGACGCTTTACAATGGAGGGAGAGCAAGAGCGTTTGGCGCATGCGCGTTAGAGGGTCTTTGGCTCTAAAGGGAAGGGAACAGTGTTGTCAAGTCGTACAACATAGTACACCAACCGTAATAAACGAATTTTTTACGGCTTGAATATTTACAATCTTTGAAGGGAAATGGCTATTCAGACAGTAATAATGGGTTAGACCCTCCTATGTTCTATGTAGCCCTTCTGAAGTTTATGACGGGAGTGCTGTGTTGACGCGTTAAAGTATCAACCAGAGTGTTATTTTGTTTACCGGAAATGGACTGGCGGGAAAATAAGGTTATTATTATTCAATGTTAATGACGTACGGGTTATCTACAGATTGTATACGCTTTTATTACATCTCAACTTCCATTCATTCAATAACCCACTTATCTCATCAAATCGATCTTCAAGCATGCAATTTCTTATGTTATTGTACAAGGTCCAAAAACCTCTAAATAAGAGGAAATTCTGGCTAGTCCGATTTTTTGAACAGAGCTTTGACGAACGTAGATAAAGACATTTAATAAAAAAAATTTTTTTAAGATAGTTGTACATAGCCTAAACCAAAAATTTGTACAACAACATTTAGTTTTTCTATAATCAAAATATTTTTAAAATGAAGGAAATTAATTTTGTATAAAATGTTTGCGTTTATACTGAACATAAAATAAAACAATAAAAAAACAAAATGTTTTTATTGTACTGAACTTGACAATGCAATTATTTAGGTTTTGTACTAAACTCTAACTAAATTTTTGAGTTGTATTGAACTTCCAATAAATGTTTGGATTTGTTTATAATAAAATGTTTGAATTTTACTGAACTTTCAACAAAATATATGGATGTTTATCGAACTAGTTTAATCATGTTTAGGGTTAAAATAACATTTGAACTACTGTAATCGTCAAACAAAATATTTGGTTTTGTACCAAATGTTCAAAAATATATTTAATTTAGTCCTCCATTTGAAAATAATTTTGGATTTATAATGACTTGACAAAAGTTCGATTTTGTACTAAACTTAAAACAAAATGTTTAATACCCTGACTCCACCGTCATCTTTACTTTCTTATCTTGTGTGTGAAATTAAAAGAACCAAATATTCTAAATTAAAAGTTTCCTTTAAATCAATTTTGTCCCACGTATTATTATTAAGTTTGGCAAACTTTCATTGTTTTTAGGTTACATGTGCTCTCATGCTCCAACATTCAGACTATACCTTTTTTTTTTACCTGCATCCCTCAAGCCAAAAATACCTCCAGGACAATAGAAAGCAAACATTTCAAATAGACCTTTTACAAATACAGTAATGGTTGGAAAGGTCTGACAATGTCATAAATATAATACACAAGACAGACAGATGTTAGAGCTTGGAATTCAACAGCCAACATGACCAGGTTTGTTTCGTTTCGTTACACATGACCTTGAATTGAAACTTAAATCTAAAACACTTTGGATCTGAAACAATAAGCAAGGACGGAACAAACAAAGTTTAAAGAAAACTAAGATGATTTTGATTTATTAAAAAAGTTAACAAAAACATTTGGTAATGTAATAAAAAAATGGTGATGTAATTTTAGTACAAAACCAAACATTCATTGAAAGTTGAAACTTTTGTTGTAAGTACCACCCAAACATTTTGTCGAGACTTTAGTATAAAACCAAAAATTGTATAGTAAATTTAGTACAGAAGTAGACAATTTCATAGAAGTTCATTTGCAAAACCGAACTTTTTTTAAGATAAAGTACTAAACTAATAAGTTTGAATTGCAGTATTATTTTACCAATAAACATTTTGTTGGAACTTTAGTAACATAAAATTAAATTTTGTTTTTAAGTGCAGTACGAAATTAAACATTTTGTTGGATGTTTAGTACAAAACCAAATTCTGTTTTGTATTGCAGTACTAAATTAAACATTTTGTTGGGAGTTTAGTACAAAACCAAATTTTGTTTCGAAGTGAGTACTAAATTAAACAAAATAGAAATTACTATCAAACAATAATGTTCTGTTTTACGGAACAAAATACTGAAAAAGGTTGTAAGATTAAACAAAATATAAAAAATTGAAGTTAGATGTAGCAAAATTATGCCCACATACCAAATTTCATGAAAATCAGTATACCCGTTTGGGCTGAAGCGCAATTGCATGGATGATGAATTGATGCAACACAACATTCCAAAAAGTACTAATTCGGACTCAGGGGACCTCAAATGAACACTTCTCCAAAGACAGTATGTATATGTAGGAATGTATTAACAATAGTTATTGCCAAAGATTGTTCGGGAGCTCAAAATCACAGAAATAAGTACTGAGTTTTATCAAAATAGAATAAAGGAAAAAAATCTTTTTATTATTATGTTTTTTCCCCATAAAAATTTGATATTGTGGTAACCAATTGGCTATTTTTTTAAATTTAAATTTGTTAAAGGGCTCAAATTTTTTGTTATTATATAGTCTCTTTTATTAAAATCAAGAAATGGTATTTTCTGTAGATTTATAAATACAAATTGACAAACTTGGTAAAAATCTGTTTTAAAACACTATTATTAAAATAAAACACACAAAAATTCTTTTGTAAATTATACATTTATAAATAAAGACTGTCTTTGTATAAGCCTTGTCAATGCTGTAACTGGCGAAATTATGGTGTCGGCTAGACCTAATAAATGTAGAATTTACAAAAATTTGTGTTTTTATTTGAATAACATGGAATTCTATCAAGTACCATCGGTCATCATTATAAACAACATTAAAACACAATTAATTTAATTTTAAGTTTCTATAATTTTTTATAACTTAAAAGTCCTTACATCAATGAACAAGAATTTTTATATAATTAGTAGGAGAGAAGATTTTTAGATTTCTCGACTGTCTTGTTTTTAAGTCCTTAAATATTTAAACTAGGAAACCATCCAAGTGTGTATACCTTTGTAAGAAATTGAATTGCATAATTATGATGAATTTTAAGCCAATAGTTTAAACTCTTGGTGAGTTAGAGATGCTACCAGACTGACAACCAAGAGAGGTTATAAACAGACCATAAAAACTGGTATTTTGGCTCTTTTAACAATAAGAATATCATTTACGTTATGTTAAATAAGAAATGATGATACTCCTTACAATGAAGATTGACTGGTAGACTGGAAGATATTCATTTTGGTGATGACTTTTATCTTTTGACCGATAAACTATCAGGCAAGAGAGAAAAGGTAGAAAACCTCAAGAAGGGAAGGAAAAAGTGGGAATAAAAATAATTGAGGACCAAAGAAATGAGGTTAAACACTAGTAATTCAGAAAATCTAATTATCAATGGTACAATTTTACAAGTGGCATTTGTCTTCTCTGTTCTTTGCAGTTTTGTTACCAAAACAGGGAGGACAGATGAAGATATCCAGTAAAGAATAAAAAAGATAAAGACTGTATTTTCACTAATAAAACTTATTTGGAAAACTCAGCAACTCAGGAGGAGAAAAAAGTTCACAATTTTTAAACCAACATGGATATCAAACAGGAGAGTTCAAAGAATTGCTAGAAATAAGTTACAACTATTTTAATAATTGCCTTAGATGAATCCTAAATGTGTGTTGGCCAGATGTAATTTCAAACAGATGACTCTTTGAAAGATATGGACAAGTTATTGTAGCTGAAACTATCAAAAAGAAGAAGTATGACTGGATATGGCACAACCTCAGAATGGTGACAGTATCAATTGGCAGGCTCTGGAATGAAACCCACGAGGAAAGGGAAAACCTGGCAGATTCAAGATAATGTGGAGAAGGATAATGGAAGGAAGGATGAAGGGAAGACTTGGAGAGAGTTGAAGAAAGTGGTGCAGAATTGAGATCAGTGGGAGGTCCTTCCTTTGTAGTGGTCTTACACCCCTCAAGGGATTAAAGGAAATAAGTCCAGTACAAATTAACACTAATTTTTGGCAAGAAGTAGTATTTTCTAATAATAAATGTTACATCCTGTTCTGTAGGGATTTTGATGCTCACCATTGTTATGGGAACACACAAGATGTAATGACATTTACCACGCTTATAATAATTCTTTTTCCATTCTTATTAATGACATTAGCAACCTTACAACTCCAACCTAGGGATACAGTGATCTTTCATATGTCACACCAGATCTACACACTTTGTCGGAAAGAGATGTATTGGGAAGTAATTATTTACCGATATATATATACGCAATATGATACAATAACTATAAATAAGGGTTTTAATCAGGATTTTACTAAATAAATTAACGCTAAATTTAACTTTTAAAAATCCAACTGGGCAATATACTCTGAAATAATTTTAAATAAAATAAATTAACTCACACTTACTGCATCCATTTTCTACTAGGTCAGGTCCATAATATCATGTTACAAACAGCTGATATAGACATCCCCAAACATAATATGCCTAATAAAATTAATAACTCAGGGTTTCTATCAAAGATATGATTAACAGAAAACTATTCCCAGGCTCGTAGCCTATAGGAGATTAAAATTTACTGATTTCAAACATAATATGACTTGTAAAAATTACCATAAGAACCAATCAGCACAATTCAAAGCTAGGAAGATAATACAATCAGAATAAAAACCAAATGGGTTGGGAATATGTATGTACAAAATATGTTTGTGAAGTAATTCTCAATGAGTATATACAATTGGTTCAATATTTTGATTTATTATAACAAAGTTTCGATAGATTGATTCCCAGAAAAAAATAAACTGGTTTATGACAAGTGAAATATGAAGTCTATGTTTTTAATTGTAATTGATCTATATAGGAGAGCTTTGCTGTACCTAGGGACAAAATTTGATTTTGAATTTTTCCTGAGTGCTTAAACATTGCTAAACATATTTAGACTATGCCAGTTACTTCTTCAACACTTTACTTATATAGAAGAATTTTCTAAAAGCTCTAACTTTAATAATAAGTACTTCATAAAAAAAAAGATATTCCTTGAATTATGTCACTAGATACGCCGAGTTGATGTAGGGACTAGAAGTGATGTACCTGAGGACAGTGAGGAAAATGAAGTTAAAAATTTTATATTGAACAGAAATTTTTTATTTACTAAACTTTATTATCGAACAAACAAAATTATATTTTAGATTGTTAAAATTATTAACAAAGAAAAAAAAAGTTAAATTTTCTATCCAAGGTTTTGACCATCAAACGACATGGGAAACTTTAATTGTTTTAACAGTCTTTCTGTCCCACCAAAAACAGATGGAGCAGAAAGCTTGAGTTTTATCCTCAACAAGTGAACTAATCATTTAGACTTTTGAATCTGTTTTTTTTTTTTTCAAGTTTAACGTTATTATATTCACTTTCTCTTTAGTTGTTTTCTCTTTAAATTTTGCTTTTTGATATTTTATATCTTTAATTTTTCTGGGGAATCAGTTAGGAGTTTTACGGATCTTCTTAAACATAGGTTTAGTCTTTTTTATAGGTTGGGCTTTAGGGAATGGCACCAATTCTTCTGGGCTTAATGTGGTGTGGCAGTAAAAACTTGACAGTGTTAAAACTTGATTTGAAGTTTATACTTTATCTAAATCAGAAGATTAGGGTTTAGTTGAGTGGGATGATGAAGTAGCTCCAGGTTTAAATGTTGAATGGTTGATTGTTTGCTTCCTTGTATCTGGTTAGGGGCTTGTTGAATTCGTGGATTAGCAGCAGGGTATGAATGATCTGTACATTTGATGGTATGAATTCATGATGTTGAAAAATCTCTTTGTTAACTGGAAAGAATCTAGTTACCGTACCTGAAATCACTTAACAATATTTGAAGGATTAAATGCAAGAGAATATACTTTGCCAGCCAATTCTACCACATCATAAATTGTAATTGGTTTTCCATGGTTACCTGGGATGACTATCTCAGTCAGCCATCGCTTTATTATAAAATATTTTTAAATGACTGAACACCATGCGATCAAGTGGGTGCATTCTATGGGTCGCGTGAGGGTGGAAAGTCACCATTATAACACCCTCCTTTACTAATGAAATAGCAGGAACCAAAACATGACTTTCATGTTAATCTAACAGCAGTATTATTGGTTAAGCAGACAATGGTTTAATATTATTGATAAAATGATCTAGAAACTGCAAGAAAATGTTCTTGAGGGTGATGCTGCCCCTTCAGAGCCTAGAGGTGCTCTCTTCAACTTGGGGTCTTTAAAATGATCACAGAGGAACACAAATAGGGGAGGGACATGATTTCCAAAGGAATAAATAATTGCAATCATTGTCAAGTTCATTCCTCCTTTTCTCGAAATCATGTCGCCTACTACTTTTATATTTTAGTAGATATAATTTTAGATGAGTTGCTATATATTATTCTCATAATATTATTATTATTCTCATTATATATATATATATATATATATATATATATATATATATACTCATTGTATATATTCTGCTGTTCAATATACTAATTTAATAAAACATCATATGCAAATCTCATTTTTAAACAGTGTTGAATGCATTACAGGTTTACTAGTTATGATTAATGTTAGTATGATTGCTTAATGGTTTCAATAAATTTTTTCTTACCTGATTTTTTTCTTTTAGACAGTAAGATCAAGTTATGGGCATAGGAAAGATGACGTCTAAGTTTTGTTGTACCACATCAATTAGGTGAACCACCACCATGTGACATGTTGACTCCATAAATCAAGGAAGTAGCTTGTATAATATTATCCGAATCTAACATGAAGTAATTCCAGACAGAGCTGCAAGATGGACTTCTAACAGGCCCATGGACTAAGAGTGTTGGATTCCTTTGATAAAACTCAGGTGTGATCACAGCCTTAGAAGTTTTCATCAGCCAAGCCATCAACAAGAACTGAAAATAATTCCATAATTAATCTGGGTTGATATAGAAATCCACCCATCAAACGCCTGTGACACACATTCAGACAAAGAGAACACACTCTTCTGTTTGTTTTAGATTCTGCTTCAGATTCATAGAAAATTATCTTAGGTAATTAGTTACAAATAGATAGTTTTACTTCAGCTGCTAATAGATGATGTATGTTAATGATATGCTTTACTTTTTTAAGTGTTTGGATCAGATTTTTATGGGAATTTGAACAATTGATTCCATTAAAAAATAAAAAGGGTCAATGTTATCCTTTTCGAACCCTTTTGGAGGTCCATATTCTAAAGCAAAGTTAAAATGATTTAAGATATATATATATATACCGGGTGTTCAAAAAGTCTGGAAACCCCTTAATATTATTTTTTTTAATAAATGCAGAACAATGAAATTCTAGGATTACGTCCTCACTGTAGTTACCGACTTTTTGCTCATTTTAACTGTCTTTTTTCGCTTTTGGGGGGACGTCTGAAAAATCGTAAATGTAAGCATAGGTCGAATTATACCTCATTTTAAAGGTCTTTGTTAGAGGAATACATTGCCGCAATCCCGACTGAAAAAGGACCATTCGTTTGGAAATGGCAGCCTCTTAAAGTTTGTTTGATTTTAATGCTAATTCAATGTCAAATTTTTAGTAAGCTTTACATTAGATTACAATGTCACTTAGTGAGACATTCTTATGATAAGGGGTTATGGGGATAGAACTCGTTCATATGAGGAGGTAAGCCGCTTGTTCAATGAAACTTGCCCCAATTGACCACCTATTCAAAAATCAACAGTGTTGAAGACCGTACAGCGTGGTTCTGTAACAGATCGGTCAAGATCCGGACGGCCAAAATTAGCAACCAATGAGACCAATCAGCTACACATGGACACCACTTCGAGCACCTTCTGTAATACCTTCCAAGGTTTGTTTTTTTAATAATTATTGTCTTGCAAAGTAAGTAATTTAAACATAAACAACTGACATACTGTCTGTTCAATTTTATTAATAATGATAATTGTCCCCAATTACATCTGTGCACTCCTAACGTTTTTAAACAATTAAATCGACCATTACTGATATTTCCTATCCCTCCACACTCCAGCTGTGAAATTCTCATAGCTAAAACACTAACATAACCAACACGGTTGAGTATTCACTTCTGCCTCTTAATCTTCGCAATGTAAAGTTAACAAATTGTAAAAGGCTGCCATTTCCAAACGAATGGTCCTTTTTCAGTCGGGATTGCGGCAATGTGTTCCTCTAACAAAGACCTTTAAAATGAGGTATAATTCGACCTATGCTTACATTTAAGATTTTTTAGACTTCCACCACAGGACGTCCCCCCAAAGTGAAAAAAGACAGTTAAAATGAGCAAAAAGTTGGTAACTACAGTGAGGACTTAATCCTAGAGTTTCATTGTTCTGCGTTTATTGATAAAATAAATATTATGGGGTTTCCAGACTTTTTGAACACCGGTATATATATATTGTGAAATATCCAAACCCTTGTATTTTACCTATATAGTAAAAAAGAAGAACATTTTTGGACGTAGGTTTTTCACTTAGTTTTCAGCCTTAGAGAATCTGAAAAACATAATTTAATTTCGCACAATATATTGCAAAAATATTAAACTGTCTGTTCAAAAAAATTGTACCAAGTTGAGACAATACTTCAAGAATTTAATAAAATGAAATCATAGAAACCCATTTTTGAAACCTTAACACCCATATTTTTAGAAAAAAGTTTTTTTTTTTTTTACTCTCAGGTTAACTGGTCTAGTATCTAAAAATAATTTAGATTGATTTTATAAAGAAATACAATATGTAGAATTATAATGACAATTTAGAATCTATTATTTCACCTAATTTATAGCAACAGAACCACGTGTTATGATTTTTTTAAGGGAAGAGTATATAGATTTTCATAAGAAATTTTGTACTATGTAATTGTTCTTCGAACGATATTAAAAAAACTTGTCAAAGAATAACGTAGCCAGCAAACAAAAAAGAAATGTTTTCAAAATTATTTGATTGCCTTTTCAAGCTTTTGCTTTCATTAAAATTAAAAAGAAAACCTGCCAGAAATGGCAGATTCTATACTTCAATTCTTTTCAAAAAGATTTTTGTCATAGTTAAAAAGACAAATAAAAGGTAATATTAATTCCTTCATTTTATATCTTGTATTGTATTTCATATTTGATACACTTAGACTGAAATTAAAATGTAGATTTCTTTATAGTTGTTACAAGTTTTGTAAATTGTGTATTAATAATATTTACTATAGATATAAGAGAATTCTAGCCTATCCTGTACATATTGTTTTTTGTTTAAGTTCCTGTTTTATTAAAATATGTTACCAAATTGTTGTATGAAGGCTATTATTTATTAGATTATTTTATGTTTTTCGCATATTTAAATTTCTGAAACATAACAGTAATAAAGTAATTGCTATTTAAAAAATATTATTATTTCTTACTGTAGCTACTACCACTAAAACACTTCTATAATAACAAACACAGCCTACATTGAGTTTTGAAGAAATAAAATATAGAATGTTTGTTGTAAAACATATTATATTTTTACTCTGTAATTAAACATATTATCAATCAAAGATAGGATTTCAAACAACAAAAATCTTTTATCATTCTGTATTGAAATAATAAAACTGAATATAATTACTGTTAATAATATGTAGTAGCCTACCTAAAATACAGCATGGTCACATTGAGAAAGAGAGCTGAATTTAAACACAAATGTGAAATATTTCCTTTAAAAGTGACTACATTGTGTATGAATTTACATTTTATTTACCTAATACTTTCTTGTGACTAGTACGGTATGAGACATCAACCATATCTGTTGTGACAAGCCACAATTTTTTGTCACAACTCTAGTAGTACCAATCTGGAGAAAAATGAATCGACCTATCTTAACCAAATTTTGTACCCAATATATAGTAAAATATATATAATTATTATTTGAAGTAATTATAAAATTGAAATTTTGGAAAACCAAAATAAGATAAAAGTTAAAATTCAAAATGCTTTCTTTTTCTCATTTTCCAAACAATACCATCTTGTAGTTGATGACCAGGCAGTAGTTATGCATAGTTTCGAAGAAAACACCCATGATCTTGGTAATTTTATTTTACTGAAAAACCGTAGACAATCCTAGCGCCTGGTGCATGGGTTCCTCTCTCCCGACCACCATCTTCTCATCTTCACCTTACCCCTTTTTATCCCTGCACAGAATTCACAATTGACTCTCATCTCAAGATTTCAATATGATTTTAATCAACTGTAATGGTAGTCTTTATTTTGTAATTAGTGAGCTACCTACATACCATACTAATAACTTCCATTATTTATTACTTAAAATTTAGAAATGTTGGTTAATAATGTGACATAATCTAAATTATTAGCAACTTTTAACTTGGTTAAATGTCTAATAATAATCATATCCTTTATTATTTATCTATTATAAAAAAATGATCGTTGACAAAAACTAACTTCCATTTCAGATGGAACCTTGAAACTTGGTATACTGTAGCACCGAACTTTAGGATTTACGAGGAATATCCAAAACTCCAATTTTTCAAACTACCCCCCTCCATGCAATTGATAAAAATAGACTAAAATTTTCCATCTGATTTTGATGAAATATACTTTTATTACGTATTTTGAAACTCTGATTATTAATCAGGCAACAACTTTGACCAAACTCACTTGCAGTCACTCAAAATGTTGATTTACATTGAATATTAATAATCATTGTCTATTGTTACCACATGAAATGTAAACAATGTTTTTGTGAAATGAGTTCTTGTTGTTGTGTTATATAAATTAGTGATATCAATTAAGAGCAATGTTCTGTAATCAAATTTTGTGTTAAACTAGCCCACAATGCTACTGAGACTTTTACAAAATTGATGAAGGTGTATGAAGATGAAACTTTGTCAAGAACACAGGTTTAAAAATATTTTCAGACAGCTGGGAATAAATTGAGGATGATCTATGCTCTGGAAGACCGTGAACTTTAAGAATTGATGACAATGTTGTTTGAATCAGGGATTTTATCGGGTCTGACAGTCAGAATCATCGTAGAATAAATAAATTTGAACCCTACTAGTTTATCAGATTTTGACAAACAAATTGGGAATGAAAAAAGTTTATGTGAAATTGGTCCCAAGAAACCCCACTTTTGAACAGAAAGACAACAGGATGGAAATGTGTTGTGGTTTTCTAGGACAAACTGAAAATGATCTTGATTTTCTAAAAAATGTTATTACTAGTGATAAATCATGGATCTTGTAGAGATCCAGAAAAAAAGTCAAGAGTCACAAAAAAGCAAATCCAAAATCAAAACCAGGTTCTTTTGTTTCTTTGATAGTAATGACATTATCCAACAGGAATTTTTTCCTAGAGGACAGACTGTCAATTAACATACTTACCAAGAAATTCTTAAAAGGCTAAGGAAATGAGTTGCTCGTATAAGACCATAAACTGTGAACACTTGGATCCTGCATGATGACAATGCACCCTTGTTACACAGTACTCATTTAATGAGTTTTTGGCAAAGAAAACGATTCCTGTTCTGTAGCCCCCTTATTTACCTGTATCGAGTTCCTGTAACTACTTTCTCTTTTTGATATTGAAAAACCATCTCAAAGGACACTATTATAGGATAATAGACAACATTAAAAACATATATAACTGACCAGTTGAAGTTTACTCCAAGTTCTGAGTTCCAGCACTCCTATGACGAGTGGAAAAAACCATTTCAAGTGCTCTATGGGTTCCCAGGGGAACTATTTTGAAGGTGATAGAGTTTAGATATAATTGGCTTGTAAATAATTTGCTTTTACTGAATTAGTCTCATTATTTAATTTACAGACCTTGTATTATGTTATCCCTAACATAAACATAATAAATCAAAATTTATTTTAATAAGTTGCTAGGATATTTTAAATTATTAAATTAAAACATGTATTCTATTAAAAAAAAACAGTTTTCCACTTTGTAATTCATTACATAACATTATGCAATACAAGTAATAATTGTTATTAGCATTATTATCATTTGGTATACAGGTAGGCTACTTACTAGTCCAATCAATGGTTCAGTTCATTTTCAAATAATTTGAAAATACCCCATAAGTTCAAGAAGTGTATATTTCTTGATGGATTTTGTGAAAGAAGGAATAAAAGAATTATTATAATGTGAATATATTTTTGTTTATTTTTAGGGAAAGCTATGTCTAAATATTTGTTGTCCTTTTCACAAATTGTTTTCATATATTTTATTTATTTGTACACATTTTGGCAATATAATTTTGTACTTTACATTAATATCTTATATAATGTAAACATATTTACAGTAATTTAATATTTTGGCAATTGTTATACCCTAACCATTATTTTGAGACTTTCAAGAGTAAGAGGAGGGTCGTATAACTGAATCTTTTAGTGAAGTAAATATATATATATTTTTTAAATAGTAATAAAATTGAACTTGTCAGATGTCAGAACTTCAGAAGTTGAAACAATAAAGGAATATTAAAATTTGTAGGCCACAAATGATACATATGTGAATATTTTGTGCAACTACTTGGGTGAAGTTTTTATTTCCAATGAGGTAAAAATAAATAATTACTACAGAAAAAAATTATGGTTTACAGTTGTATATTTTGTTTCTAGAATTATATAGCTATGTTTTACAACAATAAAGGTTTTGTATTTTGTCTTATAAAGTAATGTTTACAAAACACAGTTTTTCTGAAAGTTATTTTGGGGGAAAAAATTCAACAAGGATTTTTTCGGAATTAAGGATTTGAAGGATTAAGATAAATCCACTAATAATCATGGTCCAGAGGTATTTCTTAGTAAATGTAAGTAACATATAAACGTTACACCTTATTTTGATTAATACACGAGAACTGCTAAAAGGGTGAGCAAACTTTATGTAGAGAAACACTTGTGATTATCCAAAATTAAATAAGTAACATAGAATCAGGTTTATCTGTTATAATAGTTGTAATCATTCTGAATTTTTAATTATAGTGATAATTATAAGATTTGATTGAATCGTTTAAAGATGCATAGGAGAGATTAATTGTATAATCATAATAAAGAGAAATTTAGTAATTGTGGACTGGACTATTGATGTTTAGTTGAAATAAAAGAACCCAGGTGGGAACTTCATTAAATTCATAAAACAGTCTTGAGTATTACGATTTAATTCTTTTAAGACATGAAAAACATCTTTCTTCTGACGAACTAGACACAATTATTATTGTTATAAGAGCGAATAATTTGAATGTTTCTGGTAGGGATGTCTACTATTTCATAATCAGTTAAAATGTGAATTTTATATTTGTGTTTAGAGGAGAGAATAGCTTGTAGTTCTGTTCTTAGTTTTTTCTTATTGAAATGTTCACTGTATGTATTTACTAAAGAAGTCAAAGCATCACTTGGAAAATCTTTACCATACTGTGGAAAGTTTTTTGTCTCATCCAACTTAAGAAATGTTATATTAAGTGTAACCACAGTCGGTTCTTGGTGAAATTGAATGATAAGGTAAACAAATACAGTAGTATTCACAAGTAAACTTCACAAAATAAAAATATATTTGTAACAGCTGTTTTGCGGTTAAGCATCATCAGACAACTAAGAACTACAATTTACAAAACAACAAACCAACATCAATGTATGAGGGCGAGGAAGGGAAGGGCTACCTTGGAGTACCTGAGGATGTCAATTAACTGACAGGTGGGTTGGATTTTTGGATACAATGGGTTTCAACAAAAGGGATGGGTTATGTACCTGTTCATTTAGGTTAGAAGCATAGTCATTGTATAAAGATCTGTTTATCTCTAAAATTTCCAAACTATTTAGTTTTATCTTTTCTGTTCAATATGCAAGACTTTAACATTATCCTTGGGATTAAAAGAATGTCCTGATTCTAGTAAGTGGTTAGCAAAATTTGACTCTGTTTTACCATGCTTCCAGCAATATATATGTTCCTTTAATCTGATTTTAATTGATCTACCTGTTTGCTCTATATATTACAATTACAGTCACTACAATTAATTTTGTAAACACTACTATTTTCACATAAGTCTATTTTATCTTTATTATTAATTAATACTTTGCCAAGATTGCTATTACAATAAAAAGCTGGTTGTAAATCATGTTTATTATTAATTAAATGCTCTACCTTATAACTAATATTGTCTACAAATTGTAATCTACAGTAGGCTATTTATTTTTGGTTTTAACATCGGGTGAAAATATCATTCTATTAATTAATTTCTTTTGTTTTTTTAACCAAAATGCTGTTTATTAATTCTTGTTTATAACCATTATTAAGAGCAATCTGTTTAATTACATTCAAACCACCTGTCCGTTCATTGACATCCTTAGGTACTCCAAAGTAGGGCCCCTTTCTTCCCTTTCTCTTCTTCCCCACCCTCTTAACATTGATGTTGGTTTGTTGTTTTGTAAATTGTAGTTCTTAGTTGTCTGATGATGCTTAATCGTGAAACAGCTGTTACAAATATATTTGTATTTTGTGAAATTTATTTGTGAGCACTATTTGTTTACCTTAAGTAACGTTAATTCTTCACATCTTGAAAATAGTCCTTATAGCTGTGTTGTAATACTAACACTTCAAAATAAGTTTGTTTATATAGTAATTAGAAGAAGTGATACCAATACCTTTATTTATGAACATATATTGTTTCATGTCTGATGTTCTAGAGATAATAGCGACACAGTTAGCTGAATGAACTTGTCATATATTATCTCCCTCAGTTTTCTCATATAAGAAACAAGTTCAACAACTGAATTATGAATGAATTGTGTGTGACGACATTTTTTGAAGGGTTTTATATAGTAAATTGGTTTTATGAAAAACATTTTTTAATACCGACAGTAGAAACACAAAAGAGAAATCTTCTAAATTATTTAAGTAGTTAAATAATTATTAAATTATTCTCTGATAGTTACAGTATCTGAAGATCTCAATCAATGTCATTGTATTTATATGAACTGCACTGATAATTTTGAAATTGAAATTCCAACAAACCTCACTATTTGTTGGAACACGTTTACACAGAGTTTTATCTAAAATTACGCTAACGGAAATAATGAGACGATTATTTAATTCCACAAAACATTGATTTGCTAGACCTAGTTTCACTATTTCCATTATCATGGAATTCCATCATGTACCGACTGTTGTAACATTAAATTATAAAATTACACTGTTTTCTTTGATAATGATGAAAAAATGCATTTATGCTTTGAAGGGTAGAAAATAAAATCTATACAGCTTTAGGTAATATTTCTGAACTTTAGCCTGTAAACCGTTTAATTCACTTGACAACACTACACTTCTTAAGTTTGAACTACCTACTTTTGTTTTATATTAATTTTGTCAAGTGTCTTACACAAAACATAACAAACAATTTGCCGTTTTGTCTTCATTAATGTCATAAAATCTCCAAAAGTACTCTTGAATTCCAACCTTTAGAATTTACTAACCTTACAACTGCGTTTTCTCAGAAATGTTTGTTGTTTCATCTATCGTGCATGCAAAAAATGGAGCTTGATTGATGTCACTTTCAATAACTTTTTTTAACTGATCCTAAAAAACATTCATTAGTTTATTTTGTATGGTTTTAGATAATACTCTAAAAAACCCATGTTATCTCAGTGTTGTTTTAACTCTAGATTCTACTTATTACAAGATTCAAAATAGCTTTAAAATTCCCCTGATTAAGCAAACACCTGCTTTGTAATGGCTCCTGAAAGCAAACTCCTGTATAAATATAACTAGTGACATCAACTAACATTTTTAGATTTTTTTAAACTTCCTCATTAAATTTTAATTTTTGCAACATTCTACGTTCATTTAACAGTTCCGATATTAAAAAAAAAGTTTTGTAAGGTTATTTAATGACAAGTGTACATGTAAGTGATCCTTAGAGGATACATGCCACAACAACCCCTAGATACATTTTTTTAAGTCATCAAATCCCTCAACTGACCGTACCATCGTATTTTTTCTCAGCAATAAACAAGGCCAATAAGATAATTTTTACTTTTCCTCACTACCACATACCCACTTATGTTGGTCATACTTTGAAGACTGATATGACCTACTACGGTCTTTATACTTAAAAAAAAAAAAAAAAAAAAGAAGACAAGTTTGGTGTGGATTGTTCACCTTTCAGCTGTTTTTCGCAATATCGATATGATGTGAAAATGGCACATTAAGTAAAATTACTATTATGTCATTATTTGTTGAAGAAATAGCACTTTTCTGCTGTAAATCCATATTGGAGGTTAGGTGATAATAAAAAATAAAAAAACACACACACGAATTCATGATAAACCGCAAAAACAGCAACACAAAAACAATACGCTTTGAACTGGCACAACAGGCCGACTGACATCTGGCCTCCACAACAGATATAACCAACATGTCTCCTCTCCACTTCACCTAACAAGTTTACATCATGTTATATTAAAGAAGGGGTGACCATCAAAAACTCGAACACTTTTGTTACTGTTGATACATTGTGGTACTAATGCTCAAACATTATTTGAAATATCTGTTATGTATTTTTGCAAATATATGGTACATAATATTATTTAGAGATTTCACATATTTTATTTAGATTTAATATTATCTATATATTTTTAAAAAATATGTGGAAAGGCCGGGCCTTGATTGCCTCTTCTGACCAGCCACCCTTGATTTGGAAAAAATAAACAATGAAAACTAGAATCTGTGAAATATTTTCAATCCCATTTTAGAGTCAAACAAAGCAATATCAACTAAGCTCTACTGAAGGGAGGTGCTACTTTTGTCTTTCTAAAAGAATAGGAAGACCAAGACAAGTTGTTGCTCTTCTTGTAACAGACTGATTTGTAAAGAACACAATTAAATAAATTATCAAGAATGTTACAGTGATAATGGAATGTTTCATGTAAAGTTGTTACTATTTACATTTTTATTTGTAAAATAAAAAGGGGAAAATAATAACTGTCTTTTATTTAACTCACACTACTTGAGCGGGTATTCCCTGCCCTGCGTGTTAACATGTTTTAACAATTTTTAAACAATATCAGAAATACTTTTTTAAATATATTATTGTTAAAAATTTTAATGAAATTATTCCAAGTTGCATGAGATAAAAAAACTAAATCTAAAAATTGAGGTAATCCCAGCCTTGCATGTAGTAATGTTAGAAGATGATTGTGCGTGGTCTAGTGTTAATACAAAAATCATCCACAACAAGATAATTCAATTGCAGTTATAGAAATGTTGCTCAGAAACTTATCATACATTGTGTTCCGAAGACAAATGTTTATACTCAGGATGAAGTTGATGTGGAATTGTAACTGTTATTTAAGCCAATTTGTATGATTCATTAAATACCAACTTATATTTATTAGTATTTTAAGGTGCTATAATGAAATTTCTAGATCATTTTCGTTTCCTTCATTATGCCTTGAAGCAATTTTTTTAAAAAAAAACCTTTAATTCTGAATCCAAATAATTTATATAACATTTGTAATGAGCTGCTAAAGGTTTTAGTGATTCTGCACACAAAGTTATTAATTTTGGAATCTAAAGTGCTCATGCCTACAAATATGTTATTGAAGAATCTTCTGACAAGTTTTTCATTAATTAAACTTATTAATACCTTTTTGAAAATACTCTGAAACATTGACTGACTCACAATATTCCTGACCTGGTAGATCATATAGATAGTTTTCTAGGTGTTTTTGTGACTTAGTAGATTGAGAACAATTAGAAGGAATCAAAATTTCAATGGTTATTGCTGTCTTAACACTTTCATTCCAAATAGTTTTGAATCCCATTTCTGATTCCTCCAAGAAAAGCCTTAACTAAATGAAAACATAGGTTAGGTTACAATTTCTTCCTTACAAAAATCAAATAACGACTTGCATTCTTTTAAAAATGAAGAGAAAATACACATGTAGAAAACAAAATGAAAATTTATCTTAGCTAGGAGTTCTGAAGCTAAGAAAATAATACTTATTAAATAATACTTTATTATTTCAGATCCCTCTGATGATGGTAACTTGATTACTGAAATCTACATCAGGGAACTATAATAACATAAGGCAAATAAATATTTATATTTTATTTGTGTGTGTGTTATTGTACCAAACTTGTTGTTTTTTTATTTTGTATGTTGGAATTTAATTTGAATATTAGTTCCAGTAACTCTAAACAGTTGTTTTTATTTTCACTCTCTACTGTATGTCTTACCATACACTATCTACAGTAATACTAATACCATTTAAAAGAAATTTACATCCTGTGGTAAATAGCTAGAGTTTCCACTAAATGATATTTTGCTCAATAGGGCAGATTTGTGAGTGCTATACAGCCCAACAATACTGAAACTAGGAAACAGTAAAACATAACAATTAAAAAAAAAAAAAAAATTAACTTTCCGAAGCACATTATTAAAGAAAATTATTAAATTATTAAAGCACATTATTGTTCAAAGCAAATTAAAGTTTTCTTTAACATCTCTTAAAAAATGTCAATTTGGGTGTTTATTAAATAGTTGAAATGAACCACAGACACCATTTTATAAAGTTAAATATCACAAAATTTACTCCAGGTGTTTTGATAAATTTTGAAGGTTTATAACATAAATCGTTATGGAAAACCTAAAACAAATGAAAATTATATTACATGAAAACCATCAGGATTTTTCCATAAGTTGATATATTCCAAAATAATTCTGAACTCCAATTTTGGGAATATGATTAAATTTGGTGAAGTATGTAGGTTTATGATGCTAACCTGATATAAAATAAAATTATGTTTCATAAATAAATTGGGAAACACCAAAATTTGTTTTTAATTTACTTACTAAACATTTTAAAAGCAAAAGGAAATTACAGTTCATGAGTAGATTGGAAAATACCACAATGCCCCTTGACCAATATCATATTTCTTTTGTTTAACTTGCCAATTACAAAAAGAGTGCAATGAGAGAGACGCTTTGTTTATTTGATTTGAATATTGGTTCTGATTTTTCTTGAACCATTAGCAATGGTGTATTTTAAGAGGAGTTTTAAATTCATATCTGTTTCGTCTATATTGTAGCCCTGTTTAGGGTAAAGCTATCGTTTTGTATGAGGTCTACAAATTTCTATTGTAGAGTGTTCATTTGCTTATGTATTATATTTAATAACGTAGTTTTAATTGCTCATGGAGCTGTAGTATTTGAGTCGTCGAGGGTAAGTGTCAGGTTAATTCCCCCCTGCCTTTATCCAAATTTCGTTCCTGAACTCAAACTCTCTTAAAAGATCCACCCCGTCTCTAAACCTAATCCATATAAATTATAGGTTGCTGCAAAGCCTTCCTTCACTAGGTGCTTAGTAATTGTACACCTTGCGGAGAGTATTGCCGCAGATTTAATTTTAATGTAAAACTCCAGCATTAATTTCATATTTTACTGTCAGGCATTTATCAACAGCTAATTCATCACATACAATGTATGGCTATTAAGTAATGAGACTGTGTATCTTGTAGGAGGTATATCTATAGTATTGGGGAGCGCATCCTAGGTGAGTTACCTTGAAGCATTCAGAAGCAGTTGAGAAAAATCTATATTTGTTGTTGAATGTAGTTAGTTTGTGAGTAGCAACTGAAGGAACAGTTCCCTTTAGTTGCTACTCACAAACTAACTACATGCAACAGCAAATTGAACATAGATAGCTGAAGTGGTATGGACATGGATATAGAATGGAAGAAAAAAGAAAAGTGAAGTAAATGTTGAAAGTTAAAGTTGAAGGAAGGAGAGGAAGAGGTAGACCATGAACTAGATGAGAAATTTGGTATTGTAAAGCTAGGAAATCAGCAAAGCAAAACATTAGGGCAGTTGTGAGGAATGACTAGTGACAGGAAGGAATGGAAAAGATGTGTGAAGAGCATAAGGAAAAATAAAGAAAGAATATTTAGGGGCTAGGCTGTGTTAACATAAATTTTGAAATAATATCTTGAAAATTGAGAGTATTTTCTAAAGAATGACATATGTATTGGTCACTATATTCAATAAATTCCAAGTTGGGAATTATTGATAAAAAGTGAAAATAAAACCATGGACACCTTAAAAGGTTGAATAGCTCAAGATCTGCCAATACATTTTCAATAGACTTTTGGTAAAATGTGAAGGTTTATAATCCAAGGAGCATGTTAGGATTCATTCTACAATGACTATGAGTTTGAGTTACTTAAGTCCTGCTTTAACAAACTTATGCAATATGAGTTCCAATAATGTTAGATTCTCTAGTAGTTGCTGTAGTTGTACAATTATTTAAAAAAAGGTGATAAATTAGATCCAGATAATTATACACCAAATCGGCCACACAACTAACAAATTAGTTCTTAGTAACAGTTCTGATCAACTGTTACTGAGGCACTGGTGGGATGGTAATGGCAATTTCTAAAACAACAGTAATGACTACACTTGCTTTTGTGCATTTTGTTTTCGTACACAAATAAATGAGTTTATTTTTACTGTTTAGATTATGAAGTGAGTTCGTTGGTTTATTTTGATTCGTTTTATGCCTGCGGTAAATTTGTTAGAAAGTTCAATTTTTGTATGTCAGACTTTATTATTCGGTATGAAAATGACAAGAAAAATCTTTTCTTTTTTTGCTTGTTTTTTAAAGACAAAAAACCTCTCGGTCATTATTGCCTTATAAAAATAAAGAAAGAAAAGAATATAAAATAAGGACCCCTAGCCCTCAAATACTCTAATAGCACCCAGGTTGGAAAAGAACAAGAATTAATGTTTTCAAAGAAGTACATACATTATTTTCCTTGATTTTTGACAATACCTTTGACAAGCTGCTCTTCTGTAGAAAAAAAGTTTTTTGTGTTTAAAGAGAATAAAAATGTATTTAAAAAATGCCACATCATTCTATAGGCTGAATGACTTTGCAACAATATCTATGGAGATGAAACTACTTGGTAAGCTTCTGGAGACAATGCCACTTTATGAAGATAATATCAAATTCATAGAGTGCAAGATTGGATCTTATTTTAGAAATATCTTTGTTTTTTGTATTTCATATCTTTAAGACAATTTATTTTATTAAATTGATTGTTTTTGCATATTTAGATATTCTTAAATTTCTTCATATTATAATGAAATAATAACACAAATATTGTCAATTTCAAACATTTAATTTGAATAAAAATAGTTTTGATAACTTCATTCTCATCTTTAGTGTTTCTTCGAATGATTACACAAGTAAAGCCATAGTTGTACATCAACTGAAGATGAAAATGTAGTTAGGAAAATTAGTTTTGCAATCAAAATAAATCTATAAAACTTACAATATTAGTGTTAATTCATTTACGATTATTGTTACTTTTTGTAATTTATGAAGGTAGAACCAAACACATATTAAAAGACCCAAGTCAGCATTTAACCCCTCTCCCCAACAGTACAAGTAGTTTGGGTTGCATTAACTTTTTGAATCACAAGTTGCTACTCCTACTTACTCAAGATCTTGATTTCTAAAATTAATTGATATTTGCTGTTAAGCTTCTTTCGTTACACATTTATCTTCATATCTTTTCTTTCCAGTTCTTCTTCATATTCTTTTACTGCTGTCTGTAAATTTCTCAACCTGTGAGCCACTAAAACTATAACATTAGCCTATATGAGAGCCTACAGATAAACTGGTCAATCTTATCAGAATTTTTGGTCTTCTTCTTTTTTCCCCTTAAAATATTCATACATATATATGAAACTAACAAAAATCAGTCTATTCGTTTGCAGTTGACAGACCTTTTTTTTTAACATTTACAGAATCTCAAAAAGAATACATCCACAAAAATCTGGAAATCAATCTTTTTCATAATTATATATACCTTTATCTATATTACATATGTGTGAGAAAATAATACAAAAAAATGGTTTTTTTGTGGTCAGATAATCGATGAAAAACATATTTATGTAAACATATTGTATATTTATCCAAGTACCATGGTCGTACCAAGAAAACAATGTATATGTTGACTTGACAAGTCCTACTGACATCTGTATTGAAATATTTCTGAAGCTCAATACATTAAAGACTTACAAATACACAAAATGATCCATAAAGATAAACTGATAGCATAAATATATTAATACAAAACTATACAATAGTAGTATTGTTCACTAAATTTATAGTAAGAACATATAAAAAGCTTATAAATTAGTATTATTTGTATTATATTCTTTCAACGAATGAATAACTGTTGGAATAGAACACATAACTATACATTTCTCTAGAACAATAGAAAAGTATTGAACTCTTTTTATCTACTTGGTGTACTTATCCCTTTTATAAATTTCTACTAAATAACATACAATATAAGAAAATCCATCTAAATAAGCAAGTTATTTACTTAACTTGTTCTAATTTGTTGTCTTTTTAAATATTCTAATGCTTAATTGTAAATAAATATTTAAATATATACAAAAGCGTAAGATTTCACTTTCATTCTCTTGAAAGTTGGTGTTCAAAACTTACAAAGTGATTCGTTGTTTTGAACAGATTTATTGTTTTTCATAGGAAATTATTTAGTTTGTGATGCATTAGTCTATAAATGCATAGGATAAATTTGTTTATTTTTTCCACTTCCAAAATTAACCTGCATATCCGATTCTGTTTGGTTAAAATTTACTCTTTCATCGACGGTCGTAACACAGTCCGTAAGATTGTAATGCAAACATTCAGAAGTCATATTTAGGCTCCTCTCGATGTCTTTTAACAAACTACTTTCTTCGGTCCATGACTGTTTTTCCTCTGTTCTATGAACATCAGCATTTATTGTAAATGAATCCATTGATGTGTTGATAGCGTCATCAACAGGTTCGCTATTGACCGATTTAAAACTTCCAGAAGATATGCTATCGTCTTTTAATACATTACCTTTTAATAAATTTATAATTCGTTCATCCGTTAACAAATGTAGACTACTTACTAAAGGGCTGGTTTCGGTAGAACTTATGTCTCTGTTAACCAATTTCTGGTCTTCGTTGAGCGTCTTACCTTCGATACTGGTTGCGCTAAAAAATTGTTCGCTGCTTGAATTGTTATCTGAATGCTTGATCTTTTCACTTTTTCCCCAGCCCACACAACTTTCATCACTTATACATTTATCGTCTAATTTATATTTTTTATGTAACAAATTCCCCATAACATCCTTCTTACATCTACTTTTACATTTTTCTTTAACACTATCAGCAAATGTCACACATAAAGGTTTTTTCCTTTCACTAACCCCACTTTTACCGACACTCAAAGAGCTAGTTCGAGAACTAATGCTACTTACTTCGGACAACGACTCTGGAGTCGCTAGCGGTGCCAATCCAAACCATTCATCATGGATAGAATTGGCACTAGAATGTGGGATACTTTGAACTAAACTTGCAAACTCCCAAGGAATATGTTTTGAATCCATACTGGAATTGTCAGATATTTTTGAATGGTTGAAAGATGTAAAACTAGTTTCTAAGCAGATCTTATGAGGCGGTGGACTTGCATTGGAGCTTGATCCTGCAAGTAGTTGACAATGATCCGCATCAGGAGCGGAAGCCTTAATGTTGTTATTGTTGTTTAATGAACGTTGAGGTTTAGCAGGACCCAAACTCGTTAAAACCTGTAAAAGTAAAATGTGTCATACTTATTATATATTTTTAAATTAAATAAATATTGCCCTCAACAAAAACCATAAGATGAAATGTAATAATAACCAGTATTTAAAATAAACTTTAAAATGTTCTGATACATGATACATTTGAAAAGGTTTTGTTTTTTGTTTAAAGTAAACAAAAATAATAAAAAGGAAGGTTAAACAACATTTGATTAGTTATAGATTGGGTTACATGTAGGTCATGTACTGTATATGTGTATTTAATAGTTTACAAAACTTAAACATGCTACTATTCATGTCACACTATTAGTAATACAGAGTTGAATAGAAATGTATAATTTGGTCCAATATAATGTATATAAAAATTGATTTAGAAAAATAACACTACACATGTAATGATTGATGACTTTCTCTGCTAGTTTCTATTCTAATAAACAGACTGGTTTAATTTTGTTTAATCTTATTTTGGCAAAGCTTTTGATGTACTTTCTTTTTCATTCCACAAATGGAAATTCCATTAATTTGGAACGTTCCACAGGTGTTACATTTTCTTTCTGCTCACTTTTACCGTGACAATGTAAGTTTTGAGTAGAATATAAGTTCAACAGTTAACAGTATTTGAAGGATTATATTATCGAAAGTAACAAAAAATGTATAAAGTCAACACAACAGACAAAATATTTCAATTAAAAAACTTAATTTTTTTAGTGCAATGGATTTAAAAATTGCACTAATCAAACAATTTTATATGCTCTATGATCCAACTGTTACCTCTGATGAATAAACACAATTTGGCGATGGTGTAAACTTTGTCAGTTTGGAGAACAGAGAAGAAAATAAATAAAAAATGTTTTAATTGTTGACCTTATGTAATTATTCCATTAAGAAATATGTAGTCAATATATCTACCAGGAAATGCTTTTTGTTAACACATTTAAGAGGCCACAAATTATACAAGTTCGAGTACACTGCTACCGAGTTTTAGAAGGGCGTATTGAAAAATATTCATAAAGTTGATATTTTAGAATAGAAAAGACAATGTAATACTCAAAAAACCCTTTATAAAATAAAATAATATAAATTATTTATGCTGAAGACTGTTGGTAAATGGTGGAAGTCCATGTTAATGATTAAAAAACACAATTATTTTAGTAAAAACCACTTCTTTAATTGAATCTTCCCGATCATAGTCTATTAAGCTGCCTTGACAATGCTGTAACTAGCGAAACCATGGTCCGCAAAATACAAAAAAAGTAATATAATATATATTTTTTTAATGTAATAGCAGATATTTCTTGTTGAAACTCCATATTCAAGGATAAAATAAAGCAATAAGCTTAAAGTTTCAAATTATTTTAATAATATAAATGAGCTACAATAAATGAGGCTGTTTCAGTTTCCTGTTACTTGTGTATGTTTAAATAGTTGTCTATATCT
Organism: Aphrophora alni; assembly: GCA_963513935.1. NCBI lineage: Eukaryota > Metazoa > Arthropoda > Insecta > Hemiptera > Aphrophoridae > Aphrophora > Aphrophora alni. Next base: position 19,774,513 of record OY740765.1, on the reverse strand, counting down.
GTTAATTATCAGTTGCCCAATGATGCCGCAAGGCGAAACAATTGTCGCTCATTTATATTATTAAAATATTTTGAAACTTTAAGCTTATTGCTTTATTTTATCCTTTAATATAATATATATAATTGCTTTTAATATATATATATAAAAAAAAAAATCAGTTTTATTATGTTCCAAATACTGACAGGCAAATATGTATGTGAAATAAAATATGAGAAAACGGTGTTTACTTGTGAAAGGCTGTTTTTCAATTTGTCATTTTTTAAGTTTCTCATGTTGAATATTGGAGGCTCTAGAAGTTTGAGTTTTTTCGCTCACATGGCTTTTGACACTCATAATATTGGAGCACTTATGCCTTTTATATTATGAAGATTTATATATCAAATAAATTTAAAAGACTTTTATAAGACTAAAGATGACAAAGAGAAGCAACAAATTCTTTTAAGGAAAAACCTTGTGTTAACCGTTTATTCTATTTGATATAAATACTTAATACTTAGTGATTAGATATAAATAAACAATATAGTGAATTTAATGAAGTTCACACTAAAACCATTGTGCCCCATGATCATATGTCATGGTAATGTGTATGAAATGTGACAAACAATTTTTAGTAATAGAATGTGCAATCTGTAGAAAGTTAAAGCATGTAAATCATGTAGCATTTAAAACAAAATCACTAGCTGTGGCTCCCGGTGGACAGTAAACCTGAAGGAAAGACTAAATATATAATAGATGATTTAAACACTTTTTTTTTTTTCAGTCTATCAGGACAGAGAAAGTATTGTGAAGGAAAAAAATTGATGTTGAGACTTTTTAGGTTATATTTCTATTGTGTGTCTTCGTGAGCCCATAAAAGTAATTTTACTAAATGTATGTATGAACTGATTTGGTTCAAAATTATTATCACGGTTGTTTTTTGGTTCTTAACTATTCACATGAAAGTTATGGATATATAGTGTAGGAAAAAACACAAAAATTGGATTTGGTCAAAATCAGCTGCAATGATTTGATAAAATTTGTCTTAATTATACGCTATGCTGTTCCTAACAAAAAATATTGGCTGCTGTCTTCACAAAATATCAGTAAAAAAAGCAAACAAAAAAACAAAACTCAGTGGTTACAAAAGGCCAAATTATCATAATTGGCTCTAGCAATTTTGATAAAATATTGGTGAAATATACAGATTGTTAGCCCAAACCAGGTGTAAAATCACAAGTAAAAGAAAATTACTGTTTTGAAATAACTGCCAAAAAACTAAAATCAACTTTGACCGCCATCATTAAAACTCAATTACAAGGTAACATTACAAGGTGTGGTTTATTAGGGCTGAGTTGGTTACATGAGCAAAAAAAAAAGTAAAGTACTGATGCAAGGCAAACATGAGCACCTAAAAATGTTTTACTGTGTTTATGAGCAATTAATTTTCTGAGTGAAAAATTTGTGTTCCATTTATCATAACATTTATGTATTTTAATTAAGCATTTATGTTGATTCTGTATTTATGGCATTTAATCGAATAATATAAAGCTTATAAATAAATATTGAATAAGTGAAACGTTATAATTGTGAAAAGTAATACTTAACCCTGCACTAGCTGCATGGTACACTGTTACACAAATCAGCGTCTAAATGACTGGACTTAGTATGATACAGAATTATAAGTGGTTTACGAATACTAAACCTAATAATTTTTATTACTTAAAATACATTATATTTACTCGCAAAATAAGTTTTTTTTGTATAATTAGTTTGTAATGGTAAAATATAAGGTATAATTTACAGTAAATGATTTTTTTTTTAAATTTAAAAACATAATAAAGAATAATAATAATTGAGGATATAGTAGAAATAACGGTTCAAAATAAAAAAATAATTGATTGTTTTAGATCTGTTTTAAATGTTTTCTTCTAATCTGCTTGGTTGTACATCTCTATGATTGGATTCAATATAAAGAAAATCTTGTGTGTGCTCTGCAAATGAAGTATTGACACTTTACATACTGAGTTTGACTTTTTTTGTTTCTAACACGATCACACAGGTAACACCTCCCTGGTCGTGGTTCATTTTCATTCTCAGGAAGCGCTGGATGTATTGGTTGTCCAGTCTAAACGAATCATCGGCACCATAGCTCCCCTTGTCATATGATCTTTACAAAGTTCTATGCCATGCCTACAGTCTTATTGACAAAATCCTCAAATAAGGTTCTTATTGGGGTCAGCTTGTCTACTACTCGACTCTGCCTTCTAGTTTGTATGTCATCAAAGCGCAATGGATGAAGAAAAATTGAATTGAATTTCTTTTAAAGGCATTGTAGCCCTAAAATACTCAACTTCTAAGCTGTCAGTTGCCCACAAATGAATTATATTTGTGTCTGATGACTTCAAAACACCAGCCCGATACAACAGTCCTAATACGGCATTTATTTCGGCTTCATCTGTAGGCCTAGTATTTTGTTCCCGACTATAGGTTGCTCTATTTTTCTCAATACAAATGTTTGTAAATGCTATAATGCTGTTTATAACTGTGCCAAGGAAGAAAGGTTTTATTGATTGGATCGGAGTTGTTAATCCCGTGGTTTCATTCAATGGACAGGGCAGCCTCAAACCGATTCTCTCTCTGTCCGTATTATGTTATGGCGACGAATCCTTCCATATAAATTTTGCTTTATCCATGTGAGGAAGCCACTGAGTAACTTTATCCTTACCTAAAATAGAGTTTTTGTAATCATTTTCATTGCACAACTTGACTTCTTCATGAACTAAATCCTCAAGTGAAATCTCTGAATCAGTATCGTGTTCACTGTAATTAGCTTCCTTAACTTAAGATACATCTGATCCTGTAGGTTCATGACTTCATCAGCTGTTACTTTACATTCACCGATGAGCTCTTGCCTGAATAACTGTTTCCTTAAAATTTCACTGTTTACGAGCGCAACCAGTTCTTCCTTTCTTCTTCCCGCAAATCCATCACAATATTCAATCAACAACATTATAAAACACTAATTAAAAATAATATATAAAATTGTTTCTGCATGAGCAAAACAGTATTTCAAAAAATGAATAAGGAAAATAATATTTACAACGAACGTAATTACAACACAAATGGTAGCGTGGTGTTAAAAATACTGCACTTAGAAATACACAACTGGTCACGTGGCGTCAAAAATACTGCAGGTCATAAACACACGTCTACTAGTTTCAAAAGAATAATTCAAACTGAATGGAAGTTTAGCAATGAATGTAGAGGGCGTGGGGAGCGATATGGTAGGGGGAAAGTTCCATAGAGGAAACACTTTAGGCGACATACCAAAATTTATAATCTCTGCGGTGCTTTTAACGTTGCACGACCGTTAAGGGTTAACAACACAAAACTTGAACACAGATTTTCACAAATAATATGTTTATTTATTCAAATAATTCAATGACTATGTCACCATCTTTAGTGATACATAAGTTTAGCTATAATTTAATCTTATTGTAGCTTACGTATCACTGAAGATGGTGACATTCTCGTATATTAACATATTATTTGCGACAATTTGTGTTCAGTTATGTTAATAGGTTTGTATTACAATTAGTATCATAAGTTATGTAAAACCTAATTATTTCTGTTAAAGAAATGTTAAAAAAAAAGTGTTTGTTAGGTATCCTAAGCTAAATATTTGTGGTATCTATAGGGAGATTCTTTCTCAATAACCAAAGCAAAATGGAAAGTTATCAGTAAGACCCCTGGAACAAACTATCCTTAGAATATATCTTATAAATCTATTTCATGGTAGATAGTTTCAATCTATTTAATAATATAGAGTAGGAAACCCTTAAATATTGTGAATTTATTATATTGCATTTATGTGCTTTTTATATTAAACATATAAAAATGAAATGTGTAAAAAGAATTATGTCCCTAACATTTGTTAAAATGAGTGAAGTGTTTAGTGCGCCGACAAGATCAGTCATCAGTAGGAGACTTGCATCTAATATTTATAATTGGCTGAAAGGGTAACCAATAAGAATCTTTTAAGTATGGAAGAGATCAGTAAAGGTTTTTGGATAGTTACTTGCTCAACACCTACCAGGGAGAGAAGTCATGTTTGACTCTCTCTCTCTGTCATCACAAAATTTCTCATTAGCCTGATCGGCTCTTCACTTTTCTTTGCTTCGAGTGAGCCATCTGACAAATGAGCAGTACCAAAGAATATACAGTTTTTAATTTGAAATTTAACCCTTTGAGTGCCATGGTGACGATCTATCGTCATCATTTTTTCGTGCTAGAAGTGCCACGGTGACTATCCATTGCCACTGCGTATTTCATAGTTTAATTAATTTATTGGTAATCTGCTATATAGTATTTAGGTGTTTTAAAATACTTTGTGGTATATCCAGTGATATTCAATGGTGGAATAAATTTTGTTTTGGATAACTAAACAGATGACAACAATCACAGATGCACAAAATCAGCTGTTGTCATTTTCACTTGCAGGTTAGAAGTGTACTGATATTTATTGTCCTTGTGGGATAATATTATTATCTCACTACAGTCATCAGTTTTTTTGCAGTTTGTTGTTCGTTTTATTTTATTATTTGTTTGTTGAAGTTATTACAAGTTTAAAGTAGTTTTTTGGAATAGTATATTGCTTTGAAATGGCGGAAGAAAACCTAAGAAGTAGCCAGATTACTTTTAGGTTATTCAGACGATGACTCTTTAGCCTCTGAAGATGATCTGTTACGTTTATTTGGGGATGACAGTGATCTAGACCCGTTATATCAACCAGAAAGTGATAGTGACAATCAGTTTAGTGATAGTGATATTGATTTAAACTTAGATCAACCTAGTTCATCAATTGAACAAAATAGGCCTAAGTTAGGTTAGGTTAGGTTAGTTCTGAGATAAAAGTTTTTTGTTTGAGTTTGGTTTTCAACATATTCAATGTTTTTCCTTAGAACTACTTTAATTAATTAACATACCTTATTTCAAGTTGATAGTAGTTTCTTATATTATAATAATGGCTATACATGTTTCGCTGCCATAGGCAGCCTCATCGGGGCAGCTAACATATATAAAAATCTCGGTCTAGCATAAATAATCGTTAAAAATTGTTTTTGTTCCCAGTATTTTGGCCACATGTTCATTAACTGAGTTAGATTGGGATACTGCTACTTTGAACATTCCTTATCAGGTATGTTTTCGCTATTCTGATATTCAAATATCAAATCATACATGTAGTTGGAGGTGAAATTTAGTTTGTCTTTTAAAATGTTGGATGGATTAATCTTCTGGTGTGTATAAATTTCTAATTCCTCCATAACATTCAATTTATGTCTATTTCTTAATTTGTGCAATATGGTCATATTGTTCTGTATGTCAGTGTATTTATGATGGTTATCAATTAGATGTTCGGCATATGATGAGTGGATTGAGTTTGTATTTTTGCTGTTGGGTAAATGTTCCTTAAAACACGTTTTAAAGGATCTACCAGTCTGATCAATATACTGTTTTTCACAGTCGTCGCAATTGATTTTATATATACCTCCATCTAAGTATTTATTGTGGTTGGGCTTGGTGTGGTTTAAAAAACCCTAATTAATGTAGAAACGATCATCCAATATTTGTCAAAGGTGTATATATACTCTGGAATATTTACACCAGAGTAGCACAAGACATATCCTGGCAGATAAAGCCTCCACTTATATCAAAAGCACCCCACGTGCACCCAACCACCAATCCGAAATAAAAACTTCTATCGATATAAAACAAAAATTAATAGATAACAACACCTTAATTACAAAAGCTGATAAGGGAGACTGTCTAGTCATAGTGAAAAATCAGGAATACATTGAAAAAATACAAAACATTTTTACATTAAACAATATAACTCAATTAAAAACAGACCCTACATATCTCGAAAAGTCATAAATGATAATTTAAATCAATGCAAACACCTCATTAACAAGGAGGATGCAAAATTTCTAAAAGTAATCAAACCTACTGCACCCACTCTCAAAGCACTACCCAAAATCCAGAAGCCCAACATACCAATAGTAAATTTCATGAATGCCCCAACATACAAAACAGCCAAGTTCTTAGCGAAGGTAATTAAAAGAGAAACCAAGCTACCACCAAATTACAGCATTTCTAATAAATTCGATCTGATAAATAAAATAAAAGAAGTCAAGGTTAAGCATAGCCATACGTTCGTCTCCTTTGACATTGTTAACTTATATACCAACGTACCGGTTGAAGAAACTATGGAATACCTGGAAAACAACCTTAATGTCAATAGCAAACTAAGTTTTATGAAAGCTTCTTTTGAATTAGGATATTAAAACAGTTTATTTTATGTTTTGGTAATTGTGCAAAGTTTGAAACATAGTCTAATTTCATTAGAAATAAATAAACTAAAAAAATGTTTTATTTTATTTTACATTATTAGTTATGAGGCCTGTACATGATGAATATATAGATTCTGTATTCAAATTATGAGGCTTTAAAGAACCGAATCACCAACACCAATGGAAGGAATGGATATGTAATGTATCCCTTTGTCAATATTTTATTTTATCAACACTCAAATTATCAATTGCTCAAATGCATGAGAGAGAGAGAGAGAGAGGAGAGAGAGAGAGAGAGAGAGAGAGAGAGAGAGAGAGAGAAGAGAGAGAGAGAGAGAGAGAGAGAGAGAGAGAGAGAGAGAGAGAGAGAGAGAGAGAGAGAGAGAGAGAGAGAGAGAGAGAGAGAGAGAGAGAGAGAGAGAGAGAGAGGAGAGAGAGAGAGAGAGAGAGAGAGAGAGAGAGAGAGAGAGAGAGAGAGAGAGAGAGAGAGAGGAGAGAGAGAGAGAGAGAGAGAGAGAGAGAGAGAGAGAGAGAAGAGAGAGAGAGAGAGAGAGAGAGAGAGAGAGAGAGAGAGAGAGAGAGAGAGAGAGAGAGAGAGAGAGAGAGATACGTGATAGGTAAAAAAATAATATTGAGATTTTCAGGTTATACAATGTTTGAGTCATTACAGTTCCAAAAAGTATTTTTATCCCTTTAAATCACTGTTCACCATTATTGACTTCTATTAACTATTAATCTTTTCATTTGTATGGTTAGATTCAGTTGTATGTTTGTATCTTTTCATTTTTTGTATTTAGATGTAATGCCTGTTTTAATATCTTTAGTTTTATTATTGTGCACTTATGGCTGTTGCTATCCGTTAGAAACTCTATTAACTTTCTGCATAAATTTATTTTGATGTTGAAGTTTATAGAGATGTGACTGTTTATAGTATAATATTCTAACCTATGAAATGTTGTAAAACTACTCTTTACATATTGGTGACAAATCATGTTAGTCTTAGTGTTAAATGAATTATTTTGTATATTAGAAGGTGAAGATGATGGTAATGATTTATATAGTGAAGTAAGTGATTATGAAGAAGCAGTATTTTGTCATTGTGAAAATTGTAGTCACACCTTAGGCATGTATTCGGGTGAGAAATAAAAAGGTTTGATTTTGAAAACAGTGAATTTTTTCAATAAGGACACAGTTTTGGTGATGTAAATTTTGGTTTCATAAACAAATTTTATTGTGTAAATAATGAATCAGAAATATTGAATTATTTTGAATGTTTTGTTATCCTAGAACTTAAAAGCATAATTTGCTATGAAACAATTAGTTTAGAAACAAAGTCATTTCTCACACAAATGTATCTGTGTCGTCTAGATTAATAAAGTAAGATGACACAAATTCTGATAACGTTGATTTGTTTTTAACAGTAACTATGCTAATTTTGTGAAATAATAATTAACTCTAATAGATTGTGGGTTATCAGATAAATTATTGTTCACTCCTATTTTGGGAAAACAATGCCTAGAGACTGCTATAAGTTACTATTTTATCGGTTACATTTTGGTGACAATTACCAAAAGAACCAAATAATTCATATTTTTGATTTTATGATTTTTCATTGATAAGTCATTTCGAAAATCCATAAGTCATTGATAAATAATCCATCATCTAGCCAAAACTGTCTTAATTCACCACAAAGAAATTGCAACTGTTCTCTAATATAATAGTGAAAAGGTTAACCAATTTTGTCTAAGGGTTTTTTTGACTTCCAAATATGTAAAATTAATCACTTTTACTTTCAATTTTGAAATAGCTTACTTAAGGGAAAAAACACAAAAGACTTTTTCTTGAAAAGTGACTTTAACAGTATTGCTAAATGCTTGCTAAAATATTAAGGTGGCAATCAATACATATTGGTGGTCATCTCCCCATCTATCAAATTCAATACCAAGTAGTAAAATGAAAATGAAAAATCAGGAATAATTGGCAAAAAAGTTAATCTTGACTGCTATCATAAGAAACTTGATTTCAAACTATTACTGAGAACACATAAGATGAATTTCTGACATGAGCAAAACAAATGACACGCTCATTAAATATGAACAAGTGGCCCTTTAAATATGAATAAGGTTCACTAAAACAGGTTGCAACGTGAGAAAATCGCGTGCAAATTTCTGTGATGAGTGTAATAAATTCAGTATAGCCTACCAAGTGTCAAAATGCATAACAATTTTTGTGTTATTGACATAGCTTATTCAGAAATTTTCCACCAATTTTGTGTAAAAAAAAACTAAAAACTACTACAAAAAGGAAATATAAAACACTGCTTTCGATAATCAAAACACTATTAGGCAACATCTCATCAAAACCAAACCTAAAAATGACACTCAGGACACCAAAAACTGTATCTACAAAATTAAATATAAATGTGACAAGCAGTGCATTGATGAAACAAAAATACTTCTAAATATAAGAATTAGTGCACACAAAAAGAACATGCAATTAGGCCTAGTAGATAAATTGACAATAGTAAAAAATATTTGATCCGAAAATCATAAATTTATTTGGGAAATGGCAAAGATAATACACAGGGAGGGGGAGGGGACTTATATAAATGAAAAACAATTAAACCTTCATATAAAGTTAATGGGGAATCCCATCAGCCAAACCAGTTTTGAAATAAGGCCATTATAGTTTTCATTAATAAAAATTGAATTAAAAATATCTGTAATTTAAGTAGGGTTGAAAATGATTCACAATTTTCTATAAGGTGCGAGTACAAAGTAACAGGCTAAACTCTCAAGAGTTTTTTTATCTTAAAAATCTGTTATGTATCTACATTGTTGGCATATAACCTTTGTTTGTTTAGATCAATGTATAATCCGAGTTTATTTTGGCATTTGCTATTTCTGTTGAGTAGTGGTTTTCTTAATCATGTGCCACATTGGGAGCGGAGACACGCCGGTTTATTCCATATACAAAATTCTAACTAGAGAACCACTGATTCGATTTTCATGTGGTCTTCTTTCCTGTGTAGGTATATCTCATTGTATTTTAGTCTTTGTTTGATTCAAATTAATTAATTAGTTCTGAAGTTATAACAATATTAGTCTGCACAGGTAATACGAAAAGCATAAGTTTCGACATATTTTATGCATTCTCTTATTTTCAGCAACAACATATATTTTTTTAGTGCAAAGATGATATATGATTTGAATATTAATTGTAACTGGTAACGTTTTAGAACTTTTACTCAGAGCTTGTAGTTCCTGAGTTATAACTATTTTTTACTGCTAAAAAGTAGAAAATTCAGATTTGTCAACACATTTTATTCATTTTCTTAAAATTTTCAGCAACAACATATATGTTTTCAGTGAACATATATATTTTCAGTAACAACATAATTATATGTTTACAGTGACAAAATTGTTAAATGCTAATTGCAACTGAAAACTATTTTAAAATCGAAGCAGTAGTTTATAAGTTTTAACAATTTTTTGCTAGCAATTAAAAAAGAATCTATATTGTCCTGTATATTTTTGACATTTCGGCAACAATATACATTTAATCAGTAATTAAGTTGGAACAAAATTAAAATGTTATTTAGAATGATTAAAATCTTTTCAAAGTTATAAATGGTTTTAGTTAAAATACCACATAAATATATAATGAATGTGATGCCAACATTATGAAACATTTGTCATAACATCTCTTCGTTTCACATCCTGCTTATCTGTTTCCTGGTACCCGGAAGTAAAAATTATGTACTAATTTTATTTTTAGTATTGAAGTAAAACAGGAAAGTATGCCTATAATGGAAAATTCAAATAATTAGAGTTAACTGGTAATCTAGGATTGTTAAATTTAAGTGGAAATATTTTTAAAAAATTGGTTTCAAAACTTTGGTATATATTTGAAAGTAGGAGATAAGTGTATTAAGGCTTTTAATTCATTTAATTTGTCTGAAACTAATCAACAAAATTATAAATATGTTGTGAGAAAATTTGTAAGTCATTTTTCACTAAAGAAAACCTTAACTGTAACTACAGGTAAATTTCTTACTTGAAGGCAGCAAATCACAGAAACTATAGACAATTTTTGTACAGACCTAGTAAATTTAAGCCCATCATGTGAACTTGGGGTAGTAAGAGAAAGCCTGATTAATGATTTTTTTGTGGTCTCAATAATAATTTTCAACATGTAAGAAACATTTACTGATGGAAACAGATTTAACTTTAGAAAAAACTCTCAACATCTATGCAACATCCTTAACAACAACTACAAGAATTGGAACAAGATTCTAAACATGAAATCTGTGGAATCAAGAGAGATTTTAACTTCAGGTTAAATAGGACTAGGTTATCTATAAACTACTCATCTGACTGTCACTGTCATTTAAGAACAGCAAAACCTCATTTAACCTGACTAACTGGGACTGGAAGCATTCCGGATGATCAAAAATCCGGAGAGTACGGTAGAAATGAATAAAATCATAAACAAATATTGGATATTCAACTTATCCCTTTTATTGAACTCCACAAACACTAAACAATAAACAAAATCTTTTAAAAACACACACATAGAATACTTACATAAATTCTATCTACAGTACATTTTCGGCAGTTATATAACTTAGTTTGCTTTTTACTTGCAGGCCGTTTAAGCACAGCATGGTCACGCAAACGTTTAACTAATAATAATTCTGCTGGATGGTGTCGGCTTGCCTCTCTAAATTCACCATGATATTGTCCAGCTGTGACATAACCTCTGCATGTATAATTGTCTGCTGCTCTACACTCTCCTCCCTCGCTATCTGTCTCCTGTGTAGAATTTGCCACTGCGATGACGTCTTCAACTGTCATGGCACCGTATCTATCGTCATTGTTGTCTTGCACCTATTCATCCATATCTTGGATATATCAACTTCTGAACACTCACTTATTTCTTTACACAATTGTAGCAGTTCACCATCAGACACAGTTTGTTCATCTTTATCATTTCCTACACTGGCTTTATCAAGTAAATTCTGTGGGAGGCAAGCATCTGACCACAGCTTCTTCCATGACTTGTTTACTGTTTTTTTCTTCTTTTTCTGAGATTTGATCCCATGCATCAGATACCATGTACATTATGTACTTGACGTTGATTGATTTGAGCAAATCGACAACACTTTCTTTTTCTTCTTCTCCTTCAAGTATTTTGGTCAAAAGTTCTTTGTGGTATACTTGTTTGATGTATTCAAGCACACCTTGGTCCATAGGTTGAATAAGGGGGGTAACATTTGGTGGAAGAAATTTAACTTTGATTGATTTAACTAGCTCATGTTCAGACGGATGAGATGGTGCATTATTGACCAGTGAAATTGCTTTTTCAAGAAAGCTATTTTTTTTTAGAAACTTTTTGACTTCAGGAACAAACTCATCAAAACAGAAGTTATTGAAAATAAATCTGTCCATCCATGCACTTTTTTGTGACCTATACACAACCGGTAATGAATCAAGTTTTACATTTTTAAGTGAACATGGTTTTTTTGATTTGCCTACAATAACAAGTGTTAACTTGAGTTTTCTTGATGTATTGCTACAAGCCATAGTAGTGAGCCTGTCTTTGCATTTTTTATAACCTTTAGCTGCATCGTCAACTTTACTCGCTAAACTTTTACTGGGTAACATATGATAAAAAAGTCCAGTTTCATATACATTGAAAACTTGGTCTAGTGACAAACCCTCACTCAAAATAAACTCTTAAAATTCTTTTTTGAAATTTTCACTCCCAGCAGTGTCACTTGAAGCCTAATAACCTTTCACTGTCAGTTGGCGAACATCGTGGTGAGTTTTCAATCAATCTAATCATCCTTAGCTGGCCGTAAAACTCTCGTCTGGATTTTTAAGTTTTGCATTTAAACTAAGTGATTTTTGAGCCAAAATTGGCCCAGATATTGAAATTCCATGTTCACACTGGTAACTGTATAAAATAAATAATGCTTCATCCAATTCTTCATTTTTTTGCATTTTTTTATAGTCCCTCTTCCCTCTAAACATATTCTTTGATATGTTCTTGCGTATCATTGTAAAACTTGATCAGTTTTAGGTTTTTTTTTCCAGTCGGAGACTGTAGAAGTTCCTACACCAAATTCACTTGTTCTTTAAACTTTCCCCTTTGTCCATCCTGTTTAAAGCATCCAGTTTTTTTTGTCCATTGTTATGACGATCTTCATTCTTTTAGACACCATTTTGTAAACAACAACTTTTAATATCAGACTAGGTAGGCTAAATAACAGTAGAGTACAGTATGCTGTACGTTAAATCATAATAGGCACACTATAAACGCTAATGATTGATTACAGTGAGAGGTTTGTGAGTCGGGTGTGTGAGGGAGTGGTCTAGCTGTACCTGTGTGCTGCTTTCCACTCCCACTCAGGTTGCCTGATCCAATTCCTAGTTAGTGTCTCATCATAATTACAAAGCCACAATAAGTAGGCTAGCGCTTGCCTACAGAAACATTTGCTATAACCACATAATGAACCGAGCTTATGGAGACGGCTCGATGTATAGTTTGTCCAAACATCCTGTAGGATTAGGGCGACCCTCGCTCCCCAATTCGCAGACACACTCACACTCGCGGCTCGCCTACCTGTCGCTAATGGTTCTTCTATGAATCACCAACTAGCCCTTGTGCTACAAAATCAAATTTTTCTAGATGATAACTATACTTATTTTTTAATCTAATAACTGAACTCTTAAATATTATTTCTCGCAAAATGAGTCCAAACACGGTACAATTGTGACAACTCTAAGCGGTTTTATAGTCAGTAGGTTACAAAATCATACATATGACTAGTTAAAAATGGTTATAGACATTTTATTTGAATTAGCACGATCACAATAACATACATAATTACAGTAATTCTAGTAGTGATTTTAAAGGTATGCAAAAAAACAAAGAAACTAAATCAGAATCAATATAACAGTGAACGTATACTAAGAGTAAAATAAAAATAATTACAAATTAATTTTGCAATGTTACTGTAACATAACTAATAAATCAATAGAATAATATTATACAACATAAAACTAACACAAGCATATTTGCATAACCATCCTACATTAAGAAGGCCTCTTAAGGTCTTCTAAAATTTCCGACGTACGCAAAAAATAAACTATAATCAGAGTCAATGTAACAAGAAACGTATACTAAGAGTAAAATTATCACAAGCATATTTACACAGCCATCCAATGTTAAGCCAAAAAACAATTTAAAGCACTTTGTGTTTTACAACTATTTACGAGTAACAACAAACTAGTTTGTAGTGTAATTAGTAAAATTTGTTTCTTGTTTGATGTTACATAACTTACTTTTTTCATAGTTTCTTCCTTATCTAGTAAATTAATATATCAATTTTTTTCCCTTAATTAATTTATTAAGAGTTAGGACTACGGCTAATTTTGCAAACAATGTAAGCCAGCCATAGAATAATTGTAAACAGTTTCCATGTTATTGATCTGATTACTATTACATTAAAGATGTCTGATTATTACAATATAAAATACGTGATAGAGGACCGTATTTTTATACTCTCACTAAAACCGGTTAGAGTTGTCACAATTGTACCGTGTTTGGACTCATTTTGTGAGAAATAATATTTAGAGTTCAGTAATGAGAGTAAAAATTAAGTATAGTTAAAATCTATAAAAATTTGATTTTGTAGTACAGGGGCTAGTTGGTGATTCATAGAAGAACCATTAGCGGCAGGTAGGCCAAGCCGCATGTGTGAGTGTGTCTGCGCGTTGGGGAGCGAGGGTCGCCCTAATCCTTCAGGGCGCACGGCTGTTTGGACAAACTATAGTGCATATTCCGTAATAAATCAACGTTTAACTGGAGTAAGTAAGTATTCAAAAAATTTAATTTGAACCGCCTTTTCTAAAAAAACACTAAATGGTAGTATGTACAGTACAGTAATTTTTTCTCCCTAGCAATAATCGATCCAGATAATCCGCAGATTATTTTCATCTAGAAATTTGGCAAGGTTTGTGAAGAATCTTATTACAAAGTGTCATAATTGTGGTAATGATAATTTAATCAACAATAAGTGCCCTGCTTTTGGGGTCTCGTGTTTTAAGAAACTTACTTTTCTTCAAGTATCACTTCATTTATCTAAAAAATGTTTATTTCATAAATATAAGCCCTAAAATTATAGGTAAAAGACATATAAGTCAAGATGAACATATAAAATGTCTATTGAAATTGAAAACTTAAAAATAGAATTAGTGGTTGGGTTACAAAACTGAAATAAGGATTTGGTTATAATCCAGATGAATAGCTTGAAAACTAAAAATTCGTAACAGAATAGTTACATTTAAACTCAACAGTGGTGCACAAACCAATTTATTTTCAATTGATCCATTTCAAAATTAGGTTTACCTATTTCATTTTTAAACACAGTAATATAACAATATAACTTCTATTACTGGTGAAAAAAACACCAGTTGTTGGAAAATGTGGTTTAAATTGTAATTATAATGACAAATTATTCTGGTTAACTTTTCTAATTGTAAATGTGAATTGTGTGTTAATTTTAGGGTTAAAAAAAACTTCTAGGACTTAAAGACAAAATGACAAACTCATATTGGTTTTATCAATTCAAACAGTCAAATTAGTAACAAATCAGATCATATTGATATCTGTATAAAAAATTAATTGCTGAATTTAGTGTAAATTTTGATAAAGGAATTGATAATATTTCGAAGATTGGACGGTTAAAATGAACTGAAAATGGCCGCCAATCAGTCATGGTTTCTTGCATTTGTACAAGTTCCACAATCACGTTTCATAAATTTAATAAAATGCAAAATTCATTAAATCAATCTAAGTTATTTAATATTTACTCCGTCTTGTGACTTATTTTGTAACATATGTTACGTGTTTCAGAACGTATGTTCTATCTTCAGACTTGCTCCTGAGAGGTTGTTAAAACATTGAAACACTACAGAGTCGTTCTTAAACCGTTGGTGTACACCTGTTGCGTATTCGAGTGTTATTTGTTTATTGAATGTGATATGTACATTTTGTAGTGTTTTATTTTAACAACCTCTCAGGAGCAAGTCTGAAGATAAGTTCTGAAACGTGTAACATATGTTACAAAAAAGTCACAAGACGGAGTAAGTATTAAATGACTTAGGTAAAATCTGTGACTTGGATGCGATTATTCAAAAATGAGTTTTAATAACTTTAAATTAAATCAATACTGAATTAATTTATAGAACTACACCCCAAGCAACACCTAGCACCAACATTAAAACTAAAGATATCAATGTGTTTATCGTTTAGAAGAGCAAAATATCTAGTATTTGTAAATTTGTTATAGCCCAACCGCTTAGAAAAAAACCTGCGCAGAACCGTGATCTCGAGAGTGGATTGCGCACGGATGTAGGGGCAATGGCGGGGAGGATATTGAGCGATGGAGGGGATTAGTCACTGTCGCGTCGTTGGTGCCATCGTATCTTTGAAGTAAACGTTTGTGTCAGTCCGAGTCCGTGCTAATCGCTATTTACACACTTTAGTTGTATCTAGTCTTGTGAATGTCATGTCTTCTTCGTCAAAATCGGCTTGTACTTCGGGTCGTCCGTTACGTGGCCAGGCTCGTGAATTAGTGTTTAATGTTTACACTCATCTGAAGGAGCAAAAAGAACAATTTAAATTAAAATACAATGTTTTTGAAGCTACAAGTAATGCTACAGGTGTTTCGGAGTCTCTGGTCAAGAAAATTGCGGCTGAAGGAAAACAATCTCTCGCAAAAGGCAGTTTGACGTTCTCCACTCCTCAAGGGAAAAAACGTTCTCGAAATAAAAAAATATTTGTTGACGATTTCACGCAATGTGTAATTAGAAGAAAGATACACGAGTTCTATGTAGTGAAAAAAACACTACATTATTACACTTTTACTATTATAAGTTGCGTGTTACTATATTTTATTTCATCTAAATACACTGGAAATACTTTAACATTTTTTAAAAATAGAATTCATTTAAATTTTATTATACCTACAAAATAAAACACATATATTAAAATTGTAAACACAGTAAATGTCTAACTGTGTGTCTTACTTTTCCATGAGGTTATAAAATAGAATGTTTGTACAAATGCGCGGCCGCTCTCCCAGTAGTCACCAAGGAGGGGATAGAGACAGGGAAGGCGGGAAGCCCGGCTTTTCCTACCACAGTTCCACCTGCGCGAGACTCAACTGCTGCAAGGTTTTTTTCTAAGCGGTTGGGCTATATTAAGTTAAATGGTTTCAGGATCAAATGGACCTATTTTGAAATGGCTCTGTATAAAAAAAAAAAAAAAAAAAAAAAAAAAAAAAAAAAAAAAAAAAAAAAAAAAAAATGTTCTGAGTTATAGGTTAAAAAAACAATGAAAACAATATGCCATAAAACTTATAAAAGACATAAATTCACAAAATCAGCTTTACTCAGTTTTTAAGTTTTAATTGTGAAATGTGAAGACTAATTACTCGAACTAGTATGTCAAATTGAAAGTAAAAGAAATGACAGTTTTGGAATAATTAAAAATAAAAACCAAAACAAATCTAGACCACTGTCATTAAAAACTTTATTTGAATCAAATAAGATTTTATCAACAGACTGATTCGATGATAAATAAAATACAGTAAATTATTAATGGTACCTAGTGTTAGGATTTAGGATTAATTTAGAATTAAAGTTAAGTTAAATTAAAATGTAATAGATAAATATTCTTAAGTCAACTCGATAGATACTGAAGTATAAACAATCATTATGTCAGAGTACAAAAAGTTAGGTTATTGCTTGGTTTGCTACCTACTAACGTGTCACGAATGACCAAGAGTATATAAGTCAAGGTTGGTAGAAAATCGGGGTTAGACACAGCAAGGAGGTATCGAAGATTGACGACAGCTGGAGTTGGCATGAGGTTGCCAAGAGGGCCAGTGGGAGACTCTGCTAGAACGTGACCAGGATGTTGTCACAGGATAAGATTGCTAATTGACGAGAATTCGATACGAGAGATCAATACTAACACAGAGTCTCGAGAGGTCGCCAATAAGAAGGTGAGCAAGATTCATGTGTAAAGCAATTCAGTAAATTCTTATTTAAATATATTCTGTCATAATAATTGGGATAGCTCTGGAATGAAAGCTTAGGATATTTAATAAATAAATTAGTTTGGTATTAAATGTCAATATCTGTATGTATTAGAATAACTAATAATAATAAACTAAAAAAAATGTCAATTCAAACATTTTTAGCACTGAATCATTGATTGCCTAAATCATTTTCATTTCATTAGAACCCGACTCCAAGAGCCCCCTTTGATTCGTAACAGTACTGATATATACACAGCTGACTAAGTTTCTAAATGATTTGTAATTATAATTGTTTTTAAATTCACTTAAATATGATGAATTTTTATTATTTTCTAACACATACATAGTGTCAAGTTATGTGATAGGTCATCTACAGCCCAAACGAATGGGACGGTTTCTATCATATTAGGAGAGGGGTGTGGCTCAGTTTGCAGAGTGTGTGATTATCTCACCGAAATTCAGACTAATGAATCGTCACAGATTACACAGTTTCGAACTCGGGTGCATTGCGTTGTGTTTTTCTATGTGATACTTACTCCCCAGTTTTCAGTCTAACAGGCATACAATAAAGATGTTATAAAAAAATAATAATAGTAGTAAGAATATATATGTATCAAACTAGGTATATGGGAATAATTTGACTATATCTTGAGAAGACTGTTTATCATTTTTCCAATAACTCAATTTGGAGATAGTTGCCATAAGACAAAAAGACATAAAATAATTTTCAGTTATTTAAAAATACACGAGCTTTCTTCATCTGAACTACAAACACTAGGCCAAAGCCTCATGCATATAGTAGCAATCTCACCATTCAACTTTTTACTGTTAAGTCCGTTTATATAAGTTTTGAAATTGCTACAGTATAGTGCTATGCCTATTTACGTTATTCAACATCATATGCTATACCTGTTTTAATATCTTTAGTTTTATTATTGTCCACTGATAGAGTGCTGTTATCTGTTTATAAATTCTATTAACTGACTGCAAAACAATATTTCATTGTTGAAGTGTATGATTGTTTAATCTACAAAGTGTTGTAGATGAGCTAATATTTATATAATGGTGTCAATTCATTTAAGTTTTAGAGATAGTGCAAGTGCAGTGTTAAATTAAGTATTTTGTATATTAGAAAGTGAATCTGATAGTAACAATTTATGTAGTGAAGTGATGATGATGATGATGATGATGATGCAGTATTTTGTCATTCTGGAAATTGTGGGTATGGTGAATTGTCATTCAGATGAGAAAAAAAAAGAGTTTGATTGGAAAAAACAGTGAATTTTGACAAGTACAGAATATAAGTAAAAAAAATCTGGTTTCAAAAACAAATTCTGATGTGTAAATAATAATTCAGAAATATTGAATTATTTTGAATGTTTGTCATTCCAGGCAAAATCGCTTTTGAAAGAAGTGGATATATTCAGCAAGTTTATCTTTACAAATCTGCCTTAGTCCTTTAGACTATGAAAGTAAAAAGACACAAATTTTTTTGAAACAATCTATTTAACAGGAACTATGCTAATTAAAAAAAAAAAAAAACTGTTGGTGAACTAATAACTAATGGTTCACTCCAATATTTGGAGAAACAATTGCTATATGTTGCTATTTCATCTGTTATATACTGGTGACAAAAAAGGAAGCAAATAATAAACAAGTTAGGTAGTTAGATAAAATTTTAAAACTTTAGTTAATTTTATTAGAAATAAATACATTCCTATTTTTAGTTTTATGGTTTCTCATCAATAAGTCATAACGGAAAGAAACAAAATGTACTATCTAGCCAATGAAAGTCTAAATTCAGCACACAGGTATTGCAGCCGTTAAATTAATAAAGCAATGAAAAGCTTACATCACGCCTCTAAGTTGCACAAAGTTTGTATATTTGAAAACAATTGAAGGTGATGACTATCTTATTAAAATAAAGAGATTAATTGTGAAAATTTGTGTATCTTAACAAGTGTTAATAATGAGTAACTATCATTCTATAAATAAAAGTCCAAATAAAAACTATTGTTAGCATTAGCGAATAAATGAACAGTATTTTTAATTTTTCAGTATAATATTTCTTTCAAATATTGTTATTAACACATTAAAAGTTAATTTTTTTTATTGAATGATGATTTACATTTTTTAACCCCCTCCCTGGAAAATAGGATCCATCAAGTATTGTGTTTCATTTGTACATTTAATTTTCCATTGTAATTAAAATCTTTCTACCTGTATAAAAAAATTATAGAAGTATATGTTGATTAAAGTCTGTGATTTGGACTTTAAAAAATTCACGTGAAAATCCATCAACATGTGAAGTCATATTAATTTAGACACGGAGAACTACAATTCTAAAGAAGGAAGGAATGGAAAGATTGTGTGTCTGATGCAAAATAAAGCTGATAGAAAGCAATGTTCAAGGCTCTACAATATTATTGTGTTTGCTTTACCTGGTGTCTTGAACATCAGTTAAGTCACGCTCTGTTTCATCTATTAATATCTTGTAGCATTCTACGACCTAACCAAAAAGATGAAAATAAACAAAGTTTATGTGACTCAAATTATATTATAAAACAAAGAAAAATTGCATACAAAAATAAAATAAATAATACTTGAGAAATAATTCCGCCACTGTAGGAGATACTTTGGAAATTTTTTTTAAGTCAATAAAAAATTATTTCAGTTAAAAACATATATATATATATATATATATATATATATATATATATATATATATATATGCTTGTTTGAATTAAAGTAAAAAATGAAATATTAATAATTTGTATTGGTTAAATATGTTACAAGAAAAATTTCATGCTCTTATAATTTCACAATCTTAAAATGCAAGTTATTTGCAACTGACATGAGTAACAAGACATGAGTGTAATTTAAGAATTACTGATGCAACTAAAGTAGAAGATTAGTGCCAAATAAATAAAAAGTTAGTATTTTATTAATTAACCAAAAATTGTTTTTTTTTCTTTTCAGTTTTCCTCATGAATTTCTTAGGGAAGAAAAATAGGCAAGGTTATACATCATTTTTACAATAAAGGTTATAATATATCATGTTTTTATGTTGAAAAAAAAATATTTAAAACATTTTTATTTATATCTAAATATGATGATACAATTTTTCCTTTTACTATATACGTAGTACTATACAACCAAATGTTCCTAGTTGTCCCTTATTCCTACATATAACATGTAAGGAGAGATTTTCAAGGTTTCATTGAAAGCCCTTATATTTCAATGAAATGTCTTTTTGTTGTTAAAAATTGTAACCAACCTGTTGAATCTAGAAACTTGAAATTTAACATGTATGTATAATGTTTTGCCTCATAAATGAGGTGTGTTATTTGTGTATAATTCCAAAAATAAATGTCAATAGCATCAAATTAAAAATATTTATTTGTAGAGTACCATTTCATACAACATTTTAAATTGTGTTAGCTTATTTTGAGACTGCTATATTAATATAGATATGAAAAATTGTACAAAAAATTATGTTAAGAGGCCTTACTGATCACAATAGTACAATATAAATTTTATAACCAATTTAAGTAGATTGTTTTGAGTCTAACCTGTAGCATATACAGTCGAACCTGGCTAAGTCGAAGCTGAGGAGACTACTAGTAAAATTCGAATTAACAAAAATTTGAGTTATGATGCGCTAGAAAATTAACTCTAGTTGTTAAAAAGCCAGTGTTTTGTCTGGAGTACATTTATAAAATAAGCTAGGCTCATAGACGATAAAAATGTTTTTGAGTTCTGTTTTCAATTATAAACAACAAATCAATTTTCCATGCCTTTGCAGCTTCTACATTTACAGATCCAATTTTCCATACAAACAGTTTTGAAGGTAATGTAGTTTCTTTCTTTACATCCATCAAGCCAACCAGTACTGCTCTAAAAATAATGTTTCCACAAACTTAATGCAAATTATTCAGCTTGTAATGTTCCTATCTTGTAAACCAGTTAAACATACGATTGTCAGATTTTTCCGGTCCCTTGTTCTTTCTCTGTCTAAAATTTTGTCTTTATTTTGTAAATAAGTTGACAATGTGTTCAGTAAGAGTACAAACCCATTTGTTAAATCATTTTTCTTTTTAACCTTTTTTCTACTTCCCGAATAATAGCTACATTTTCAGCCAATATGTTTTGTATTGTACATGATTTGGTTTTGAAAAAGACATGATGAAAACCAGAACACAATACGATTATTAAAATAGAGGACTAGAGTAACTGAACATAACAAAAATGAAACAATTCATTACTGTATATAAATGTATAGAAATCTAAAAAATAGGCTGTTAAATACTCTTTCACGAATGCTAGCAGACTGAAGTGAGAGTGCAACAGTATTGATTTATGTTCGCTAATCATAAAGGATCTTCATTGTGCACACAGAGTATAATATATGATAACACAGGGTGTTTTTCATTGCCAGTGTGAAATTTTTATATCAAATTAATCTAACAAATTTTGATTTACATGTGATTTTATTATATTGTTTTAATACAAATTTCAAGGGACCAATAGAAAAGTTTGAATAAAACATGAATTCGAATTAGCCAAGTTTGACTGTATTGAGTATTTACTCTAAATATATTTCTAAAAATTCGTTTTGCATTTCTGTCATAAGAGCAGAAGGATTTTTGTGCTGTGGTTGCTATGGATGTACTTCAAACTATTCAAAATGATGATTGAAAACAGGTCATAACTGAAGACGAATCTTTGGTCTATGTCTCTGAAAGAAAACCCTAGGCTTCCCAATACAATTTGCATGGTTCTCCATAATCAAAGAAGGCATGGCAAAATCAGAGTAATTCCGAGATCATGTTGACTGTGATATTTGATTGTGAAGATATTGTCCACAATGAGTATGATCCTCCAGGCCAAATAATTAATAAGGAGTACCATATTAATAATATTCAGTAAGAAAAATGAGGACAGTTGTGGACAAGTGGTAATTGGCACTTCATCACTATAATGTGCTCGCCTATTTATCACATCTCGTACAGGTTTTTTTGGGCAAAATATGGATTCATCCATGTGCATCAGCCCCCTACAGCCCTGATTTGGCTACCCACGAATTCTGGATTTCCCTAAAGCTAAAATCATCATTGAAAGGGAAGATATTTTAGACCATCGATGGACGGAATTAAGGTGAACGAAGCAGCTAATGGTGAATCCAAAATATTGTAATCCTGTAGTTGGGGGGGGGGGGGGACATAATGGCCTCCCTACTACAGAAAAGGATCAAATAGAATAATATGATTTACTTACACAAAAAACACACTCGTAACAAATTGTACTAATTAGGCCTACAAGATCTGAAGGTTATTCTAAGAAATTGTGAAACATTAACAATTTAAATTACCTTATTTAGGGCATCTAGAACTTTGTCAGGCATGTGATCTTGAATCATAACAGGTGAAATTAATACTTCATCAAAATCTGTATTATTGGCCCACAGTGCTTGGTAAACAGGGTCGTGTTTGTTGAATACTTGTCTGTAAAAAAGAAGAAACAAAATAAAATTAGAATTCTTTAAACACTGAATATATGGTGAGTTATTTGTATAAAAATATATAACTAAACTGTCATAAGAAAAAATCTGATACAACTATTTTCTATAATTTTATTATAATATGAGATGTATCTATTAAATAATGAGACTGTGTTCCTATCTCTTAGAGAACACAGGAAAAATATTCATGAGCTCTTTGTTAGAGAGACCTTGGATGTGTTTGAACTTGCATGACAAACATCAACACAATCGGCCGTTTAGTTTATTGTGAGTCATCATTTAGTACAGTTGTGTTTTCTGTTGTGTCCAGGGAAAATGCTAAGTTTAAAAGTTGAGCAACATGTCAATTTGAAATTTTTAGTAAGATTGAAAAAACACTAATAGAATTTTTCAAATGCTTACTATGGCTTATGGGGAAGATGGCATATCTTGTGCACATGTGTTATAGTGGCACAAAAGATTCAGTGAAGAATGCCAGAATGTGGAAGATAATGGAATGTCCTTCCACTTTAAGAACCAAAAAAAAAAAAAAATGGAGAAAACATTAGCAATATTGTTTGAGAACCAATAAATGTTCGACACACATTGTTCGATGTCAGTTTCCAAATGATAACTGAAGTCATGAATATTGACAAGGACACTACATGGAAAATTTTGCCTAAGGATCTTAAAATGAAAACAGTTTCAATCAGATGGTCCTTAAGGTTCTCATACCAGTGCAAAAAGAAACCATAAGGAAATTTGCACAGACATACCGCAGGAACTTGATGCTGTTCCAACCTTTTTCAAAAAATTATCACTTGTGACAAAACCTGGATTTTCTAGTACGATCCTGAGATGAAACAACAGTCAATCACCAACAATGAATTTTTTTTTTCAAATCAAGTCCAAATTCAAAGTTCATCGAGTTTTTTATGTTAAGGGCACAATTTTGAAAAAAATGGGCTTCCAGGAGGTAGAACAGTGAACTAGCATTATTATAAGGAAGTTTTGACAAAGCCGAGAGAAAGAGTGAGAAAAAATATCAGAACTGTGGAAAAATGGTTTCATTCTACATTTGAACATTGTGCCTATTCATACAGCACATTTTATGAAGCAGTTTTTTTGTGACAAACAAATTGCTACCTTGAAACATTCTCCATATTCAGCAGATTTGGTATCATGTGACTTTTCTTTTCCTTAAAATGAAATCTGTCCTTAACCCATTGGCCTAGACATACTGTTCCGTATAGTCCCCGAGCGGCCCACTAATAGACATACGGAACTTCTCCGTGTCTCGGAAAACAACGTTCTTTATTAAGCGTAGGTTTGACTAGTTTGACGTAGTTTCGAATAAATGTGTTAGATGACAGCAGCATCCAATGAGAATGGTTTCTTTGCATTTTATTGTGAAAATTAGGATTAAAATGTAATTAAATTGCACTTTTTTATGAGCAGTGTTCACGTGCAGTCGCAGTGAAACCTTACGACGCGTGTGATATAAGCTAGATTTATTCAGTTTATAATACGATATCGTTATTATACTTTTAGAATATTTAGATTACTTGATGTTGGCAACACTTGTAAGCAACATATCAAATAAACAGATGATTTCTGTGTTCCGATTAGGTTATAAACATTTGTTTTGTTTACTGTTTTAGTGAATACTTATGTTGTGCTGTGTTTCGTAAATAAAAAATATAGAAAATCGTTATTGTACATAACTTATATTTGTTATAGAGAGAATTTAATTTAGAATAAAATGGTGAAAACAGAACTAAAATCACAATTACGAATCAAAAGTTATTTATATTTTTCTAATAATGTACAAAATCAGCCATTTTAATTGCTAGTTTAGGGTCAAGCAAAGTTTCGGGAAAAGGCTAGGCCAATGGGTTAAAGGAATACATTTTGAGTCAATTGATGCAGTAAAGCAAAAACGCCAGATGAGTTAAAACAGCTGACAGAAACTGATCTGCTCCATGACTTTGACAAGTGGAAACAAGACTACATCTGTGTGTAAGTGTTAATGGGGACAAGCATTCAAATCATGATAAATATAAATGAAGGTGAGTTTATGGTATGAGTTTTGTTATTTAATAGACACACCTTGTGTTTAGTCTTTAATGTAACCAAACAAAATGTATCCGGCCATTTATCAAAAAATGCTGCTATATTACCAGTCACAAAGTGAAAATAATCCATGGGCGCCATCCTAAAAGAAAAAAAATATCTGAAAATTAGTTCACGAGTTACTATAATTATAAAATAATTATAATTTTTTTTAAAAAAATTTAAAGTTGGTTTGTTTTATATGTCATCATATTTCCCCAAAATTTGATTGGAATATCACAGGTTGATTTTAAATTATTCGACTTTTTAACTTTTACAACTACCATAATGATGACTCTGGAAGTCTCCTCAGATCTCATTTCCCTCCAAGAATATATCAAATTTATGGCTTACAGTTTGTATATCTGTTATATAATGTAAACAATGGGTTTTTAGTTTATTTTTGGATTAGTTATTATGTTTACATGTCAAAAAGACAAAAAAAATTACGCTGATGTTATTAAAGCTTATATTGCCAAAGCGTATGCTACTTCTCAAACAATCACCAACTGAGAACTAAAAACTAAAATACAGGTCAACTTAACACTAACATCTAGGAATGAAGGTGGGGATGAAAGCAGAGGTAGGGCAATGACCTGGTATTACCTGAAAGGGACATGTATATTCTTGGAAGCATGGTAAAACAGATTCCAATTTTGCAAATCATTTACTAGATTCAGGCCATACATTTGATCCCATTGATAATGTCAAAGTTTTACACATAGAACAGAAAAGTAGGAAATTAAATAGTTTGGGAATTTTAGAAATTAACAGATCTGTTTTGAAATGCCATGCTTCTAACCTGAATGAACAAGTAAATAACCCATCCCCTTTGTTAAAACCTATTGTTTGAAAACTTTCTGTTATCCATGTCCCTTTCAGGTAATACCAGGTCATTGCCCTACCTCTGCTTTCATCCCCACCTTCATTCCTAGATGTTAGTGTTAAGTTGACCTGTATTTTAGTTTTTAGTTTTTAGTTGTCTGACGATGCCTAACGGCGAAACAGCTGTAGCAATAAATTGTTTTTTGTGAAATTATAAGTGCTTATCATTTTTGTTTTGCCTTATTATAGAATTTCACCGAGTACCGACTGTAGTCACACTCAATATAATCACCAACTATTGGAACAACATAACCTGATATTTTGTAAATGCAAATGGTTTATAATCTGACAGTTTGGTCTGCATGTTTACAAATTTCCATTCAGGTGAAATTAGGTTTGGCCCTAAAATATTGGAATTCTAACTCTTTTGGCAAAATTTTCTCTATTTTTATCATAATTTCATTTATCAGCAACAGAACAATGGGACTGGCTTAGACCTACTAGATTATAATCTACATTTGAAGATATATATTTATAGGCCTAACCACACTTGTTTACAGCTACTATATTTACACTAATACTATCTAAATTACTTTCAGTTATATTTACATTTTCAATTTAATCATAATCAATGACATTTACAATACATTGATCAC
Organism: Aphrophora alni; assembly: GCA_963513935.1. Taxonomy (NCBI): domain Eukaryota; kingdom Metazoa; phylum Arthropoda; class Insecta; order Hemiptera; family Aphrophoridae; genus Aphrophora; species Aphrophora alni. The sequence goes on along the minus strand of OY740765.1, from coordinate 19,747,978 downwards.
AATCACTGTATTTATCACTTTCATCAACTATTCATATTTTATTCACTCATTTCCCAAATTGTACTCATTTTCCCCACTCATTGTCTGAAATTTCGTCAATAATATAATATAATTGATTTCCTTATCACGAAATTCTTTATATCCTGACTACTGAAAAAAAAAATTAACTACAAACTTCAATATTTAGTAAACACCCGAGATAAGGAGTAAAAGTCAAATCAGCTGAGATGTAGAAACACCATCTAATAAATATTCTAGAAATAAAATCATAATAATCTGCTCTCAGACAACTAAAGATAGGAACAGGAAAACAGTGATGTCATAGCTAATACGAGAGGTGTAAGGGTTAAGATGGCATCCATGCTTCATTTTCACATTTCTACAGATAAATTCTGAATCAGAATTTCTAAGGAAATAAAGACGCATACATTTTATTGCTTAGGCTTTAGTTTGTGTACAGGTGAGGTTAGTGCAATATTTGTGCACCATGTATTGTCAGCGAATGTAAAATATCACACAGTTTCCACAATAAAAATTTTATTTATAAAAAGACAACATTTTGTTTGTTTCGAAGAAAGCGAAGATTGTCATTTGATGAGTATTTTTTTGTGAATTAGACTTTCAAACAATTCATTGTTATGACATCAAATACGGTTCCTACTTTTCGGAGATCATGAGTGGTGTAGCGGAAGGAATGCGTCTACTATTGGCTGATGTGAGCTGTCACTCATACTACACAATATTCTAAAAACATGCACCTGAATGACAATGACAGTGCATAGGGGTTATTAGAGGCCTGTTATGAAACTTTTTAGTTATATAACATCAAAATTGATTACTATACAAGCAAGAAAATACGCACTGCAAAACTGATCTTTTCAGTGCAGTGAGTAATGTTTTTGGCCTTGGCTAGTACCCTGTTTCCCTGGCAACGATGACAGAAGACTGCTGCTCCTTCCTAACCTCACTGCCCACTCGCTACACCACTCGTCATCTCCGAACAGTAATGGTTATATAGGCCAATTAAGAGAATCTAGTCCTGAGAATGATTGGAAATTGTTTCAACTCTGTTTAGATGATTTTTTTATACCAAACTCAATTGATGATGTAATCCAGAAAAAAACCTTTGTTGTTAAACTGTTTTACTGAGGTTTGTCTGTATAAGTGGTTGCAATTTAGCTTCACAAGATAAACATGAATCTAAACAGTATGATCAATTGATTATTTTATTAAATAAATATTATTTATTGTTATTTTAATAATTATTAAATTAATTGATTTAACAACAACTACACTATAATTTGCTATTTATTGTGTTTTATGTATAAGGATAAGTTTGTACAGTGTTTATTTTCATTATCCCAATAAAGAAAATAAATAACATACTGTACCTCCATTTTTTCTCATATCGTTGTCTATCCCAGGCAGCACAACAAACAATGCACATTTAAATTAGTGGATTATTTCTATTATATTATTAATTTATATTAAATTTTTTATTTACAATTAATTATTTATTTATCTTTGGTAAAGCAAGATAATTAACTGTAAAATAGTTATTACATGTTTAGACCCCTATCTGATTTATGGGTCTCCATAAGTAATAAATAGATCATCCATTTTTTTGTTGGGTGTTCTATAAGGAAACATACTAGAGTCACTCCTCTGTTTGTATTATACAAATGAAATATCAGTCCATGAAAAGTCCACCATTGACACATTTGCTGATTGTTTATTACCATTGACAAATATATCTGTTTTACAATATAGCTCAGATAGATGAATTGTCATAATGTATAATGTAATCAAACCTTACAAAAAGGAAATAATTAATAAATAGTTTAACAAATAATTTTAAAAGTCAAAAGACACATAAAACAGTTTACATTTACAATGTCACTATTACATCTACATTGTAAAACAAAAAATAAACAAGTAACAAGTAATGAAAATAATTTATACAGAAACAATTTGACACAATATATCTTTAATCATTAAGTCTAAGAAATTCAGTGGACTGAATAGTACCTTAGTGACTGTTCAGAATATTAAATTAATCTCTTAATAGTTTATGCCAACATATTTCATAAGCCAAATTGGTCATAAAAATGGCCAGTGTCGATATATCTCAATACGATAAATTTTGCCTACTTGATAGTGTTGTCATGCTATTTCAGTTGATTGTGTTAGCAGCACAAAATGTAAACATGTGTTTGTTGTCCAGAAATAATAATTGTGTGATAGTAAGTTTATTGGTTGACTTATTGATTATATTTTTATTATTGTATTTGTAAATAGTTCTTTTTGTTGTTTGGGTAAAGTAATAGTTTTATCTCTCGAATATCAGTGCCTGTTATAATATTAGGTTAGCCATTAATGATACAGAGTTACAGAAGATGATGATTTGGAGGAAGAATCTCTCAATGAAGGTGATTCACCTAGGCCTAACTTGTCAATGGGTACACTTGACATTACCAAGGCTAATGTTGAGGCAAACGACACACTACCTTGTACATATGTAGGCTTGTGATACCTAAAAAGGTTAATTTAATTTGAATAATAAACGTAGCGGGGAATTGTTTAGAATTAATTTGGGAGGGGGTAAATGAGTCGAAAACATGACTTATATAATAATTTAAAATAAAGGAAATTAAATTAACTAGATTTCCAAACTAAAATAAATAACAATGTATAAAATATTAGTTATAATTAATAAATAAATTAAATTGATAGTGTGTGTTATAAAATTAATCAAAAAGACTTGCTGTCAAGTGAGAAATATTGAATAGTGTATGCAACGAGTTGCAAGAGATATTATCACTGACGTTGCGGGAATTGAAGGACAATCCTTGGAGCAACGACTGTGAACCCCTGGACCAAGAGGAAATGAACTTTTCACCATGCGGTTAGTCAGTCTGAGCCAAGGCAGTCTTAGTTGGAATCTTGAGGTGGTAAGATGTGTTTAAATCAGTCTGAGTCGAGAGTCTTAGTTGGGAAGTTGCAGGAACGAGATGTGTTATAAGAGAGTCGTGTAAAATGTAAAGTCGTTTAAAATGTAAAGGATACCAAAGAGTTTAAAATAAAAACAAAGTTCACTCATTCAAAGTTAGATGTGTAGGGAACACATCAACACTTGATTCAACAATAACAACAAACTAGAAACTAGAAACCACTATAAAACATATAAAAAATCAGTTTTAGTAAAGGAGTTATAGTGGTCAGATATGTTTTAATAAATATTTGGAACAATATCATCAAGTATAAAAAACAGTATTAGCTTGAAATAGAGAAAAGAATTAGAAGAGTTCAGTATGAGTCGCGTGTTGTGAAACAAAGAGAATAGACAATCGTATTCACATGCGAAAGACAATTACGCGAGTTGTATCTAGTACAGTAAAATAATGAACAGTGGTGATAAAATCGCAATACAAACATTAATCGAGTATGGTTAAAAACTCGGGAAGTGCGATTAAGATAATGCCGACGGACGAATTACCACGCACACGATATGCGACGACGCCTGGATCACAGTTGAACAATAACTCGCTAAAAGACTGGTAAAACGTGTTATTTAACACACTGTATCTAAATTGTTTGTTGTATAGAATCTATTATGTTTGTTGTATTAGTTTTATAAATTTAATTTTTTTATATAATTAAACTTTTCATGTCAGAATACAAAGAATGTCTACTGACATATTTAATTGTTTTCTATAATGCATTTTCAATAAATAAAAAACAGATGATTTTAATCTTTTTAATTTTATAAATAAATTTGCCAGTTGCAACTTAGAGATAAATTCAAGACTTAAAAAATTAGACCTTCTTCAAAGGCAATTAAAATAAATTTGGATAGGATGTTAGTTGTAGTTGATTTACATGATATATATTTTTTTTGTAATAAATGGTAATGTATAAATGTTCTGCCAATAAATTTATGTCAAGTTTTCAGAAAAATAAGGATTGTTTATTTCACCAGGTAAATCACTGTGAGTACATTTTCAAAAGAACGTACGACCTCGAGAATTTATAATTTAATGGTAAATTCATTTTTCTAAATTGATGTTAACATCTGGCGCCCTATTTGTCGAGCAATTTACTTTAATTTTCAATCAATAAATAAAATAACTTCATTCTTTTCAAAGAATTAACTAACTTAAAAAAAATAAAACTCATGTTTTTTCAATTATTACAGGCTATGGGGAAAGTAATAAACAATGCAGTGCACAAAACTTTGGTGGAAAACCTGGGATCAGTATGAAAACAAATGATTATAATGATCTTCATGAATAGTTCAAACTATTTATCACCAATGAACTTGTAGATATTATGATCGTGCAACACTAATGTTTATGCCGAACAGTTTTTAGCTATTCGACCACTTATAGCTTTTCAAGATTCAATGCTTCGAAACCTATTGACAGAAATGAGATATTAATCCTACTCAGTATTTATGTCCCTCTTGGATTTAACTTGAAAGCCAGTTGTTGATAAATACTTCACAACAAAAACTATATTTTCTACTTCAGATTTTTCTGCTCTCCTTCCTCCTTGCCCACAAGTGACTGAAACTTCTGAATAGAGTCTTTCATTACACTGACATCTCTTTTGCTTCAAACGTAAACGTAAAACTCTACAAAATAAAGTCTATTTTGATTATGTAACAAACAAATTTGCTGAAATAATCACATCCTATCGAGAGTTAATAATTGATGAAAGCCTCCGTTTTTGGAAAGAAAGATTGAGATAGAAAGTTTTAAATAGAAACTACTGTACATATAAAAATGAAAAAAGGGTTCAATTTGAAATTTAAAAAAACTCCGAAGCCAAATCTGGCTATATTTGGAAGTTAATAGTCTAAATTGGAAAAGAGACTACACGGTCACACAATTAATGTTGTCATGACAATAATGAACAACTTGTTAGATACTGCTTCACAGATAGTTATTATTACAGTCCTGAACTGGCACTAGCTCTTCACAAAAAGAAAACTGATTTGGTTGGAACCATAAGAAACAACAGGAAAGGCCTACCTAAGAATATTTTGAAAATAAAACTTGGTTCAGGATTATATCATAAACAAAGGTGGGGTTGATCACTTCGATCCAAGGCTGGGAAGTACAAAAATGAAGGTCTGAACGCAGTAAGTAATAATAATAGTAATTGACCAACAAATTTGGAGTAAATAATACATTTTATTGAACATGTGCCTTTCAGAAACAAGTACATAAACAAATTATGAGCCCTGGGGCCTGTTTCATAAACAAAATATAAGGTATAAATAACTTAAAACCAAATATTACATAAAACCATTTTTTATGTGAAATTTGGTATTGTTATTTTTACCTTAAATGGAATTTAACCAAGTACTGACTGTGTTTTACACTTGATAACGAAATATATGTTTATATTAAAAGTAGTAACTTGCATTTTAAGCTTTTAAAACCCGTGTTCTATATCATAAAAATACAAGTTTATAAATATTTTATAGGTGTAGATTGTAATTTATAAGTGAATCTTAAACCTATATGTTTCATAAATATAGAAGACTTTTATTTTGGACTCAAATTTTGAAGTATAAAATATAAGCCTGTTTGTAAAAATAAATAGTTTATTAGTGTTATTTAACTCAATGGGTAATATACTTTCCTTGAAATATTTGGTTATCTAAAATTAAAAGAAATGGATCATCCAATGATGAAGAAACAGAGATATTAAAGAAGACCAATGAGCCGACTTTCCTTACACTCCACTCATTATCTCATTATACTACTCTCAGAGTTTGTATATCCTCTCAGAAATCGCAATATCAGAAATTTTAAAAATATTATTAGCAGCATCTAGGGTTAAGAAAGTAAGCTATCTGGCCTATATAAATATATATGGCCTGTAAGTATAATGTGTTAAGAAAATCGATAACGAGTTATTTCAGACATTGCCATTTTGAGGTCCTTCTGTTAAGAAAAAGTGGATTTTAGGATGTTGTCTGTTAGCTGTCTATGCAGTGGTAAAGATGTACCGATATTGATCAAATGTGTTATGTCGGTAAATTTTGGTCATATATATATTTTTTATAACTCAAAATTGGAAGTAGACCTACGTAATAAAGGAATCAAAACACAATATTGTGTTTTGCAAAAAGGCCTTAAAGATCTAAACAAAGCATATTATTTCTATCGTGAATTATCAGCTAAAAAGTGAAAATGTTAAATATTTCAGATTTTTCCAAAGTAATTTTGATCGAAAATTACTTCGCGTTTATTTCAGTGTTTTTTAAATTTATTTGTGACTGTAACTTTTTTTGCATGTAATCGGTTAAACTTTCATATATCACCAAAATTTAATAAATACAGCTTAAGCATTTAGTTTTATCTGTGGAAAATTTACTTTATGTTATACACCTTTCACAGTAGCACTTTTTAACATTGTTGGCATATTTGGATGTATAATAAACATTGACTGAAAGATGTCAATTGAAGATTTATGCAAATGGTTACAAACAAGAAGCTGGCTAATATACAATAGGGCTTTAACCCTTCCTACCTGTTGTACTGGGAAAAGTAACTACCTACAAGTAAGTCCTACATGTGTCTAAACAAATATTTTTGTGAAGGGCAGCCTAATTACATATTGCTAGCAACTTAAGTAAAAACAACCTTTTTTGAAACATACATTTTTAATTTAATTTTTCAATAACTACAAAGATATCGGGGGAAAAAAATGACAGATAGTTTAAACTAAGCTTTGATAAGGTACTACAAAGCCAATAAACCTCTTTATCCAGTTCTTAATGCTGAGTTCAAGTTTTATTATTTTTATTTGCTTTTAATTCTTAGAAAATTATCTCTTATATATTTACTTTTTTAAATTATTGATCGAGATTCTGTTTTTTGAATTCTTTGATTAGGTCTGTGGATTTTCTGAGACACCATGCCGAACAAATACCTCCACATAAAATGCCCTAAGACTACTTGACTTCCTTTCCCCACACTTTAACGACAGCTACCACATGAATTTTGTTATTTTATCTTCTATCACTTAATTACACAAAATAAATAATAAAATTTATATTTTTATAGTTAAAATTATAGAAAACAATATGTCCAGTTAATTATCTATTAAAGGAGAATTAAAACAAAATTGTTATCATTTAGTACACATTATTTCGTATACAAGTTTATATACATAGTTTATTGTGTGAGCAAGTATTTATTCAAGTTACAAATTAAAAGCAAACCAGCAGTAAATTCCATAGACCTTAAATTATTATCTCTACATAGATAATCTAGGTTCAGAGTTCAATAACAATACCTATAACATAAAAATCAGTGAAAATTATGCACAATTATTTTTAAAGAAATAAAGTTTATACGATACCAAAGAGTTTAAAATAAAAACAAAGTTCACTCATTCAAAGTTAGATGTGTAGGGAACACATAAACACTTGATTCAACAATAACAACAAACTAGAAACTAGAAACCACTATAAAACATATAAAAGCAGGAGCAGAATTTTGTTATGTCATCTGTACGCAATACTCTCATGATGATGGTAGACTGAGTAGGCAATTTTTCAGTTACCATTTAGTGTTATTTATTCACATGGAAGTCATTCAACACAAGTGTTGAAAAGTGAATATTCCTATTTCAAATTAAATTTCATTTTACTTTTTCTAAAATAGTTTCCTGAGTGTAAGTACAGGAGGATGTAAAAATGTTCAACTTCCTGAAAACGTCTTCACAAATTTCATTTCTTCACAATCCACATATAAGCCTAATATTGAGTGAAGAGTCTCCTGAAGTAAACAGTTTCACAGCCACCCAAAATAGCAATGCCATAGGCCAAATGTGGGTAAATCAGACCAGTACTTTAATTAAACAAAATTTGGAAAGATTACGCAAAATGAATAGACCTGCAGTCAACCTTTTGCATACTTTATCTTAATGTAAAATGGCATCTCCATGACACTGTATGTAAGAAATGTCCTCTGCTATTTTTGCGTTAAGGATTTTAAAGAACTATTGCTCAAGACATACACTTTTTATGTCCTATTATGGACCTATCCACATCTTAAGTATGGAATAATCTTGTGAGATAACTCTTCAAGGGGTTACAAAGGATGTTACTCTTGAAGAGAAAAGTAATTAGGGTTATAACTGCACTAAAAAGAATGAAATCTTGCAGGAAAGTATTCAAGGATTTGAAAATATTAACTTTTCCAAGCCTATGTATTATTGCGACAATTATATATACTTAGATCAAATGTAAACCAGCTTATAACTAAAATTTTCATAATTACAACAACAGGGGAGCAAATTATTAACGATGTGAGCCTCATAGGCTTAAGTTTACAGAAACCTTGCTTCACAGCATTAATCTTTAATTGGGTGAGTGAGTTCATATGGTAGGCTTGAATTAGATCTTTACTCACTCACCCTGGCCTGCATTTGAACATGTAAGAAATATTTATTTAGTTAAAATAATAAATATTACTTTTGTTAAATTTAGAAATTTTTATATCATTATTGATGTATATTTCTTAAAAAAACCAGGAAAAATAATTTTTACCCCTAAGAATTTTTTAATGTGTTTGTAATGTTGGAGATGTTTGAAGTTTGTTATATGGTTTTGAATCTTTTTTTATATGAATTTCATACTGTTATTATTGTATTTAAAAGAAAATTTATGTAATATCAAGATGATAAATAGGTCCATGTAATGTATATGGTACATATTTGCTCAGTGCAATCTGCATTTTTATTATTTAGGCATGGGTAAAGTGATGAAAGTTTGATGTCTCTTGTTGAATACTGATCTGTTGTTATTTCGTTATTGTATTGTTAGTATTTTTATTATCAGGTCGACTGTATTTTGAGGATTTTATAGAAATTGTTTTATTGATATTTTAATTAATGGTTGTTTCTTTGTTATAAAGCTTACTGTGTGCGTTATTTTATATATTTTATTGTATCTAAACTACTGTATTGTTTATATCCTTGACTAAGCCATACAGATGTATTTTTTATCCCTTGTAGAAAATAAATGAAATGATACATGATCCTTCCAGTTTAAGCCACTGTCAATGACTCAGTGGAATCCACAATCTTTAGTCTCCAAGGAATACAATTAGTTCAACTCTGTTGGCTACAGAACATAGTGAGAAACTAATATTGATAAATACTGTGCAAGTGCTGATCTCAAGTTGTACAACCGTCTTGCCTCTATTGAGGCTGGTATCATCAGCATGCTGAACAATGTGTCTAGGACTGACAAATGGTTCCAAGCAATTTATGTTTAAAATAAACAATAAAGGTCCCAGGAGAGATTCCTAGGGGACCCAATATTTTAAAACAACTTTATTAGAAAGCTTACCATCAACTTGTACTCGTTGAGATTTATTAGATAAAAATGACTGGATCCATCTCAGAGGCACACCACGAATGACATCTCTCCAAAATCACAAAGAACACCAAGAAATCCATCTAGTTAAAAGCCTTGGAGAAGTCCAAACTATCACAATAAACTTTTTATAATCCTTTGGATTTATAAAATAAGTTTCATCAAAATCAATCGAGAAATAAACAATTTTAAATTTATGTCTGCTATTTTGATTTTTTTAAACCTATTTCAAATTTTTAAAATGGATTTCTTGTTAGAGGAACTGAACTATTATGAGATGATCATTGTTCATTTCATAGCCTGGGCTTAGATTTCGCCACAAGGATAAATGCAACAGCTAACTAACATATTTATTTTCTGTATACAAAAAAGAATTTTAATTACATATTATAAACAAAAGATTTTACTTACTCAGTTTTGGTGGGATGGTGACGGACAACATGAATTATACTTCCTGGAGGATATAAAGGTTGATGTAAAGTCAGAGCTATTGCTGAATCTGAAGGATGAACTGGCATAGCTCTCGCGGAATCCTTCTCTCGTTGATATTCATTCATTGTTGAACTATCTGCTTTCAATTCTACTGCTGATGTAGGCATAACAGACGCACCACAACACATGACACTACAACTTATTGTCTTCCACTACAACATGACAAACAGTATCTGTTAAAACAATGAAACTACACACATACAAATAACCTAAAAAAACCTTGCAAATATAATCATTACAAACACAAATAGTTGATATCACCAGTAAATAATTTCCAATTAATTACTTATTCAGAAAAAGGTGTACAAACCTTGTACGTACAACTTTTATCTGTTAAATAACTACACTGATACAATAACTCACCTTTATTTGTATCACAATTCTAAAGCTTGTCCCCTTTAATATAGTCTCTGTTTGGACTTTCACACCAGTGCAGTCTTATTTTCTACTGGTTGATGGCATGGAGCAGATCAGTTTCCGCCTGCTATTTTAACATATATGGTTTTCTTTCTTAGTGCATCAATCAACTAAAAAAATGTACCTTTAGACTCAGATTTCACTTTAAAGAAAAGAAAAAATAACACAGTGCCAAATCGGGTGAATATGGAGAATGTTCCAGTGTAGAAATGTGTTTGTCGGCCAAAATTTGCCTTACAAAAAGTCATGTGTGAGCTACTGCATTGTCCTGATAAAGAGTGAAACCATTTTGATACAGTTCTGGTATTTATTTATGATTCTTTTTCTCAGCTATTTCAAAACTGCCTTATAATTATGCTGGTTCACGTTTGTGCTTTCTGGAACCCATTCTTCCAAAATTATGCCTTTGACATAAAAAAAAAAAAAAAAGCCTTTGAATTTGGACTTATTTTGATTTCTTTATCCAGTCGCTTTTGATTTCTTGGTCCTTCCAGTGCATTGACTGTCGTTTCATCTCAGGATTATACCAAAGATCCAGGTTTGTCACAAGTATTTTTTGAAAAAAAGTTGGGGTCAAGTTCTTACAGCATGGCAGTGCAAAGTTCCTTGCAGTTTTGTTTATTCTCTTGTGTGAGAACCCTAAGAACCATCTTAGCAAAAACTTTTCTTTCATTGAGATCCTCAAAGAAAATTTACCACCCAGTGTCTATGTCAATGTTCACGGAATCAACTAAGAACCCTGTCATTTGAACACTGAGTTGGTGTTCTTCCCAAACAAATTAGCTAACTTAGCCTAGAATTTTTTCAGTTGTAGAAGTGAAAGGTTTTCCAGAGCGTTCATTGTCTTCTGCAATTTGATGTCCTTCGCTAAATTGTTTGTATACTCAAACATACTTGCATGAAAGATCCAGTCTTTCCCATAAGCTTCAGTAAGCATTTCAAAACTTTCTGTTGGTATTTCTTCAACATTACTAAAAATGTAATTTGGCATGTTGCTCGACTTTTAAACTCAGCATTATTCCAGGACGTAACAGAAAACACAACTGTACTAAACAATGACTTACAATCAACTGAATGACCAAGAGTGTTGATGTTTGTTATGCAGGTTCAGGTCTCTGACAAAGAGCTCACAGTCAAAGCTCAAGGTTTTCTCTAACAAGTAAAAACACAGTATTGTTATTAATAGTAATAGACACATATCGTGCACCCATTGGCCCAATCAAACTAAGAAAACTATGTAAAAGAAAATTATGGCAACTAAATTGGAAAAAAACTAAATGAACCCTGACTGGCTTGGCATATTGGTTTGGAACATAAGCATTATAATTTTACAAAAAATTTGACTGATAATTAGTTGATATCATTTATAATTGTTTTGGGTTATTGAACAGTATTATGTATAGATCCAATTGTCTAGGTCAGTGGTTATATACAGTAAAATATATCCTAACCAAAACTATAGTAAAACTATGATTATGTGTCAGTGGTCGGTATCAATGCTACGACCGATATGAGAATTGATGGACAATAAAATAGGTATTTATAACTAGCTAGCACCACTGGAGGAAACACATTTCATAATGTAGAATAATGTTCAACTTTGTGCAGTGTTTTTTCATTACAATTAAAGTACAATATAAAACAAAGTTTGATTTGCAGCAGAGTTCAATAGTATTGCTTTAAAAATAAATCAAATAAACATAGAAACAATTTTGTGGTTTTAAAAATTATAATGTTTGTTTAAATTACCAAAAGTTAATTTTGACAAAAATATTAAAATTCAATAACAAGCAACGATATAGAACTTTAAAAAAATAAAAATGGACATGTGCTTGTGAGAGGGTATAACTCCTAAAAATTATAAATAGAACATAGTATTCCCATAAAATAACATTTAACACTCCAGTAGGCGCGCGAGTACAGGTGACGTGAGGGGTCGCGCGGATTACACTTGTAATCCAATTTGATTTAGTTGTTTTGGGCACATTTCTTATACATTTAATCTAACTTTTGGTTTTTATGGTTGGAATAAGTAGTTTTACACATTTTTATCTCAAAACCAAAATTTATTTTACATTATTGTAGTCAACAGATTTTTTTTTGTTCTTAATCGTAACAATTTTGGAGGTGAACTCTTTTTTTTGTACTTATGAACTAAAACAAGTTAAAATAGTAAGTAATTGTTTCTTAGGAATAGAAATGGAACTCAGAAAAAGATAATTATCGCATAGAAAATGGGTAACAGATAGTTATGTTAAGCTAAAATTACATGTTTGTAATAAACCTAACACTGAAAGAAAACTTTACTTTGTAAACTTAATCTGTATCCAAACATAAGTTATTTTAATTTATAATCTAAAAAAAAGTTGAAAAGCTTAGGGAAAGATATTTTAAAATACTGACTTTACAAAATAGAATTTTAAATTGTGAAAAAAAAAAAAAAAAAAAAAAAACATATAGGCCTAGTTGAAAAATCACCGGTCCCCACCGTAACATTGATTTTTTGCTAAATCTTATACATAAGACTCGTGCAATGAAGTGAACTAAAAAAAAGAGTTAATCGACACAACGTACAAAATGATACATACAATATTCAAATACATAATACATTATCATTGTAGGGCATTTCTTCTGCCGTTTTTCAGTGCTCCAGCTAGATATAAAATCCCAATCATGGCTAGTATTTCCCGAGCATCTGTATCGCGGGCGTCTCTTTCTCTTTGGAACTCAAGTCTTACTTTATCAATGTAATAACTATTTTTGAAATGATGTCATCATCAATTTTATGCACTGAAGTGCCATTATAGGAGTTTCTACTTGTTTAGCATTTCCATGTGGCTCTGGACGATGAAAAACTGGTATTATATTGTGTCTGGGTGTGCGTGTTGTTCGCGTTACTTGTGGGTCTAAATACCATCTCGTTTCTCTATCTTGTCCAATGTAAAATTCTGGATTGCTAAAAGGTACCTGCTGTATTTGTTGCGGAGCATTTTGAGGAACTCGTTGAGGGGCTTTTTGAAGATCTTGCTGTGTAGCTTCTACCATTTCAACATCACCAAGTTCTTCCTCTAGAATTGCTTCTAAACCGAATTCATCACTTCTGTTTACACTATCGAATTCCACTCTATCTTTCTCTGTCTCATCTCTGTCCTCCAATACCAACAAACTTTCATTGTCGTCCTCTGTTTCTCTTAGCCACTGATCTAACTGTTCTTTTTCACTTTTATTCATGTTTCCTAATGTTATTGTCCACTAAACCCATGAAACTATGAATACCGTTCCAAAACAACACTAAATAACTACTTTTGTATCTTATAAAACGATGGAACAAAAATTGAAATATGTTTAAACACGAAAATACTGTAACGCCAGTGGGCGCGTGGATTACATCTGTAATCCAGTTAAAACAAGGCTCAGGAAATACTTTGTCTAACAACAATAGGCGCACTGACAAGACTGGGGTTGCACTGGCGAGTAAGGGAAGAGGTGGGGAGAAGGTAGATGACTACTCAAGGTTATACGTGTTGCCAACTGCTGTTTGGGCGAAAAACAAATTACATGGATTACACCCGTAATCCGCGCGCCTACTGGAGTGTTAACAATCAAATGCTTTTCAATGACAATGTCACCATTGTCAGTGATAAATAAATTATAACTAGTTTTTAATTATAAGTTACTAGCTTTGTCAGTGATTACCTACATTTCAAACATATATCTATAAGCACATAATTTACTACAGTGCTTACCTTTCTAAATCACTGGTACAAAATAGATAGGCATCCTATAAAACAATGATAAAAGAACAAAAACACATTCCTAAATAAATGATAGTGTTAAACACATTTGTCAGTCACAGCGGTTAATAGTAGAATGATTATTACACTTTCTTTCATGAAAGGTGGAAAATCTTCATAGTCGATTAGAAATCCTGTGTCGTATATGTTAATTATAGCTAAGGTCTCCAGAGTATTCTCATGTCCCACATCAGTGTTGAAACTAAAACTACTTATTATTTTGAAAACTCTAAAGTAAATTAATGATTTTTTTCAAAACTAAATAACATTTTAATTAATTGATCAAATCTATGTTGTTTGAACCAATTTTAATATAAAAATAGACTAAAACCAGACCAGATAATGTATTAAAAAGAAAAGAGTATGAAAACTGGATTAACAGTTCTTGAAGTTATAAGCTGTCAATCAGATTGAGAGATAGAGAGGGGAAGAGTCTGGTTTATGGAGTGTAGAAGCATGGCAGACCAAGAAGTACTGCAAATTTTACTCCTACTACTTACACTCCTATTCCTACTACTACTCCTTACACAGATATAAACATTTCGCATTAACTTTATTAAACAAATATGTCAAATTAAATTTAGTAAATCAATAATAATAAATAATAAAGCATTATAATATAATGTTTTCAATCAATTATAAATGATGTTTCATATGTTATCACTAAAAATATTGTTTTAAATGTGTCAGAAAATATAGATTACCTACTTTTCATCAGCAATAAATGGTTATAACTGGGGAACTACTACACCGATTTCAAAAATGTTTTCAGTTCCAATTAGCATTCAAATCATTTACCATATTTGTCACTGGAAAAATATATATAATCACTGAAAATTTTAAGAAAATGTATAAATTATGTCGAAATTTTGGTTTTCATTACTCTTCAAGGCAAATATTGTTATAACTTTGAACTAACCAAATCAATTTTAATTAAACATAAACTAAAACCTAAGAAATATCATACCTATGTAGGAAAAAAGCTGCATTAAAATCGGATCAGCAGTTCTTGATTTATAAGTTTACAAACAGACAGTCAGACATTGCATTTTATATATGTAGCAATAATTTGTTTTGATCATTAAACATTATTATGTGAGAATCTGTGTTCCATGTATTATTTTTAGTAGAAAATTTTTGTTTATATACTTATATATTATGTGTGTTAAAATCATTTTTAATATGAGAAGCAATCATAAATATTTTATATTGCCCAGTAATGAAAAGAGAAAACCATTTTAACAGTACAATATTCCTGTATTTGTTTTATTGTAGCTGATACAGAGAGCTTGTGGTAGCTCTCATCATCTCGTAAAAATAATAAATATAATATAATTGTTTACAAAATACTTATTTAAATACAGACCTAAACATAGCATTTGCACATAGAGGTGGGGGGGGGGAAGCATTCATAGACAAAATAATCTGATGTCACCTGTCACATGGTTTGCAAATGAGGGGAAGAAGCATTCAAAGACACAATAAACTGACATATCATCTGTCATAGGGTTTGCACATGGGGGGGGGGAAGCATTCATAGACATAATAACATGACATGTCACCTGTCATAGGGTTTGCACATGGGGGGGGGGGAGCATTCATAGACATAATAACATGACATGTCACCTGTCATAGTTCTTGTACATGGGGAGGGAAAAAGCATGTAGACACAATAACCCGATATTTTTCAATCCTTTGATAGTTTTAATATCCGCATGATTAACAAAAAACTACAGATAATCAAATTTTCACTACAGTATTTAAAAAGTTAACATTTTTAATTCTAGTAAAAATAATATAATTTAAATGTTGAATATTTGATCAAATAAATTGTTACAAAATGGCCTCCTAAATTTTCATTACAACACATGTTATGAAAATGGAGAATATCTCACTTTTGGATCCTTGCTTCTCTTGATAGCATTGATTAAATCTGCTCGTAGAGATTCCATTTGGTGTAATCCTATTCTGGGTACTACATCCTTCCCCAGAACCACAGATGTAATGAAGCTTTTTGTATATTGTACAGCAGGCATACTGAAATAAAAGATATTGAGAATTTTAACCTATGAACTGTTTATTGATATAATAAATAAATGTATATGTTATTGCATCAATAACAGCCCTTTTAAACCTAATTATAGTCGAATTAAACTACACTAAAGAAGAATAAATACATTTCTATGTAATATACTCCACACTCCATTGCTTAATACTGTTCACAAATTAGAAAGCGTAGCCTAATTGAAAAGACAATATCAGAATATCAGAACAGACAGAATAAGAAAAAATGGTTTAATCTATAAGCTACATTATAGTGATTGCGATATGTATTATAATTGGGAAAACTGACAGAACATACAGAATAAGATTCACGGAGCATTACCCAACAACAAAAACATTAATTGAACATATTTCAATTAATAAATAATGGACATTAATACACCAGCATTGAGAACAACATGGAGATTTTACACAATTTAAATAAGGCTAAAATATGAAAGTTAGAGAATAATTTTAAATATATAAACATCATGAAGATGAACTAACTTTATAACTAGTTAATAACCCAGTAACTCTTATCAACATTGATCACAACAGCAATGGGGATTGGAATGAACTCAACCATTGCAGTTAACTCGTGGCTGTTGTAGGTTAGACATGTGGTTAAAATCCTACATGATATAAGTGTTTGAAATTTTTTAACATTTATCATATCGACATATACTTAGGTATATGTTATGTATTCAATGTTGTGATGTAATGTGTAAATATCATTGTAACCTTAGATAGCCAAAAGATGCCACCTGTGTGTCTGCAAAACATGTCACTATAATTAGACTAAAGAGAACTGTTATTAATGCAATTAGGTTGATATTTATTTATTAATAAAAGATAGATTGTATAATAATGATTGACCATACAAGGGGTTTCTATAGCATGAACAAGGGTTTCCTTTTTAACTTATATTTTTCACTGCTATGCCCATTTATATACATTTACAGCTGCTGTAATTGTGCACTGATGAGTGCTGCTATTTGTTAGAAACTGTTAACTGACTGCGGAAATGAATTTTGTTGTTGAAGTGTAAGACATGTGATTGTTTACAGTATGATATTCTAACCTATGGAGTGTTGTAGAACTAATATTTACGTTTACTTGTATTAACATGTAAGTTATTGTGTAGTGTTGAATGAAATATTTTGTATATTACGAAGTGAAGATTATAGTAACAATTTATCAAAAGCAGTTATTCTGAAAAATGTGAGAGTGATATGCATTCGGGTGAGAAAGCAAGAAGGTTTCATTGTAAAAATAGTGAATTTTGTCCATAAGTACACATTTTTAGTGATAGGAATTCTGGTTTCAAAACAAATTTTATTGTGTAAATAATGAATCAGGGATACTGAATTATGTTGAATGTTTTGTCATCCCAGAACGTACATGTAAAATCGTCTTTCAAACAAATTGATATTTTCATTAATCATTGTTAACACTGCCTATCTAGAATGAAAATCAAATGTAGATAAAAAAAAATTAAAAAAAAATTACTTGCAAGTATGTTAAAAATATAGTTAATTTAATTCTGACTTTTTAAATTATATTTTTACAGAAACTGTCTTAAAAACCTTAACAAATGAAGTCAGCTAATAGGGTGCATTGATAAACATCTTGTAGAACAATTTCAAACTGAAGTTAATTATTAGAAGATTGTCCTTCAATATGTCATTGTTGTTAAAACATCATATGGAATGCTATTCTGTGGACACAACGAAAAGTTTGGAAGCTGGAGAAATGGAAATTGTATGATGCTGCTTGAACTTATAGCTGAGTTTGATTCTTTTCTAGCATCTCACATAGCAAAGTATGGCCACCCAGGTAACGGCAACACTTCCTATTTATCTTAATTTATTGCAGAAAGGTATGTTAAAGAAAATGGTTCTCTTCTTAATTATGAATTTTGTAGTTTCATACTCCAAAGACTGAATGGCACGAATAAGAAACTTCAATACACAGACATTGATCTTAGTGCAGTAGTTTAGTTGTACGACTCATTAATTAAGCTCATGGAATCAACACATGATAACTTTGATTACTTTAAAAAAAAGCTCAGGAACTGTTGCAATTGAAGGTATATGATGAGAAGAAACGTATGACTAAGAGAAAAGACAACATGACAAACTATGTGGAAGTGAAGGACTAGTGTTCACTCCTCATGAAAATCTAAGGGTAAATGTTACCATTGTTATCATAGATAACCTGAAAATGCAACTTGAAAAAAGAAGGAATACTTACGTTTCAGTAGACTAAAAGTTCCAAGTTATAACTCAAATTAAAAATTGAGCAAATATTTAAATGATTTAAAAAATTTGTTCGTGATTGAAATTATTCATTTTAAATGCTCTCTGGAAGAATCCCATTAAAGGATTTTAGTCAAATGAAAAAGTGAGAAAAAAGGATCAAGAAATAGGCAAAACAAGCGGCACTCCAATGCCAGTTGAGACCAACAAAGGAGGATAAGTGGTTAATAACTCTGACTCTTTATTGCCTCATTCATAAAGATGATGTTCACATGGTATACCCATAACTCTCAGAATATTTGTGAATATTTGAGGACAAAACAAACAGAAGACTAAGCGACTTTCTTCTTGGAACGAATATCTGGTTCTACTTTATCTTTAAACCTTCTCCCATCCAAATGCGTTGTCCAGTGTTGTTGTTCTTTCGACCAAATACCTCTAAACGGGTTCACATTATTTTCTAAATTGAACTGTATTCTAGTAACATGTTTAGGAACTATTAGCAGATAAATACTACCGACAGACATGACATGTATATATCTAATTAAAAACCACTTAGTTTTATCACTTCACTTGTAACAATTCATGAACTCCAGGAATTAAAAAAAAAGAAATTTAGATTTATTTTTCTGAATTTATTGTTAAACATTAAAGAAATTTTATTGGGCGCCATTCTGTAATTTTAAGCATAGACACTTATACTTCTAAAATTTTTTTCGTAAATTCTAGGAAAGTATTTATAATCACAAACCAATCACTAATTTGATTTTCTCTCTCTCTCTCTCTCTCTCTCTCTCTCTCTCTCTCTCTCTCTCTCTCTCTCTCTCTTTCTCTCTCTCTCATGATCATATTGTTCAAGCACATTCCAAGTGCTTTTTTGAGGCTTTATGTAACCATTGATGAAACATGGATACTGCTCTAAGAAATGGAAAGAGCAGTCAAAACAGAAATGGAAAGAGCAGGAAAGAATGCAAAAATGGTTCCATCGGCTGGGAAGGGTCACTACAATTTACCGGGACTTAGATGGCATAATCTTCCTCGTCTACCTAGAAATTGGAAAAACAATCACACGACAGTATTATACTTTTTTATTGTACCCTTTTCACAGTGAATTGATGATAAAGCAACCCCACTTGGCGAAGAAAACAATTCTCTTCCATAACTTCAATGCACTGATACACTTCAATGCATCATTTCACTGTTTAGATGTCTGGCCAATATTGTTGAATATTGGCAGACTACAAACTGCTCCCTTATCCACCCTATTCTCCAGATATGGCCCCTTACAACATCTTTTTCTTTGTAAACACAAAGAAATGGGGTGCAATTTGATCTGTATTGAACAAGAAGGTCATTATTGAAACAAATGTCTATTTTGCATAGTTCAAGAAATCATATTTTTGGGAGGATTAAGAAGTTAGAAAACTGTTGGACAAATGTTTCATAGGCTAAAAGGAGACTATGTTTGAAAAATATATTGAATTTTGGTAAAAAAACAAATTCCTTCATTTTGAAAACACTTATTTATCAAATATCCCTAATTTATTAAAATTTCTCTTCATTTTTATGCTGCATATTGCATCCATTTAGGTGGTTGTATATTGTCCCTCGTCTCTAATGTCTCTTGTGATTTGTTTCTCTTATGTCTTAGGGTTTCTTGTGCCTTGTGTATATTTTGTCTCTTGACACTTGTGTCTTCTGTTGTCACTTGATGTCTATAAAATTCATATAAACTAAATTCATTTTCACTTTTTTAAACATTGTTTATTTTACAAAACAATACCTTAAAAGGCCACCTGGTGGAGAGTATGCAAAACACTGGAGATCAGGATGAGTTTGGCGCAAAAGAATTGCTAAAATCGAAGCTGTACCAGCACCTAGAGAGTGACCCACTAGTACTAGACCGAAGGTTTCACCTGCTCGTTTAATCCCAGTTGATAGAGCCTGTGCTAGAATACTCTCAGATAGTAGTTTGTCCCGAATATAAACTGCAGCATGGACCATCCCCTGAAAAATATTTATTCTATTTAAGTACATTTTAAAATGATCTACTTTGAGTTTGTGATAAATATAGTTTGGGTTCTAAGCAATGACTAAATATGACTTGGAAATATCTGATGGATAAATTCTAATTTTTAAAAAAAAAGTTGATTCTTTGATTTTCATTTCTAATTTTCATATCAATTCAACCATTTTATTTTCCCAGCATTATGTAAAGTAATCATAAACAAATTCAAGTTAGGTTTTTTATTGATAGTTAAGTTATGTTTCATAGCCTAAGGCGGCAGTTTTCAACCTTGTAAATCTCCTGACTAACAACATACACTCTGCAGTTCCAAACTGGAGTACCTGATAATTTATTTTTTAACAGTTACCCTAATATTTGTGAACAGTGATTTAAAAAAACCAAGTTGGAGGAAAAAACGTAACTAAATTAAAATAAAGATGTAGCGAAAAAATTCTCGAGTGTGCTAAATAGAAAGTTAATATGAAGCACAAACACTCTTCTAGAAAGTCAAATACTCAAAAAACAATTTCAAAAAAGTTTGGTGAAATGTAAAGATTTGTGTTGAAAATAAATATGCCAAACAACATGTAAAAGAAAATTACAATTCACACAAAAATTGGGACATGCTAATTTTAACAATTTTCAAATTAATAATTAAATTAAAATACACCTAATGAATTTTTTAGTAGTTTAAAATGTATCCTAAATATATTTCCAGTGGCCCAATTGTTAGGTCATAATATTACATAACATCAATAGGCCTATATATATATATATATATCATATATGTGTGTAAGTGTACATGTGACTAAAAATACTAATGGGGTTCCTACTATACTAAACAGAGTGAGCCAAAAATGTTGTCAAAATCTCTTCTGTATAGGTTTGTTAAATGTACATTTGATAGTCTTCGGTGTAGGCATTTCTATGAGATATATTTCAATAACTATAATTACAAATTCAATAAATAAATTAGTATATATAAAATTACTATACTTCCAGCTCCAAAAAAGAGGATAAATTTCTACTTTTCAGTCATAAAAAAGAGGATGCTATTATATTATCACGAGTATACATTTATCTTAACATCTATACAATCTGAGCACTGTGATGAAACTCACAACATTAATTAATTGATATTAATCAATTTGTCCTGATGTGGCCTCAAGTTGATTAGTTTATATATCTGTGGAATGGGAGGGGTGGTAGGCTATCATTTATGTTAGATTAGATTTAATAACCCTCTAACTGTCAATGTTAATTTTCTTCGTTTGTTTAAAAATTAATAAAAAATATTATTTTTATACAAAACCTAACTTATAAGACATCATTTTTTTCAGAAAGATGCATAGAATTCATCTATGTAATAAAAAAAAATTTTGAAACGGTTTTGGAGTAAGTATGGTAGATGTCAAAAAATGAAGTTAACATTTTTCAGAAAAACCTGTATCATCCAAAGTCAATATCTTACCACCTTTTTCCAAGATATACAAAAGTTTTGTGTAATATTTGTGAATATATTTAGAAAAAAAATTGTTACATAAAAAAAAAAAAAAAAAAAAAAAAAAAAAAAAAAAAAAAAACCGCAAAAAGGGTTTTTAACAATATTTCAACCTTCAAGTTAATTAAACAATGATTAATTTTATTAATATTTTTCTTAAAATACGACTACAATACTATAAGAAATTTTACAATATAGTAAAATCAATATTAATTAATATATATATAAGTTATATATATATATTACTTCGAATGTGCACTGTATGTATTTATAGTTGGAGTACACATTCATGTTTTGAAACCATATATTACTGTTTTAAATGACTGCTATTTAAAATTGGAAATAAAAATTTAAAAAACCTTGTACATACATAGTTTAGCCTAGTTGCAAATAACCTTAGGCTATTCCTAAATTTCATAAACAATTGACACTAAGTGCATAACAAAGTACCAAATGGTCAAGTAAAACAATAACTTGTATTGCTTGGTCATAAAAGGTAATACATTTTGATGAAAAAAATTTACAACAATGCTATTAATTAGACAAAATTAAGCTGACCCTTTTATGCGAGTACTTTGGGAAAATGAATGATGTTATGAGTATATAGTAAGGACTTTAAAAAAATACTCAACACTCAGAGGTTACGGTAGTTAGAACACCTCCAAAGATTGACTTACTAACAGGATGTCAAGGAATTGTAACTGCAGAGGTAAACTGAAGACCATGGAAGAGGTGGAGTGGACCCGTGCATGGTGAAACTAAACAGTTAGAGGCAGACCGGTGTAGAGAGATAACTATGGCACTCAAAACCAATTAAATTATCCTATTAATAAATGTTTTAGCTATATGAAATATTAAATACGTTTTATTACCTTATGCCCCAGCCAATCCTCTCTAGGTGGCGTAAGAGGTAAAGTCTCACTCTCTGCATTCAAGTCTGTTATCACATCCTGTAAACGAAAATGCCCTTGGTAAGTATTTATTAAATAAATTATAGGAAGTTATTGTCTTATCTTGGAAACATTAAGGTAATTTATTATTATATTGTAATAATATACCACCAAAACTAATAAGATTAGTAAAAATCACCTAAGATAAGAGTGAAAATAAATAATAAATTGAGTGAAGAGTTAAAATTCAATGCAATAATGAAGCAAAGGGATAGGCTCTCTGTTATTTTATTTGCTCTGGCTTAGCATAATATGATGGATGTAATTGATCATAAGTGAAGAATATCTTGAAAATCCAGTCAAATCTGTACATATGCGATATTGAATTATTACTTGGAAAATAAACACTTTTAAGCAAATTTATGGACAAATAGAAAAAGATGCATTAAAAAAAAGGGGTTAATGTAAATGAAAGGAAGACTAAGTACAGGATAATGTCAAACACAGATATCAGAAGACCACTGCAAGACTCCCAGTTGGAGGAACAAGGTTTGAAAGAGTTTATTGTTTTAGGTATCTGGGAGAGACAGTCAGGGAATTGGGCATATTATAAAAATTCGGAAATGTTTAGGAATTAACTCATTACAAAAAAAGCTTGATCTGTACTAAGCTCAAAATATACAAAACATTGGTTTGACCAGTTGTTACTTTTGATTCAGAAGCTTGGACGCTGAAGGTATCAGATGAAAATCCACTCAGAGAGGTGATACATGAACCCGTAAGAGAGGATAACGACTGGAGAATGAAATACAATACAGAACTGGATGAGTTAACTGAAGGTTAGGATGTGGTTAAATTTGTCAAGGTTCAGAGAATTAAGTGGTACATGTGGAGAGAATGGCAGAAGACCAGATACCCAGAAGAATGCCAAGAGAAGTACTTTAACCAAAAAAATGGGGGAGACCGAGATTTAAATGAGTGGATGACGTTGTTGCAAACATTAGCTCTATGAAAATTGAAGAATGGAGGAGATGAGTTGCAGACAGAGAATATTGGAGACTGATTGTGGAGGAAGCCAAGTTCCATCAAGAGCTGCTGTAGAACCAGAGAAGAAGAAAAAAAAATATTTGTTTACCAATAAACAGTATAATAATATAAAGAGAACTTAAAGTACTTTACAATATTAAAAATAAATAAACTAGTAACAACATTTGGTTTAAAATAAAATAAAAAATTTCCACATTAATAATTATGACTGATGAAGAAAAGTAAGAGATTCTTATGCATTGTCAATTTGGACTTCCATAAATTAAATTTAACTTAAAGAAGAAAAGTGGTTGGTTATAACATTAACTTTTGTTTAGCGTGATAAATAATTAATAAAGTAGCAACATTATATAGAAATCACTTGTATGATAACTTTACAAATTATAAAATTGTTTTATCTTTTAGTTATATTACATCCTATACCGCTTTCTGATCAATAAGTCCTGTAGAACAAACAAAAACATTTTGGAGCGAGTTTGTAGAAAATATAATTTTGCATATGATCTTATATCAACCCTTTTAATTTCAAAAATAAACAATTTTCCAAAGGTACGGCCACAATATACCCTCTAATAAAATGTGTGTATGCATTTGAGCTGTAGTGGACTACAAGGGCAATAGACATCATTTCAAAAAGCCACTTTAGTTGAGTCTTGATAACTCAAAACTCTGTAATATCCGAGGTAGAAAAATATTAAATTATCTAACTATATATATATGTACAAACAGAACACAATGATTTTACTAAAACATACTACTTTTTAGACGTATTTATAATTCATATTAAAATGCTAGTCAAATTATTTTTGCCTAAATAACACAAGAAATATTACAGAATTATTATTTTAAACTTTAAATATAGTAACTTGACCATAATATGGTGTTTACTGTACAGTACTATATCGAAATTATAGTACTTATCGGAAAAGATAAAAGTTATGTGGTGAAAAATGTGGCAAATATTCCATTGTAGTATGTGTTTATTGGATAAAACTGCTTCACAGAAAGTTCTGTATGAATAATCACATTGTCCTGATGAAGAATGAAACCATTTTTCTACAGATCTGGTCTTTTTTACTCAGTTTTGGCAAACTTCCTTATAATAATGCTGGTTCACTGTAGTGTCTTATGGAATCTATTCTTCCAAAATTATTTCAAATATATAAGACTTACCGTCGTCAATATTCTGTTTGTTACCGTTGTCAACAAACAGAATATTGACGACGGTAAGTATTATATATTTGAATTAATATAACAATATTCGGAATGGCGATAACAAATTATTATAATCCAAAATTATGCTCTTACATACACAAAATTTGAGGATGGTTTTAAATTTAGACTTGTTTTGACAAGTTTTTTTTCATTCTAAATGATTAAGGTGTTTCCGACTGTATTGAATTTCATTTCGTTTCAGGATCATACTGAAAGATTGAAAAATATTGGTGTCAGCAAGTTTCTGCAGCATGTCAGCACAGCACAAATTTTCTTAAGGCATTCTTTTTGCTCTAATGTGAGAACCTTGGAGACCATCTTGGCATAAGCTTTTTTTATACAGAGATCCTTACACAAATTTCCACACACTGTCTTTGTCAATATTTACGGCTTCAACCATCATTCGGACACTGAAATGGAGGTTTCTTGAACAAACTGGTTAATTTTGTTTATACTTTCTTCGGATCTTGAAGTGGAATGAATGTCATCCAGAGTATTTTACATTTTGACTTCCTTCACTGAATCTCTTGTACCACTCAAACACAAAAATACAGTCTTAAAAAATATTTAAAAAATAATAAAGACACCAGTTTACAAAATATAAGCATTTGAATATTCTGTTGGTGTTTTATTAAATTTTTCTAAAAATTTCAAATTGATATGTTGCTAAAATTTTAAATTTAGCACTTTCCAACATAACAGAAAACACAACTGTACAAAACAATGACTTATAATCAACTGAATGGCCAAGAGTACTGATATTTATCATATGGGCTTAGCCATGTCCAAGGTTTCTGTCAAAGAGCTCACAATTAGTTCCTACTGCATTTTTAAGAAATAATAATATAGTCTCGTTATTATAATAGACACAACTTATATGTTAGAAAGTACTGGTGACAATCCAAAATTTAATATTACCTTCATTGACAGAGTTCCTCGGATGCTAATAATTACTTTCCTTCTTGTATAGTCGATCGCTACAAAGAATGGAGTTTCATTAACATCAACATGATACGTCGCATATACGATCGCTACATCTCCTGCAGACACCATGCTGCGTAGTACAGCAAAGTTACAACTACAGCAGTTGTCTTCTATCAACACAGTTTCAGAGTTGTCTTTGCTTTCAATGCAACTACATAATAGACATGTACACCTAGAAAATAATATATTGAGAAACAGAGTTATTTATTAAAACTGAAACAAATTAAAAAATGATCTATAATCATTCTTACACACTCATACATACACATATATTAGACACATATACAGAGTGTAAATTAAGTCTGTAATGCAGTTAGTAATTAGATAATGGCATAAAATTCAAACTTCAAATTTGGTATATGTTTATTAGTATACAATAGCTTTTACTTTTTGAAGTTTTGGTAGCCATCTTAAAAATAACTGAAATAGGAAGGGGTCATGTGACACATTGTTATTAATTCTCTTTCGATTGAAATCCAATGCTGCAACCCATTAAAAAAAATCTATGTTCATGCTCAAGATATCAACAATTGACTGTGTTGAATAAAACACTTGGAACACACTTGAGCAGTTTAAACTATGGTATTAGAAATAGTCCTGGGGTTTTTTCTCCGTAATGTTTATCATAACAATATGTACAATTTCTTTGTTATTTTAGTTACGGTAGATGATACTTTTATTATTATTTTTTTATAATGTTTTTACTTTGTGCTCGTTATACTTATGAAGACAGGAATGTATGTATGTGTGTGTAATGCACAGAAAAACAAAAAACTATCAACCGGGATCGAACCTTCATAACCATTGATGGCTTAATAGCGTGACCTAAAGTGAGATAAGTGTGCGTTCTGCCAACTAAGCCATACCTCTCAACAGATTGGTATAGTACAAGATTTTAATTTTTAACATTGAAGACTTCTAAAATAGAAACAAATAACAATCTTTAATTTTAACTTTACACTTTATTTTTTAACTGTTCAAGTGTGTTCTTAGTATTTTATCCAAATCGGTCAATGGCCAATATTTTGAGAACGAAACGAGACAATGGGTTGCACCATTGGTTTTAACACCAAAAGAAAGTGAAAAACTATGTCGCTTTTCCTATATAAAATTGTAAAGTCGGTTTCAAGATGGCTACCAAAAATTTAAAAAGGAAAAACTACTTTCCTCTAACAAATGGATACCAAATTTGAAGTTTAATTTTAAGCCATTATCTAAATATTGGTGTGTTACAAACCAATTTACACCCTGTATAGACACAGAAGTTGGCTGAAATTTGTATTTTATGAGGATTTTCGATCACTGTAGTATGTGAAAAACATGATTCCATCATATCAAAGCTAATACAAAGTGCTCCATATTTAGTATGGAACTGGAGTCCAGAGCAGGGTCTGAGAATTAATCCTGGCATAAATGTAATTGTTCCCTTCACCAGAAAAAGGAAGTTAAAGTTGGTAGCTCACTCGAGGAGGAGTTCAGCAGGGGTTTTCAGAGGAGAAGTATCTGGGTTCTATGCTCAATCAGAAGCTCCTTTAGAATGCCCAGCAGTACTGGGCTGTAAATAAGGCAACTAAGGCCATGTGGGCCTGTAATCAACTCTATGATAAAACATGGAGCCTTACTCAAAAAATGGCTGCCTATGGTCTCTTTGTATGATAACAGAAGACAAGTCTGGCTGGAGCCTTAAGAAGCTGTAAAAGATCCAATAGGTAGCTAGTATGCCCTGGTATTAGTGGTGCTATACACCATGTCCTACAGTAGCCATAGAGGTGATTCTCAGTATTCCCTCTTTGCATATCTTTATGAAAAGGGACATTATCAACAGCCTTGAGACTGATAGGGACTATTAATTATAAACCAAGAGGCCTGATTAGACACTCGGCAATACTACATGAAGTACAGGAATTAAAGATGGAAATAATGGAGAAGACACTTCAAATTAATCACTCTTTCGAGGTCATTGTTTCAGACTGCCAAGAGTAGAAAGATAAAATTCAAGAACCACATTTGTTATATAGATGGTTCAAAGATGAAAAGTGGAATTGGGGCTGAATTTATGAACCAAGATATAGATTATCTGTGGCTCTTGGCTATCAGCATTCTAAGCAGAGATCATAGCTTAAAAGAGGATACAAAGGTACTAAAATCTATATAATCTCAGATAGGCAATCCATTTTGAAAGCATAAGAATCATTCACTTTTAAATCTAAGTGAATGATGTCAGTTCTACGTCAATGGGAAGGATTTAGGGCAAACACTTCACGCTCATACATATCTTCTGTATGAGCGTGAAGTGTTTGCCCGATGGAAGTTCAATGAATTCAGTAAGACACCTGTAGACCTTTGTGATGAAGCCAGGGATGAATACTAATTGGGTCATCTGCTACAATAGGTACATAAGGTTTGAAGTGAAGGCCTATTTATTGCCCCCTTAAAAACAATAATAAATGAAAGAGGAGATATTGTGTAATTATTGTGCATAGTTTTAGCTGTTATTCCTGAGCAAAAAATGGTGAAAATATCCAGTTTGGTAATGTTGGGTTCAGTTTGAGACATCAACTTTTACTTAGAAGTGAAAAATTTGAACAGGTGTTCAAATCATTATAGCACAAATTGATAACTGAAAGTCAAAACTATGTATTTTAACACTTTGAGTACTGCCATCACATCTGACACATTGGGAGGAATTTAATGTAATCCCTGCCATTGGGTCTAATACGACCCCAACTTTCCCTTTGTCCCTACTTGAACTGTCACTTCTACAATGCCAATAGCCTTTGGAGAGCTCGAGTGACAGTGGTGGAACTTTTTTTCTAAAACCTACATCTTTTTTGTTTAAGAAGGATTTTCAATTGTTTTCCTTTGTCTTGCAAACATGAATCTAAACAGTTGAGTCAACAGTCTGTGAGTTATGAAGTAAACAATATTTGTTGTTTGGTTCCAATGTTATTGTTTTTCCTAAATTGTTATTCAAATATTCTTATTTAGAAATATGGGTTCTAAATATTTGTCACTTGAAGAATAGATGAGTTAGGTACTTCAAAAAATCTTGTATCAGATATGGATAATAAACGTGAGAGTGAAATAAATGGCAATAGTTGTGTTACTGGAATTTAAAAAAAATTACAGCTTAAATGGTCATTCTTTTTAAAATAAAAATAAAATAATGATTTTACAGTTTTTGTTCTAAAACATGTATAGATGAAATTACTCAGAACCAACCTATTAAATTGCATTGTTCTGAGTTGAAACATGTGAATGCATGTGATTTTTGTTTTAACTTTTTTTATAATGGGATTATTGTTATCTTAATGTATGTATATTATGTATCTTATGTGTAGAATGTGATTGTTTGCAAAAGAGCTGTAACACATATTGTGAAGCATAGAAGTGTCAAAACCTCTATTATTATTTTTTGGTGGTTGATATTATTACAATTTTTTTTTTCATTTCATTACATTTTGTATGTTTAACAAATTTTCTATGTGGGTCTCCAAAGAGCATACAAATTGATTGTGGTATTTAGAGAATGAGTGTTTTGTTTTTTGCCCAATTATATAACAAAAAACCCAAATAAATCAAATACCTCGGTATTTATATGGATAACAACATCTCATATGAAGAACATAATAGGCAAGTGCATACAAAATTTGCTTGTATTATGTTTTGTATTTAATATATTCACAGCTTCAATAGGAAATTGAATATTGGGGGAGAGACAAACATAATAAATTTAAAACCACTGGAAATTACCAAATCAATTTTTCATTCAAATATAAAAATATATGAATGAAATTTTTCATATATGAATGTAAAAATATCAAAACGATCTAAAAGTAAAACTGAGCCTCTAGTCTTTTTTCCCCTTTCTCTAGTCATCGCTACTAGATGACTAGATCCATACACATTAAAAAAATAACATCAATAATTGTAAATTTTTTGTGAAAATAAACCATTATTATTATTATACATAGTTTCTCCAACTCTAGCCAACATGCACAATTAAAGAAACATACATATACTGATGTTTTGAAGGAACAAACCTGAGTTTTGTACATAGTTGACACATCCCTGTAGCAGAATGTGAGATTAGGAACATAGGCCATCCATAAGCTGCGAGAGCATAATGCATGAAATGGATTACTGATTGGAAATGTTCATAGTATTGAGAATCACCGAGCGGTAGAAACCTTGTTTGTGAAGTGACTGGAACGCCCGAAAGATACTCATAGGTGTCATTTTTACCCTGGGAAAAAATCAATAAAAAAAGTTTATTTGTAATACTATTATTATAAAGTTAATGCTAATAATAATGAAAATTTACTCAATACAGACAATGGATTAGCGCAAATCATAAAAACTAAGCCATTGGTAGTAAGAGCATTAGCATGAAATTTTCAGAACTTTATGGTTGAAAAAGTAGAATAGAATGAATTATTGTCCTTATTTTTGGGGGAGGTTAGGATGGTCAAGTTCTCTCTGCCACCTAACCACAACTTTTTTTTCTTCAGAAGACAATATCAAATTTTATTCGACATATCATAAACATAACAATAATAATGAATTTAACAATAATTACTGTATTATAAGAGTAAAAACGAAATAGGTTTAAAAACATTATAAATACACTAATTTATTAAAATAAACAGTAAATCCCTATTAGACTTTTTATCAAAACTTTAGGCCCTAAAGACACCTATGCGTAAATGAAAATCTACTGCCTTTCAAGAGAAAGTTAGGATTCAAACAGTTCATTCTATCCCAAAATAGTTGGTTTGGGATAAAAATATATGTATTATGTGACTGTGAAATAGGGTCAATAATTTAAATATAAATCTAATTTATATATCGAGAAAGAGAGTGAAAACCTAAATATGGAAGATTTAGGTACTTCTGACTTTACTCAAAGACTATTTGCACAAGGGATATTTGCCTGTTCATAGACAATTGGTATAGGAGCCCTGATTCATTTAAATTCTTCCGCCTCAGTCAGACAAATACAAATGCATGTGGTAGTGTAAGAGTAAATAGAAGAGGTATGCTGGAGTTTGAAAAGGAAGAGATTGGAGAAAGAGAAGTTTTGAACAATAGCAGAAGTATGGTAGTTAGATTGACAAAATGCAAGTTTTCATCCTCATGTCAGAACACAGTAATGGGATTGTAAGAACGGGGAAACTAAATATACAAATTAAGGAACCTATCATAAAACCAAAGTGTTCATGAACATAATTGTCACATGGGAGCTGTTGATCGAACTGACATGATGATTGTCAACATTAAATATGTGAGGAGTACCCAGGAATGGTATAAAAACTGCTTTTTCATTAGGTGGATGTTGCTATTTTGAATTCACATGCTTTGTATCTGAATAAAACTGTCAAAAAACCAACATTTCCACAGTTTTATCTTGAATTAGTTTGAAACTTCTAGAGAAATATCTAGGACAACGGTAAATGAAGAAAGATGGCCATTCATCTAGAAATACTCCTATGCGACTGACACAGAGACATTTGTAATCCGTCATTCCACCAATAGAAATGAAGACAGTACCATATAGTCAATGTGTTGTGTGCAAAAACACATGTAGATAAAGTGGCACAAGGCACAGTATATGTGTGACGAGTGGAGTTATATTTTTTAATCGGCCTATCAGAAGAAAAATAACTAAGTCTAAGGTGGTTTGTTTTAAAATACAGGATTAATTTCTCATTCTTCATCAATCTTTTATGATAAATAAATCAATCAATCCCTTTTCAAAAAGTTTATCATGGTTTTAAAACTTTTGATTCATTTTGAAAATATCTGCTATGAAGCCCTCTTAATCTAAAAATGTGTTTTCAAAATGCTACCCTTCTAAGAAATATAATATGTAAGAGGGCTATCTTGCAGCACACGCTAGATCGTGACACCAAGGATGACCATCCTGTTTCCTCCACCCTGTATAAAGATCTATTCAATTGGGTTTAGAATTTTATAAAATGAATTTTCCCAGTATTCAATGTTAATTTATTGTTTAAGAACAATTCATTTAGCTTTAACATAACTTTATAACATTTTTGAAATTCTACATAAGTTACTTTATTCTTATAAATGTTTTATATACACATACCTGATTAACAACAGCTTCTCTTTCAATTTTCTGGAATTTCCTGAGAAGAACAAGACCTGCAACAACATCTGATGGTACTACGTCCAGGTCTCGGAAAAAATCAGAAAGTAAGCGTGCGATGTCAGTGAACGAATTCTATAAAATCATATTAAGTGAAATCTAACTAAGTTTGAGTGATGAGTAAAACAATCAAAATGTTATCACTAAAATAAAATGTTAAGTTTAACTATGTATTGATATTTGTTTCTTATTTAAAAATTTTACTTTGTGTTTGTTAAGCCTAAAGAAGACGAAGGAGAAGCCAAACGGTAGGTATTTAGCAATTTATTTATGAACTTTTTCTATTATATTCATTTGTCACATTGGTTATTACTGTAATTTGAAAATTATAACTTGGGTTAGTGAATATATCATATATTATTATCTATATTGTTACCTGAACAATATGTTGACTTATCCGTTTTATACCCTCTTGGGAATACAGTTATTTCAGGCTCATTTGTCAATCATCAAATGCACAATTATAAAAATGTCACTAACATTAATTAAATTGTAGGACATTGACAAGTTAAGAAAATTGTCAACACATTCATGACAAAACAACACGTCTCAACTTATGAGTCTTACAACTCACATCATGTTTTTTTAATGTATTTAAACTTTTGTGTTGTTTTCATGTTTTGTTATAAAGTGTGGATGTTTGTTAACCATTTTATAAACACGTCAGTGACCTCCATTTGGAGTAAGCAATTTAATTACTACAATGTAATGTTTTTGTAATTGTGGATCTGATGATGAAACAGCTGAATTTTCGGAGAGGGGGGCAAGAATTCATTTAAATTCAAGTCATAATCATCTTCTTTGGAGATGATGACTAGTATAATTTGTTTGGATGTTTAAGAGCTAGATTTGAGCAAAATTTAAATATAAGCACTATAGACAGTTTTTTACTAATATCTCCCAAACTGGTATTTTTGGGTAAATGATGACCAATACCCTTTTGTTTTGGAATTTGAAGTGGGTACAGTTAAGCAAAATTGTATTTAAATTCTTGTAGCTGGTTTTGAGCAAATTCAACTTTTGGTGTTTTTTTCCCTTCACATTTTGACTTATAGTAATTGTATTTTACAACATATAATTAAGAACACAAACAATATGTTGACAAAGTTGGTGAAATCGTTTCGGCAAAATTATTGAAAGACATTTTGTAAAACACACGGTTTTGGGCTTAGCGTGATCTGAAATGGATATATCCATGGAAAATATCAACACTGATTTTTTTTTTGCCATCAATAAATAGTGAGTATGTATAACCATACCAATTTCATTTGTTAACATTAATAGCGCCTTAAGGGTGATAGATCCAGAGGTAAACATTGTATAGTTCTAAAAAGTAGTAAGTTTTATTTACTTTCTAAAAAAACTTCTCATAGTAAAAAATACATCTTTTGTAAACGTTATTCTTATTTTCATTATTTTAACAAAAACAAAAACAAATAAATAAAAAACTTCATTCATACCATAAATCTATACACTACAGTTCAAAATAAAGGGACCTTAGGTAACATACTTGTTTAGGTTGACCTTCAATATACATACATTAAAAGAGAGTTTGTGAGAAAAGAAAATACAGGTATGCACCAAAACTTGTTGGATTTGGTTCTGGATATACTTTTACAGGCATAAATAAGATCACATCTAATGATTGTCCCAAAAACTACACTGGACAGACAGGACGACCTTTCTGTCAAAGATTTAAGGAACATCTACCATCCAGTAAAAGTATATACAACACCAAATCCAACTACGGAACATATCATGAATGATGATCATACCTACATTAACATAAACACCAACATGGAAATCCTGGACTTCTGTGATAAAAGACAAAAAATGAATACTTTGGAGGCCTATTAAATCTATAGTAATTGCAAGAGGGACAAAGAAAACATATTGAATGATCAAACACGGTTTCAAGCTAAATTAATTTTGATAGTATACCCCATCTACAGCCACCAAATCAACAATTTGATTGATCAGACATTCATTCAGACAATATTAAAGTGAACAGTCACTCACTGTTACATAAAATTAATAAGTGTTAAATATTTTTCATTGTGTTTAAATTGTGATTTCTAAATGTGTGTGTTTATGTAAAAGTGATAAGTGTTCTACATGTTCTGATGATGCCTGACACATAGGGGAAACAGCTGTAAACTTTAAATGTTTATATAGGATTGCTCAGGCAACTAGAGGATCTATAAATATATCATTTTATAGTAGCAATTAGTAAGGTTACACCAACATAAATACACTATTATATATCTTTATTCTTTTTCTGGTGTGTAAACAAATGTGTAAAAAACAAAATATAAAACTTCAACACCATTTGTAATATTTATTATTAATTTACTTATATACAGCATATATATATATATATATATATATATATATATATATATATATATATATACAAGAATTTGATTAGGAATTCATTAGAAAAAAGTATATTTATCACAAGGGCGGATATTTCTCTATCTTTAAAGTGACAAGTACAGAAAATAGAAATATTTAATATTTACTTTGATAGTGATAGTATTAGTTACAAAAAGAGGTGCGTTGTAATAAGACATTTCTGTAGCTGTAACAACATGATACTACCACTGGCCAGTACCTGATATTTTTAGAATCAGGAACAACCTCGAAAATACACATAGTCATGATATGACTAAATAAATCAACTATATCTACAGAAATGTATTTATGAGTATATGTAATATGTATATAATTATACAAATAACCGATTTTTAAACTTTGGGAATATTAAAAAAAAAAAAGAAAAAGTTTTTCATTCTACTACCATTAAAGTTCTAACTTTAATGCAGTGGTGAGGCGTGATATTTCAGATGTGTTAATATTAAGCAATTTACATATTACCTCCTCTAAACGGATATATAACACAAAATACTAATGGCATATAGCATAATATCAGTAGGTACTAGGTAGGTTATGTTCATATACACAATATTAGGGTAATTTAAAATACTGTAATTACTTTATTAAGTTTATTTTTGTTTGGTTTGTCAATTTTAATACTAATTACATTATTTTAAACAAGAAATCACACACAAAAATGAAAATTAAATCATTAAAAAAAAAATTTATTTTACAAAAATGTTATTATACAAAAAATAAAATCCCGACTGAAAACACAAAGCAAAAACAGTCATGTAGCCAGATAGCTAGTAACCAACTGAAAGAATGCTTACAGGAGCTTAATGAGTCTGCGCTGTAGAGTTGGAGGGGAGAAAGTATTTCAACACATATTAGGTGGAGGGGTCAATGACTTGAGTCAGAGCGTTGTAAGCAATGAATATTGTAGTTACAGTAGTGTTATATGCTGCAAAACTAAGCCTATCTCTCTCTTTTCTTTGTAAAATATTTATTAAAATAAAAATATTTCTATACTTTTATTTAGCAATTATTTATTCCAAATTTTTTGAATTTAAAATTGAAAGCATTGCTTACACTGCTTATATGGACACTTTGCCACTGCTTTAATGGTAGTAGAATGTAAAATGGATATTTTTTTTTTGAATCGTGGTCCTGTGAAGAATTTGATATATTCCATAGAATTCTAAGTATGTGGGATTTCCCCATCGTGTTTTGGGGGTTTAAAACTGAGCGGGGGGCCTAAACTACTTTGATCAAGGCTCAGAGGTTGGCCTGTCTCTGCATTACTGGAGCAATGTTCACAACACCAACTGCGGCAATGTAGATAATGGTTTCCACCCATTAATTTGTTTATTATGACGGAGGCTAGAAAGGCAGCTTATAGTCTCAAATTGGACCGGCTTCTGGAAAATTTTACTCCATGGACATGCCAGAATTACAGGCATAATTGGCCACCCGAGCCTGTGGCTAGATACCAATAAGATAGATACTAGATATATATTTTTGAAATTCTTTAAAGTTTACTGACCTGTGGGGAGAAGGATCATGTATTAGATAATTCAGGGGTCATGGTGTCCAACACTTATGGTTCTAAAATTAAGGAAGTCACTGGTGCTGGGGTATATGGGTTGAGACTGGAGTTAATGATTTTGTGGGACAGTATGCCACAATTTTTCGGGCTGAGGTAATCGTCATAAATAATTGTGTTTAGAAGAACATAAAGGGGATTTTTAAGAAAACCTGCATTTGTATCTACA
This sequence comes from Aphrophora alni, assembly GCA_963513935.1. Taxonomy (NCBI): domain Eukaryota; kingdom Metazoa; phylum Arthropoda; class Insecta; order Hemiptera; family Aphrophoridae; genus Aphrophora; species Aphrophora alni. The sequence goes on along the minus strand of OY740765.1, from coordinate 19,711,609 downwards.
CTGACAGTCAGGCAGCAAACAAAGCACTTGAAGGCACTAATATAAAATTCAGTTTGGTTTGGGGAATGGCGAGAGAACCTCAACAAGAGATCTCTGGAAAACTGGGTAACTATGCATTAGGTACTGAAACATTTTAGCCTATCTGTTATAAACGCTTACAAGTTACAAAGTATTAGGTTGATACTTAAAGACATATCTTTAGTTACAAGAAAATTTTGAATGACCCAAAATTACCTTGTTCCTGTCTGAATGCTGTATACAACAGAATAATAGTCTACATCGATGGTCCCAGCTGTCTTGGTAGGCTCGTAATACTTTTCTGCAATAAAGAGAATATTTTATAAGCATAATGGATCATCACTTAAATATATTCAGTAAAACTTGTGACAAATTTACAATCAATAATAAAAAAGTTAATGGTAAATTAATTGAAGGTGAATTATAATTAAAGTAACTGAACTACATAAAAATCTAACCGATGTTCAATGAAAGAATAAGTTATAATGTCTCTTAAGGTTCTATTTATACATTGTTCTTGTCCTGGATGATATACTGAAAACCTGGAAGAGAGCCAATCTGTGAATTATAGGAGGGGGAAGATATTCCTAGGACACAGATTCTATTCCTTAACACTGAGAAAATGAGGCTGATGAAAGAATTCTTTGATTTGTCAATGTATAAAGTGAAGGACTACCTACATATGAATAAAGAGAAGACCACCAGAAGAGTTCAACAAGGAGTAATAGCAGAAGTGCCCCTATCTGTTGACAATGCATTAGTAGGGAAAATCAATAGAGATGAGATTTCACATAAGATTAAAGTCTGTAATGAGATACTACCTACAAATAATGGGGTTAGTAGAAAGAGACAGGTGTCAGTTCTGTTACTATGGAATAGAGATGGCAGAAAACCTTTTATAGTTGTGAGTGATTTTCTTGACAAAGATTTAGCACACTTAGCCAATGTAAGACCTTCAAAGGTGCTAGTTTCAAAGTCCTCGTGAGTTACGTAAAGAGCCTAGGGGGAGATCTAGAAGAATTTTAGTCAGTTTTTATTGGAGCAATCTCATGATCTTGTGATCCCCAAGAAACGAAAAAGGAAAAATCAAATAGAATAACACTTAAACGAAATGATAATTACCAAGAGGTATGTTAAGTTCAATATGCTTAACGGGTTTGACTAAACTAAAAACTGTGAGATTGAATTTAAGAGGAACACATGTAGAGCTATCAAATGATGTCAAATATCTAGAGGTAATACTTGATACAAAGCTAATCTTGAACAAACATCTGGGTAAAAGTATGTACATATAGCTACAAGATCTTTAATGACCTGTTACACTGTTTGGGAACAAACTGGGAACTCAATCCAGTGGCTGAATGAGACTGTGGTCAAACCACAATTTCATTATTTAAGCAATGCTTGTGTAGTGAACTAAAGATCTTTAAAATGCTAGGAAAAATAGGCTGACAAGTCTCTAACTTTCGGTTTTCATAAAAATTTCTAGAGCTTTCAGTACTCATTGAAACCTTGCTGGGCAGAGATCCACTTGATCTCATCATCTATAGTTTGGGGGAAGTTTTACTGTTTACAAACTAAAATGTTTTCAAACGAGGAGAGATAGTCAATAGCACAATCTGATATAAAGAATCATATGATAACATTCTGAATTTGAGACTCAACTACATGGTGAAAAGGGTCTTTTGAGTCAATCTATTTGTAAAGACTATCCCTGAAAGGAAAGACATGGTACAGGTTGATAAAACTATGAAGAACTGCATAGTGTTTTACAAATATGGATTTTCTACTACTCAATGAGTAGGTACGGATATTTACAGCAAATTAGCAAGTGGAGATTAGCATAACCATAGGAAACTATCTAACAGTATTCCTGGTAGAAGTGTGGGCTATACTGGAATGTGCACCTCTGTACGTGGCAAAAGGATATGCCAATGAGCTTATAAGAGTTAGGTTAGACAGCCAGGTGATGATAATTAACTTATGTTCATACAAATATCATTTTTTGTTATTTTGGGAGGTTATCAAACCTTGATTAAGCTCTTTACTCTCAACCATGTAGAATTGAGTTGAATAATTGAGTTCATATAAGATTCGAGGGAACTGACTGGCAAAAAAGGGGTTAAGACTCCACTCATTGGCCCAGAACATACTTGCGGAATTGTAGCAAAAAGTTGAAATATTTAGAAGCCATTTTATTTTTTGTGATTTAGTTTAAGTTGTATGTAAAAGGGGATAGTAAATTTGAAATAAGTGTTCTAAAAACACATATGGAGCATTAAATATGGGGTATTGTATATGTAGAAAACTAAAATATTGAAATTGTTTACCCAATTTTTGTAAGGGACATGTATAAGTCCTATTATACAATTTTTAAGTAAATTCGTAATAAGCAACCTAAAATCCATATATTAAATGAGTTTGATCAAAATCAGTTCAGAAACAAAATAGTTGATACTTTTATCCAACATTTTGATTTTTTAAATGACATGAATAAAGTTCTTACTATTTAATTACCTTGTATTGAGGTATTACCGTCGAACAATCCTTACTTGTAGTTTACACTATCTTATATGAAACACGTCATATAAGATAGTGTAAACTACAAGTAAGGATTGTTCGACGGTAACACCTCAATACAAGGTAATTAAATAGTAATTAATTATTAACAATCCAGTTGGGCTATAAGCAAACATAATGGAATAAAGTTCTACATACAATTTCATAGTAAATTTATACTCAGCAACCTAAAATCCATATGGTACATCTATTTCACTTGTCTAGGTGTTTTATTTTACTAGTTATGTTTTTTAGAAGTTTGTTGTATACTGATTGAAACCTAGTCATTCAAACAACATCCTGTGGAGGCGTTTTGTTTTCTACAAGTTTGTATCCTGATTGCAACATTGTCATTCAAACAACGTCTTGTGTGGAGATATTTTGTTTTAGTAAGAATGTTTTCTGGAAGTTTGTGGGCCGATTGCAATTTGTCATTCAAACAAAGTCTTGTGGAGGTGTTTTCTTTTAGTAGTTATGGTATGCTGATTGCAACTTATCCATTCAAATGTTTTGTGGAGGTTTTGTTTTAGTAGTTATGTTTTGTAGAAGTTTGTGTGCTGATTGTAAGTTAGTAATTCAATCAAGGTTTTATGGAAGTGTTTTGTTTGAGTAGTTGTTTTCTAGAAGTTTGTGTGCTGATTGCAATTTAGTCATTCAAATGACATCTTGTCTAGGTAGTTTCTAGTTATGGCCATTTTTTATCATGGATCATGGAAAATGTATACCGTATCTAGTTGTCTACAAATAAGGTTGAACAATAATTGATATTACTGTATAAATATAATATTAATAAGCTAAATAGACACTATTTTCCTAGTCAAAATAAAAATAAGTTGCTAGGCAATATTGACCCTTTCAATATGTGTACTTATTGATCCTGTCATACACGGGTTTACTGAATCTTGTAATTGTGCAATTAACTACACTTGTGAAGACGAATGTTCCGTTATTTAGCTATTTTTATCCAAGAAATTATTATGTTGAAATAATATAAAGTATGTGAATACCTTTGTCTCCAATTCCTTGTTCTGTTTCCTGAACGTTTGTACTGAAAACGAGATTCAGATTCCCTCATCGATCTTTGATATTTCTTCATTTTGACCCATGATCTGCCTGCCGTATCAAATACACACCATACGGTCAACATCACGCTAAGCATCACTACCCAATTAAATATCACCATACCTGTTGGTAGAAAGTTATTAAAAATGTAATAAAATTCCAATTTATACAAGATAAATTTATTAACAAAACATAGATTATTGTTAAATAAATGCTGGGGGAAATTTTTTTTTAGATACTTGGTAAAACAGAACACTGCAAAGTTTCTAAATTGAATATCATGTTAGCTGTAAACACCCAGAGCGAGATTCAATAAGGTATCCCCACCTCTTTTAGTAAAGACAATCCTAAGTTTTAAGTTCATGATAGAATGAATAAAGCAACATAAATTTTTTTTTAAATGTTATGCAATATTAAACGGATGAACAATTTTATCACAAACATGATTTTCAGCTCTCCTTCTCCTTCAATAGCAATTGCATAAGACAAGACGAAGTTGGATTAAAATTTGATGATTGAGCGGCTAGCTTAAATTTTAAGTTGGTGTCTCTGTTAAAATAGAAAATATGTCTAAAACAATAACAGTACACATTCTAATTTTTATAGCACAATTTGGCACAAAAATATGTTTTAATTTGATTAAAATTTACTGATTGAGAAGCCAATTTTAATTCATGTTTGCCACAAAATTAAAATAGCAAATATCTTTAAAATCTAAATTTTGCGGCACAGATAGGAACAAAAAAGAGGTGCAAAAATATGGTTTAATTAAATTTTAATAAAACTTACATTTAGGCAGACAGCTTAAATTCACGGCGGCCACCTATTTAAAATTGCAAACATCTCTTAAACAATAAGAGTACAAAATCAAATTTTTGTGACCCAAATGCGGTGCAAAAAGATCATTTACTTAAATATTAATACAAATTTGATATTTAGGTACCCAGCTTGAATTCAAGTTGGGCACCAATTGAAAATTAAATAGCATATATATCTTAAACAATAAGGATACAAAATCTAATTTCGTGGAACGAATGTGGTGCAAAAAGATGATTTACAGTAGACTCCCGTAAGTTCGGCCTCGGTTAGTTCGGTCTCCGCTTAGTCCAGCCGGTTCTCTGAGCATGAGTCACGCACTAGACGTGCGCTAGCCAGATGCGAGCAAACACAGCAAGTCTTTATTGTATTCTTTGTTTAGTTCATCAGTTCGCGTCGTGTATTCATACTGTAAAGTCGTGTGGCGCTCATCCTTACAGTAGGCCTACAGTCAGTGATTTTTATTTCACTTGCATTTTTTACTGTTGTGTATATACTTGTTGTTTTATTGTTACTGAACGTCTGTTGTGTATTGTGTATTATATTCTGTACTCTTGTTTTTCATTGTTTTTGAGTGTATTTAACTGTTTTTAAAATGAGTGAAAGGCGTAAACGTAAGTACAAGTCAATGGAACAGAGACTACAAGCTCTGGAAAGATTAGACAAAGGAGAATCCGTGAAAAGTATTTGCAAGGATTTAAACGTGGGCAAAAGTACAGTCAACGACTGGCGGCGCAATAGAAAAAATATCGAATGCTTTTGTACACAAATTGAAACTGAAAGAGTTCTAGAAAAGCGTTGCACACTGAGGAAGGCCAAACACGAATTGGTGGAAGATGTTCTGTGGTTGTGGTTCGTTCAAGAACGAAGACGAGGAACGCCATTAAGTGGACCAATCCTAAAAGAAAAGGAAGCACTCAAAGCTTCAACCAGAAGAGGCGTTCTCGGCTAGTGAGGGATGGCTCTCTCGATGGAAAAAGAGACACGGAGTCCATTTTATTTGAGTTTGTGGTGAGAAGCTGTCAGCAGACCCAGTGGAAGCGATATGAACCCGCGGGCCCCCCGCATTTTTGTTCATCGGGCCCCCCCTCTCCCGATGTTTATCTTTTCGCCGGCCGGCGCCGGTGAGTCACTGCGATGTGCGACGTAGCGATAGCTGCATTACTAATCTTATCGACCAATGGTAAGCAATACACATACTTCGTATCATGACATTAAATAATAAATACTGCTCTCTAAAAATAATGGTTATTGCCGTTTTGGATGCACGATGCACAATCTTGTCTGAAGACATTTTACCTTATTTTAGTAATTTCTTGACAATACTCATAAAAATATTGTTATGATAGGGGGGTCCGTGTGGCAGGGCCCGTCGTGGGTCCGGGTCCCGGTAAAATTTTCCGAAAAATCCCGGTCAAGGCTCGCGGGCCCTCCTAGCTCGCGGGCCCCCCACACCGCGGGCCCTGTGGGTTCCGCTATTGCCGCCACTGAGCAGACCTAACAGCGGCCACCAATTTTTCTGCAAGATTAAAAAAAATCATCGATGATGAAAACTTGAACCCAGAGCAAATATATAACATCGACGAAACTGGGTTAAATTTTAAACTTCTGCCCAGAAAAACCTTTGCCACCCCGCAAGAAACATCTGCTCCAGGGTTTACAGTCAGCAAAGAGAGGATAACGGTCGCCTTGTGTTCAAATGCTTCGGGGACTCACAAGATACCCCTATTTGTCATTGGCAAAGCAGCAAAACCGAGAGCATTTAAGAACATAAACATGGAAACTCTCCCAGTGTATTATCGGTCGCAGAAATCAGCGTGGATGGACACATATTTGTTCAGGGAATGGTTCGTCTGCGAATTTGTCACCCAAAGTGAAAAAACATTTGACAAAATCAAAACTGCCCATCAAAGCACTTCTACTTCTTGACAACGCGCCTACTCACCAGGAAGATATTCAGTGTGACGGTGAATAAGAAATTAAACTGCTGTTCCTGCCACCCAATATAACCAGTCTTCAACAGTCGATGGACCAAGGGGTCATTGAGTGCTTCAAGAGGAAGTATCACCATAAACTACTTTCTAAAGTTCTTTCCAAACTGGAGGCTGATGACAGCTTAGACCTCTTAAAAGTGCTGAAGTCAGTTAATATGAAGGATGTTGAGTACATGTCGGCCAAGGCATACGACGAAATACCACCGTCGACGTTTGTAAAGTCTTGGAAAAAACTTTGGCCAAATATAGAAGATAAGATTCACCAAGAAAACACAACATCAGATGAGCCAAACAACATTCTTGTTAACGAACCTGATGACAATGCAGCTCTATTGCATGACCTTGAGCAACTACCGAACTGTGGTCCCATTGTTGAAGAAGATGTTTTGGAGTGGATCAACTTTGAAAAGGAGCTAGACAACGAGGTTTTGAACGACGACGGAATCGCCGAGTGTGTCATTCACCAAGGAAATGAGAAGGATAACGACGCAGATGCTGCTGAGATTGAAGAGGAAAATGAAGAAAATAAAATGAGCCACGCTGAAGGCAAAGCAGCTTTGCAACTGGCAGCTACCTATATCGAACAGCAAAAAGAAGCAACTGCCGTCGATGTAATGTTTATTAAAAAGTGGTGTGACTTTGCACATAAAAAATCATTAGAAAAGAAAGTTCAGAAAAAATAACAGATTTTTTTAAAGTGTTTAAGAAGCCAAACCACAGTACAGTATGTAATATTTTTTAATTTTATTAGACCTACAGTTCTGTAAATATTGTTTTGTAGTGTTTTTGTAACCTTCTGTATTTTCATGTGTGTTAAATATATGTCAGAGTGTTCCTCTGTGTTGTATTCTACAGAATGTGCAAGTGTTTTGTGTTTGCTGACTTTTCCTATACGCATCGATTCACAACACGATCCTTACAAACAATAAATAGGCATTTTTTAGATAGGGATTGGTTAGTTCGGCCTAGGGTCCGGTCCCGAGGTGGCCGAACTTACGGGAGTCTACTGTACTTCAATTTTAATAAACATTTGATGTTTAGTGAGTTAGCCAGAATTGGCTGCCCATTTAAAATTCCAAATATCTCTAAAATGAACATATAAAAACTAATTTTTGTGGCACAAATGTAAGGAAATGCAGTGCAAAAGGAAAGTTTACTTAAATTTTAATATACATTTAATGTTTAAGCAGGCAGATTGAATTAATTTAAAATTGCAAATATCTCTAAAATGACAAAGGTACAAAATTAAATAGCACAAAAAGATGATTTATTTATAACTACAATTTGATTAAAATTTGGTGTAGAACTTTTCATGATCGGCGCAAGATGCTACAAATTTGCCACTAAATGTGTTGTTATTTTCAATGTTTTCTATAGCTATGGATGGATACGTTAAAGGATATGATTTTAGTGGATAAGGTATAAAATTTGTTAAACATATTTTAATTAATTTGCTGCAACAAGGACGATGTGTTTTTAATAATTATGTTAGCTTTAAGATTTTTTTTTTATCAAATGTAACTGATAATCAGTTTATCCAACTGATTAATTTATAACCTATCCTACTTATTGCTTTATACAGTATTCAATACACAGTACATAAAATACAATATTTACTACATACAATTTACTGAATTGTCCACATTTATAAATGAGTATGTAAATGTGTTATATTGATAATGCTATTTACAAATTAGTTAATAAAACAGCGTCAATTTAAGTTTATGGTCACGATTAAACTTAAAATTTTTAAACATCTGTTGTGAAGCTCTCCCAAAAACCATGTTTACTCACATAACATAATATATGGAGCAACATACAGAAGCATATTGTATGACCCTTGCCTATCAGACTACAAAAATCTTTCAATTTAAATCCCAAATTTAGGAAAATATATATAGGTATATACAGAAATAAATTTACAACCTAAAACGTCTTTTAATTAACAGAATTTAAGCAATTTTAATGTACTCTTAGTAAATATGAAACTCTTCTTTATTAATTTCCTTGTCCGGACATATATCAGTATTTTGACATATTTCTCAATGGGCTTAATGAAGCCTTTGATGAAGCTTTTTCATTAAAACTAAAAACAAAACTGTCAGAATTCCCTGTATAACCACAGGGAGTGTGGTGAAAGTCTTGTTTAAGACCCAGCAAATTAACAGCTGCCCTGCAGATTCTCATTTTTATAAGTTGTATTGTATAATATCAAAGAGAATCATTCATGCTGCTAAGAAAATGAAGAATGACAGATATATTGCTCATTCAAAAAATATATCAAAGGGAGTTTGGGAAGTTGTGCCAAGAGAGAGTGAAGTTGTGGGCACGTCTAGGATTGATGATTTAAGGCTTAAGAGTGGAGGATCCATTATCGAGGACCTGTCTGAAATTGCCAACACCTTTAACACATTTTCTATACACATTACAGATAATTTAATTCCAAAATATTTACCCGATAAAATCTTTGAAAATTTTTTTTGTAAAAACATAGATTTGTAAATTCATATTCTCTTTTTGCACACTTGAAAATTTGTCCATTAAAAAAAAACTAAGCATTTAAAAAGTTTTAAGCCTATTTTTTTCAAGTAGTTTTGGAAGCAGAAAAAAATTGTCAACTCAGAAATAATTATTTTATAACAGTGCCACAGTCAAAACTAACATTATTTAAACATTCATTCGGTTATTATGGTTCAAGTTATTGATATAGGTACCTCATATTGTTTTTTGCCAGTTTAAACAAACATTTCTAGATAGATTAAAAAATTTCCTTCATAGAAATAATGGTTCTAAGAATTATTAATATAGTTTTTTTTCAGTTTTGAGTTTTTATCTTGATGCAGATGGGTACTTCCTATTTTTTATATACGGTAATGTATCCTCTGTCTGTCTGTCCGTATGTGTGTGTGTAAATCTTATGTAATATACCCATAGTAGTTTCTTAATTTTTTATTAAATTTCTTACTATGTCCTCTTATATTATTAAAAAAAAATATTTTAACTTTTATTTAATAGAACTTTTTACTGTAAAAATTACATAAAATTTTAGTTGTATTTGTTTACTAGGATGTGTATTTTAGTATAGTTAGTATATTCCTGGAAACTTTTTTATTATTAGTGTTATTTTTCAAAAAATTAGTAAGGAAGAAAAATGTATATTTTGTTCAATTGTTCTATTTTTTTTTTTAAGTTTATAATTATTATTTATTACTGGCTCTATCTTTACTTTAATTTTTCCTTTCTTTCTAAGTGGTGAAAATCCCTAAAAGTGATTTCCTTTGGGATCCCAAACTTATTCCATTATTGATTTAAGTTTTTATTCAGATTAATGAACATGTGTCGTTATTTTAAGTTTTTGCTATGTATATTTTGTATTTTTGTACTTGTATTTTCTTTTAAATTGTCTATATTTAATTTCTATGTAAACAATAAAATAATAATAATAAAAAAAAGAATAGGCCTAAGAAAACTAATCATGGTTGAATGATAAAAATTAAAAAAAAAAACATCCATTTTCAAATTAAATTTGTTTAATATGGACCACTGCGAAAGAAGTGTAATAAGTAATTTCTGAATTATAGAATACAAATTCTGTGGGTTGGAATGATATTCTCACCAAGCTTTTGAAAGAAAGTTCTTATATTATTTAAAAACCATTGTTTCTTCTTATTAATCAGTCTTTAGAATATGGTAAGCTTCCAAAAAAGCTTAAATATTCTGTTATAAAACTCATTAAAAAAAAAAAAAAAAAAAAAAAAAAAAAAGATGAAGCAAATATTACGAATTATCATCCAGTTTGAAGTATTAATACTAGTTTTGTCTAAATATTTATGAAAGAATAATTCTGAACAGAATTCTGAAGTTTCTTGATAAATTTAATATTTTAACAGAGAGTCAATTTGGATTTTGAAAATCCTTTTTACAGAATCCGCCATGTATGGTATGCGCAAAATAAAGCTTTTATCGTAGAATTTTCACTCATATGGAATTTGTCGTGCGGGTGGGCCAAGTTCGTCACATATTGCATTACATTTTCAGGAACATTTTCACAAAAACCCGCCTAGTAATGCTGTGATTATTAGTGTTGTTCAAAAATTTTGAAGAACAGATAGTGTTTTAACGCAGCGGAAGGGCTATTCAGGTTGCCCAATTACTGTCTGTACAAATGAAAACCACGGAAGATTGTTGCAGCAAGTGTTAGTCACCAAAAAGAAGCCTAAACCGAACATCTTTGAAACTGAATATAAGCAATACATCGTTGAGAAGAATGTTTAAAAACAAAGGTGGATTTCCTTACAACGTACAAACTGGGCAAACTTTGAACTGTATAAACAAAACAGTCAGAGATCAGTAAAGAGCTTCAATGTTAGCAATGTGCTATGGAGAACCTGAGTTTCTGAGTGATGTATGGTTTTCAGATGAATGTCATGTGCACTTTAATGGTTTCATAAACAAGCAGACAACATGTTTTCTTGGGTTTGAACGTCCTGACAGTGTTGTAGAGAGGCCACAGCATAGTAAGCGTATAACCATTTGGTGCGCTGTGTCAGGGAGAGGCATAATTGGTCGTTACTTTGTTCAAGACAATAATAGAAATCCTCTTACTATAAATCAGGACTGATATAGGGTCATTCTTGATCGTTTTATAGGAGACCTCAGGAGATTTGGTTGTGCCCGAACCTGTCTTTTCGTTCATAATGGTTCCTGCAAGATGACACAACCAGACACACTGCCTTAACCAACATTGCTTTCTTTCAAAAAACTTTTGGCAACAGCCTCATCTCCCTTAGAACAAACTTTCCTTACCTAGCCCACTCCCCCGATCTTACACCACCTGACGCCTACGTCTGGGGAATGTTGAAGGAGAAGATTTTCCGTGAAGACCCACCAGCTACCATCGTCCAACTCCAGGGAAAATAACCATGTGTATAAGGAGCATGAAACAACCCCTCTTCACCAAAATGATGAACTTCACCTACAAAAACTGTACGAGTGTAGCTTAAAACTGAACGGCGGTCATATTGATCATGTTATTACCCGAGTCTAACCGGTTTTGCTTCCTTTTACTTGTATATGTTGGTATAAAACTATGTAAATAAAATCTTACAATTTCAGTACTGTTTATTTTGGCGCATACTGTATATAATATATTAGAATCTACAACTTGCTAGTTGGACAGAAATATAAATGTAATTAGCATCTCTGATGAACTCGTAAACTTGATTATTATGGTATTCGAGAAAATGCAAATGATTTGTTGGGTCCTACTTAAGTTGTAGGAATCAAAGAATTTTTAACTTTTCCCTGTATATAATATTATATCCTGAATATTTTCCACTTTTTTAGAACTAATTATATTGGAGTCAGTTAATACAAGCATGGCTATTCCATGAAGCAGCAAATGCTTTAATATCCAATATTCAGATTATAGCTGTTTGAGAGTGGGGTGAGCTACTATGGTTTCAAATTGTACAAGAGGTTGAGAGATAATCTAAAGGAATATTGAAACAATTAAAAACAAACTTAAAACCTATCCTGTTCAGCAGGCATTTTAGTCAGTGTAAGAGACCTTCAATTGTAGAGAGTTTATATAGCAATAATGAATTTCACCACAGTGCTCAACAAGATTGTATCAAGTTTATATAGCCTTAGTATATTTATTTGTATTGTGTTATATGTTCTTTTTATTTGCACTGTTTTATGTATATTGTATATATTACAATCCAAATGTTTACTGGAGTATTGCTCCTATTTCTATATCAAATAAGGCTAAAAAAAGGAAAAATGAATAAGACAGGCACCGCACATCACCCTTGTGATTGTCCTAATACAACCTTTTCTTGCTATACTCGTATCTGCTCCAACATGCCTTACAGTTGTTCATATTTATGCAGTAAAGAAGAAAACAGTAGTTGTGTCACAACAGCTGACACAAACTGATCTGCTCTTCACCCCTTCGACCGTTGGATCTGCATCGGTGTAAGTGTGAATGGGGTCTATATCGAAGGGGAAAAAATCAGTCCTGCTACTTGCACAGTAAAGGAGTGCAAGGATGGCAAACAATTTAGTAACTGCAAACTTTTTTGGACATAAGAAACTCCAAAATGGATATTTCCACTAACAACTCAACATCAATGTTTTTTTACCGATCATAAAAGTTTCTCTGTATTACACGCGAGAAAGTAAAAAAGAATAAAAGTTTTTAGAAACTGTTACACAAAATAAATCTATTAATCAATTGTGAAGAACAGTTCTTACCCAGGATAACATTTTTAGCTCTCTCTACTGGACAATCTTGATAGTGAAGACAAAGCCAGACTACTGCCAATGTTAACCAGATCAGTTCTACTAACATTATACCTTGAACAAACAAAATTACTAAGCATTGTTCAACTATACAAAATATTCATTGCTAGACCTACTGTTTCAACAATTACATATACAGGATAGTCATTATGAATGTGTAATATTTCAGGGATATATAGTAAAGGCAGTAAAATAAAGAAAACTATTTCTTCAAACATATGTTTGAAAACACTTTGATTCCATCTATTGTTCAGTTTGTGTTTCATTAAAAGAGATTTATAATTTTTTAAATGGATGAAATATTAAGTGAAGATTTTCTACACTTATTTTATATTTTATTTATTTACTTACTTTAACACCTCTCCATTATTCCATGAAACATGTGATGTTATAATTACAATTTACATATAACTATTAAAAAATAAATGCTAAAATAACATATAAATTTAAATAAAATAATTTATAAATCTTATATAAAAATGCCATTCAATACTATTATAACAAACATTCAAACAAAAACCAATGAATAGAAATAAGCCTTTCTCGACACCAGTAGATTAGGTGCTTCTGGAAGCGCAAAGGTATTTCACCAAGTAAAACGCATTTTCGATGAGGTAACAGCTGAGTGAACTTTTGAAACTCTTAATAGAACCTTTGTTTTTAATATTTTTTGGAAGTGAGTTAACAACTTTATTGGAGAGTAATAAACCCCATGTTCAAAAATTCTAAGTCTGGGGACGAAATATTGAAATAAAATATTATGGGTGATATATTTGTTGATTAATTTCAAATATATTCTGATTGCATTTAAACAAAATGAAAGTTTAAAAAAGTGTAAATGCAAGGGAAAGTTAAAAATTATGTTTTGTGAAAAAGGGTATACATGAGCGTATTTAGGTGGAACATTTGACCGTTCTTTTTTGCATCTGAACATTTTTTTTTTATTCGAGAGAGTTTTCCCAGAAAGCTACTCCAAATCTTAGCAGAGAACAGACGTATACAAAATAAATGGCTTTTATTACTTTTAAACTAGTCACAGATGAAATCATTTGAAAAGCAAAGCAAACCAATGCCAGTGACTCAGCAAGATCTGAAACATGTCTTTTTCAGTTTAAATTTTCATATAAGGTAATACCAGGAAATTTCAAACTATTTGTGTTTTGGATTATTTCATTACCTTTCATTATATCTAATTTAAGATTAGAATATAAGCTATAATAAATTAATTTTGTTTTTGTTACATTAAGCTTTAAATTATTTCCACAAAACCAATTTTCCGCCATACATGTTGCTAATCCTGCTGAGTTAACCAGTTTCACGTTTATTTTTGTCAACGACTGTTAAAGTAGTATCATCGCCAAATGTAAATATGTAACCTTTTACCAGTATATCACTTTATGTCAAATATTTAGAATAAAGTCGGTTTTACAAAAAAAAATACAAGAGAGAAAATGTAGCTTTTGTAATGATGAACATGCCGATATCATTATTTTTGTTATAGGTTAAAGAATAACCAAGTTATTGATAAAAAAAAGTATTTCTTGTTAATTGAGTACAATAACCAGAAGTTCATGATACCAGCTAATTCTTCTTATTATTGAGTGAATTACATGTGACAAGTTATTAATAAAAAATACCTTTGTATTAGGAAGAAAATCAAAAAGAAATTCTCAGAATTCAAAAACATGTTGGTTCTAGGCTTGACCAAATATCTTGATTATCCTTTAACCTTTAACAACAATCATCATGATTTATAATATTATCATGTTAATCATTAAATTTCGTCTCTTGAAATTCTTTGTAAAACCAATGGTTTTCAAGTTAAACTTTACATATTTTAAACTGCCACTATTTTGAAATGTATAAAATAGAGTCATGATTTTTTGTATACTAGTAGAATGATACATAAAAAAATCTGTATATAATATCTGGACTCAATATCTCATCCATTTCCATTTAATTAACTACCAGGAGAGGCTGATTTGTTTTGTGTTGTAATTATGTGTTTCTGTCATGATAATTTTAATGTTTGTAGAATTTTAAATTAAATTATAATTGTCAAATGCTTTCAGTAAACAAAACGTGATGAAAATAAACACAATACAATAACCGCTTAGTGATTTATAACTCAGATAACAGCAATTATAATTTTTTTTAGATGAAAATTTGTTCAACTGCATTGATTTGGGATCATTGGAAACCTGACAGTCAACATCATTTTTGATCGATTGAATTACATATTGTAATAAATATAAATTAACACCCTTTTTGTGGTTTTTTATTAAATATTACTTTATTACAAAAAAATTAATTTATGAATTTAAATTAATTTGACTTATAACTTTAATGATTTTAAAGTTATTGCTCAGCTAATGGGCGCCAGGTAGCTTCCGCTTACCAATTTTGAAAAAAGAAAAGAAGTTCAGTACTACGCGAATAATAACTAGTCCTTTTTACAAATTTATTCACACGCAAAATTATTAAGTTTCTTATAACTAAATTTTCTTAAAACCTCTACATTATTATTTATTTGTGTTTGGAAATCTATAATGATTGAATTTACTTTATTTTAACTTTAAAAGACATAAGTCACATTTTTGACTCACGTTCTATCCCCTTCTATTCAACTATCTCGATTCCCGGTTAATTCTTATTATTCAAACTGAATCAACCTTTTTTAGGTGTTACAATATGGATCTTCTCCAGGTGTTGATTTATAACTATCGCACATTGAAAATTTACAATTGTGTGAACATTTTCAGCTTCTTACAACACTTTTTTCTAAAAATAAGCCCATAAACATTTTTGAAGACTGTGTAACATTTAGGACAATTTGGTTTGAACATTTTATATTGTTATTAAAAAATTGTCACCTGTTTATTGGTATGCCCTTAATTATTATTTTATTTTATTATGATTTTTGTTAAGTTTTCTATCCAACTATTGCAAAATTTGTTAGTTTATTTAATAATATAAAATAAAGTTTTTTTTTTATCATAATCTATGGGGTTATATGGAAAAGAATTATATAAATGACATATGATTAGGTTACATTATATATATAGTAAATGCTTGCAAAATGCCCCAAGTGTCACTACTGTAGGAATGTAGTATTATTCTTACTTCATAATATTTCAAATACAACAATTAACCTTTACCCAATCTGACGTAGATCAAGTATTTGACAGGCGTGCGAGCTTCCACTTCCAATATACCACCTCTCATAGCTGCAGCCGAAATCATGAGATCCACTATTGCTGATCCCAACAAAATAACTGCATAACCCAGAGAATGTTGCCAGAGTAAAGTGACACATCTTACATTCCTATCGAAGTCCGCTAGTAGAAGTATGACAATCATGACTATTAACCTAAAGAAACAAATACAATCTCTAAGACAACTCACTATTTAATATTAAAGATTTAAGTTATATTAGTTTCAAGAACAAATAAACGGTGCAAACACATAGCACACAATTTCTCACTCACTCATCCCCAATACCAAATAAATACCAACCTAAACTATGTGTCACTAAAAATGTCAGTTTGGTTGTTATCAGTCAAAAAGTGAAAATGAAACATGGTGTTTGAAAAAATATTTATATATTTAAATAGAATCTAAACTTGCTTCTCTTGTGCCATAAACACATCATATTGTGTATAAATCATATTTGATTAAAATCAAGCTTTTAAAGTATAATGTGTTGCCTTGGACTGAGGACAACCTCTAAGGTAATTAACTATATTACAAGCTTTTAATGATTACAGTCAAGGTTCATTTTTGTTTTGTTTTTTCCAATTATTCCTGAACTGTTATATATATTTTTTACTTGCACACATTAATCTTTATATTTCACTAAAATTTTAACGAAATCGGTAGAGCTGATTTTGAGAAATTAGGTCTTTTATAACAATCCCATGAATAATATTTTTATTTTTTCCTGATAATTTTCACTGGAATTTTGGACATACAGCAACCAATAGTTTTGTTTGGGTCCTTAAAGGCTAAACTTATGCAAAATTTTATCAAAACCGTTAAAGCCACATTTGATAAAATTGTAATTTGGTGTTTTTTTCCCAGGAAATTGTCAGCTACTCCCAAATTTTAAACTATTAAAATCGGTCCAAACGTTTGGGCTGTAGAGCACTACACAGACGACAAATGCTAGTTAGACATCATTCCAAAAAAACATTTTTTTATAACTCGGGAGACCACAAAACGAATATATTCCGCAAAAAAGACTCGATGTCGATTTCTACCCATCACATAACTTTCTATAAACTATATATGTGAGAAAGTAATAATGAAATAATACTATCAAATAAGAGGTTTAATTGTCACTCAAATTTTAATCCAGCATTTAAACAGGACAGTCTCCTCAGGTGCTTCAAACTATGGGTTGATGCGAGCAACTCCTCCTACATATGATGTTCCACAAAGGGTACCATTTTGAAAACATGGTTTTTAGATTAAGAGCAGATATTTTCAAAAAGATCAAGGCTAATCGATATAATTTAAATTGATACTTTTTAATAAAAGAGGTTGATTAATTCAACTACAACAGTTAAAAAGATTGTTGAAGAATTGGAGATTGATACTGAATTTTCATGCAAGCAACTATGGATTAAGGCAAGACATTTTTCTCATGAAAGTTCAATGATATTCCTGCCAATTCTGAAGAAATAAAAAAAAAAGAAATGTCTTCTACCATATCTGTAGAAACATGAAACATAGCAAGATCGAATATATTTGTTCAGAATTCCTTGTAGTAGCATAGTGTTGCATTGCAAAGTGGCGCGCTGTGTACATTTCTGCTTGATTTTTAATACTTTTGGAAATACGATTTAGATCTTAGTATCATAACATGCCTCCAGTTGTATAGGGCCTAGATGTAAGAGCGATTATAAAATATCATTGAAAACAAGGGGATATATAATGTTTCCGATTTCCTAAAAATTCTGTTCGCTGTAGTGAATGTATATATGCAATTCCGCATTCACATTGACCCTCTACAGAACTAAAATATTGGAATTAATGATGTCGCAAATATATATTCAAACCTATTTTGTATGATATTCTAGATAATAACTACTAAGATAATGTACTGTTTGATTGGTCAGGGTTTAGTATGTATGTCCAGTTACATAACTTTTTACACTATTTACAAACATCAATTAACTGTCAAGACTGTTTATTTGGGATAATTCAAACCTTAATTTCAGAGCCATTAACAAAGACAAGCAAACAACAGTTTGTACATCTATTTACAGAAAACCTGTCATTGTGAACAGCAATACGAAAATATTTAAGCAAAATATTATTACTAGAATATCAAATATTATTCTTAACAATTACATTAAGAAGAAAAAATCCAGTGAGAAACCATCGCCGAATGTGTAGAGCTGTACAATTCCCTGAAATGCTTCTTATAAGATATTTCAAGTTCATGTTTGGTATGTGTTTAATTTTAAGTTATGAGAAATTGACTGTTTAAAAGTTTTGTTATTGCGTCTTCACTTGGCACAGTGGAGGTTAAAACTTACTATGCAAGCGTTTAGAAAAAGTGTCATAACATTAAAACTTAAAAGTGTTAGTCAGATATAAGTCAACTTTGTGTTAAATTTAATATAAGGAACCAGTGAATAAGAATTACTAAAATACAATAAATTGAAAATTTGACGGATTTTATTGTCCGACTCCCTTTAAAAGGTAAAATACGCTTATAGACCATACATTTCTATCCTCCTAAATACACTGTCTGTTTTAGACCACTACAAGCTCCTGTCTCGTCTACATTCAGGCGTCTTACCGTCTACATCCACCACTTTTTTGGGGGAAGTTTCTAAATTTTGAAAAAAAATTAGATGTAGTAAATAAAAGAAAGTGTTAATCATCTAATTATAAAAAAATAATTGATATTTAGAATACAAAATTAATTAAAATGTAATAATGTAATTTTATTAGATTGTAGCCAGTATACAACACAATGCCAGTATATCTACATTATAAAATAATCGCCTTTTTAAAAGAAAATGTGTCTACATTGCGTAATTATAATTATTGAGGAGATAAAAGAATGCAACATTTAAAGTTTATAATATGTATTATTATAAGAATATCCTAGTAATTAAGATTTTAGATAATACAAAGCTTATAAAAACATAATAATGAAATTTTATTTTATAATAAACTTGCAATTTGAATTTCCCCCGAAAGTATATTGTAGCTGGACCAATCACTTTTTCCTGTCTACAATACACTCTCTGCCAGGTAATTATATTCAAAAATGCCGAACATGAACTTGTGATACAACTATATCGAGAAAATCATATGAAAGAGAAGAATTTTGTTTGCCGTTAGCTATACAAGCTATTGAGATATTCGAAGTTTTAAAGGTTAATTTCAAATGAGTAAAGGAAATCTGTTGATTAATATTGGGTCTTTATAACGCCAAGTAGCTTACAAAATTTGAACTTCTTATCATTTACCGTTAAAAAGATATGATTCTTTTGTTAGAAATACAAATTATGGCTAGATAAAAAACTAAGCTTTTTTTTTTTTTTTTTTTTTTTTTTTTTTTTTTTTTTTTTTTTTTTTTTTGTTTTGTTTTTTTTTTTTTTTTTTTTTTGCCTTTCTATTCCTTGAATATATTCAAATAATTTAAAATTGTTGGAATCTTTTATATTGTGAGGTGGAACAATCATTTAGAACATGTCAAATATCTTGGAGTTTAAAATTAAATTTGGTTTACTAAAACCTTGTAAAACAACATGTAATTATTTCTATTTCTACATGTCTCTAATTTTTTATAGTCTTATTCCAAATGGTATTATGAGAATAAATTAATTTAAAATGTTTTTAAGAGAATTATTTCAATTTAATTGTATTATTTATCACTAAGTGAGCTTTTTTTTCTTTGTTTCATTTAATTAGGAATGACAAAAAAGGAACATTTATTAACTGCAAAAACGTATATTTTACATCAAACTAACAAAAAACACTTTCAAAAAATCCTATAGCCAGTTCTAGTGTTCGGCAATTAAATTTGTGTGTCAGATAGATTAAAACCATTATTAACATAAACAATTTTTGCTGAATGTGAGAGTATCATAAAAATATTACAGTATTTGTACACGCGTATAAATTATTTTTTAATCGTACAATCTCGTATGAAATTAATATGTTCGGCAACTATAATTTTCTATCAGATTTATAACAATTAATATACAACATATGACGAATATTTCCCTGTAATACAACTGATAGAAGCAGCGTAGAGTTAATTTACGCGTAGACCGGCGACCCCATAGCCAACCAAAACGTTTACTTTTAAATAATATCTACTTTTATAACATATTTAATCAAATCAAACAAATGCGTAACACGAACTTGAAATATATTTATTATAAGCAACAATGAAATAGTACAGCCCTGTTACGCCCATAGCCACACTTTACGTGAAGAAATACTATTAAAATTACGTTTTTGAATATAAACTTAATTAAGGTACGCCAACAGCCACTACTTTAATTCCCCGATTACATTTTTTAAATCTACTAACTATATATTAGAAGTTTTAAATACATCTATCCACGCATAAATAATACCAAAATAATGTGTTATCAGCTAAAAGTAAATTCATCAAATTTTGTCATATAAACTGTTTACAATGTATGAATCTATTCTTTCAATATTAATAGCTAAAGTGCGTTTTTATACGATAGTCATATTTTATTAACATGTTAACAATCTTTATTGAACTATAATATCCTATATTATTTTTGATAAGAATAAAATAGACTCTTGTGCAAATTATTGTGAACAATAGTATATTTTTGAAAATAATCCACTTTATTACATATAAACAATATACAGTGTCTATTAATGCATTTTTTAAATATTTAATATGTCCTCCTCGCTCTTTAATTTAGGCATTGAATCTATAATGTTTTTTTTTACATATTTCTTTAATTTCTTGTTCGTTAAACCACACCTTAATCACAGCACAAATCAACTTTTTCTTTGGTAGTGCAGTCTATTTTTCTTAATCTTTTCCTCACAATTGCCCACAAATTTTCAATTGGGTTCATCAAGTCTGGTGAATTTCTTTCCAGGCCAGTTTAAACACTGTATCATATTGTCTGTACTACATCTGGAATTAACATAACGAACTAAAAATTACCTCTTGTTCACAAGAGTGTACAAGTTTGGATTGAACTACCCTACTGTAATTTATTACAAGCACTCTGTATATTATAAACACATATTGTGACATAACCACAGTGAAGGAGATGGTACCGTGCGACTAATGTAATACTAAACCCTTGTAGGAGGGGTTGCGATGTTGCCAAGTCGTTGGATACGGTATTTCATTAAACTATTTTCTCGTTGTTTAAAAGCGAAAACTTTCCGGTCGTCATCGCCTTAAAAAAAAAAGAAGAAACGTGCAAAAACTGAGACACACAGCCCTCGAATATTCTAGTAGCGTCAGAGTCGGAAACGAACAAGAGTTGGCCAAAAGCGAGTTGATAGAAAGGTGAAAGAGAGGCATCTAACCCAAGATTAAACGAAGAAAGGATCCTTCGGGCATGTCATACCCGTATTAATTAAAAATGAGTCCCTGAGGGTGCCTACGACTCGAGACAACTATGTAGATACTATTAGAATGTCAGTGGCGGAACGTTCTTCACAATTAAGATTCCATTGGGGATTTAAGGGAGCGTGTTTTAATCATGTTTCTTATTGTCATTTGGTTTTTTGTTATTCCGCAGCTCTTTTATTTCTAACGGTTAGAAATTGTTATTTAAGTACAAATTTGAGCACAGTATCTAAGTCGCTCTTAATTACTATTTGATTTTATGTTTGTTAGAATTCCTCATTTCTCAAATTCTTTGGGCTAAGATAATTTGAGACCTATAGTGTTTTCATTCAATGCTTTAAGAATTTGCTATTGTATAACATGATCCCGATAAAATATCGTTCAACCCGTTTAATATTGCGTAAAACAATTTTTATTATTTTTGTTCCTTTGTTACGGTCTCCCCTTTAAAATTAAAACAGAACTGCATTTTCCTACAAGGATTGAGGACCTTGTTGAATCTTATAGCAAACTCAAAGCTCCTGCATTTAAACATCTGTTTTTAAATGCTCATTATAGTTAAACGAGTCAATTAAACTTCTATTGATTTAAAATCCTAAACTTAATATTGACAAATAGTTAAAAATCTTGATACGTACATGTAAGAGCGGATTGGAACTGTTTTCCATTTTCTGAAATTATATTTTGCTTTAATACCACCTCAAATGCTCTAAGTAAACATTGTATTCCTTTGTTTGTGGGGTTTTTAAGAGATGTGTTTGGTGTATTAGACAATATGTACAACTCGCATCTCTCATTCGTAAATTTATTTAATTAAAAATTTAAATCATATTTTTTAGGTTTGGGTGATATTTCAAAAACACAGTTTGTCGTGACAACAAAATCTATTCATCTTAGAAAATTCAACAAACCGACAACAAAACAGTGGAATAAAATTTAAATTTTGTAATTGTTTAATTAGTATAACTTTCTGTCAATCTACTCCAATACTAATTTTTTGAGTGAATCGAGTTTTCTAGGCGGATCCCTTTAATAATCTAAGTTTCTAAAAACGTTTCTCAACTTCTTTACTTGTCCTACCAGGGCAACGCCGCCATGACCAAATCCCGATAAAGAAACCTCATTAAATCCTTTACTATTCCAACGCAACTCTCACACAGCAGTGTGTTGAGAGTTTCATGTCTTCCATGCATGATCCTTTGTTAATCTAAACTTTAAATAATCTCTCTGTAACTTCTTTACTAGTGTGATGTTAAACTCCCCCAGTCCTGAAAAGGTTATCTCATTGCCTACATTAAACTGTTGCATATATCAAATCTTTTAGGCAGAGATTAATTAACCATTTGTTAATTGAATTTTTCAAAATCTTCTCTAACTTCTTTAATAGTGCGATATTAAACTCCCCAGACCTGAAAAGGTGATCTCATTACATACATTAAACTGTTGCATACATCAAGTCTTTTAGGCGGACATTACTTGATCCTTTGTTAATATAAGCTTTTAAAAACCTCTCTGTAACTTGCGAAAAAAGACTTCCCTGTTAAAAAAAATCTCAAATACTCCTACAATTGTTCTAATACAACTCTCACACAACAAAGCATTGAATCTATCAAATCTTCTAGACTGACATTAAATAAATGATCGGTTTTTAACGTAAGCTTTATAAAAACCTCTCTATAACTTCTTTACTTATTGTAGCTGTGTAGCGCAATGAATAACTTGTCCAGTCCTGAGAAAGAAACCGGGTTCTTCTTATCCTTCAATTGTTCCAACGCAACGCTTATACATCAGGGTGTCGAGTGTTTCATGACTTCTAGGCGTACATTTATTGATCCTTTGTTAATCTAAGGTTTTATACTCCTCTCTGAAGTTTCTTTACTTGTTCTACCAGTGAAAAGTGATAAAAGACTTGACCAGACCTGATAAAGAAACCTCATTAACTCCTTCAATTGTTCCAACGCAACGCTTATACATCAGGGTGTCGAGTGTTTCATGACTTCTAGGCGTGCATTAATTGATCCTTTGTTAATCTAAGGTTTTAAAATCCTTCTGAAGTTTCTTTACTTGTTCTACCAGTGTAAAGTGATAAAAGACTTGACCAGACCTGATAAAGAAACCTCATTAACTCCTTCAATTGTTCCAACGCAACGCTTATACATCAGGGTGTCGAGTGTTTCATGACTTCTAGGCGTACATTTATTGATCCTTTGTTAATCTAAGGTTTTATACTCCTCGCTGAAGTTTCTTTACTTGTTCTACCAGTGAAAAGTGATAAAAGACTTGACCAGACCTGATAAAGAAACCTCATTAACTCCTTCAATTGTTCCAACGCAACGCTTATACATCAGGGTGTCGAGTGTTTCATGACTTCTAGGCGTGCATTAATTGATCCTTTGTTAATCTAAGGTTTTAAAATCCTTCTGAAGTTTCTTTACTTGTTCTACCAGTGAAAAGTGATAAAAGACTTGACCAGATCTGATAAAGAAACCTCATTAACTCCTTCAATTGTTCCAACGCAACGCTTATACATCAGGGTGTCGAGTGTTTCATGACTTCTAGGCGTACATTATTGATCCTTTGTTAATCCAAGGTTTTATACTCCTCGCTGAAGTTTCATTACTTGTTCTACCAGTGAAAAGTGATAAAAGACTTGACCAGACCTGATAAAGAAACCTCATTAACTCCTTCAATTGTTCCAACGCAACGCTTATACATCAGGGTGTCGAGTGTTTCATGACTTCTAGGCGTGCATTAATTGATCCTTTGTTAATCTAAGGTTTTAAAATCCTTCTGAAGTTTCTTTACTTGTTCTACCAGTGAAAAGTGATAAAAGACTTGACCAGATCTGATAAAGAAACCTCATTAACTCCTTCAATTGTTCCAACGCAACGCTTATACATCAGGGTGTCGAGTGTTTCATGACTTCTAGGCGTACATTATTGATCCTTTGTTAATCCAAGGTTTTATACTCCTCGCTGAAGTTTCATTACTTGTTCTACCAGTGAAAAGTGATAAAAGACTTGACCAGACCTGATAAAGAAACCTCATTAACTCCTTCAATTGTTCCAACGCAACGCTTATACATCAGGGTGTCGAGTGTTTCATGACTTCTAGGCGTACATTAATTGATCCTTTGTTAATCTAAGGTTTGAAAATCCTCGCTGAAGTTTCTTTACTTGTTCTACCAGTGTAAAGTGACGAAAGACTTGACTAGACCTGATAAAGAAAACTCATTAATTCCTACAATTGTTCCAACGCAACGCTTATACATCATGGTGTCGAGTGTTTCATGACTTCTAGGCGTACATTAATTGATCCTTTGTCAATCTAAGGTTTTATACTTCTCGCTGAAGTTTCTTTACTTGTTCTACCAGTGTAAAGTGACGAAAGACTTGACTAGACCTGATAAAGAAAACTCATTAACTCCTTCAATTGTTCCAACGCAACGATTATACACCAGGGTGTCGAGTGTTTCATGACTTCTAGGCGAACACTAATTGATTCTTTGTAAATCTAAGGTTTTAAAATCTTCGCTGAAGTTTCTTTACTTATCCTAATCTAGATTTGGATTTTGGAAGGGACAATTTTTCAATGAACCCATCCCACCAACTAAAACTATTCTTCACTAAAATAGTAAAATTGGTACATTTTGTAATAAACTATTCAAAAATATAAATATTATAAAGCGAAATAAAGTTTAACTCACGGCTCTGTCAAGGTTTATTTTCACCCCCCCCCTCAGAAAAGTTATTGCATCACAAAATAGACAACAATATTTTGACGGTACTCATATAAACGTCGAGTCCAACTCAAACTTACAAAACATTAAAACCGTTCAAATGATTGGCAAACTTGAGCAGTAGGATGTAAACTGAAATCAGAAGTTTCGACTGAAGGAAATATATAATATGGGTGATGAGAATCACAATCCACATAGGTTTAGTATTTTGATGGCAAAAAATAAAATCTGTTTCTAGACGTTTTCATCGTTAAGTGTGATCTAAAACTGAAGTGGTTTTTTTACGATTCGTTAAAATGCTTCATTAGAGAGAGGAATTGGAGTGTAATTGTGTGTACGTAGCAAATAAAATTACTGCTACGTATTCGAGAGGAAAGTTCTTCATTAAAGATTCAACATTTCAAAAAGAATATATTGTTACTGAATATAAATTATTTGAACGTTTTTTCTTCATATCTTCCTTTAAATTTAAATTTTTGTTTTGGAAATTTTACGAATTTAAAAGTAAACAACTTAATAACAAATAAAAACTAACATATAGGTCACTTACAATTAGAATTCAGTGCGAACACAACTAAACAAAATGCAAAAAGAGCATTCAATACTCAACTACCGACCAAAAACGATCGATAATCGACCAAAGAATCGATTAGTCATCTATTCAGTGGTATGTATTGTTCAGTAAATTACAGAAATAAATATATATTATTACACTAGCAGAGATGGAGACGAAAATCGCGAAAAATTATCGGATTTTTTAACGTAATTTTTTTTAAAGTAATTTTTTGCGTTGAAAAAGAGGACATATGTCCATAATATAGGGGCTAAATTGAGCATTTGAGAAAATTAGGATTTTGTAGTCTTAATACGGTACTGTTAAATTTTAGGTTTCCCCCCAAAAAATCCCGTTTTAGAGTTGTGACCTAAAAATACGATTAAACAAAAAATGTGCAAATCAGTCCACACATTTAGTGCAGAGACGAACATAATCGTAAAAAAAAACTTCAGTTTTAGATCACCCTTAACCATGAAACCATCTCGAAACAGATTTTATTTTTTGCCATCGAAATACTAAACCTATTTGATCCACAATCAGATTTCAGTTTACATCCTACTGCTCATATTCATATCGATGTTTGCCAATCATTTGAACGATTTAATGTTTTGTAAGTTTGAGTTGGATTCTATCGTCAAAATACTTGTGGTCTATTTTGTGATGCAAAAAAACCTTTTCTGGGGGGGGGGGTGAAAATAAACCTTGACAGAGCCGCGAGTTAAACTTTATTTCACTTTATAATATTTATATTTTAGACTAGTTTATTACACAATGTACCAATTTGATAATTTTAATGAAGAATAGTTTTAGTTAGTGGGGATGAGTTCTTTGAATAATTTTCACTTCCAAAATCCAAATCTAGATTAATGAATAAATTATGTGGTAAATACATTGATCAGCGTGTTGGTAGAATTTTTATTTTTGATCATTTAAGTTTAAAACTAGTTGGAACAAAAACGTTTGTACGGAAATAATTTTAAACACCAGTCTCGCACCTACACCCGTTTAATTTCGGACCCATGCTTAAGTTTCAGGGGTCAGCTGACACCCCTCCTCTGGTTCATTCCTCCCTGCAGCTCTCGTGGACTGATACAAAATATTGCTGCGCTTATTAGCATTAATCTAGTACTGCTAATGGGGCAATTAGAGGAGTTTTAAATTGATTTAAATGCTAATAGAGTAGACTAGATAATTGGACGCAGAAGTAGGCCTATACGAGTAGGAGAAGAGACCGAACCTACACTACGATGGAGGGGGGAGGTTATCGATCGCTAAACCAAGCTGTGTGCAGCGACGTCACCATAGTTACGGTCTACGGACAAGGATATGACTGGCGCAAATAAATAATAACCCAAAAATAGAAATTTTATCTTTCCGTTGGAAAAACAAATGGTCCAGACTCTTTTCTAGGCATAGAAATACCCCCCCCCACACATAGAAACAGTGGTATTTTGGTACATGGTAAGGGATGAACTTTCTATTAGTTCGTTTATGTAAAAAAAAATTATAATAAATTGATCAATTATTGTTTTCTATTTAAACAATAATATTTCCAGTCCAATATGGATGTCATACATTATGTTAAGTGTTGGGTGGCCGGATAATAGTTTGCCATGAATGTTGTCTTTGAAAAAAGTATTTATTCATTTCAATAGGTCCTATCCTTGCTTCTCTTGTGCCGTAAACGCGACCTCAGTGTAAGTCGTACTTGATTAAAAACCAGCTAACAATTGACGACGGACAGGGTTCATTTTTTTGTTTTTGCCAATTGTTCCCGAACCATAATATTTCTTAATTGCTATTTGCACTCGGATTTGGGTTATTACTCTTCAGATTTTACTAAAATTTGAACAACATCGGTAGAGTCAATTTGAAAAAAATTAGTCTTTTATAACAGTCACTGGTCGATTTTTTGGTTTTTCACCAATGACTCACGAATCGGGATTTTTGGACAGAGAGCGAGTAATAAGTTTTATTGGGTTCTTATAGGCTAGATTTTTTGGGTCCTTAGAGGCTAGACTTGTTTAAGTCCTTAGAGGTTACACTTGATTGGGTCCTTAGAGGCTAGACTTGTTTAAGTCCTTAGAGGCTACACAAGATTGGGTCCTTAGAGGCTAGACTTGTTTAAGTCCTTAGAGGCTACACAAGATTGGGTCCTTAGAGGCTAGACTTGTTTAAGTCCTTAGAGGTTACACTTGATTGGGTCCTTAGAGGCTAGACTTGTTTAAGTCCTTAGAGGCTACACAAGATTGGGTCCTTAGAGGCTAGACTTGTTTAAGTCCTTAGAGGCTACACAAGATTGGGTCCTTAGAGGCTAGACTTGTTTAAGTCCTTAGAGGCTACACAAGATTGGGTCCTTAGAGGCTAGACTTGTTTAAGTCCTTAGAGGCTACACAAGATTGGGTCCTTAGAGGCTAGACTTGTTTAAGTTCT
This sequence comes from Aphrophora alni, assembly GCA_963513935.1. NCBI lineage: Eukaryota > Metazoa > Arthropoda > Insecta > Hemiptera > Aphrophoridae > Aphrophora > Aphrophora alni. The sequence goes on along the minus strand of OY740765.1, from coordinate 19,683,527 downwards.
TAGAGGCTCCACAAGATTGGGTCCTTAGAGGCTACACTTGTTTAAGTCCTTAGAGGCTACTCAAGATTGGGTCCTTAGAGGCTACACTTGTTTAAGTTCTTAGAGGTTACACTTGATTGGGTCCTTAGAGGCTAGACTTGTTTAAGTCCTTAGAGGCTAGACTTGTTTAAGTCCTTAGAGGCTACACAAAATTGGGTCCTTAGAGGCTAGACTTGTTTAAGTTCTTAGAGGCTCCACAAGATTGGGTCCTTAGAGGCTACACTTGTTTAAGTCCTTAGAGGCTACTCAATATTGGGTCCTTAGAGGCTACACTTGAGTAAAGTCGTTACAGTCAATTTTGTGTTTTTTCCTACTCCCAAATTTTGAGTAAAAGTCCCGAGATATCGGCAAATACCAAATCTGATGAAAATCGGCGTGCACACGTATGTAGAACATTACAGACAAAGTCGCTACACATACATTATTGAAAAAACACATTTTTTAAACAGCTATTTTTAATTTAAAAAAATATATTTTGTTCACTATCTCCATTAAAAAAATTTTTTAAATAAATTTTAAGGGAAATTCTTAATTTACCACGTGTTTGTTGCACCATTCCTCGATCAGAGCGATCACTGTTGTGGCGGAAAATGGAATTAAAAATTTTACGACTCTTACGAAATAACATGTATAGAACAAACAACAATAATGAGACACTGATGGTCGGTGATTCTGTCACGGAGGTTTTAATCACCATTACCCTTATATTTGTGATTGGTTGGACTAAACATGATAAACAATGACAAGGATTTCATTGTTTGCAGTTCTTACTAAAACACTTCCAACAGTGATTTAGATTCAGTTGGTATTTGTTTTGCCATAGGTATTATGATATCGTGTATTGTGATTATGATTCTCTCTACAGACTTTCAACAGTTTTATTGTTTTAGATTACGATAGGGATTCTTCAATTTATTGTGGATTATGTATTTTTAATACTAGTTTATTTGAAAAAGAGAAAATTTCATCACGTAGCAAAAGTAGTTGTGTTTAGTTTTTGTTTCTAGCTTAACTTGTGAGATGGTAGGCTATACTTGATAGAATAATACTTTAACACAAATTCCTACGATTGAGACGTTTATTCAAAACTTTATTCTATCTAATTATGTAAAGGTTGATTGAAACAGGCGTGTTCGCTGTTTTATTCGATAAGTACAAAAGTTACAAAAAAACTTTAAAAGGCAACACCTCAGGAATTTTGAGTTAAAACTATAGGTATTATCAATTTTTTCATATCACCTGCCATTTATCCAATATGGCAGCCAGATATAAATTTTCTTAAATGAACCCCTATTTTTTATGGAGATTTTGAATAAAATACATTATTTTAATGCCTTTTTATTCTTGGATATTTTTAGATACCTTATCTCTAACTGTTTAGAAGCTACAGATTTATTTCAAACAAAATTTTATAAAAGAAAAATTGTCTACGGAAAAAGCTTGAATTTGCAAATATTTGAAATAAACCTGTAGCTCCTAAACGGTTAGAGGTATCGAAAAATATCCAAGAATAAAAAGGGATTAAAATAATGTGTTTTATTCAAAATCGCCATAAAAAATAGGGGTGTCTTTAAGAAAATTTAGATCTGGCTGCCATATTGGATAAATGGCAGGTGATATGAAAAAATTGATAATACCTATAGTTTTAACTCAAAAAAATATCCTGAGGGGGTTGCCTATAAAAGTTTTTTTGTACTTATCGGATAAAACAGCGATCCACATGTTTCAATCACCCTTAGTAATATATATATATATATATATATATATATATATATATATATATATATATATATATATAATTAGTCTTAATATTTAAATCTGTCACTAAAAATTATATTTTGAAGAAAAAACATCGTCATCTGAAATTTTTATAAACAAAATATGCCTGTAAAACTTCAACACCTAACTTGAAGAAACATATTTTACTCTGACATCCAAAAGTGTTTTGACGAAATCATAATCACTTGTTGACACCACTGTATGAGTGTAACAGTGGTCAACCACTTAATATCACGCTTAACAAAAACCTACGATTGCTCTGTACCAATTATTAGACCTACTGTAAAATCACCACGAGAGTGTCTCACAAAATCTGCACTCTGAGAGAGAACAATAAGAACAAGTGACACTTACCATCCAACATGGTTAACAAATAGAATTACACCAGGCACGACCAAATCATCACTTCCAACACTCCAACGTCTTCGGAAAGCAACAAGACCAGGCATTATACTAGACGTAACGTGGTAGGCCTAATCTCCGGTCGTATTGCCACAGCAGAGAGGTCCCGCAAACATTCTGTACACAATAGAGTAGTAACACACATTAGCCACATACAGTACGAGTTTTATAATATACTACAAAGATTTAGATGTTTACTCTTGGTCATTTGACCTTCTGAGAAGTAACAGCAACACAACAAAACTGGAAAAAAATTAAAAAAAAAAACACTAAATTAACAATAAAGTTCTTCAAAAATAAACAAAACTCCATACCGTACAGTACTGAAGTAAAATATAAATATTTTTACAATAATCTTATAAAATTAACAATTACTCCATAATAGTATTTTATTTACATTGTTAGGTATATTTGTAGAACATGTTTAAAACAACTCAACTAAATGTATTTAAAATTTAAAAAATAAATAAATTTACTAAAAACAGCACTTAGAATGGATAAATTAAATATAACTCTTCCACTTCAATAACAGTATTAAATTTACAATAAAAGTAGTTCAAAATTATTAAACTTTTGAATTAAAGAAGAAGAAGAAAAACCACAAATAATTTAATTTACAAAATTACACGTACTTCATAAATAACAAATAAACTTCTTCTTTCGGTAATAGTATTAAATTAACAATAATATTCATAAAAATAGACGATCATTCGAAAATTTAGAACACGGTTAAAAGTAGCCAACTTAATATGTTAGAAAGATAAACAATACAGATTCAAGATACATACAACACATAATTAAGAAATTTGAATAAAAATATAAAATTAATAATTAAATTCTTGAAGTATATTGTATCAGCTTCGTCATGTTTCTACGCAGAACCTGATAGGTCCCTCAAGCCAAACACTTTTTTCAAACATATTTTAATCTCATTTCAGATAGTATACGACATGAAGTAAAAACGAAATTCTTCTTTTTCACTTTTTTATAGAATATTTGCATTAATACATATTTTTATCGCGTGTCCCTCTATCAAGTGATATCTCATTTGAAAGGTGTTATTAGAAAGAAAAACTATAAAATTCCTCCCTTCCTTCAAAATGAGGTTTTGAGTGGCAACTCAAAATGTTTAAAAGTAAACGTCCATCAAGTGATATCTCATTTGAAAGGTGTTATTAGAAAGAAAAACTATAAAATTCCTCCCTTCCTTCAAAATGAAGTTTTGAGTGGCAACTCAAAATGTTTAAAAGTAAACGTCCATCAAGTTATATCTCATTTGAAAGGTGTTATTAGAAAGAAAAACTATAAAATTCCTCCCTTCCTTCAAAATGAAGTTTTGAGTGGCAACTCAAAATGTTTAAAAGTAAACGTCCATCAAGTGATATCTCATTTGAAAGGTGTTATTAGAAAGAAAAACTATAAAATTCCTCCCTTCCTTCAAAATGAGGTTTTGAGTGGCAACTCAAAATGTTTAAAAGTAAACATCCATCAAGTTATATCTCATTTGAAAAGTCTTATTAGAAAGAAAAACTAAAACTCACACCTTCCTTCAAAATGAAGTTTTGAGTGGCAGCTCAAAATGTTTAAATGTAAACCTCCATACTTGTATTATTTTGGAAACCATAAATGTTTTTGAACAATTTTGGAATTTGCAGGGAGAAATTCAACCCATTTTACTGTTAAAAAATATCACACAAGTGTTAGTTTTATCAAAAAATCTGATTACACAAAGTGATTGGCGTAATGGGTTCCATCATTAAAAAAAATAAATAAATAAATAATAATAATAAAAAAAACTGTTGTAATTCACAGGTACGGGACAATTCATTGCTACGAGAGGTTTGTAAAGGTGTCCAATAATACATGCGCTGACAGTATTACCGGCGCATTCTAAATTCACGTGTACAAAATGTTATTTCAATTGGAATATTTCTCGGCGCCCCTGATAATCAAGCCATCTTGCTGCTGTGCACAATTTTTAAGATCTTCCAACCTATTTGTTTGAACAGTTCTCAATAACACACTTTGACTTGGCACGTGATATAGGTTAATTCAAATAAACAAGGGGAAATTAAGCACAGATATAAATTGTTACTTTTACTAAATTATAATTCAAACGAAATATTATTACGTTACGCAATGTAACTTGAAACACGCGTTTACTAAATTGTAACCAAACACATAAAAATAATTTACACTGTATGTTTGTCTTTTACAAATCCTACATTGAAAACTGTTTGACCGCGATAAGTCGGGGTCATTTTTTCCTAAAACCTTTTGATGATTTGTCCCTCCACTTTTGATATTTTTTCACCCTTCACACACCTCAAAACTCCACCCCAAAACCCTAGCCCACGGTCCCTTCTGCCTTTTAATTTGTCCTAAAATTCTACCCCCCAAATTTTTACCCTTTTCTATAAAAATTTCTGAGCTCACCTAAAACATTTTGAACCCCACCATTTTAACACCTTCTCAAAAAAGTTTATGTACAAATCAAACCCATTAAAAAAAAAAAATCTATCCTCAAGATTTTAATCCTTCCAAAATATTAACCCATCAAAGCATAAGCCAAACTGTACACCCTTTCCAGACTGTTTATTGAATCGGTTTTGGGGAATTTGAGCAAATGAGCACTATATTATGTATAATGTTTTTTTCGTGCCGGTTGTACGCCACCGGAGAGCGGATTAAACGTTTTGTCGAAAGGAGTTTTGACTAAGTTTTTACATGCGTAATATGGTCGTTTAACACTGGATTTATTTTTTTTACCCAAAACATTTTTTTAATCTGCGCATATTAAAAACTATAACTGTTTTAATAGAACTAACGTACGTGTAAAAGTTTATGTAGTTCTTGTAATTAATTTTGAACATTGGTTTTTGTCGTAATTTAAGAAGAAATTAACTTCAAAACACTCGGTGATCTTGGAAGGAGGGGGTGTAATTTTATTGCTTAAATCGTTTCTTAGGGACATTTACTTGAACATATTTGTCCCTCTTTGGAGGTGGGGTAATTTGGTATTTACAACTTAGGTTAGAAATGGTATAATTTAAAAAAAAAATCTTCATAACTAATACGAAAACATTAGTTATGAACAAATTTTATCATTAATAAATTATAAAGAAAATGTGATGTCTATTCAGTGACCCGTTAAAGAACTTCAAAAATTACTCTTCTTATAAAAATTAACAACAACCATGCTAAATTTCGATTTAAAATATTTGAAACAAAACTTAAAAATAGCAATTTCGAAAAAAAAATTGAAACCTTATAAATATACCACGGAAGTTTGTATTTTATTTTAATTGTAAACCATTTATAGAAGACCAATGCTATGTATGTTATATGTTACAAAACGCGTTTATGGAACAAAAGAAGCAAATTAGGCTTTATTTAAATAAATAAATATTTTTTTAAAGACAGCGTTCCTGGTTTATGTTCACTTTTTGACTGACAACTGCTTTGGGGATGAAAAAAGTGAGATTAATTGTGAATTGATTTTGAACATCGTAAAGTACAGTAAATGTATTTTTTTAATTAAGTGGCGATTAAAAATAGTCCCAGAATTACACAAATTTCAATTTACACTCCTTAAGGATTTACAGGACGACTGTAATGGCTGATTTTATAAAACTCAGATTTCCTCCCGTTGAACATAATTGCTGTAATTTTGCTAAATTGAAAACTTCAAAATGGCCGCATTAGCAATTGTTGACTGCATCCTATCATCGTTACCTTATTTTAAAACTCTATATACTATCGCTACTTATAAGATTAATACCGCAAAAGTGTCAAGACAACAAATCTTATTACTTTTAATTCCACCACCAGTCGTAATGGTGTATATGATTGTACAGGGGAAAATGACGACGCAATAAATCTTGATTCCATTAGTGAAAAGCTAAACTTAAGAGTGTCTTAGATCGACAATCATGAGTCGGGAAAAGTGTTGACACAATAAAGCTTATTTTCCACCACACTCATAATTCAAGGAGAAAGCCTTTTACTAACTAGGGTTTATTTAAAGTCAAATTTCTAATAATTTTCATTTTTTTCTATTTTCAGTGTTCCATAATACAGCCCCCCCCCCTAAAAATTAAGTGTGTGTAAATGTTAATTGTATATCTTACCAGCGGATGTGTACCTTGAAATATTTACTCCCGTTGAATTCTCACTGTATATTTACAAATTAAAATTTATTATTTTAAGTTAGGTATGGAATATTTAATACCTAAAGAGTACCATTGGTTTATAATGATATTTTTTTGTTAGTACATATAAAGTTTTTTAAACTCATTTAGGCCTACAAGTTTTTCAAAAACATGTAACATAAATATGAAAAATTCCTAAGATTTTTCAAATACATGTAACTCAAGTTTAATGTAGAAAACGGCTTAAAAGTTAAAACTTAAAATATGTTATTAGAGCGTAGAACTAATTTTTTTCTTTCAAATTTTCAGCTTCCATCTTGAAACTAATTTAAGTGTGAAGAAGGTCGTGTGATTGCTTTTCATCTCATTTTGATTTTCAATATTTCTCTTCGTTCTCGAGATATCACGTTGTAAAAAACACCTGGACAACGATAAGACGTTAGAAAATAAATTGTAACGTTGTAAGGCTTCTACTCCAAGTCAAATTAAAACTCATTCTGTAGCAAACATGCATTGAACGAAGTGTTACTTTCTGTGACAAGAAGTTCCTAACATTCTGTATATTTTGTTATGCTATTTCCAGAGATTGTAATACTGGCTAAAAATCATCATGATTAAAAATGTAAATCGAATCGGAGACAAATTAATTAAGAATAAACATAGAAACAAAGATTGGTTGGTTGTTGTTTTTTTTACATTATGGTAAGAACATTCGAAACCAAATTTTACTACTGTGAACATAAAATACAAATATAGTAATTAAAAATTATGCATACCTCTCCTATGCATATATCAAGGTTACTATGGCAAACAATAAAGAATAGTATATTTCATCACTAGGACCAAAAGTGAAGCTTTCGATACAAGCTCAGATCGAAAAGCTTCTTTTGGTCCAAGTGATGAACTATATTTTCGTTATACTGCAAATAATATAAGAAAAAATTGCACAAAAACTAAAGTGTTATAACCTATTTACCTTCAAATCGATGGTAACAGCTGTTTAAACGGTTATTTACAATGGAGAGTATCGGTTGTTTTTATAGATGCTTTACAATCGTTAATTGATTCGTATAAACGAAGTAACAGCTGATGTTTTTAGGTCCTAGGACTAAAAAGAACAATTTTAGCATCTCAATGCATGTATTGAAAACAGCTGTTTTTGAAGCAGTATGACGAAAAATTCATTACCTATCGCAAATGAAAATTTACTTTTTGTGTACCGCTTAAATTTGTACTCGGATTATTTGAAAATTATAAGCAAATAATTTTTAATGTCGAGGAAAAGTTAATTCTATTACGAGCGGCTACAGACAAAAATGCTATAACTTACCATTAGAAGAAAAAGATTTTAAAATAAATTTAACGAAAATTGTTTGGAAATTGCCTTACGTAATAGTTCCAGATGAATAATCGATAATATTCTATAATAAGGATAACCGATAAGGATGAAACTATCCATTACCATACCAAAAACAGACATTTTTTGAAAATTCAGATCTTCATAAATCTTGGTCGGTGAAGACATCTACTACAATCCCCTAGATTCGTAATAGTTGGATAGCAAACATATAAAAATGATAAATTTACTGTCACACTTTTTGTAAATTCAAAGTATTATCCGTATGAATGGAAATAGAGCAATTATATATAATGATATTGATAACCAGCCTTGCATACTGTTTTAACAATTTTAACTAAAACGCCATTATTTGTTATAAATTCCTCAAAACAATTAGAAACAATTAAAGTCTAGAACACTTGATTCAGAGATTCAGGCTTCACAAGATTTTCCAGGTAAGAATTGTTTTAATTTTAACTATCGCAATACAATCCTTTGTCTGAACTCATTTAACTAAAAATGTAGTCATTTGTTTATTTCTCATATAGGCTACCTAAAGTGACTTTCAATTTGCATAAAAGATTTCCTCTGTTTTAATAGTGATGACTAATACGACAAGGCAAGTAACTACTCTTTCACTCCCCCCCCCCCCCCAAAACCAGGATGCATTTCATATCTTCTGCAAGGTGATAAAAACACATAAAAACATGCGTAAAAAAGTATCTGTATATTTTATTAAACTTGTCTTATTTTTAAACAAATTATAATACATTTTTTTTACTAATTGATATCAATACAACACAATTTATCTTAATCATAAAACAGTATTAGGTGTACATTTTACCAAACGTCTCTTTTTTAACAAATTGTAATATTTTTTTACTACTAGTTGATACAAATAGAATATATATATATATATATATTCTTAAGGAATAATGACTTCTAATAATTGATATACATTACAATATCTTAATGAATACAGTTTTTTTTTTACTAATACAGTATTTGATATAAATACAAATATATACACATTAATCTCCTAATGAATAACGACTAAATGGTAAAGTGGATATGCCGTCTGAACAAATATGACGTTTAACGTGATTAAAGCTTTCTTATTAATTGTTATTTTGTTTATGTGTTTTTAAGATTTAAACAGTCTAATATATTCACGAATTTCAATATTATCTATTAGGCATTTTCGATAATCTTGAAAAGTAATTTTATTCTTAAGAACAGATTATGTAATTCCTTTACCTTCTTTACATAGCCTACAATGTAAAATGTATCTAATGTTTTGAAAGTGTATAGTAACGAACTAAGTCCAATATGTTCTTGTATAACAATACTATTCCATTTAACTTTAAAACAGCCTAGTTTTTTATTTAGAATCGAGTAATTGGGCTATTTTGGATAGTCCGACAAATAAAAAAATCTTTTAAAGTACAGTACTACTATGACAATCGGTAAATACATCGTCTGTAAATATTTCATAAAAATAATGAATCTGTATCTGTATAAATTTTATTTATTTATTGAATTTTGTTTGATAAAAGGGTTTATCATATCATGAAAGTTGAACATTAATTTGATATTTACTCAATTTTAATACTGAAAATCCTATATAAATTGATTTATCAAAATAGATCTTTTCTCAATAAAACATAATTTTTCGTCGTAGATAATACGATTTAAAAACAGGTCTTCTGACTAATATTTTAGCTCTAACTCCAATTTACGTTTTCTAATATTTTCTATACTTTTGACAGACATGGCATTTTTTAACAATTTGTAAAAATCTTTTTCAAATTGTTTTTAGCTGCTTTTCTTTTTTGAACATTGATTGTGATATACGGCTCTACCCAAGTGCTTTGATTACATTTTAGAATTCTATGTATTCTTTTCATTTCAAGGCCTTGCTTTAAATTCACGTAATGGACATACATAATTATTAGTGATCCTATTAATTTTTCTTGTTTAGACAATTTTGGACATTTTCATTCTGATAGAAATGGTAAATTTTTATGCGACTCGTGTAACTGTTCTGGATAGCCGATATCACTTATAACCTAGCTATTTATAATACATTAAATATTTTAATCTCTTTTTTGTGTTACCTGGTAAACTAAATATGAATTTGGTAATTTATTATCATATTATTCTAAATAAAGATTATTGGCCTTAACATGCCTCATTATGCAATTACATGCCACCTTATGCAATAACTTATTCAATATATGTTCTATCTCTATATTTGTGAATTTTAACATATCGTCAAATGTCAAGCTTGGTAGAGTAAAATAGTGTGTAGGGTCTAATTGATAATTTTCTATAGATATATTACGAAAGTTATCAAAAATATCTGCCAATAATAAATACACATGTACGTAATGTATTTTAGTCGCTATAATTTTTACATCATAATTTTGATAATTTATATTTATAATTTATAATTTTAATTTAGTATCACTTAAATTTTTACAATTAAAACGTGACTATTTTTTAACAAATTCAAAAATCTGAATCCGAAATATTTTCATCTGTCATAATTTTGTAAACAAAATATTTTATCAGGTAAAACCGTATCCTCTAATTTACACCAGCTTGTCAGTATGTTCATATGGATCAATGTCTTTTTTGTAACAAGGTAAATCAGTATCGTTAAAAAATAAATTTGTGATAAAATTTATCTTGCTTCAAATAATTTCCAAGTTTACTTAAGCTTCTGTCTAAGAATCTAAAACTATCCAAAATCTCTCTTGAGGTATGTTTTGAAAATGTAATATATTTTTCAGATAAATTTGATACATCAATTTATTCTGATGACAATAAAATGATAATTATAATTATTTCTTCCGTGCATCATTACTGGCAGATATTTTAGAGTTTGTTTTTTAAATTACACTCGTTACAAAATATTTTTCTAAATTTACCTCTTAAGTGGCAATAATCTTTAATCGGTGTTTTGATCATTGTGAATTCTAAATTATGTAATATATGTAATAATATATAAACATGTAATATTAAAAACATTTATTACAGTATACTATTTTATGTTCGAATTTAGTTGTTTGTTTACGAACTAACCTAGAAAAATTAGTCATATAGCAATAATGAGACACATCTCCATTTGTTATTAATAATAAATTAAAATTATTAATTTGCTCTCAAACATACTTTTAATGGATATATTTGATTTAAATTATCTATGCCGTAAACAGTTACCCTTACTACGGGGTTATTTCTTTCAAATATTTTTATATTCTTCAAAATATGTAGGAAAGACGATATTTTAAAAACTACATTTTTTTGCGAGTTTTCATTCTGCTATTGACTCTTTCAGCGTGTGACCCTGTGATAATATTTTCCCAAAATAGCTCATTGCATTTATTATCTTGGAAAGTTTTTGAATGATAACCGCGTTTTTATTAGCAAAATTTTTAGGTAAACTTTAATAAATATGAAAGACCGCTCAACTGTTGATTTCGGCTCATCGGGTCTTAAAAATATCTGATCGAGTACACACTATCTTAAAATACATTATTTTCGTTTTAAAAGCTCTACTTTGATGCTCGTTTGTCTTAACATTTACAAACATAAATTCGACAACAATATTAACTTTAATTGGACCGTATTCTAACAGTAAATTTTGTATTACTTCTATAAATTTATTTTTATTCTCTTGTAATATTAAGCATACTATATATTTTGCAATCTCCTCTATTTATAATAAAATCTTTGTTGGAATGATTAAATAATAAAATAATTCCTTCTATAATATGGATCGATTACTTCCCCTCCTACAGTTGTAAAATAATTTAAAGTAAGTCCTGACCATTCGTCCAGAACAATTTTCCGGCAATAAAATAGCAATATCTCTTTTTATTAATTATCTATCACAATTAGGAAATAAATTATACGCACTACGTCAATCATATCCTGCTGATAATATGGAACTCTACTGTCGCATATGCAAATTCTGATAATTTTATAAATCCGAGCCCTGGGAAAAAATATCTATTTTTTTTTAAAACACAATAGTAGTTAAAAGAAAATATGTTACTAACTTTATTTACCTAAGTAATGTATGTTGCTAACTGTATTTTTTTCGCTCTCAAAAGTTTCTTGTTTAACATTTTTTACTTGAGAAATACGCTTACCAATATTAAACCTTTTTAATAAATTTTGATACATTTCCTTGTCTTCAATATTTTTTAAATATTTAACAAAAATAATACCTTTTTGATACTTTCCTCAAAAACTGTTTTCCCAAGCGATTCTTAAGATCCTTAGAATATGTTATTTCAATTTTGATTAAGTACGTGCCGTTTTCTCCTGGAGTTATCAATTTGTTTACAATTTTTTGTGTTTGGTATTGGAAAATTTGGCTGTTATTTTTTTTAATGTGTTTGGAATTTAAAAAAATATCGTCAAAACCTTCTCCCTCATTGCTACTCTCATCTATATCGCTGTCATTATCAATAACTTAGGAGAAAAAAAGTCATTTTACACTTTTATAACTACTTTAGAAATACTGTGTTTTCTTTTCGGATTTAAAACGGATCAACAAAATTATCCATGAAAATTCGTGCAATAAATTCTTTTTGAGTTTCCGGGAGTATTAAAAGAGGCTTAACTATATCAAAAATTTCGTTAAGTGAAAAACCGTTACGCATTAACATCAAATAACGTATTTGATTATTGTCGTTATATATACATGTGAAGTTAATCTATGTATTGTGTATTATCTGAAGTCTTGATTTTACTTACTTTTTCCATCAAATACTCTCAACTATAAAGTGAATACAGATTGAAAGTTGAATTTATCAGTCTTAAAAGTACTAAATAGTTACCGGCTTTAAATAGTATGGTTGTATTTTCAGAAACACTTGTAGAGGCTTGTAGCGTAGATAATGCGGAATCAAAATGTGCTTGACTTTCTGGAGCGGTTGCAACTGTCAGCTCCTCTTCATCGGGTAAAGAAGTGGTTACGTCAACCACATTGCGATTATCCATTTTCTAAAACAAAATAAAACAATTTTTTAATTTCAATAAATTACATAGAATCTATTATTTTTAAAAGAAGTAAATTTCAATTTAAAATCTATTTTACTTACATTATATTCCAAAATGAGTTGTCTTAAAAATTATTTGTTTGAATTACACTATTTATACTTAACGATAAGAAGTGCCGGACTTTCCTCTCCCGGAAGCTCAAGATTTCTTTAGAAGCTTCTTGATTCTATATGAATCTCGAAGAATATGCGCTGCACTTCATATACAAGATGACGTACATTATAGATTCTCTGACTGGAGAGGAACTCAGGCGGCTGTTTGGTGAGGTAAAAATATTTCATTTTTAAAAATTTCAATATTATATACATGTATGTGCTATTATTGAAAGAAAATTAAATATACATGTTTTAAAAATATAAAATTTATATGTGTATTTATTAAAAGTAGATTAACTATTTAGATAATATCTGATAAATTAATTAAAAAACCTAATATATTGAAAATTATAATCTTAATAATATTAATAATTCACTTTTTTACAATTATTATACTATTTAAAAATATATAATAATCAAATAACTGAAGATAATATTTTTTTCACTTAATATATTCTAAAACAACCTAGTAAATAGCTTTTCTTTAAATATACGTCCTAATTCCACTTACAAATATAAAATCTATATGTGTATTATATTAAAAGAAAATGAATTATTTCGATATTTTAAATTAAATATCCTAGTTCAAAATTATAACCCTAAAACACTATTTCAAAAATCTGTAATAATTAAAGAAATGAAGAATATGTTTTACTAATAATTATATTCTCCTTTTAGAGTTATATTTATTATAAAACAACGTTAACAAAAGATGCTCTTCAAATTTAAATATCCTCTAATGTAAAATATTTTCACGCTAAGTGGATTGTATATAAAGAGAATAACAGTTTATTATTCAATCCATAATATTTCAATTTAATCTATGAGTTTGTAAAAACCCGTCAAAATTTAAATTACATGTGTAAAAAAGGAAACACAAAGCCAAAAGATAATATTTTGTATGTGCACATGAATAAAGTGAACAAGTTAAATTATGTGTACAAACGACTTATGTTTATAAATTGTATTTAACAGTTAAAATACGACAACAAACATACTGTTCAATTTTAAAAGTAATTTACTATGATTTTTTATTTATCTCTTCTGAATGTACAATTATAATTATTAAGTAAAAGAAGGAAAAACAAAAGAAGAAAGAACAACGGTGTTCCTATGAGCAAGACCTGGAAAACGCAAACTGGAGGATTTTAGAGATCAACGGGTGGTGCTATGAATACTATGAACCTCCGGTTTGTAAATGTTTCATAGGATATTTGTGTAAAATAGGTTTTAAAGCTTCTACAATGTCATCAGCGCACTTGGACTTATAGCCGTAGCAAAAACACATCTATCTACTAAAACAATTAATCATTACAAAAATATATTTATAACCTTTATTGATTTTAGCGTATTGCAAGACCTGTAAAAGATCTCAACAAAAGGGGTATACAAATTTCTACGAACAGATTTATTTCGAATAACATTAACATTCATTATAAACTTCTTTTTTTTTTACAAAATAGACAATTTACAAAAAGGTGAGACTTTACTAGGTGTGTCTTTTCAGCCCAATTATTGAGTTAAACTAAACATATTAAACAGCACACTTTGTCTTCTTCTTCAGTATAGAAAATTCTGTTGACACCATCTCATCAAAAATCGGATAATGTTTATTCTCATATAACTATGTTTCTTTACCATATTTTCAATTCCAACTACAGATTTACAATTTTCATAATTACAACAATTAATATATAAATTTTTATTTAAAATACAATCAGGATGAAATATTTTATATAGAACATTTACTTGTTTTAACTGATAACTGCTTATTTTTACATTTACAGCCACAATCAAAACGTACATTTAACTAAATTTTACAAAATCCAAATTTCACTAGATCTTTTTTGTACAACTAAATAACAGGCAATACTCGTTTTCTGAAAAAAAGGAATTTTTTTAAATATAAGTTATAACTAGCAGTATTACAAAGTATACAATCTTTCGTTGCACTAAAATAGTATGTTTTATGTTTTGTGTACATATAAAACTATACAGCTATACATATTCAATATACAGAGATCCTTTCTTAATTCTAATGGTAGTTTATTATAAAAATTTCAATATTCTCAAAATAATTAAGTAAAAATTCTCTAGGTAAATACGGAATTAAATATTCGTTCATTCGTTCATAACCTTTAACAAACGATTCTTTAATAGCTTGATCTGTATACATATGTCTATTTTGTATGTATTTTTTTTCTAATTCCACCACTTAAAGTAATGCTGTAACATAATATAAGTACAATTAATTGAATTATGTCCAAACATTCATGGTTTCAAAATTGTTTAATTCTAAAATTGATTTTTAATACATTTCAATTTGGACAGTCATCAAAATACCAAACAGTTTTATTAAAATCAGAGAGTAAATTAGAAATAAATTTTTGTTTTTCACATCCTTTAACAAAAATATTACTTCCTTGAAATCCGATTTCTCTGAAGTTCAGAATATGGTTTTACGCTAGAGTTACAAGGAAGACCATGAAATTCCATTTCGAGCCATGAAACTTGTTTTTGTAAAGCTAAGGTAATTGACTAAATCTATATGGCGGAAATCAATTGGTAGACTCAATTGCAAGTTCTTTCACGATAAAATCATTTGAAACATTTTTATAACCCTGTATGTCAATTATATAATTTACGTCTTGTATGTCTATATTTTACACTAACAAGAAAAACATACAAAAACACTTCAGAAACTATTATTATTCATTGTATAATTTACTTGTATATCTATTTTTAACACAAAAACTTCAGGAAATATTATTTTTTGACTCTAGATCGTCCAATGTTAACTTAGTGTGATAAATTATTCTTGACGAATTTCCGCAAATACAAGGACCATCAATTTGAATTTTTGAATACTGAGAACCCTGAAATTTTCAAAATACTTAAATTTTCCATGTCCCTTTTCGATTTATTTAGCTTCTAAAATACCGGGTGTTTCAGACCACATGGACACTATCTGTAGCGCCTAAACGAAACCAGATAAAAATTTCCTTCCAATTAGAACCCCCCTTTTTCGAATCCAAAGAATTCAGGAAAATTATTTTCGACGCTCCTCAATGACCCAAAAGGGCACTTTTGGGGGGTAGGGTGGTGTTTTCGGAAAATTTACAAATAGAAACATAGGTCGTGTGATACCTTATTTTAAAAATCTCTCTTTTCTGAACATTTTGGAGCAAAAAAAATTATTATCGTTTCATTACTGTACAAGGGTGTGACGAAATAAAATTATTTTCGTAAATGCCATTTTTTTTACAAGTATTCAATGGTGTAAGATAGAAGCAAACTTTCAATTCAAAAAATGTTTGTTTTCAAAAGGTCTCTCAAATGGTACAATTTTCAATCTAGGTTGCTATTTGAATTTTTTTTTACTTTTTGCTCTATAAAAGTTATTAAAGTTTGAAATTTATTAAAAATTTGAAAACTACATAGAAGTCCATACTACCCCATATCTCCTGAAAGGGTGTGTTCTTGTAAAACTAGGAAAAAAATTGGTTGCTCTATCTTTGTTAGGGACCTGGCAGTCACATTTCCCGCTAAAAACTAAAAAAAAAAAAAAAAAAAAATTCGTCACACCCTGTACAGTAATGAAAAGATAACAAATTTTTTTGCTCCAAAATGTTCAGAAAAGAGAGACCTTTAAAATGAGGTATCACACGACCTATGTTTCTATTTGAAAATTTTCCAAAAACACCACCCTGCGGCATTCGTCATTGAGGGTCATTGAGGAGCGTCTAAAATAATTTTCCTGAATTCTTTGGAGTCGAAAAAGGGGGGTTCTAATTGAAAGGAAATTTTTAACTGGTTTCGTTTAGGCGCTACAGATAGTGTCCATGTAGTCTGAAACACCCGGTATAATCATAAATTTCAATACACAATCGATATCCGTTAACTTCTCTATAACATTAATATAATTAGCGTCCTTATTTATCCATTCCTGCTTTCCTCCATCATTGATTACAATATATACATTTTATACAATATTTTAAACCTCTTATTTCCCCATCCCTTTTCTTCATTAAATATTTTTCGCAAAATGATTTATTACTTAATAGAAGTAAAACTTATTACCTCATCATAATAGAATAAAACTCGAACACAAGATCTCACAAAAATTACATTTACTTAATCAAACGCGTTTCAACTACAAAGTTGCCACCCTCATTGATACATGAGCTACTATAACTTAACACTGCTCAAAATTTATTTATAATTACTATATTCAAAATATCTATCTGGTCTATAAATAACAAACTGAGGATGTCACACCAATACTCATTTTTCCATATTAAATCGTCCAATATATTATGAGCATTAATAATTAGTCTACAATAACATAACAGTTTTTATAATATCAAAATCATCTTGTATATCCCGTTTACAAATTCACTCTCAACAGATCTATTTTGTTTTTTCGATATAATAGAAAGCCTGTGCTACAACAAAATTACTTGAAATAAGCAAACTCTGGTACTTCTGGACAGTTCATAAGTTTAATAAATTTTTCACGCGTTAAATTTTCAAAATCAATATTTGAATATAATAGTCAACACCATCGCACTTTATAAAAATTAATAACGTTTTATAATTAGTTTTTAAATAATTATATATAGTTTGTTGTATATTTAATCTACCTATATCTGACTGTAACAAATTTGTCGAGCACACAATTCAAATATATATGTAAAATATTTGAACACATTTTATAAAATTTGTCATCGTCTACATTAGTTACACACATGTATTAATAATTTATTAATTTACATACAAATGCAGGTCTCTTATTAAATTGTTTCCATTCTACAAGCGTATCTTTAATAAACGAATCGACCTGTAACATTCAACATATCACCGTTCAAGGTGAGGAAAGCCAGCAGTGGTGTTTATATTAAATGTAATATTTACTAACAACGATTAGATACTTTGTCTGAAGAATTTTGGAATGAAATAAGCTTACTTGCTTAGAAGATAAAACAATATCAGATATTAGATATTATTCACAAAATATTATTACAAATAGTAAAAAAAAAAAAAAAAAAAGTTAAACAAAAAATATTAATTATTTCAAATAAACATAATTTAACACTTATCCATACTAATTAAAAACTAATAAATTAAATGGTATAAAATTACACCTTAGTGGAAAATTAACATACAAAGATTTTTTTAGGACTTCGATCACTTGGTTTTAGGAAATCCTCTACCTCAGTGATCTTAAATCCTTAATCATCTGTTTCGATGAATCAGCAGCATTCCATAGGGCAGTAATATCAGGAAATGATGTCATGAAGTTGTGGTGTGTATAAATCATTTATAATAATTTAAAATATTAGAGTTGCACTTACTGATCCTTGAGACACTCCAAAAATTTAAGTTCCAAACCCTCTAATCTCACATTTAATTTTAATACATATACTGCTTTCTGTCAGCTAAGTAGCTCTTAACCAATTGTGTAAGCTACTCCAAAACTCCAGAACTACATAATTTTGTAAATGATTAACATAGTCAACAAGTGTCAAAGGTTTAAAAAAATAAAATAAAAATACCACTAAGGTTTTTTCTTATGTTTCATATTATTTGAAATATTTTCCATAAATTTTAATAAAGAAGGTTCTGTACCAACAATGCCAGTTTGAAACCCATATATATATATATATATATATATATATATATATATATATATATATATATATATATATATATATATATACATTATTACTAAAAAAAAATTAGTTTTGTTTAAGAAGTTTATAAAATTTTTCCTTCATATTTTTTTAATTATTTTCAAAATGTCGATAATAGTTATATAATCCAATTTAATACCTTTTTTTATATTTTAAAATGACAACGGCTGATTTTAAGCGCTCAGAAAAGAAAACTGCTTTGAAAATTAAATTATTTTTATAATTAAAAACTGTGATTATTTTTGGTCAGATAGGTTTAATTAATATTGAGTTTTTTGTCATTTATTTGTCATAATCCAACTATACAGATCGACTAATGAATTACCCATCATAATTACATCACTTTTGCAGAAAAATTATTGACAAAAGTCCCTAACGATTAAATAAATATATGGTAATTATATAGCAGAGCTGCCTCACTTCAAAATCAATTTTTATGGGTTTTATCGTCAAATAAATGTTGGAAAAATATTTTATTATCGAAAAAAAGTGTCGGAAAGATGATTACATAATACAATAATACAATTAATTACACAAGTAGTTTTTTCGTGAAAAAATTAACTCTGTGTTATCTTTCATACTCATGACATTCACTTCAATAAACGTACGGAAGGTTTGGCCAGGTGGTTATATATATATATAGCAACCTGGCCAAACCTTTCGTGACATATAATAATACAGCCCTACATATGCGTACACTGAAGCACATACGCAGACAATTGAACGCCAATGGAGGGAAGTGCGAGGAAATGTGTCGAGATATGGAAATTCAAAACAACATATCCATGGCCATATAGCCGAATTTATGTTTAAAAGAAAGTACAATGAGTATAATACTCGTTTTCATCATTTATGGCGAATTACGAGTGAAATACATTTAAATTCAATAAATTCCTCTTTTACTTAATTTGCAGCAGAATTTGACTCTGATTAAGATTTTCTTGTGTAATTATATTATGTAATCATCTTTCCGACACTTTTTTCGATAATAAAATATTTTTCCAACATTTATTTGACGAATAAAACCCATAAAAATTGATTTTGAAGTGAGGCAGCTCTGCTATATAATTACCAAATATATTATATTATTATGAGTTTATGGTTTGATATCTTTTTCAGTCTCCATTCATCGCACATCAACAAGCAGAGTGTTAGTGTGATTTAAGACTCTGTATAACTGCATTCTTCCTCATTTCTTCGGTGATGAAGTTGATCTCTCGGGGTGTAAATCATTATTGTGTGTATAACAGAGGCACTATCCCACGTAAAAGGTAGGACTTATTTTTTTATTACTTTTCTTTGTACACCACCATAATTGGACTCCGTACGTCTTATAAATCCGACTGCTTATAAATAAAAATGTTATTCTCTACCGACAGTTCAAAGTTACGTCCGAGCAATCAGTTAGGTTTCTTATACTTGATGTGTTACGTTTGTTTCCTCTTTTTGACTTGCTCCCCAGTCAAATATTAACTGTATTTCATACAGTGATACATAATCACTATTGATCAAAACTTTTTTGTTATGTGTAAAATTCATTTGCGTGGAGTTTGTCCTTTAAGCTTTGCCAGTATTTTGTCTAATAATCAATATTTCTATCCACAAGAATTACAGCAGTGATGTCAGCAAATATCGTCATTATAATTCTCATCACAAGCAACATCCCTGGCATTCGTTGCTTTTTATTTGGTGGGGGGGGGGGTGAGATAGTTTGTACAATGTTTTCACAAGGTTTATTTTGAATTAGCAGCACAGTTATTAAATAATTTCTTATAATACGATTTTTTAATATGTCATATGATTATTTAATTTATTCCTAAATTTAATTTAAAAAAAATCATTGAGATTGTTTTATGAGAGTGATTTTTAAAGTTTTGAAAAGCAAATTCCGTCTTTTTTACAGGTTGAATCAAATTTATAAATAAATCAGTACCTTTATTTTATTTACTTTTTTTTTATTACATTTTCAAACTTAAATATCATAAAATATGCTAAAGTCTCACTAAGGATCCCAACAGAAAAATACAGATGCACAGCTCTCTTTATCAAACAGACTAAATTATTAAAGTCAATAGTATCTTCGAAAGGTCGAATTGCTTTTAAACAAGTTTTACTCCACCCTACTATTTAGCCAAATTGATTTATCACTTGTGCATCTTGTACACTTGTGCACTTGTGTTATTTCAACAGGAGTCTTATCTTAACATAAATATGGACTAGGCAAAACTCAGTTCATTTCTTATCTTAATCTGTTCATTAATAAATTATTCAGTCACAATAATTAGTCATCTGTAATTATAAATCAATGTTTATCCCCGATAATCAGACAATTCTCAATTTTTTGAAATAATCACAGCTTAAAAGATAATACTGTTGTAATTCAACAATGAAATTAGGTTTATTAAATTGGTGTAATCTATAAACTGCTAAAATGCAAGTGTCGGTGCAATAGTTCCAAAGTGTTAACACCAACAATTAGGAGAAAATTAATTTTCTTCTGTAGGCTATATTTTTGACATTTTAGCGACAACATAGGTTTTATCACTAAGACAATTAATTAGTAAGACCCTATCTATAATAGTAGAGGGAAATTAGAATATAAAAGTGATATAACTGGGAAGTCGAATTTTTTATTTAATTTTTTTTTATACGTGCAACTGAGTGAGAAACAGAAAAAATAAAAATAGAATATTTATAGAAATAAATATGGGTCGTAGAAAAATGAATAAAAAAGAAGAAAAAAACAAAAAAAAACTTGGAAATGAAGGGACGGTCGAAATGGTAGGGTATAGTAACATTAAGAGTACTTCCTCAAAAACATTAAAAATACCTTTAAAAAATTCGAATTTCTGGACTTAACTTTTTTTTTCTTCCATTAATAATGCAACAACTGGGTTAAAAATCATCAGATCTTTATCGAAAATTGGAAAATATAGGCTATGTATCTTTATACTAGAAATCGGTGGTCAAATTTCATTTTTACGGCCACTGTTGGCCATTTTTCGAAAAAAAATTTAAGCATTGTAATTTAATGAGAAGTGGTCGTATAGTATTTTTTTTTAATTGTCAGAGTTTTTACCTAATTTCTAGTGAATATGTGCAAGAATTCGTTTATGAAGGTAAAGTGCCCTTTTTTTAATTAAACTTTTTTTTTCGTATAAACCGTATGTTTCTAACCAGATTTCCGTATAAATGTTTTCTCAATCAATAAACAAATTTTCATTAAAAAAATTCCAACTAATGGTGAAATTTAATAAATTGGCGACGTTTTTGATTAGATCCGGCCCCGATTTACTGAAAGAAAAAAAAAATGACAAAAGAGTAAAATGACAAATTCATTCATTAAAAAAGGGCACTTTACCTTACTCTATATATGTATATTTGATTTCATTTCCATAGCTAAAGTCTCACGCCTGAGTTGGATCAATACATTATAACCTTTAAAGGTACAACTAAGGTTCTTGACACTTGATCCATATTCTAAATATCGCATCAACAAGACGGCAAGACATTTTCCTGTAGAAATAAAAATGAAGCGCTAACTTTGTTACAAACAAAACGTGTTTATCGCCATTCTCCAAAAATGACGGTTTTCCAGTTAATTGAAACAATTTACTCTTAAACGGTAATGTTCTTCACAAATAGAGTTAAGGTCTTCTAAAGCAATGCAATAATTATTTATTTTCATTATTTGGCCAATAACCCTAGAACAGGTATTTTTGAGCGACCAATAAATATGTTTGTTCGGGTCCTAAGAGGCTACATTTGAACAAAATATTTATTAAAAATGGTCAAATTGTTGAGAGTATTTTCGGGGTACAGACAACCATTTCAAAACCTTCTTCTTTCACTTCTTGGGCTTACTTAGGACTCGCCTTCAGTCATTTCCAACACATCTCCATCTTCTCACTCCCATGACTCTCAAATCTCCTCAACATTCCGAGGTATTCCCATTTTTCTTCTTCCTCCAGGCCTGCAAGTAAACAATTTCCTTGCCCGTTTGTCCGTGTAACGTCCAACCTCTACATTGACCAGTCAGTATAGTGGGCTTGTTTTATCTGTGCCTCTAGCAATCTTTAGAATTTAGCTACCAATTTATAATAGAATTTATTTATATAACAATTACACTGTTTTGTACTCTAAGATTTCATTTACAACTTTATATAACTTATCTTGTACATATTGATACATTGATACATGCAACGTGAATTAGAAGTAATTATAAACAATAGTAGGATCACTTCCCCTTCTAACGAAATGGGTCACTAGTCAATACAAGAATCAAATTAAATTCAATTTTAAGCAAATTATGAAAAAAAAAAAAAGAAAAAAAAAAAAAAGTCCAAGGTAGCTTTTTACTATTTTTTGGGTCAAAAATCGCCCTTAAATGTAGTATTTTCATCACATTACACACTATCAAATTAAACTTAGAGCCAGGTCACACGAAAGTTTACGAAAACAGACAAAAACCGAACTTTCACCCTTATTGTTTTTCCCACCTTTAAGAGAATTTTTAAATACTAGTTTTTGAGCAGTCATTTGAAAAAAATCAATTATATGCAAGTTCATGTAGATTGCGAACAAATTGAAGGAATTAAAGGTTTCCCATTTGTTTTGTTTTTCAAAAACCCTTGTTAGCTTTTGTTTGCTACTGCTCGACTGTGTCACTTGCTGTGTCTTTTTTTACTAACAGCTTTTGACCAATCAGCAAGAAACATTCCATCATAAATTGATGATATTTTTTTGCCCAATACCAGACTCTTTTAAAAGAAGAACATTCACTGCAGAGTGTGTGGAAGATGTCACTTTTATGTTTTTGTGGAGTACTCAAATCATCAAATAGGCCATGGTGGTCACAAGCGGTATCAATGTTTCTCTTTTGCCTAATAATAATATCCAGAAAACTCATTTTTGTACATGAATGAGTGGAATTAGCAATTAAAACCTATCTTAGCCTGTGACGTATAGTTTGTAGTAAATTTAGTAAAACAACCGGGTTGTAAAACAACCCAAAAAGATGTAAAACCTTTATCGACATTGATTTTTTTCTAAACTTATTTTAAAAGTATGTGTAATTTACTTTTTGTTGATTGAATTTATTCAAAACCAGGGATTTTCAAAATAGTACACTAAGGGCGGTTTTTGGTCCAAAAGGGGCGAAAGAAACTTCCGACATCGCGTTTACGTATCTACGATAAAATTTTGAGTCACGTGATATCTATAGCATTTTGTTCAATTGAGTGAAAACTTTGTAAAGAAACAGAAGTTAGCAGTAGACTCTTGTACATCACCACTCTATTTTGAATACAGCTAATGAAGAGATATTGAATCACTTCTAGAGTATGTGATAACTTGATATTCTAGTTTTGTTGGAGAACTTAGTAGGTTTATCATATTTTTTTTTACAATTTCACTAAAATGTCGCGATCATTGAACATTTTATTGTACCCATTTAATCCTTAGGCTTTGCTGTAAAATTTGAAAGAATGCCCTGATTGCAATATTCTAATCTTTCTCCCAAAAACTATCAGATTAAAGGCTGTTGTAAAAACAAAACGAACAATTTTTTCACGAAAACTAGTTCACTATGAAAATTAGAACTAACCCATCTTAAGATGACAAATATTCGTTTGAAATAAACCTCTATAAAATTGATTTGAATATAATGGTCACCGTGTTCTAATGACAACTCTAACATCAGCGGGTAGGTTTAAACCAAATAGCCACTGTCTTAGTTGCGTAGGGTATAAACCTAATAGAAACCATATGGACATGACCTAACCTGACATCACTGTGTACATAGGTATATCCTCGGCTCTACAACCCACCCAGGTCAAGTCTACACCCTATCTCAACGGTCCGGTCCAACGTTGTTACTCTCCAATTCCACCCCTCAATCTTAACGATCAACGCAGTCTAACCAATTAAGCTTGGGACGTCCAACTCTTCTCTTTCCGTTTAGTTGCTCAACTAACAAAAAGATTTGTTCTTTCCTGTGTGTGCATTCGGACTACATGTCCAGCCCAACGCCCTACATTTAAGTCATCGAAGAAGACATACAGTTCATTATTATATGATTCCAGATTCCACCACCCTCATTCACGTGATCTTTCGGATAACTTTCCTTTCAAAGATATTTATTGAATTTTCATCATTTCTGCTAAAAGCCCAGGTTTCAGAGCCAAATGTAAGTACCTCAGATGCTAAAAAACCAATTCAGCTTTCTTACATAATTGAATGTGAAAAATACAACTTAAGGTTAACAACTTCATGGATTCATGCGGCTGAGGGTGTAATGGTACGCTTCACTCCCACTCCTCTGACGCAATTTAGACACTACCATTTTTATCTGAAAAATCAGTTACCTTCAATCCTTAAACCTGTAATCCTTCAAGTGATAATAACATTCGTAGGTGGTATCATCAGTTTGAAGACACCGGCTGCTTGTACGGGACGACCAAGAGTGACTGAAGAACGTGTTGAACGAGTGAGACACAAGAAATTAGTTCGGAAAGCTAGTCATGAAATTAGCAATTCCAGTGACGTCTGTGTGGGGAGTTTTAAGGAGACGCTTACAACTACCTTTTGCAGTTGTTACAAGTTCTAAAGCCTACAGACTATGGTTTGCTGCATGACGATGAAGATTTTCTGGATCGTGTAGTCTTCAGTGACTAATCGACATTCCACCAAAGTGGACGTAAAGGATCATGTGTATGTACCTCCGTTACCAGCTGATCTACCCGACTTAAGAAGCAAGATTACAACAATTGAAACAATTACTCCAGACACACTGATCAAGGTTTGCGACGAACTCGGCTATCGACGCGATATGGTGCACACATTGAACACTTGTAGGAAAAATTGTTTGAGTTGCTCTTTCATTTGATGTATTATTTATGATTGTAAGTTAAATGTAACAAATACTACAAAGTCTTGAAACCCCGATATTCATTTTGAAACACCCGGTATTGTGACTGCTTCAAGTACCTAAACTACTGTCGGGTCTCGACATATCGAAATGGATTATAAATTCTAGCAATTATACGTTATCAAGGTTTACAAAGTTTAAAATGTCGAAAGACCTCAATAAATCATTCTAGTCTGTCTGTAAATACTAGTATAGTAACATTAATTTATTGAATATAATAATATATTATTTAATTGAAGGTCTTACAGACAGACTGAGCTATAAATGAAATTGTTGAAAGTTTGAGAGTTATCATTCATGCAATTTAAAAAACAAAATTCTACGCTGGACAAAGACTTTCACAAGCCTAATTTTTTCCCATTTAGATTATTTAATAAAACTGTAAAGATAATTTTAGCCAAAACTAGCAGATCGGTTTTCAAAATTATCGGAATATTATTAAATTGTATAATAAAAACTTTAATAATGCTAAATAAAGGGCTTTGTCCAGCTTAAGTTTTTTTTAACTCAAAAGTTCAAAGTAGATCCCATAAGACCAAACCTTAAACGATTTTAATTAAATTTCGCTAAAAAGTAGCCTCTTAAGAACCCAAACAAATAAATGGTTGTCATTGCCACAAAAATACTGCTTCGTGAGTTTTCAGGTAAACGAAAAAATCTGCCATTACGTTATAAAAGACAAATCAGCTGTACTGGTTTATGACAAGTTTATAGCACAAGCAAAGGTCTAACATGGGTTTTGATACAATTCACGAAAATGAAGAAAGAACAGTATAGACACGTGCTGTAGAACGTCAATCATTGGTTCTAACATAAAAACCATAAAATAAATTTACCTCTTGACATAAACAAATTATAATTACTATAAGTGGAGCCAGTTCACAAATTATTACTACAGAAAAAAATTTCAGACGGTCTGATGATAAATAAAACGTAGTAAATGGTACTGATTATAACAGCTTATGATTTGCTACTCAATTTTTGTAATTATAATTCTTCTTTTTATATATTTGAAAAAACTGAAGATGACATATTTTCCATTACTTTCTAACATATACGTTAGTGTCAAGTTGTGCGAAGGGTCGAAATAACGTGATATATTCATTTTGAGTGCAGAAAAATGGTTTGGGAATGTTGTCCGACTGTCGCCTACAGCCCAAACGAATTAGGAAAGCGGTGAAGCTCAGTTGGCGAAGCGCGCTTGAACGGACTAATGAACAGACACAAATTACACAGGTTAGAAGCCGGTTTATAGCGTTGCATTTTCAAGACCTACTCCTCCGTCTTCATTAGTTTAACGCGTATAAAGTAAGTTAAACAATAATAACAATAATATACATGTAATTCGGTATGTGGGAATAATTTTACCATATCTCGAGATTGTTTTTCATTTTTGCGATAACTCGATTTGGAGATAGCTGCTAAAACCTACAACCTTGATGGAAACTTAAACTAAATGATTTTCTGAAAATTGGCTTCAACGAATTTCATGAATTTTGTACAAACGTAGTAGCCTCACATATAGGTTGCCTCCATCCAAAGAATGTTTTCTCCGGAGTAATCGGTAAAAAACAGATAAATCGTCCACGGAGCTGTTGTAAAAGACCTAACTTTTCAAAATCGGTTCTACTAATGTCGTTCAAATTTTTGTGATGAAGGTTAATGAGACAAGTGAAACGGAGCGAGGGCCAGCGCTTTTTAACGACACTTACGGAGCGAGGACCAGTCGGTAGGCAGAAGAAGAGACTCGAGAGGAATTTTTTTGGTAAACATAAATGTAGATTAGATCAGTGGTTGCAAGAATCATCACAAACAGGTTAGGTTTTACTAAAATCGATAACAATAATGTATATTGTCCCCAGGTTGCGTTTATGAAATGCGACTATTTTGCGAACCCGTTGTTTCTCCTTTTATGATGAATGGCTTTTCTCCACTTTCTCAATGCCCGGTCTGCTCCGTCCCACTGCTGGCACTAGCTCCGCCAAATTACCTGGATTACCCTCGTCAAATTTTGGGAAGACAAAATTTACGACATATTTGTCTATTTATCATAAATCCACTTTTCTGTCAAAGTACTACTCCACTTCTGCACTGTGTTATAGGATTTTTCTTTCCTTTTCGAATGGTGCATTCCAGATTATCGTCGCTCTCATAGTTAGTGAGAGAGATACAGACGTTTTAAAACATCATGACTAAAACTATTAGTTCCAGTCCCATTTGCGACAACAGCACTCTATGTATTGATTTCTATATTTCGATTTTTGTGACGTTCATTGAAAAAAGGAAGTTTGGAGGTTTCGTGGGAAATATTGCACGTTTTTTGCGATAAATATTTTGGTAGCTTCAAAGTCGAACTTCCCAGACGGAATTAGTTTGTTTTTGTCACTAACCATGAAAGCCATTTTCCATGCTGTATTGGCAGGCGCTGAGCCAAGTTTAGTTCGTTTGTGAGTTTATTACTTTTTAATTTATTGTGATTTATTTCTTATGTTTTGTTGATATAGACATATCCTCACAACATCTAGTGTAAGTGTTTGAATAGCCTAAACATTTTTTCCTGCTATTTTATAGAATTTTGTTGCCGATTTTTTGTTCAAATTTTAGTGACGTAAAGACAATTTTTCTCATTCTATATTAAATGACTCTAAAATATATGATTTTAGAAAAATTATGAACTCATGGTTAAATTCTATGTACCTTTACCTAATAAATGGTATATAACAATTTGAGTTTTAGATATAATAAGTATTTTTTGTGAATTTTTCAAAATAGGCCTAACTTATTAGATTTTGTGTACTTTTCACAATAATATATTTTTTTCTAACACAAATTTTCTAAATTGATATATTTTTTACTGGCTTTATACTC
The DNA here is from genome assembly GCA_963513935.1 of Aphrophora alni. Taxonomy (NCBI): domain Eukaryota; kingdom Metazoa; phylum Arthropoda; class Insecta; order Hemiptera; family Aphrophoridae; genus Aphrophora; species Aphrophora alni. The sequence goes on along the minus strand of OY740765.1, from coordinate 19,655,157 downwards.
ACAAGTATTTTGTATAACTTGAAAAATTATTAAAAAAATTTATTAACAAAAAAATAAATCTTTAGGGGTTTTTTTTAGATCTAAAGAAAGTGTTTGACACGGTTGATCACAGCATATTATTGCATAAACTATATGACTGCAGCATAAGGAATATTGGATATAATTGGTTTAAAAGTTATTTGCAAAAGCGATAAATGGCGTCTTGCAATATGGGAGAAAAAGAGTATGGCGTTACTCAAGGATCGGTGTTGGATCCAGTTTTATTTATAATCTATATTAATGATTCGTGTAATTCCTGATTAAATTGTTGTATAACATCTTTTGTTGATGATACGGCTTTGTGCTACATAGATTCATCTATAACTCGGATTGAAAACTCTGTAAAAACTGATTTATTGGCACTGAGATTGTGGTTTATAAAAAATAGGATGGTTTTAAATCCATAAAAGACTATTTATATAAATTTTAGCTTGAGGGGTGGAAAGGATGAAGTTCAATTTATATATAAATACTTAAATTGTTACAAATCAGAGCTTGGAATGTTATAAACGAGACAATATACAAACAGCGTCTAGTTTTAAATATTTGGGAATATATTTGGATGCGGAATTGAACTGGAAGTTACATATTTCATATCTAGTATCCAAATTAAACAGTCAATTGAGAATTTTTAATTATCTGAGGTGTATTTGTCCACATTATATTTTGCGTAAGTAGTATTTTTCCTTAGTGCATAGCAGGTTAGATTATGGAATATGTTGTTGGAAACTTACATCAGTAATTTTAATTATTTAATAATTATTCCAAAAAAGTTCTAAAAGTGACAAACATTTCAAAGAGTCTTCGGGGCCATTATTTGAAACGATCGCAAATTTTATAGCTAAGATATATGTTTATTTACAAGGTTCTAAAAAGATTTTATGTTAAAAGCGGCAATATTGTATCAAACATTGGGCAGTATAGACTAAAGTTGAGGACTGCTGAAAGTGTTTTTTGTTCCTAAACCTTTGAGGACTTTTTTGGTAAGAGGTATTTATTTTTGTCGCCGATAATGTTTAATATAATTCCGGAATATATTAAGAAAGAACCAATAAATGCACAGTTGTGCCAGGCGTAAGGGTTTAGTTGGCAAATGAGAAAGAGGTAGATTATATGTTCCACATTATGGCTTGAAATAGTTTTTGTAAAGTGTTTTTGAAATTTTTGTGTAGCCTACTACTATCTGTTCTATGTAATTATATTTGTTGCTTAGAGTAATCTCACTACCATGTATTTACTGCAAACTACTTTTGTTGTATGATTAAAGAGTTGCTCAAAACGCAGTAGTAATGTGTTAATGACCCCAACACAGGCGATGCCTTTGGGGAAGTTATATTGTTTATTTGGTTTTACTGTGTTATGGTATTATATACTTTGTATTTTATTTTGTAATGGTTGATTAAATAAATAAATATAAATAAAATAATCATTTTTGTAGCGTTTTGGCTTCGGTTATTGCACATTTTTTTGATTCCTAAGAGACTAACTCCGAAATGTGTACATCCACATTTTTTTCACTAAACATACGAATTTGATCCCTTCTTCTGAGAAAAGTGATATATAGCAAATTGGGTTTTGGGTAATATTAATATTTTTGTATAATTTTCACCTATTTTACTTTTTCATAAAAATTTATTTTTCAAAATGTAACTTTAAAAAAATGATATTTTTTTTTACCGATTTCTACTCACAAATAAATTTAAAAACTTTTGTATATCTTAAAAAAGAGAAAAAATTGCATATGTGGTTGTCAAGGCAACTTTCTTGGAATTTTCTTCTTTTTTTACGTAAGTTTTTTGATCCTTGACATACTGACTCCAAACTTGTTACTTATATATCTGACATTTTCGTTTCATAAATGAATTTTATGAACGTTTCTGAGAAAATATATAACGAGGTGGTTTTTGGATAATAATACTTTTTTCTGTGAATTTAAAAAAAAAAAAGTGTTGAAAAGTTAAGAATAAAGTGGGCACTTTCAGGGTCTTAAGATAGTCGAACATTCAGAACTGAGTTATTTTTCACCAATAACTTTTTCTGAAAGATACAAATAAAAATTAATAAAACAAACTTTTTAGCTAAAATTACAAAAATTTCCAAACCAAAAAATGAAATCAAACAAAGTCTAGAAATGATGAAAATATGCCCTTGTATCAAAAATATAGAAAGAGAGGATAAATTATAAATAACACTTTTGGTGTTGGGTCAGGGGAAACCATAAAACGGATATACCAATAAAACTTGGACGCAGATTTTTTGTTTTGTCACCACTATAGTATGTGTGTTATATTTATTATATTATATTGCCACTACTCTCTCTATATTATGAAGTAGGCGATAGTCTCTCATACAAAGCCGATATCGGACGTACACCTTCCGTCTCGTTAGGAGAATCTTAATTCTTAGTATGGTAGTAAATTTTATCATGAAAACTGGTTGAAGGATTTTGTTGAAATTGGGTGAAACTGTCGGAAAGGCGATTAAGATAAGTCTCGGCTTTGGAAAAACTCATTAATTTAAGGATAGAATAAAACTCGCAACACAAGTTTTCTCGAAAATTACGTTCACAATCAAACGCGTTTCAACGATAAAGTCGCCATCCTCAGTGATACATAACTTATAGTTATAGTTTAGTTATTGCAGCTCATGTATCACTTGTAACACATTTTTGTGAGATCTTGTGTTCGCATTTTATTCTTGTAATATTATCTCACAAGTCAAGCTCAACACTTATTTATAAACATGGCACTCATTTAAGGAGTTGACACATTAAAGTTTTTACAAAAATCGGCCCTTCCAAAGGGACAAGAAAATGTGTCACTTTCATTTTGTTCCCCGTTTCACTGAAATTATTTCATTGTTACGGCCACATTCTCTTGACTCTACATAGCTTTTATTTACAATTTATTTATAATTTGCAAGTTTATACTCCATGTGAAATACTCTTCCGGTTTTAAAGGTATTTCATAATGATGAATTATGTGGTTTAATTGGACATTTGCCATTATTTGTATATACAAACTAATACAGGTTTCGAGCATATAAACCAACTCAACGTCATGTATTAGTTTTTATATACACAAATGATGGCAAATGTTCGAATAACTATATAAACAATAAATATTAAGCTTAAATAAGTATTTTGAATTCACTTTTTTAATGATCAATGTTAAGATACACGTATAGCGTATATGTGTTAACATATAGCATCTTCTTTTTCTATCACTAAAATCTCCCATTTTTTTAAAGTTGCTAACGAGAGTTGACTTATATTTTCGAAACGACGTGTATTATTAAAAATATATTTACTCAGATTTTGTTAAAATAGGGGTTAAAATTGTTTTGGGGTGGGATTTTAAAATACAGTAAAGCGATTTAGCTAGAGGTGTCGACTTTTGATAAAATTCATTTAGGGGGTAAAGACTTTCTACGAATTAATAATAAAATATATCTAAGGAACACACAACACGAACAGAGAAGTGATTTACGAAGCAGTTGATACTCGAGATTCACCTCTCTAATGTGTCACGATTTGAGAATTGCCTAAGTCGCTCACGCATGTAAGGAAATCCTCTACCGCAGACTAGAAAACACTCTCTTGGCTGTCCCTGTATCCACACCTATTATCGGGGACAAAATTTAAAGATAGAGAATATACCCTACAAGCTGTATAGCGTTACGATGCTACAAACTCCATGTGGCTTTTACGTGTAATAAAATAATATTTTCGTCATACTGGTTCAAAAACAGCTGTTTACAATACATGCATTGAGATGCTAAAGTTTTTCTTTATAGTCCTAGGACCTAAAAACATCAGCTGACGTCGAGGTCAGCAGCTGTTACTTCGTTTATACGAATCAATTAACGATTGTAAAGCATCTATAAAAACAACCGATAGTCTCGATTGTAAATAACCATTGAAACATCTGTTACCATCGATTTGAAGGTAAATAGGTTATAACATTTTAGTTTTTGTGAAATTGTTTTTCTTATATTATTTGCAAGTTCATCACTTGGACCAAAAGAAGGTTTTCGATCCTCGCTCAGTTAATTTGAGCTTGTATCGAAAAGCTTCACTTTTGGTCCTAGTGATGAAATATACTATTGTTTATTGTTTGCTATAGTAACCTTGATATAATAGGAGAGTACTGTATGCATAATTTATAATTACTATATTTGTATTTTATGTTCACAATAGTAAAATTTGGTTTCGAAAGTTCTTACCATAATGTAAAAAAACAACAACCAACTAATCTTTGTTTCTATGTTTATTTTTAATAATTTGTCTCCGATTCGATTTACATTTTTAATCATGATGATTTTTAGCCAGTATTACAATCTCTGGAAATAGCATAACAAAATATACATAATGTTAGGAACTTCTTGTCACACAAAGTAACACTTCGTTCAATGCTTGTTGCTACAGAACGAGTTTTAATTTGACTTGGAGTAGAAGCGTTACAACGTTACAATTTATTTTCTAACGTCTCATCGTTGTCCAGGTGTTTTTACAACGTGATATCTCGAGAACGAAGAGAAATATTGAAAATCAAAATGAGATGAAAAGCAATCATACTACCTTCTTCACACTTAAATTAGTTTCAAGATGGAAACTGAAAATTTGAAAGAAAAAAAATTAGTTCTACGCTCTAATAACATATTTTAAATTTTAACTTTTAAGCCGTTTTCTACATATTGGGTGGGTTCAAGCATTAATTTACAACCTGCAGTGAATAAAGTTCAAAAACGAAAAGTACATTAAAATAGAATAACTGAAGATTCAACTTACTCGAGTCATGTAAGGTTTTTGATTGCTAATGGTAGAAGAACCCTGGTCGGCAGTTTTTGTTATCTAAACCAAACAGAGAAACCATATATAAATAAATATATAATATCAAAAATTGTTCTAATGCAAACAAGTAAGACATTCTCGTGCATGCAGCTGAACGCTGATACGGTTAGAACACTCGTATAAGAAAAGATTCAAACGTCACCATTTGAAATTTTTTGAAATATTCTTTCAATCACCTTCAACGAATAATAAAATATAACAAATTGAATTAAAATTCGGTTGAATTAAAATTGAATTTTATCCAATTAGGTGATAATTTTGTTTTTAGTAATAGTTTGTAATTATTGGATAGTGATTTGAAAAGCAGCCGATAATGTCGTTTCTAGGTTAAATATTATTCTCTAAAATCCAGTATACGAAATTTGAAAACCAGCAGATATTTCGAAATTTATTGTCCAACTACTGGTTAACGAACTTGTTAAACGAATCGTAAATTCAAACCTACGTAAAAGATTTAAGCAAAATTATACACAAGCTGCGATCTCTACAACGTTTAGTAAAACACGCACACAGAAACGCGCACACACATACACAGGCGTGCCGAGCACACACATACACAGGCGTGCCGAGCACACACATACACAGGCGTGCCGAGCACACACATACACAGGCGTGCCAAAGCACACACATACACAGGCGTGCCGAGCACACACATACACAGGCGTGCCGAGCACACACATACACAGGCGTGCCGAGCACACACATACACAGGCGTGCTGATCACTCACATACACAGGCGTGCCGAGCACACACATACACAGGCGTGCCGAGCACACACATACACAGGCGTGCCGAGCACACACATACACAGGCGTGCTGATCACTCACATACACAGGCGTGCCGAGCACACACATACACAGGCGTGCCGAGGACACACATACACAGGCGTACACACACGAGCAAAATTTTAACCATACTTTCCAGGACAATCTTAGACCAAACTGTAAGAGTGGATACATTGGAGACAAAAAAAATCACCAAATTCCGTTCAGCAAACTGTAGAAATATCACAAATTAGTATTTCTCGTTTTACTTCTTCTTTAAAAGGGTAATGAGTATAGTAAGTAAGGACAGTATGGATAGACAGATATTGCGAAATCACTGGAATCAGTCATCCCTCGCGGCGATTTTGAGAAAGACTAGGATAATATATAAATTGATTTTTTGGGGAGAATTGTTTTTTGTGGGGCTGGGGGGGGGCTTCTTTTTTAACGTTTCGACTACGGTCGTATACGCGAGAAGTCTGGTTTTGAAGCAAAGTACCGACAGAGCAAAGTTGAAATTAATAAGATTTAGCGAGAACATAAGATTTGAGCGCGCGCGCGCGTGCGTGTGTGTGCTTTAGTACTGATGATGGTGTCTACCAGACCACATTAGGGGAATTATTTCAAAGTATCCCAGAGCACTTAATATGGGTGTTAAATTGAGAATAAATTTGAAATCGGTAGTGTATGAAAATAGTTAAATGAATTTTCTTCCTTTAGAATGAACATCAACTTGTCCCAAGTACCCCAGAGGCCTCTGCGGGGTAAAATTGAGAATAGATTTTCAAAGTTACCACCTTTAAAAGTTTTATCAGTGAGAGTCGTACGAATGTGTTAACAGTGGGTTTTTTCTTCAAATATTGTTCATTTGTGAAAGTGGTTTTTAACCCGAGCAAGTGACAAATAGTGTTTAGTTAAACTATACAACTATAAGATTTAAAAACTGTTTAAACTATATTAATTGAGTTTTTTTTGATTGAATACAAATTTAATTAAGTATTCAGGTATTAATATTTTTATATATTTAAAAATAATCTTTATATTATGTAAATCATTTATTTAAGCTTATTATCACCCATTCTGATTCTTAAATATTTAATTTCATCAACTTTGTTCAACAGACGGATAGACTAAGATATTTTTATATTTGTGTTAAAACACATGTGTATTTAAACACACACAAAAACATTTTAACATACATAAATGTTAAACATAAACACAAACATAAACATACATAAAATTAAACAAATATCAAATGTTAACCTTTTGTGTAACTTAAGCCGGTACATCAAATATGAAAATTTATGGTGTTAATATAATGGCTTATTATTATTATTACTTCAAAAGAATAATAAATAATTAATTAAATAAAACTCATATAAGATGACTTTGACGATTTATATGTTTTAAAAATAAAACTATTCTCAAATTGTAACCTTTTATATAACTTCAGCCACAACAAAAATTTCAAAATGGCCCTCTACTCTATGTTGTTGAAAATTGACAACCATAAGTGTCTCTTTATATTGTTAAATAATGACTTCTATAATCATAATTACTTTTTTCAATTAAAATGTTGAATACGCAGGTCATCTGATCGCAGGAAGAATTTCCCTTGTTAACAGGGACAAAAGCTATAAACAAATTAGATATTTTAAGGGTATGGTTGTCTATAAATTATATTATAGACTAATACATCTCCAGTAATTTGGGAGAGTAAAATTTTTTTAAAGAATTTGTACTGGTTTTTATTTCACTCAGTACTTGGCTTTCAAATGTTTTTTTATCGAAGCGAATTTGTAACTAGGTTTTAATAACTTAAGACAAAATTAAAATTTCAAATTGGGCGCATAAGTGCTTATTCACTTTACACTCTTTTCTTGATACACATTTATTGATCGTTTAAAATAACCGCTGTTACAGAAAATAATAGACAAGAAATCGTTAAAGGAATATTTAATAGAAGTTTGTAGACTGATTATTATGAATTGTTTAATGATCTGTCGAAAAATAATCTCAAAACTAGTAGACCACTGAATAAAGATTTGTACTGGAAAAAAATCCACCAGACACGAAATTTGGTGGAAATTTAAATTTTGGGGTCACTTCAATTGGGAAAAAGAATTGGACACTCCAGTTCACCAACTCTGGGGGGGGGGGGGTTAAAAGTTGCGACAAAATTGTTTTTGTAAATATATCAAAAACTAAGCAGGATATAAAAAAACTTTTAATACAAAAGTTGTAGCTGACTAAATTTCTCATCATAATGTTCCTTAATAATTTTTTCATCAGACGTACTGGGGCAGAGATATGAGCGCTTAAAGTTGAGACCTTGTTTTGCAATTGTTCGTATAACGCATTTTTACGAATAAAAAAATTGTGTGTGGATAGTTTGAGTTTAGGCCGATTTTTGTATAGTAAAAAGGGTTAAATATAGGTATGTAAGTGTTTGTACATGTAATACCAAGTGTTTGGATATACATTTTTGTATCCACACACACACTACAACTACAAAAACGTGCATTTACACATTTTGCACATTTACATACATATACTGACTAATCCATGAATATAGATGTGCATATTTGGATTTAGACAAGTATAACATGTATGCATGAAAATATTTCTACACATATATGTGTGTGTATATAAATGTATATAACTAAAAACGCCTACGTCTAAACATTGATGTTTTTGTAGTTGTAGTTGTAGTGTGTGTGTGTCTGTGTGTGTGTGTGTGTGTGTGTGTGTGTGTGTGTGTGTGTGTGTGTGTGTGTGTGTGTGTGCATAAATATATACATGCAAAAATGTATATCCAAATACTTGGTATTACATATACAAACACTTAAATACCCATACTTATCGCTTTTTTACTGTTCGAAAATCGGCCTAAACTCAAAAAAATGCAATTTTTGTTTTTCCGTAAAAATGCCTTTTGTAAAAACAATTGTAAAAAATAGTCTCAATTATTAGCGTTCCTATCTCTGTCTCAGTGTGTCTCACAAAAAATTACTAAGGACAATTTTGATGGGAAATTTAGTCAGGTACAACTTTTGTATTTAAAGTTTTTTGATATATTAAAAAAAAAAAGTTTTGTCTCACCTTTTAACCCCCCCCCCCCCAAGGAGACCCAACGGTGAACAAGAGTGTCGGATCTTTTCCTCATAGAAGTAACCCCAAAACTCAACTTTCCTCCAAATTTCGTGTCTGGAGGGTTTTTGTCCAGGTTTTCACAAAATCTGCCTTTTGTGTATTGACAATTCTATTTTTGTAAACATATCGGAAGCCGTTAAATTTATAAATATATTTTACAAAATATTTTAATTTTATTTATGATTTTATTTTTTATGAAAAAACTATGGTAAAGCAAAATAAAATTAACAAATAAACATTAGTATTTTGCTTTTATTAATATTTTTTCTTAGGTATCATAGAACCGAAGATAGTGTAAAAAGTGACAAAAAAAACCAGTATTTTTCACAAAATTTGACAAAAATGGCTGCCAAAATTGGAGCAATAAATGTTACCAAAATAAGATGTTAGTTAATGATCCTGGCCAGCTAAGGAACACACTAAAAACAAAAAACAGCGGCATCCTGAAATTTCCTTCTTTGGTTTTTTTAAATATTCTTACACCACTAAAATTATTAACAAAATCACTTTCTAATAATTAACTTTTATTTGTAATTATATAATAAAAGTAAGTCTAATTAATTTATTTTTATCCGACGAAGAATTAATTTAGTTTAATTGGTTTTTATAGAATCATAAATAGTCGTGTTAATTAAAACAAGACACAAATCAGTACAGTGTTCTTTTGTTTGGTGTTTATTTACTATAAACCTTTTTCATAGTCCTATTGGCATTCCATTCCCTTAATAAATATTACTTATATTATTTTACAAGTTCAAATTCAATATATTTTGGATCTTTAGAGGTACTCTTACAATAATACATTTTATTGATTTGGAAATGTTAAGTAATTTGACATCTTGGTTACTGTCTCAAGATATAAATAATTCGCTATTTACCTATATCACCTTCAATCTTTAATATTGATGAAATGTGTTAGAGCACAAGCTGAATCCGTTGTAATTTGATTTCACATTCTAGACACATCGATTTACCATCATTATTGTTTTAGGTGCACTTGACTTATTGCTTTTTAAAAACTCTATTTTGAGAACGTGCGTTTATAACTAGATAAATTACATAAATTAGATTAGTGTACAAGATTTTGTAAAAAAGACTTCATCTGTGTTAATTTTATCTAATTTCTTTTAAAGTAAATTAACTATCGCTAAAATATTTTTATAATTAAGTTCAGAAATGATATATTTACTAGCGTAAACTATTTTAACACCATTTTCGTGTGATATATTATTTAAATTTAAAACTACTGTAAATATTGGTTAACAGTCAATTCCACTACTCGTACGTTTTATGTAAATGTAAGAATTGATTTGTTGCTTAAGTTTAAGTCAAATCTTTCTAATCAACACCGAGGCGGGTGTTCTCGGACTTGTGCGCTTTTTTCACCTGTCAAATTTTGTTTCCTCAAGGGAACCCTTGTCTCACCCTCGTCGAACATCAACCAGGCCGGCTGTCTGCATTTTTCGCGTATTCCGATACATTACGTTTTAGTAAAATAGGAAGCAACCTGTACTTAGTACATTGACACAATACAATTTAAGATTTCCTACTTACGCCTTGTGGGCCGTCCCTCCGGAAAGGTAGGGGTCCACTGAATATGTACTAAAATAGGTTTTGGTGTTCATTAATAATGTGCAAAGCTTTGTAGCTCTATCTGTAATGGTTAAAAAAATATTAAGCCGTTCCTGGACTTATTCTTCTTTTTTTTTAATAATCTAAAAACCCCTCACACTTCGCCATTTTTCCTGCAGTAGCAGATCTGAGAGCTAGAGCACAAAATTGCTCTTGCATTAGAATTAAAACAAACATACTTAGCAACTCGGTGGGACCCTGTCGCCCCGTGCATTTATCGCTAATTTTGTAGCTATAGATTTCTCAAGTTTTATATTTATTGACAACCCTACTCCCTCTGTCCATTAAACCACCACTTTCCTAAAACCATTATTTTTTTATTTGTTTTAACACAAAGATTCTACTGATTCCAAAAACATTCAAGATAACTGTAAACCAACTGCGGTAGGCGACAAGATAACAATATCATCTGCATATAATAAAAAAACTAACTCCCACCCAAACATCGTCTAAACCTTTTATGAATAAAGAAAACAACGATGGACTTAAATTGAACATTGTCTTAAGCCCATAGTCATTTCAAAACAGCCTGTAATACCACCCTTACACCACACACCCCCACTATAATTCCATTGTGTAAATCTTTTATAATATGCAACATAGGAGAGGAAACGCCTAAACACGACAGCTCGAAGTATGACGCTCTTCGGTCGATAGTATCAAATGTGGCCGAAAAATCAACAACAGAAATACAGTTTTCTCTTCTTTTTCAATAACAGTATCTGAATTGTACTAGTTAAGTTAGATATGTCATCTCTAGTGGAATAACCCTTTCCGAAGCCGATTGCCGCTTATGTATCACATGAATTGTATAATCCGCTGTGTAATAAACTGGTAAATATTTTCGCTATACGATCTATTAATGACAGCCCTCTGTAATTTTGTACGCAATTACCCCCCCCCCCCCCTATTTTGCAACGAAATAATTACAGATTTCTTCAAACTTTCTGGAACCAACATAATTAGTCTGAAATTAATAGCCTAAAACCACTTTTGAAAAAAAAATCATATGGCACTCTGTGGTGCCTTCCTGTCTTTTAACTTTGCTAAAACTGCCTGCAATTTTTGTTGATCGAATTCCCTGTCACAAGATAATGCCTTACAATGTACGGTTCAGCATAAAAAATATCCTATTAAAATTTTGTTGTTAAAATATCTTAGCGTATTTTTTACTGCAAAGCGATTTTTGATGAGGTCTAGGGTTACTGTACTACTATAAAAACAACCCCCCCCCCCAATCAATCAAAATGTCTGTTGATTGGGATTGTCCAAGCTAATTACTTTGATTAGCGATTAATGAATCATAAATGATTATTAAAATTCCGGGTCGAGAACACCAACATATATATAATGGCTTCGGATAACTGTAACACTCAAACCCGTAAGTAAAAACTGGTTTGCAGAAAAAGCACGATTCAGCCTAGCATCAAGTTTACATTTTAACGAAACGCCAAAATCGCTTAGGCACCTTTTGAAAGCAAAACTTGTTAATTTAAGAACATTTTAACATGAAACTGCATCGTTATTTTCCACCATGTCACGTTATGCAATTTGTAGCCTATATGCAAATTTTTATTTATAACATTTTTATGCGAATTTGAATCTTCAACTCATCGTTCGAGAGTACAGACTGTACATCTTACTTAGTAACACAACAGACAAGGCTCAAGCGTTCAGAACACATTCAACTATGTCTTACAAGCTGATTTTGTTTGATTTATTCGTTCTCTTTATCAATGATTGATTTTTAATAGAACGACAACGCTCTCCCTCACGAACCGAGGAGTTGGGGGTCGGGATCTGTTGGTAAGGACTCCTCCGACACACGGATGATTCAGACTGTGTAACCTAAGGTAAGAAGGGAACGGAAAGAGAAGGAACATAGATCTACCGATGGCTCAGACAACGATGACTTATACTACCATAACCACACACAAGTACAACATTAGTTGTCCTGTCAGGAAGATTGTGACTGTCTGCTCGAGGCAAAAGCAATAATGCACCGGGGAATGGTAAGGGGAGAGGCATTCACCGCCGCGCCGGTTACCTGTGCAAGAGCTTCTCTGAGAGGATAAAGCCATAGGATGAGACGCAGGATCCACAGGGAAATTAATGAAGGATGTCACAGACTCTTGGAATTGAATGATTCCTCAAGAAAAAGGGACATCACCAATGTAGGCTTGCAAAATATGACAAGGCTTAAGCAAGTGAGACTTTAAAGGCACAAGGAGACTAAGAAATGGTATCTTATATCAGGGTACACCCGCATGAGATCCATGGAAACCTCAAAAAAGAAATTAATTTATTCACGCCAAAGCTGTCAAAGTGTTTAACGTGCATTTTTTAACGCATTTTTTAACGTAAGCGTTTTTAGTTGTATACATGTGTATACACACACATATAACATGTGCAAATATGTGTAGAAATATTTTCATGCTTACTTATCTAAATCCAAAAATGCGCATCTATAGGCATGGATTAGTAAGTATATGCATGTAAATGTGCTAAATGTATAAATGTACGTTTTTGTAGTTGTAGTGTGTGTGTGTGTATATATATGTGTGCATAAATGTATAAATGCAAAAATGTATATACAAATATCCATATTTAGCGCTTTATACAAAAATCGGCCTAAACTGAAAAAATGAGAGTTTTTCGTCTTTTTTTCCTTTAGTTAAAACGTCTTATACGAATAATGTCTTATCGCAAAACAAGGTCTCACCTTTGAGTGCTCATATCTCGGTCTCAGTGGGTCTTACAAAAAAATACTTAAAACCATTTTGATGGGAAATTTAGTCAGTGACAACTTTTGTATTAAACATTTTTTGACATCTAGCTTAGTTTTTGAAATATTTACAAAAAAACCGTTCTGCTCCACCTATTAAAACCCCACCCCACCAGGGGTAAGCTGAAGTCTCCGAATGACTGATTTTTTCCTCATTGAAGTACTGTAACCCCAAAACTTAACTTTCCATCAAATTTCGTGTCAGAAGGAGTTTTTTTTCCAGTAAAAAACTAAATTCAGTGGTCTACAAGAATAAAATCTAATCTTGGAAATATTAGAAGTTTAATTTAATCAAGAAAATTATAAAAGTGTGAATATTTTATATTTATAAAAACATTTAAATGGGTATTGCAGCTAGCTAAATTTCGGCAAAGGGTCCCTCAGGGACTAAAATTAAAAATTAAATTAAATGAACATAAATGTTTTTGTTTAGACGTCCATAAGTAATATAATATTTTTTTCCCCAAAATATTTAAATTAATTTGTAAATATTTTGTTCAAATAGATTTGTAAACTTTCTTTTAAATAAAAAAAAAAATTGTAGTTATTTAAAAATCAAAATATATTTCTTAAATTAAAAAAAAGAAATTTATAAAATGTAAAATTTTCATTCAATATAAAATCTACACTTTTGTTAATTAAAAAAAAAAAAAATTACCCACTGGTTAAAATAAATTTGGATGAATTTGTTCATTCGCAATTGTTCATTCCTCAAAACTTGGAATCAGCAGTATTTTCGTTACTAGAAGGTGCACTGTGATAAAAATATTTCTGTTAAATCCTTTGTTTTGTGTTAATTACTCTAACTCTTTTACATGGGACCTTTTATCACGACACGAGTCCATCTGTACATAGATATTTCCCGGTATAAGTAAATATGTCGTTAAGGGATTGATTTACATGGTTGTGGGTCTTTCTTAGAAAACAATGTTTGTTTTTTGAAATCCTAAATGTATATTATGTAAATGTTATAACTTTGTCGGCTTCATTAATTTTACCTTTGCTTTGTGCATTAAAGTAATATGTATACAAATTATTTAACCCCACACGGGTTTTATAATCTAGGGGTGTTTTGATCCTATTACATATTCAATATTGTATTATTCAAAATAAGTACTATTTGTTAAGTTGTTATGTTTTTATCATATTTAATTTGTTTTATTACCTTGTAATGTTTTGTTAAATATTTGTAATTTGTGGAGGAACAATAACTAATATTCATTTATGCGTATGATCCAACCATAGGGTGATTTAGGCAAACCCGCAAAACAAGTTTACCTAGACAAACCTCTCTCAACAAATAAGAAACATTGAGTTTGAGAGTCTAATTGCGAATATGTCATAATGGAAAGGACTTCAAGCTCTTGCACGTGCCCCGTGGCAGTATGGACTCAAATATTTGTCTTAAAATCGAGAATTTACCTGCATTGAGAAACAAACATAGGCTTTATGTAAGTAAACATGTAACACCGATCGCATTCGATTAACAAACAAGAACTATTATGTATAGTACCGCTATTAGACTCCGTGTAGACTTACGGCTGAAGGCTATATTAAGATTTATTGAGCTACTATTCTTGTACACCTACCCGAGTAAATATGTTTTCGTTCCGTTCACCATTCACCGTCAATAAACCAGGTTGGATATTATAGAGATTAACAACTTAGGTAGCACGTAAACAGCAAAATGTGTTTATAAAAAGCCTCGACAGCAGTAAGACCGCAACAGAAGTCTTGAAATAACTTGAACTGTTGAACTATCGGCTTTATTTAGACTTATCGTGCTTCAAATAACACATCGCTATAGTGGTGAAGAAACTCTGTTTAAATAAGGTCTCTATTTTCTTCTTGCTGATGGACTTCATATTCAATGTGTTGCGATCCAGTCACGTCCCCAACACATTTTTATCAGTGACCAAACACTGGCGGGTTTGACAGTTCCCTCATCTTTTCATATTCTTGCTAGAATTACACTAGTGTAAATGACAATCTTGATGAGATTCCAAGTACATAATTTAGTTTTGGAGGTCTAGTGACTTAATTTTTATCAGTGACCAAACACTGGCGGGTTTTACAGTTCCCTCATCTTTTCATATTCTTGCTTGAATTACACTAGTTTAAATGACAATCTTGATGAGATTCCAAGTACATAATTTAGTTTTGGAGGTCTAGTGACTTAATTTTTATCAGTGACCAAACACTGGCGGGTTTTACAGTTCCCCCATCTTTTCATATTCTTGCTAGAATTACACTAGTGTAAATGACAATCTTGATAAGATTCCAAGTACATAATTTAGTTTTGGAGGTCTAGTGACTTAATTTTTGTCAGTGACCAAACACTGGCGGGTTTTACAGTTCCCTCATCTTTTCATATTCTTGCTAGAATTACACTAGTGTAAATGACAATCTTGATGAGATTCCAAGTACATAATTTAGTTTTGGAGGTCTAGTGACTTAATTTTTATCAGTGACCAAACACTGTCGGGTTTTACAGTTCCCCCATCTTTTCATATTCTTGCTAGAATTACACTAGTGTAAATGACAATCTTGATAAGATTCCAAGTACATAATTTAGTTTTGGAGGTCTAGTGACTTAATTTTTGTCAGTGACCAAACACTGGCGGGTTTTACAGTTCCCTCATCTTTTCATATTCTTGCTAGAATTACACTAGTGTAAATGACACAATCTTGATGAGATTCCAAGTACATAATTTAGTTTTGGAGGACTAGTGACTTAATTTTTGTCAGTGACCAAACACTGGCGGGTTTTACAGTTCCCTCATCTTTTCATATTCTTGCTTGAATTACACTAGTGTAAATGACACAATCTTGATGAGATTCCAAGTACATAATTTAGTTTTGGAGGTATAGTGACTTAATTCTTGTCAGTGACCAAACACTGGCGGGTTTTACAGTTCCCTCATCTTTTCATATTCTTGCTAGAATTACACTAGTGTAAATGACAATCTTGATGAGATTCCAAGTACATAATTTAGTTTTGGAGGTCTAGTGACTTAATTTTTATCAGTGACCAAACACTGGCGGGTTTTACAGTTCCCCCATCTTTTCATATTCTTGCTAGAATTACACTAGTGTAAATGACAATCTTGATAAGATTCCAAGTACATAATTTAGTTTTGGAGGTATAGTGACTTAATTCTTGTCAGTGACCAAACACTGGCGGGTTTTACAGTTCCCTCATCTTTTCATATTCTTGCTAGAATTACACTAGTGTAAATGACAATCTTGATGAGATTCCAAGTACATAATTTAGTTTTGGAGGTCTAGTGACTTAATTTTTATCAGTGACCAAACACTGGCGGGTTTTACAGTTCCCCCATCTTTTCATATTCTTGCTAGAATTACACTAGTGTAAATGACAATCTTGATAAGATTCCAAGTACATAATTTAGTTTTGGAGGTCTAGTGACTTAATTTTTGTCAGTGACCAAACACTGGCGGGTTTTACAGTTCCCTCATCTTTTCATATTCTTGCTAGAATTACACTAGTGTAAATGACAATCTTGATGAGATTCCAAGTACATAATTTAGTTTTGGAGGTCTAGTGACTTAATTTTTATCAGTGACCAAACACTGGCGGGTTTTACAGTTCCCCCATCTTTTCATATTCTTGCTAGAATTACACTAGTGTAAATGACAATCTTGATAAGATTCCAAGTACATAATTTAGTTTTGGAGGTCTAGTGACTTAATTTTTGTCAGTGACCAAACACTGGCGGGTTTTACAGTTCCCTCATCTTTTCATATTCTTGTTAGAGTTACACTAGTGTAAATGACACAATGTTGATGAGATTCGATGTACATATTTAGTTTTGGCGGTCTTGCTTTGTCACAGAATGTGGAATGTGAGCATCTATCTTGTGTGTAGTATGGATATCTTAATTTAGCATCTATGCTTGTGTTCAGTTTTGTATTTGCTTTGTTACATGATGTGCAGTATGAACATATTTTTAAGTGTGTAGTATGAATAGCATAATGTAGCATCTATGTGTTCTGTTTTGTGCTTTGCTTTGTCGCAGGATGTGGAGTGTGAGCATCTTTCTTGTGTGTAGTATGGATATCTTAATTAAATTTATTTTTGTGTTCTGTTTTATCCTTTGCTTTGTTACAGGATGTGGAGGGTGAACGTGTTTTTTGTGTGTAGTATGGATAGCTTAATTTAGCATCTATGATTATGTTCTTTTTTGTAATTTCCTTTGTCAACGAATGATGTGTGTGAGCGTATTTCTTGTGTGTAGTATGGATATCTTAATTTATCACCTATGTATGTGTTCAGTTTTGTCTTTTGCTTTATCACAGAATGTGGAGTATGAGCGTCTTTCTTGTGTGTATATGAATATATTAATTAAGCATTTATGTTTATGTTCTGTTTTGTCCTTTGCTTTGTTGCAGAATGTGGAGTGTGAGCGTCTTTCTTGTTTGTAGTATGGATAGCTTAATTTAGCATCTGTGTTAGTGTTCTGTTTTGTCCTTTGCTTTGTCACAGAATGTGGAGTGTGCAAGTCAAGCTTGTGTATAGATTTAATAGATTAAAAGAGTATCTATGTTTGTGTTTGTGTTATGTTTTGTCCCTTGCTTTGTCAAATGATGTGGAGGGTGGAAGTCTAGCTTGTGTATAGATTCAAAAGTTTAACTGAGTATCTATGTTTATGTTTGTGTTTTGTTTTGTCACTGGATGTGGAGTGTGGGGATCTTGATTGTGGGTAGTTTCAATAGTTTAACTAACTGAGTTTCTATGTGTTTGTAATCTATCTTATCCTTCGGTTTGTCATATTATGTGGAGTGTTGATGTCTTGCTTGTGTAGGCCTATGGTTTCGTTTGTTAACTATTATTTATATTTGTGGTTTAATTTGTACTTAGGCTATATATTTTTCCTTTTAAATTTTAAAATAAAATGGTCAGATGAAAACGTCAGACTTTTGATTCTTAACAAGAGTGTACATGTGTAAGGATTCGACTTAAACAGGTTAAAATTACAAATTAGATGTTTTAATAAATGAAACAATTGTTGTAAGAGTTTTATAATATAGTTGCGGGTTAGAGCAATCATTGCTTGTTGCAAGTTTAACTCAATACCGTTTGAAATCGTACATGTGGTAAATTGAGTATACGGATGGATGATATAATTAAAATATTGTATGCACACAAAAGCAAGTTTAATATTCACAGTTTTTTGTCGCGCTAAAATCTATGTAAATTGAGTATGGACACAATATATTTATAAAACAATTTAAACAACTCCATCGTGTAAAAAACTTCAATACCTATTGATCGGGGCAAGTTTAATTCTATTCTTCTTGTTAATGTACATGCAAATTGAGTACAAAATAAAAAAATACAAAATTTATATGAATATTTGAATTTTTACATTGCATAAATTTGTATTTCAATTTAGCAATTTTGCAGGTTTTAGAACTTAATCAAGAGTTTCTCATGACTGATTTTGCCATCAAGTTTTTTCATTCGGATTAGTCAATTCGATCAAAAGTTAACGTGCCATCAGAGAAACACATATACACATGCATATTATTTTGTTATTAACTGGAACAAAAATCCTGACTCCGAGAAATTTAGTTTGGGTGTATAAGACTTTTATTTACTTTCTCACATATATGTAGAAAATAGAGGAAGTTATGTAACAGGTCAAAAAATTGATGTCGATTTTTTTTGCAACATAGGTATCCGTTTCGTGTTTGTTATGGTACAAACAAGGTAAGTTTAGCCTTGTTTAGATATATAAATATTTTTCAACGACACTGATTCTTTTTCATATTTTAACTAATAACTGCTGTTTTGGTGTCAAATAGCTTTATTTAGTTTTCATTTTGATTTTGAGGATGAGTGAGTGAGAAAGTTTGTGCAATGTAGTTGTATAGTTTTGTGGTATAACAACGTTCCCCCCCCCTCTCCATGGAGGGAGGTCACATAAGAAAATGATTAGGACGAAGAATAGTGGGATACATAGTTTTAAAGATCTTACTGAGTATAAGTAGAGGGAAATTAGAATATAATAGTGATATAACTGGGAAGTTGAATTTTCTTTAAACATGCAACTCAGTGGGAAAACGAAAAAAAAGCTAATCAGACTGGAGATTCGCTAGAAAATTGCACTTTTTAATAAATTTTGAGTCCATCGCAACACTATTTTTTTTAGATATCTCCGGCTCTATGGGTCGTAGAAAAATGAAAATAAATTTAAATACTCGGAAATGAAGGGACTATCAAAGTGGTAGGGTATAGTAACATTAAGATTTCTTCCTAACCTCAAAAAATTCGAATTTCTGGATTTAAGATTGTCTTCACTAATATTGCAACAAATGGGGTAAATTCATCAGATCCTCATGAATACTGAACAAAATATGTATCTTTATACTAGAAATCGGTGGTCAAATTTGCAAAAATGTTGGTTTTTCTTGTATACCGTATCATTCTAACCAGATTTGCATAAAAACTTTTTTAAAGTCATTCTCAATCCAATAAACAAATTTTCAACTAAATGTTCAAATTTCATAAATGGGCAACATCGTTTAAATCCGGCCCCGATTTACTCGTAAAAAGATAATAGAATAAAATGAGAAATTTTTTTAAATTAAAAAAGGGCAATTAACTTTGATAAAGGAATTCTTGCTCATATGTTCACTAGAAAGTAAGTAAAAAAAGTGAGAATTAACAAAAAAGTTTACTCTACGACCACTTCTCAATAAATTACAATGCTTTAAATTTTGTCAAAAATGGCCAACTGTGGCCGTAAAAATGATTTTTTTTTGGTGTGCAAATTTGGCCACCAATTTCTAGTGTCAATACACATAATTTGTCCAATTTTTGTGAAGATCTGATGATTCTTACCACATTTGTTGCATTATTAGTGAAAAAATCTTACATCAAGAAATTGTTTTGAGGTTAGGAAGTACTCTTAATGTTATTACACCTACCCTACCATTTCGGTCGTCCCTTTATTTCCGAGTATTTTGATTTTTTTTTTTTTTTTTTTTTTTTTCATATTTCTACGATCCATTGAGCCGGAGATATTTAGGAAATAGTGTTGCGATCCACTCAAAATTCATAAAAAGTGCACTTTTCTAGCGAAGTTCCAGTCAGATTTTGTTATTTTTTGGGGTTTCCCACTTGGTTGCATGTAAAAAAATAAAATAAAATAAAATATATATATATATATATATATATATATTAACTTCCCAGTTACATTATTTCTCATCAATTTTTTGGAGTAATTTCCCTCTACTATATAGACTAATGACAAAAGAAAATGTTCGTCGTAATTTCGTTGACCCAATAAAAAATGGCGAAGGTCAAAGTTTAAAACAGAACTCTTCAAAAATATTTTTGATATAAGACAGAGCATTATTAAATTAACGATTTAATGCTCTTTTTGAAATATATTAGATTTACAACTTTTTATTTGAAATTGGACCATAATTAAACAGTCTTAAGTGTGGTGAAAAATGTGTAGATTGTCATTACATAAGAATCCAGTACGTACAGGAAACTTGGAACTTTGATTAAATAACCGATATCATCTAAATCATCAATAGTATGACTCAGGGACAATAATTGTCTACCTGGAGCGTTTTTTATTTACAATAATAACATGTTGGTTTAAGTTACCTGTACTACATTTTCTTTGCGTTACGGAATTTTAAAAACCTTAAGTAGTATAATTACAATTTTATTTTATAAATTCTTTACATCTTAATACTTGCTAATTATTGTTGTGGCTTCCAAATTACAACTATACATGGTAACTCCTACTCTATTCGTTTGTTAATATCTACTATGTCTTACATGAAAAATACGTTTGCACAACTCTGTCTGGATTTAGTCTTTAGATTTTGGATTAGCCCTACGTAATTACGTTTTCTTATTGCCATTTTTTATTACTCATAATGATCTTTAAAAATCTGTTTCACACAATACCCATTACCATTTCAAATTTATGAGTTGACCTCTTTCAGATCCCACAAGGAGGGGGTTAATACAGTTATACCAAAGTAGAGACTAGAACTAAACTAACATTTCAAAGTTTTAATTTAATAGAGGACGGTGTCTAGGTCTAACAATCACACTGAATAGTCAATATTGTATACAACCTATACTAATAGTAATAGAGGACGCGGGTTTAAGTCTAATCATCACACTGCAAAGTCTATATAGTATACCACGTATGTTTATAGTATTAGAGGACGAAGGTCTTGGTCTTATGATCACACTGCATAGTCTATATAGTATACCACGTATGTTTATAGTATTAGAGGACGGAGGTCTAGGTCTTATTATTACACTGCAAAGTCTATATAGTATACCACGTATGTTTATAGTATTAGAGGACGAAGGTCTTGGTCTTATGATCACACTGCATAGTCTATATAGTATACCACGTATGTTTATAGTATTAGAGGACGGGGTCTAGGTCTTATTATTACACTGCAAAGTCTATATAGTATACCACGTATGTTTATAGTATTAGAGGACGAAGGTCTTGGTCTTATGATCACACTGCATAGTCTATATAGTATACCACGTATGTTTATAATATTAGAGGACGAAGGTCTAGGTCTTATTATTACACTGCAAAGTCTATATAGTATACCACGTATGTTTATAGTATTAGAGGACGAAGGTCTTGGTCTTATGATCACACTGCAAAGTCTATATAGTATACCACGTATGTTTATAGTATTAGAGGACGAAGGTCTTGGTCTTATGATCACACTGCAAAGTCTATATAGTATACCACGTATGTTTATAGTATTAGAGGACGAAGGTCTAGGTCTTATTATTACACTGCAAAGTCTATATAGTATACCACGTATGTTTATAGTATTAGAGGACGAAGGTCTTGGTCTTATGATCACACTGCATAGTCTATATAGTATACCACGTATGTTTATAGTATTAGAGGACGAAGGTCTAGGTCTTATTATTACACTGCAAAGTCTATATAGTATACCACGTATGTTTATAGTATTAGAGGACGAAGGTCTTGGTCTTATGATCACACTGCATAGTCTATATAGTATACCACGTATGTTTATAATATTAGAGGACGAAGGTCTAGGTCTTATTATTACACTGCAAAGTCTATATAGTATACCACGTATGTTTATAGTATTAGAGGACGAAGGTCTTGGTCTTATGATCACACTGCAAAGTCTATATAGTATACCACGTATGTTTATAGTATTAGAGGACGAAGGTCTTGGTCTTATGATCACACTGCATAGTCTATATAGTATACCACGTATGTTTATAGTATTAGAGGACGAAGGTCTAGGTCTTATTATTACACTGCAAAGTCTATATAGTATACCACGTATGTTTATAGTATTAGAGGACGAAGGTCTTGGTCTTATGATCACACTGCATAGTCTATATAGTATACCACGTATGTTTATAATATTAGAGGACGAAGGTCTAGGTCTTATTATTACACTGCAAAGTCTATATAGTATACCACGTATGTTTATAGTATTAGAGGACGAAGGTCTTGGTCTTATGATCACACTGCAAAGTCTATATAGTATACCACGTATGTTTATAGTATTAGAGGACGAAGGTCTAGGTCTTATTATTACACTGCAAAGTCTATATAGTATACCACGTATGTTTATAGTATTAGAGGACGAAGGTCTTGGTCTTATGATCACACTGCATAGTCTATATAGTATACCACGTATGTTTATAGTATTAGAGGACGAAGGTCTAGGTCTTATTATTACACTGCAAAGTCTATATAGTATACCACGTATGTTTATAGTATTAGAGGACGAAGGTCTTGGTCTTATGATCACACTGCATAGTCTATATAGTATACCACGTATGTTTATAATATTAGAGGACGAAGGTCTAGGTCTTATTATTACACTGCAAAGTCTATATAGTATACCACGTATGTTTATAGTATTAGAGGACGAAGGTCTTGGTCTTATGATCACACTGCAAAGTCTATATAGTATACCACGTATGTTTATAGTATTAGAGGACGAAGGTCTTGGTCTTATGATCACACTGCAAAGTCTATATAGTATACCACGTATGTTTATAGTATTAGAGGACGAAGGTCTAGGTCTTATTATTACACTGCAAAGTCTATATAGTATACCACGTATGTTTATAGTATTAGAGGACGAAGGTCTTGGTCTTATGATCACACTGCATAGTCTATATAGTATACCACGTATGTTTATAGTATTAGAGGACGAAGGTCTAGGTCTTATTATTACACTGCAAAGTCTATATAGTATACCACGTATGTTTATAGTATTAGAGGAGGAAGGTCTTGGTCTTATGATCACACTGCATAGTCTATATAGTATACCACGTATGTTTATAGTATTAGAGGACGGAGGTCTAGGTCTTATTATTACACTGCAAAGTCTATATAGTATACCACGTATGTTTATAGTATTAGAGGACGAAGGTCTTGGTCTTATGATCACACTGCATAGTCTATATAGTATACCACGTATGTTTATAGTATTAGAGGACGGAGGTCTAGGTCTTATTATTACACTGCAAAGTCTATATAGTATACCACGTATGTTTATAGTATTAGAGGACGAAGGTCTTGGTCTTATGATCACACTGCATAGTCTATATAGTATACCACGTATGTTTATAGTATTAGAGGACGAAGGTCTAGGTCTTATGATCACACTGCATAGTCTATATAGTATACCACGTATGTTTATAGTATTAGAGGACGGAGGTCTAGGTCTTATTATTACACTGCAAAGTCTATATAGTATACCACGTATGTTTATAGTATTAGAGGACGAAGGTCTTGGTCTTATGATCACACTGCATAGTCTATATAGTATACCACGTATGTTTATAGTATTAGAGGACGAAGGTCTAGGTCTTATGATCACACTGCATAGTCTATATAGTATACCACGTATGTTTATAGTATTAGAGGACGGAGGTCTAGGTCTTATTATTACACTGCAAAGTCTATATAGTATACCACGTATGTTTATAGTATTAGAGGACGAAGGTCTTGGTCTTATGATCACACTGCATAGTCTATATAGTATACCACGTATGTTTATAGTATTAGAGGACGAAGGTCTAGGTCTTATGATCACACTGCATAGTCTATATAGTATACCACGTATGTTTATAGTATTAGAGGACGGAGGTCTAGGTCTTATTATTACACTGCAAAGTCTATATAGTATACCACGTATGTTTATAGTATTAGAGGACGAAGGTCTTGGTCTTATGATCACACTGCATAGTCTATATAGTATACCACGTATGTTTATAGTATTAGAGGACGGAGGTCTAGGTCTTATTATTACACTGCAAAGTCTATATAGTATACCACGTATGTTTATAGTATTAGAGGACGAAGGTCTTGGTCTTATGATCACACTGCATAGTCTATATAGTATACCACGTATGTTTATAGTATTAGAGGACGAAGGTCTAGGTCTTATTATTACACTGCAAAGTCTATATAGTATACCACGTATGTTTATAGTATTAGAGGACGAAGGTCTTGGTCTTATGATCACACTGCATAGTCTATATAGTATACCACGTATGTTTATAATATTAGAGGACGAAGGTCTAGGTCTTATTATTACACTGCAAAGTCTATATAGTATACCACGTATGTTTATAGTATTAGAGGACGAAGGTCTTGGTCTTATGATCACACTGCAAAGTCTATATAGTATACCACGTATGTTTATAGTATTAGAGGACGAAGGTCTTGGTCTTATGATCACACTGCAAAGTCTATATAGTATACCACGTATGTTTATAGTATTAGAGGACGAAGGTCTAGGTCTTATTATTACACTGCAAAGTCTATATAGTATACCACGTATGTTTATAGTATTAGAGGACGAAGGTCTTGGTCTTATGATCACACTGCATAGTCTATATAGTATACCACGTATGTTTATAGTATTAGAGGACGAAGGTCTAGGTCTTATTATTACACTGCAAAGTCTATATAGTATACCACGTATGTTTATAGTATTAGAGGACGAAGGTCTTGGTCTTATGATCACACTGCATAGTCTATATAGTATACCACGTATGTTTATAGTATTAGAGGACGGAGGTCTAGGTCTTATTATTACACTGCAAAGTCTATATAGTATACCACGTATGTTTATAGTATTAGAGGACGAAGGTCTTGGTCTTATGATCACACTGCATAGTCTATATAGTATACCACGTATGTTTATAGTATTAGAGGACGGAGGTCTAGGTCTTATTATTACACTGCAAAGTCTATATAGTATACCACGTATGTTTATAGTATTAGAGGACGAAGGTCTTGGTCTTATGATCACACTGCATAGTCTATATAGTATACCACTTATGTTTATAGTATTAGAGGACGAAGGTCTAGGTCTTATGATCACACTGCATAGTCTATATAGTATACCACGTATGTTTATAGTATTAGAGGACGGAGGTCTAGGTCTTATTATTACACTGCAAAGTCTATATAGTATACCACGTATGTTTATAGTATTAGAGGACGAAGGTCTTGGTCTTATGATCACACTGCATAGTCTATATAGTATACCACGTATGTTTATAGTATTAGAGGACGAAGGTCTAGGTCTTATGATCACACTGCATAGTCTATATAGTATACCACGTATGTTTATAGTATTAGAGGACGGAGGTCTAGGTCTTATTATTACACTGCAAAGTCTATATAGTATACCACGTATGTTTATAGTATTAGAGGACGAAGGTCTTGGTCTTATGATCACACTGCATAGTCTATATAGTATACCACGTATGTTTATAGTATTAGAGGACGAAGGTCTAGGTCTTATGATCACACTGCATAGTCTATATAGTATACCACGTATGTTTATAGTATTAGAGGACGGAGGTCTAGGTCTTATTATTACACTG
This sequence comes from Aphrophora alni, assembly GCA_963513935.1. Lineage (NCBI taxonomy): Eukaryota > Metazoa > Arthropoda > Insecta > Hemiptera > Aphrophoridae > Aphrophora > Aphrophora alni. Next base: position 19,629,003 of record OY740765.1, on the reverse strand, counting down.
CAAAGTCTATATAGTATACCACGTATGTTTATAGTATTAGAGGACGAAGGTCTTGGTCTTATGATCACACTGCATAGTCTATATAGTATACCACGTATGTTTATAGTATTAGAGGACGGAGGTCTAGGTCTTATTATTACACTGCAAAGTCTATATAGTATACCACGTATGTTTATAGTATTAGAGGACGAAGGTCTTGGTCTTATGATCACACTGCATAGTCTATATAGTATATCACGTATGTTTATAGTATTAGAGGACGGGGTCTAGGCCTTATCACAATAAAGTCTATATAGTATACTACGTACGTTTATAGTATTAGAGGACCTAACCTACGTATATTTATTGTTCACTATCATACTGTACAGTGTATATCCTATACTACGTATATTTATTGTTCACTATCATACTGTATAGTGTATATGCTATACTTCGTATATTTATTGTTCACTATCATACTGTATAGTGTATATGCTATACTACGTATATTTATTGTTCACTATCATACTGTATAGTGTATGTGCTATACTACGAATATTTGTTATTCGGTCAGAACCTCAAAACAGATTTTTAAATGTCGTAAAGGAAAATTGCAGAACAACTAAAATGATTGTTTTGGAATTGTTTGTCAACCGATTTTGTTGCACTCAATGCCCCATGGTTAATGAAACTATTAATTACTTGAATGAAACACAAGCAAACTAAGCGTAATTAATAAATTTACATGAATGTGCCTTAAAGTCATTACAACGCTTTGAAACCCTCCTAGCATTTCTGCTAAATATAAGTTACCAGTTATACAGAGATAACTAATAGGCATATTTGGCATGCAGCCTTCTCTTTTTACCTTCTCACATTAATCTATGTAGTAGGCTAAGTTATATGATGAGTCAAAAAAAATTATGCGAGTTGTTGTGGATTTATCAGTTTTGATGTCCATCGAGTTAAAAAGCGATTTTTGGGAAAATGCCTGTCTGTGTAGTCCTATAATACGCGTGAGTCGATTTTAATCAATATTGTTATGAGGGTCAAAGACCCAGAAATTTCAATTACATTTTTCCATATCTCAAGTGTAGCTTCCAAAGGACCCAAATAAAACATATTGGTCGCCATGTTTTCAAGAATGCCGGTACGTGATTTATCCGTAGAAAATAAAAAAATCAACCATGGGGATGTTAATTTTCAAAATTAGCTCTACCAATTTCGTTCAAATGTTAGTGAAATGTGAAATCACTATAAACAAATAGGCCCTATTAGCATTACCAAATAATTGAAAAAAAAAAAGAAAAGAAAAATTAACCATGCCCGCCGCCATTGAAAGCTGATTTTAATGAAATACGATTTACTCAGAGGACACGTTTATTCCTTATATTCCTTTAGGATTCGAATATTCATTATTTCCTCAAAATATATTCGTTTATAGCACAAGCTAAGCAGGTTTATAAATGTTTTAAAAGACGATGTTCATTTAATTTTCACTTTTTGACTGACACCGACTAAAATGACATGTTTGATGAGCTAATTTTTTAGTCGGTTTTGGGGATAGGTTAGGGCGAACGTGTGTACAATGTTTTTCCATCATTAATTTGTTTATCAGCTCATTTTCGATTTTAGTGTTATCAATACACGAAGACGCCAAGTTTCACAAAATTAGCTCGCAGCCTACACGCTCTTTTTGGCCCTAGATAAATAGAAACTACCGAAAATTCGTTTCAAACAGCTACCATTTTGAAATGCTGTCATTTTTGTTTAGTAAAATTAGTAACAACTACATTCAAAGAATAATAAAATCTAACTTAGATGCTAAATTTGACTAAAACTCAACTAAATTCCCGTTACTAGAATTAATCTGTTTTCTTTTTTTTCGAGGTTACGTTAACAATTTTGTTTTCAGTTATAATATTATTATGTTTTACTTATTTGCCTTCATTTGTGTATACAAAAACTACAGACTCTTGTTAGTCCTACATAATATAATAAACTACCGTAAAGCCGTTTTAAACAGCCGCCATTTTGATTTAGTTTGTAAAATAGTAACAATTACATTCAAAGAATAATAAAATCTAACTTTATACGCTAAATTTGACTAAAACTCAACTAAATTCCCTCTACTACAACTATAATAGCCTAGTAGGCCTATCCAAGCTTTTATGTACGTACACAAATGATGGCAAACATCTGAATAAACTATACCGATAATAATATGAATAATCCATTATTATCCAATAACTTTAAATCTACGATAAAGTCACCTATTTCGTATCCTAAGAAACAATTCGGGCAGTAATTAAAGTTTTTAAAGTTGCTCAAGATGATTGTTATAATCGGCGTTCAAATTAAAAAGTATGTGAAAATGTGACCCAAATGTGAAGATTAATGAACCGAACCCAAGTAATAAAATATTACTTTCCCAAAAACAAAAATGTAACATCACTAAGTACTGTATTTTAATCAAACACGATTTTTGTTGAAGGCGCATTCGTGGCACGAGTAAAGCATGTTTAGGCCTTATTTGGTTTTGGAATTACACTGTTTATTTCTGATTAACGAACCTGTTTTAAACCCCAGTCAGCGTAGTAAATTTATTAAAATTAGACCAAAATTACGACCTTTAGACCTAGAGCGTTTACATAAGCACACGTTTAGGCCTAAACAGTGAGCCAAATTACTTCTATAGTAGGTAGGATCCATAGACATTTCATAACTTTGGATGTAGAGGGAGATTGCTGTAGTTAGAAGTTTATATTAAGGTAAAAGCGTATACCAAACAATATAAGAATGTTATTGTTAATAAATCAAGAAGTTTAATTAGTAATAAGGATGTAGTTAACTTGGGCTACGTAATAATAAATAATAATAATAATAATAATAATGATAGGCCTACGCCTAAATATAATATTACCATCCAAAATAAAATAAATATATCTAACCTAAGAAGACGGTTAACAATTTAAATTATTTTACACAAAATTGTATATTTGTTCCTTGTTAATGGAAATAATCACTTTCTTTCGTAACAACTATCTGTAAAAGTGGTTGTTTAATCAAAACTATCTTTATAAATGTAGGCCTTATACAGAAGAACGGAAAATATAAACGATGGAGCTAGTAGCTATACTCGTAATTATAATAACAATTTTGAAGTCAACAGGAAAACGTAAACAATATAAGTTAATTAAATTAATAAAATTTTGTCAGCAACACAATATATTATTTAAAGTTTTAGATACCCCTCCCCCAATGAGAACAACGAAATCAATGATGAAATAGCATGTTACAGTGAAAACATTAAAAAAAGATGTAGCACATTAAAGCACGTGAACACACCTTTTACTTAATATGCTCAGCAAGTGCAAGAGTTTATTATAATTTAATCATTATGAACTCATTTTATAAATTAAAACTATAAGTTCGCCCTATCTGCAATGCTGCAAGATTGACAGTATGTAGTCATTGCAATGTTATCATTTGAAATAATAGGCTTTTCAACCTCTGGTAATATATTATCTTACAATTTTGAACATTTGTCCTTATACTAGAGGGAGGGGGAGATTTTCATCGATTTTTATATACAAAGTTAAATAAATAAAAACTAATGCTAGACTACTATGTTAACCTCAAACTCTGATAATATCTGAAAAAAAAATATTTGAAATTACCTCAGTTCGATCGATATATCGCTATCAGTTTTTGACATGTACAATATTAATATAGTCCTTATCTTTTACCTTCGTAAATTGAAATTAAACACGTATGTTTTCACTAAAACTCTTATCACAAATATTCCACTACACCTAATACGTTCAACAGTGATTCATAGTTCACACTGACAAGCAGAAAGGGACTACAGAGAGCATACAAACCCTGGCTACCCCCTCCACCCTAACAGGGTTGACCAAAACAACGTTAAATGTTTCTAGAGCAAGGTGAAAATAGCTCCCTGCTCATCGTTTTAAAAAGGTTAATGTTTGTAGAACTACTTAATAAACTTATACTACAGTAAACACAGATTTTAAGACATGATTTCGGGCATCGATCCAAAAATAGGCTGGTTAAGTGTTTGTAAATAATTGTTGCAAATTTATAGACCAGGCATGTTAAATTCAATAAACAATAAACAAAAATGGTAATGTTTGTTCCTATGTACTTATGTAAATTATATTTTTGTATGATAATAATTTACATTAAATTAGAATTATGAATATTTATTTTTGTTAAATATTTACGATTTATTTAACTGGGACTATAAAACAAAAAGTCATAATAAAGTAAAAAAGAATTTTTTTAAACAACAACCAAGGGGTTGCTTTCTTACATATTATATTGCTTTCTCGTGTAAAACTGATTAATTATACTGTAAATTCACTAAAGGTCAGTATTTTATAAAAACCTATTCCTGAGGATCCCCCCAGATCGTGTGTGCCAATTCCAGAAAAAATCAAATAACTTTGAAAATCCAAAGTTGTACTCCCCAAATGTTGTAATTTGTAATTGTCTGAGTAAGAGAATCTTTAATATGCAACTTTCATCAAGTAAGAAATTAGTAATTATTTACATAAAACTTATCATTGCTAAATTGAAATATAAATATTTATCAAGTTGAAACATCTGATTTAATTTTCCAACAAGATTGAACTAGATAATATCTAGAATTTGAATCTTTAAAAAAGATTGGTGGAGTTTGATTTTATGTTAAATAAATATGAAGATGATATATGATAATAGCACAGCTATTGAAAGATCACTGGCTATACAACTCTCTGGTAAGCTAAAGCTTCTCTGGAAGGAATACTTGCCCTTTCATAACCCAACATGCCTGACCTGATAGGCTTAATTCATTTTTATTTTAATAATATTGCTGTGACATTGTATTCTTGTATACCCTATAGGATCCTCAATGGTCAATAACATAAATATCATCATAACACATAGCAAACTAACATAGCACTATTAAAACAAGACACAACAGATATCAATAATAATAAATACAAGTTACATTGACAGCTAACAACTAAATGTCACAATAACTAAATGTCAAATTATAAATTAACAATTTAAAAATAATAATCACATTCCATTAAAATTTTAAAAAGTAAATAAATAATACAAATGCAGTAAATTATGAACATTTCTCCAACTACGTGTACTTTTCATGACAGAGAAACTCCTCTACAGAGTAACAGGATCCAGACAAAAAAAGCTGAATTAGGCTTTTCTTGCTCATTATAATTTTGAATATTTTATAGGCTTTCTGGGAGTTTGTTAAAGCTTGTGGTAATAACTTTTGAAACTTACTTAGTCTGTGTTGGCATAATCGTAAGTGGGTTTGAATATGGCACCATTACTCATATACAAAATTATTCAGAATGAGGTGACATTTAAATTTAATGTATAGTATTACTTCAAAAACATACATACAGTACTTGGAAGCAGGCCCGTTTTTAACTCTTGTAGCGCCCCTGGGCAAATTAAAGAGATGCGCCCCCCCCCCGATTAATTCATCTTTGCCAGTTTTGGTTCGAGAGGGATTTCGAGAGGGATAACTCCACCGAACTCTTTTTAGTTGGTGAGTCGGTAAGTCTTTCCATTATCCACCACCTATGGACCCGCCGTGTCCCGGACTAGCAATCCACTGTAAAAACTTGCAAGTATTATTACTGCAATTACAGGCGTAGGTGTTATGATTGACGTCACAACATAACAACCTTGTATTTTACAGTATCACGGACCACCAACCCACCCTAAAATATAGTTCTTAACAATAATTGCCAATTCACTCAAGTTTTTCGGAGAACTGCTGTCCAGCCGAGTCATATTTCCATATTTGTTTATTCCAACCGTGAGTGCGTGAGAACATCAAACACTAGACGCTTTAGGTTTCCTAGAAATTGTCATGCAGACTGAGCCTGAGAATGTAGACTATTTATTGAGAGGAGAAACAATACTCTCTCACTAATAAAACTTATACGTTGAAGTATAAGTACAATAATTAAGAGGCCTTACACTTACTACCATTGAATGAATTTATACAAACGAGGTGATTTTTGCGATGCGCGGGTGAAGAGGGGGCAAAACAAGTTTTCTGTTTCGGACGCTATTTTCTAACCGATAAGCATGGAAATGTTACCAAATGTTCAGAAAGATCTGAAATATGGTTGTGCTACCTTAAAATTTTGATTTTTTCAGCTCTATAATTATTTATAGTTTTTTAAATTTATAAACTTTTATCGACATATACCACCTTAATATACCACATAAATTTTTTCAATTAAAAAAAAAATTACGACCCAAAACCCTTGCGCCCTTTGTACTCTTACGCCCCTGGGCAAGTGCCCATGTTGCCCAGTTATAGAATCGGGCCTGCTTGGAAGTGTCTATAACCCCAGCTCCTGGGAAGCATATTTAGATGTCTCTTTTCTATATATTCCTGCCATCAGTTGTATTGCTTTTTTCTTGTAAAATAAAAAGCCTTTCCACCATCTGAATTCATGAATCACCTCATAATATGATCTCATAACTTAAATGTGAATGTATAAGCCCATAGTAGGCTCTTAAAAATGTGGAACGGCTACAATAATGTCTGAGCTTTCTTATTATGAATATACCAGAACTAAGTTTTTGCATACATTATAATATGGTATTTTCAATATTCCTAGGTAAGTCTATTATCAATGACCAAACTTAGAAATGTTACAGAACTGACCACCTCTATTATTTTATCTCTGTATGTTTTGTGAATTTATTGATTTTATCATACACAGTAGTTTTAATTATGATGTGAAACCAATTTCCTTTCTGTGATCCATACATTGTTATTATTTTTATGCTGCTAGACCGTTACAGTTCTCAGAGGACCAGATAAATTCAAAAAGAACAAAAATAAATCTTAAAAGAATTAAAATTTTTCTATGTATTATTTATCTAAATGATTTAATTTTTCTCAATTTTCATGTTTCAATAGGTATTTTAATATTTGTACATTACCAGCATGGAAATCCCTACAGTTCTTCAATTGTGGAACAAGAGGGGCTGTGCAAAAATCATACCCTGAACATAAATTATCAGAGATACAAAATTCAATGACCTCTACTTTTAAACGATTAGAAGAAATATTTGAAATAACATTATCAAATCCAATTACAGAGGATCCAGTTACCCTATTAGGTGAGCTCATGAGCCAATTAAGGGTATACATGATCAGTACTGTATATGCCTCAGTCTATAACGCTACAGTGATCACTAAACTTGGTATATCTATATTCCACTCCATATATACAACAAATGAAAATTTCTTTAAAGCCAGAATCATGAGAATTGTCATCAAGATTGTGAAAAATAGGCTTAGGTCTCCCTTAGGGACTTGATATAATCTTATAACAACTAATTAATTAACTAACTCAAAATATCTCTCAAAGGAAAACCAATAAACACAATGATGTTCTCATATGTTAATGTGTTCTTAATAAATCCAGGTGCCCCACCCCCTTTATGAGATTTTCTACTACAGCTGTTAGCCAATGCAAAGTTATCCAACTTAAAACAATCAATATTTTCTGCCTTAAATGTGTGCTCTGTACCTCCATGCCTTGTTCTGAACAAAATCAGTTCAATACATCAATTCCGTTAGTAGTATATTGGGTGTTGGGGTGAACAACAAAAAGCCCCCTCTTCTTCTAATATAAAAAATTACATTTTACACTAAAAGTTTTTCCTTAAATTTTTCTTATAGTAAGACATATTACACTGTTGGTCGAAAATTAAAGAAAGGTAATTGGTATAAGTATAGTCATCATCCTTTGTCAAAATGTTGATAGAATCATTTTTGGGAGAGTCAACATTTATTTTTAAACTTTTTTTTATCTCATTCGGATAAGGAGCTGAAAAAATCACATCAGTTGTAATATATAAGGCAAGGCTATTGTTCATGTTATCAAAATTTTATTCTTTTATTGTTTTACATAAGCCATTGTAAATAATTTCCTTTCCATCATTGTTCATGTGCAACCCATGTCTCATATAATGGAGCCTACCTAACAAAGGATTTACGTCTATCCAATGTATATTCTGATTTAATTCAGAAGATACACTATTTTTTAATACCATGCTGGCAAGATTAATGTATGATTTATACATGAAGCTCTATGGGGTATGGAAGATATTAGCACTTGTGTTCTTGTTGGAACAGGCATAATGCTACAGAAAGTGTGTTTTAAACACAATTGGTACAGATGCAAGTTATCAATTTTCTTCGTTCCTCCTACACCAATAACACAGTGAAAAGTATCATTTGTGAAATGTTTTGATAGACTATTTATTTCAGAGAAAACTTGATTCAATGGTACATTAAGTCTAAGGATACTGGTAAGATTATAAATTGATACCAACATGTTTAGAGGGTTCATTGACAGAAATCATGTCATATTTCTTCATCCAATTGTATGTGTCAGCCTGGACGATTGTACAATGCCAAACAATGGTAACTGCCTTGAAAGATTTTTATATTAAAAATTGATTATTTAAATTTTATTTGGTTTTTAATACAGTCATAATTGAAATCATCATGTTTCTTCATGTGACATCAAAGATATTTTTGTAATTTCTTAGGGATATAACAAAATTATGTTTAAAATTTTATTTGTTACAGTACAAAGTGATTTTTTAAATTTGACAAGTAAAATATTCCTTACACGTTTTAAGGTATTATGCAATAACTACATATAACTATGTACAACAAATACATACTTAACAAACACACAGAACACAATTCTCATAAACACAATTCTCATAAAAAAAATACACCTAAGTATCAGACGTGTTTCAACGACAAGGTCGTCCTCTTCAGTGATACACCAGCTACACCAACCAAACCACAACAAGTCTGATACTTAGGCGTATTTTTTTTATGAGAATTGTGTTCTGTGTGTTTGTTATACTGTATAGTTTTTCTCATAAGTCAAGCTCAACATTTAATATAAATACATACTTTATTGAATATTTTATTAAAATATACTGTCCTATGCAAACTATTAATTGTACTAGATTATCTTGACTTATTCCTACTGTTCCTTCCACTGGATATACTTTATAATAACCCTACTATTCCCTGTACTAGATACACTTTACTATGCCTACTATTTCTTGAACTACATATACTTTACTATGTCTATTATACCTTAAACTACATATAATACATTACTATGCCTATTATTCCTTAAACTACATATTATACTTTACTACACCTACTATTCCTTGAACTATATACACTTTACTATATCTAATGTTACTTGAACTACATATACTTTACTATGACCACTAAAACATAAACTATATACTTTATCATGCATACTATTCGTTGAATTAGATCCTTTATTTGACTATTATCTATTACTCTAAATCAATAAATAAATTTAAGAAATCACTTTCATATTATGAAACAATAAAATGTATTTTTCTAACTTTATAATTATTGTTTCCCTTTTTACAATACAGTTATATATATATATATATTTTTTTTTTTTTGTAGATGAATGGGAGTATAATCTAGCTAGAGCTCATAACTGCTATACAGTAGGGGAAACTTACATTTACATTTGACTTAGCAGCTTGAATGGGACGAATATTAAGGCTTCACAAAAGCCTATCAATGATCAATGATGATTTTTACAGCCTAGGTCACAACTCTGTTATAATTGTGAGTCGGTCCCATCACTGTTATGTTCTTAAATAGGTCCATCTTTTTCAAATAGTGTTAACATGTATCCCTTGTATTCTACATTTTTTAATGTTCACTGTAATCGGATGTAAAATAACAAGTGGGGGGGGGGGGGAGAGATGTTATTCTGTGACTCAGGATATATGAAATAACACATAATTACATTGGTGACATATTTCACCAAACATACTATATTAAGATACAATTCCTAGTTAAAACCTTACAAAAGCCGACCTACAATAAATAACCCCTCTGTCAATAATCCAATGTTTTCTGAGTGCTGGTAGATTTAAAAAGACCAGGAGATAAGGGATTTTTTTGGTAATTTTACGATGTCAATTTTTGGTCAATTATAGTCTAAATTGTTATTTTTTAAATTAATTTGTGTAGTTAGTAATGAACATTTCCTTCTTTCTCTTTTTCAACCTTTTCAATTTGAAGCCATCTGATATCTCACAACAATCATGTAGAAAGAAAATAACAATCATCTCCTCATCTGAAACCCTTTTCAAAACTGAAAGAGGTAAGCCGGTTACAATCTGGTATTAGAAGCGGTTATCTGAAAAAAGGACAGGTGTATGAGGAAAACCACAATTTTGTTTTTAACTTAAATTTCAATGCCTGCAGATTTAATTTTAATTAATTAACCTGCAGATTAGTTAATAAATAATAATAATAATAATAATCATGTTTATTATGAAGACTTCAAAAAATACAAACAAACAAAAATTTATAACATCATAAAAATTATAGAACAACAACTATAATATAATATTTTTTCCTCTTGTAAAGAAATGTTGGTACTTAAAGATTAAATAGATTTCATTACATTTATAACTCATATATTTTCAAAACTAACAATATTTTGAAAATTTTATATTTTTAATCAACAATTTTTCAAAACAATATATTGTTAATTTCTTTAAATTGGGATTTAAAAGAAAAACTACTTGAATATGTATTATTTATTTACCTTTTTTATTGTTGCATTTGTTTTATAGCAACAGTTGTTTCGTTACTTACTGATGGCATTTGCTAGCTTGACACTAGTTACTTCAAAAATTTGGTTTACACTAGACATCACAATTAATTAATATAACATATAACACAAACACCAATTTTTTTGTACAACAGTACATGTCACATATTTTAAAATATGTTTTATGTACATATTAACTTTGGTAGATGTATTTGGTCCAATTACATCTACGAATGGATATATATAATAAACAATAACCAACTGATTTTAAAACAACCAAATTTAATTGCTATCAGAAGGCTACACAAAAAGTGCACTAATTCCTACTCCAATGGCTTAAAGCAATTTATTTAGTAATTGATTTAAAATAAAAAAATATTGAATGAGAAAATCTTTTTCTTTGAATTGGAGAGTGAGTAATTTTATTAAATAAAGTAAATTATGAATAACATTTTTTTGATAAAGTATGGAAGTTAACAAAAGATAACATGTTTCGATTTTAAGTGTTTGGAAAATCAGAGATAAAAAAGTATGAAATAAATTTTTCTTGCATGTTAGAGACATATACAATTTTACAAGTATCAATGTTTCAGTGAGACAGACAAGTGACATTGATCTAATTTTAGATTGGGAAAATGAATTTCTAATCTGTAATCTGGAAACAGACACTCTGGACAAGTCAAAAGAATTGGGTACACTGAATTTTAAGTTAGTTTAAAGACCTGTAATTATTTTTAAACTAATTAAAAGTTGTACAGCTACTTTCTTCTGCATATAAATAATTAATTGTTTAACAAAAGGGTAGTTGGTGTTATCCATATTAATATGTTATGATTAAGGGGTATAAATCAAATACTCTCTTTTTATGAGAGACTCATATTTATAAAAAGTTGTATAAGTAATAATTTATATTTAGAATAAAGAAACTGTTACCTTCACCCTTTCTATAAAACATTTCCATGAGATAAGATGGGTATATTTCTCTTATTGCTAGCTGATTTTAATGGAGGTAATCATACAGCGAAGTGGGGCTTATACATCAGTTATAAAATCTTTAAATACACAAATCATTAATTAAATCAGCATTGGAGGTGCAAAAACATTTTTCTTTGGGAGCAATTTTTGATGAGATAAGTATGTGGGACCTAAGACAGCTTTTTTTAAAGACTGAATGAGCAAGAATAATTCTTCAGGTTTTTTAACCCACACTTAACTGCATCTTCTTCAGTCATGACAGTGGACACATTAGAACATTAACATTAATAAGTGAGCACTTATCTAAACCACAAGAGCGTTAGAATGGTTCTTCAGGTTTTGTAACCCACACTTAACAGCATCTTCTTCAGTCAAGACAGTGGACACATTAAAATGTTAACATTAATAAGTGAGCACATGTCTAAACCATAAGAGCGTTAGAATGGTTCTTCAGGTTTTGTAACCCAGACTTAACATCATCTTCTTCAGTCACGACAATGGAGACATTAAAACATTAACATTAGTAAGTGAGCACTTATCTAAACCACAACAGCTTTAGAATGGTTCTTCAGGTTTTGTAACTCACACTTAACATCATCTTCTTCAGTCACGACAATGGAGACATTAAAACATTAACATTAGTAAGTGAGCACTTATCTAAACCACAACAGCTTTAGAATGGTTCTTCAGGTTTTGTAACCCACACTTAACATCATCTTCTTCAGTCACAACAATGGAGACATTAAAACATTAACATTAGTAAGTGAGCACTTATCTAAACCACAACAGCTTTAGAATGGTTCTTCAGGTTTTGTAACCCACACTTAACATCATCTTCTTCAGTCACAACAATGGAGACATTAAAACATTAACATTAGTAAGTGAGCACTTATCTAAACCACAACAGCTTTAGAATGGTTCTTCAGGTTTTGTAACTCACACTTAACATCATCTTCTTCAGTCACGACAATGGAGACATTAAAACATTAACATTAGTAAGTGAGCACTTATCTAAACCACAACAGCTTTAGAATGGTTCTTCAGGTTTTGTAACCCACACTTAACATCATCTTCTTCAGTCACAACAATGGAGACATTAAAACATTAACATTAGTAAGTGAGCACTTATCTAAACCACAACAGCTTTAGAATGGTTCTTCAGGTTTTGTAACCCACACTTAACATCATCTTCTTCAGTCACAACAATGGAGACATTAAAACATTAACATTAGTAAGTGAGCACTTATCTAAACCACAACAGCTTTAGAATGGTTCTTCAAGTTTTGTAACCCACACTTAACAGCATCTTCTTCAGTCAAGACAGTGGACACATTAGAACATTAACATAATAAGTGAGCACTTATCTAAACCACAACAGCTTTAGAATGGTTCTTCAGGTTTTGTAACCCACACTTAAATATATATTTACGCATGCACAGTGGATGCATTAGAACAATAATACTAATAGCTGTGTACCTGTCCAACTCACTACAGTTTTAGAATGAGTCTTCAGTTATTCTATTCCACATTTGATTGCATATTATTCAGTTGTGACAGTGGACACATTAGAACATTAACACTAATAAGTATTCACCTGTCCTAACCATAACAGTTTTAGAATGATTTACAAGTTTTCTATCCCCAATGAGCTGCCATTTTGTACTGGGTTGAGATAGAAAGCTCTGGTTTCCACTGTTCTTCTTCTTTAATCAAGGACTTTAAAATGAGGTGTCACTTAATGGGTCTTTATATTTAAAAATTTTGAGCTGCCCCCCAAAAATCCCATTTTGGGAAATGGGCAAAGTTGTAATAGTGACTAAAAAGTTCACTTTTATTTTCTAGAAAGGCGTTCAAGTTTCAAGTTTCATTTTTCTATCTTTATCCATTTAAAATTTAACAGGGTGTATCCATACTTTTGACTCACACTGTATATATATAATTTTAAAGAAATACAATTTTATCTTAAATTACAATTTTATACTTAGTCTATATAAAAGGAAGTAAAATAAATTCACTTTTCATTTTTAGTTTCCCAATGCCAAGGAGCCTATTTGAGTTAATCAAAATTTTATATTTAGGTCCTTTACCTCAGTTTTCAAGATATGATTTTTAAACTTATATCAACTCATCCTAGTCCTAATAAGTATATTCATACATACTAAATTTAACCAAAGCAACATAACTATTCGTTTGCTAGTATTGATGTTTAAAAGACAGGCAGATGGTATTTTTTTGTTTGTTATTCAGCAACATCAATAAAAAATTGATTTTTTTCTGTTTTTATGATTTCATAACTTTGGGAGAAAACAAATATATATAACACACTAATCATGGTCCCATACAAAGAGTTAGACAGTTTAAATTTAATAATTGAGGTGGTAGTTGGAATAAGGGCCCAAATGCTAAAACCTTGTTTTGAGAAATATTGGAGTGAAGATTTTATAAGTTTGTACAAAAAGTGTATTTTCTGAAGTCTTAGTTGTCAATGCTTTGTCTTATTCTGTAGTTTCTACTTTTAAATTTTGTAATACTATTTATAGCACTAAAATTTATTTTGTATATGTAATTGTAGTTTTAGTGATATGGTGCATGGGCCATTTTGGAAAGATCAAATTGGTATGGAACCTTGAAAAGTAATAGTATTGTTATCACGCTTTAAATACATAAATAATTAACTTGTTTAAACATTTGAAATATACGCCTCTAAATACTATTTAAATGGCTTAATACTTGTTAGTAGTTGACCTGGATAAGAGTAACTGGGTCAAAGTAATGGAAAGATATATGTGGATGAATATATTTCATATTCTTCCAAAACTTTATTATTGAAATAAAAGTAATATCTTGAAGTGAGCTTGTTGAAAAATTATAAAACAGGAGATTATAAAAATTAAAGTCCAATTGTGGAAATTTATATATTACTATGAATAGCAACAATATTATCTATTAATGTTTCCTAGCCAGATTCTCTATCACTTTTTTCTCTAGTAACATCATTGTTTATTTGCTTGTACTAAATGTAACTTCATGTAACTTTTGAATTGTAACAGATTCCTCAGGTATGGTATCAGGAAGATTCACCTCTTGAAATAAGTCAGAATAAAATAGTTTATTCTCAATTCTAACAATTAGGATCAACAATCTCAAATCTGCCACTTTGTAAAGTTTGAATGGCTCTTTTGGTGCAGGATCAACAGCCAACCATTCAGGATACTTCAGTGCTTGAGCAAGCCAGGGTTCCCTTGGTTAACATTTTATGATTACATGTTTTTGGATTCCAAACTTATTGTTCTTAGCAGAAGGTTTTCTTAAAAATATCACCTGAAAACTTTCTTCCAGTTGTATATTGCCTGTGGGCAGTGAAATAAATAAATGGTGATGTATTTGTCAAGAGTGTCGTATCATGAACTGATTTTTCGCGCCCATCCCAAAATTTATCAAATAAGTCTCTTTGATCTTTAGCAGATATTCCATTAAACACTTTGCAACACTTCCTAACTACAGAGAAAGTTTTACCTGGAGCTTCTACCCTTGAAGTTGAAATATAACCATCTTCAGAGAGTCTGTCTTGTTTTATAATATTACCAGCTCTTTCTTCCTTATTTACATCTTTCTTCTTACTTCCTTCCTTCATAAAAGTGTTTAAAATAGTAGATTTACTACTAAGAATTTTTTAACCAATTAAAAATAAAATTTATTTACTATCTGCTAAACAGAATCACAAACAATGTTTCTTCTGACTATATATGCTAAAACACTACTACTTTCTTAAATTACTTAACCCTTTGCGATCGGAAGGCCAGTAGGAGTGGCCACAACACTGTCAGCAGCCACTCGGAATTCTTTCTGCATAAATTGGTTCCGGCGGTCGGTTGGCCAGCTGTACTGGCCATGCTCCACTCCGCGTCAACTCGGCATTCATAATGTCGGCTTCTTCCCACCAGGTCAGAATTATTTTTATCACAGACTGCAAATTTTACAAAGGGTATTTTTTTTTTTTAAACAAAAACCAATTCCATTTTAACAATTATTTTCTTAATATACACAGACAAACAAGATACTGAACTAAACAAAATCATATGTTTCAAGTTAAAAAGGAAAATTAATGCCTGATTTACTAATTATACAAATATCACATATATTTCAAAGTTACGCGAACACCTTGTCAGTTTTTTATTTTAACACAAACAAACAATTTTTAAAATTTTATTAGTAGGTATACACAAACAAAAAAGATACTGAACTAAACAAATTCATATGTTTCAAGTTAAAAAGGACAATAATGCCTAATTTACTAATTATACAAAAATCACATATATTTAAAACTGACGTGAACACATTATAGTTTTTTTTATTTTAAAACAAACAAACAATTTTTTTATATTTTATTAATATAGATACACAAACAAACAAACAAGTAATGAACTAAACAAAATCATATGTTTCAAGTTAAAAAGGAAAATTTTGCCTAATTTACTAATTATACAAAAATCACAAGACATTGTGTGTACGTTCTCAATGTTGTAAGAAAAGAGCATGTGTTGATTTTGGCATTCCCGTTGATATTTTGCAACGATAAAGCTCTCAAAACTGCTGGTCATTTAGTTAAATGGTTTCTCTATAGGTTACAGCACTCTACACACATCACAACATAAAAATATATTGTTAAAATGCAACATATGTTTCTTGGCCAGTGCTGCTGGCCTTCCGAGCGTTCGACGGTTTTTATCTTGGCCAGTACCACTGGCCATCCGAGCGGCAGGAACAACTGATGTGGAATTAAATCCAAGTTGTTGCGCAAATGTCCGCGGCCAGTACAGCTGGCCATCCGACAGATCAGGACAACCTATAAATACTCTATCCGAGCGCAAAGGGTTAAAATACAGCTGTGAAACTTTGCAGGTGTACCAATAATTTTATAAACAATTCAGTCAAATTTTCTTACAAATATCATTGTAAACAATTAATAAATTAAATCAAAAGATAAACAATTTATAATAATAACTAAAGGAGTAAAATAATGTTACCAATGTAAATATAAATATATCATCTATTTTACGTAAGCCTAATATTAAAATTATTACTGTAAATCGCACATGTAAATTAAAGCTAAAATGCTATTGTTATACCTTATATTTTTGTGGCCTGTTGGTCTAGGGGTATGATTCTCGCTTCGGGTGCGAGAGGTCCCGGGTTCAAATCCCGGACAGGCCCAATCTTTTAAAATGTTTTATGTCAACGATTCTAAATTTATTTTGATTAAATAATTAAATTTAACGTATAATAAAGAAGAAAAGTAGATATTAAGAATTTATACACACATATAACGAATTTAGATCAATAATGCACAAATGTTGGCACTGTTTTTTTATATATAGACATGAAAATATAATGTTAATACAAATATTTCACATAATTACTAACGTACGCCTTACGTGTTCGCTACTATGTACAAAAACCATAATTTTCAACTTATTTAACACGTTTTCTTAAAATTTTCGAAGACGTCATATATTTTGTCAGTGACAAAGTTGGTACATAATTTGAACGCTAATTGGAACTGAAAATTTGTTTAAAGTAAGCGCAGTAGTTCCCGAGTTATAACAATTTTTTGCTGCTGAAAATGTAAAATCTATATTTTTAGACATATTTTGCATATCTTATAAAAATTGTCAGCGACAACATGCTATGTTTTGTCAGTAACAAGGTGAGTTTATATTTTTAAAGCTAATTGGAACTAGAAATGTTTTTAAACTCAATGCAGTATCTCCAAAATTTTAACAATTTCTTAAAATATTGAGGAATTCTTATTGGAAGATTAGGAGGAACTCCATATTTTCCAGAATATTTACATTTCAGTGATAAAATAAATCTATTTTATCAATAACAAAGTTTCTACAAAAAAATATTTAAAATTGAAAGAATTGTGAATAATATATAGGATTTAAAGTTGTAGGTGGTTTTTGTTATAACGCCACAGTGAGATGTGGTCTCCGTGCTGTTATCTTTAGACTGAGTCTGTTGAATTGATGGGGTTACTTTTTTCGGTTTGTTTCTATACTTTAACCAAGCTTATCGCTGTTTTAGAAACACGTTATAAAAGAGGGAAAAAAAGTGTTACACAAACAAACAAACAAACAAAGAATAAGATAACAGACATCAGCAATTTTGATTTATTTGTATATGAAAAATGGTAAATGAATTCTATTTAGCTAAAGGAGAACTGCTATGTGTGTTGAAAGATAAATTACATTTTAATAGAAATACCTACGCATCAAGTAAAGTTTTCTATAATACGCTGCACTCAGTTTAAAAACTAAATAATACAAATAGTGTACTACATGCAGGCAGAATCAAAGCTAATTAAGACTATGCACGCAAAGCCCGATTTCTAAAATGGCCTAGCCGCGGCTACACTCTAGTTCTAGACAATGTAAAAACGCCTGACAGACTCATCAACGCCCAGCCCAAACTCCTTGACGTAAGAAAAAAGCAATTTGCCGAGTATATTTCTTTCATAACGTAAGATCCACTTAGATGGGGTTTTGAAAAGACGACCCTTAAAATGTATTTTCAAGGATTCCTCAATATCTCATAGGCTTGTTTTTGCTTATATAACCCATACAAAAGATTAAAAATCTATACTTTAACATAAGACAGAATCAACACTGGGTATAACAGATGGTTAATGTCGCGGTTGTGAAGGCAGGTCTTCTCCCCCCCCCTCTGAAAACCTCAATCCAATGAAGTAATAACGTTTTTAAAATGAGGGAAATTAAGTCACGTCTGAAGCATGAATTAGTGATAATCATTATTTCACTTAAAAAACAAACTTCATGCGTCTTTCTTTCAAGCTGCAAACTTCTCAATAACTTTCTGATTAAAGTCAGGAATGTCCTTAATCTTAATCTCTATTGAAAGCATAACTAGAGTTATCAACATTCCTTGTTTCAGAATGTCTTAATCCGCTTTAGTGTTGAAAAACATCTTTCTTCTTCTATGATTGCATACACACTAGTTTGAATTATTCAACCATTCCCTAAATGTTCTGTCCAAATTATTTGTCGTCAGGAAATTCAATAAACTATTGGATTTTTTTTATAGGCCCCTCATTTTGCGGCGCTGCTGTACTGACAAAAGTAATGCTAATATATTGTTTGCTATATAATTCAGTCACTTAAAACTTTTTTATTACAATTGTTCTTTGTTGTTTCCACAACATTCCTGGTCTATTACTAAAGAAATATATATTAAAAATATTATGTTCATTGCACTAATACAAAAAATGAAAAAAAAAACCTAAAGATATATACTGTATATATATACAGTAATAAATTAAAATTTTCAACATGACTAAATTGCCGCCTTTATTTATTCCGATCTTGTTCTATTGTACAGAAAACTATTCAAATAGTTTTAAATGAATACTTATTCGAATAGTTGATATCCTATTCGAATACTAAGAAGTATTCGATAGTCCCAACACTACTAAACAATATCCGATGTTGTATGACACATAATTGATTACACTTTGTTCGTAATATACACTGTCTAGAAACGCACTGATGAAAGGAAGGCAGAACACTAACTCACTCACTTACCCCACCACTAAAAAGTGACGGAGTAACTGTTTGCCCGATGAAGGTCAAGCGCCACTACATACCAAACCGCCTCTACAGTTATTGGAAGTTCGATAAAACGATACGATGCATAAGAGTTTACTAATAGGATTTTTTATTATAGGCCCCTCACAAAGCGGCGTTGCTGTACTGACAAAAGTAATGCTAACAATTAAATGAGCATATTATCGTGTTCCTTATTACATTCCCTGTATAACCATATATAGTTTATATGTTTAAAACATTTTGTTAAATACAAAAATAACGATGGAAGGAAAAAGAACATGGTTTTGCAGCCGTTTTTCATAAATACGCGTCTTTGAATTTTCGCAGTGTAAAAACTAAGTGTGCTAAAAAAAATTTCCTGTTAGGAGATTATTAACAGTATTATTGTTAACAACATACTCAAGTTTCGTAATAAAATAATCACTAAAACAATTATTGTTATGAACGTTTTTGTGAATTATTGATATCTCCGTAACGGATTGTTATAGATAATTGCAACTTTCTCATTTCTCTGGCATGTTTAAAACATGTAAATAAACTCCAATGAAGGAGTTGACATTGTAATTTGGATTACAAATATTTTATTGTACAATTTTAAACAAAGCATGTTTTTGATCAGTCGGCTACGGTTAACAGCGATGAATGTACAGTCAGGTTATAGCCTACTGGGTTCATTGTTTCCGAGCGTCAACAGATTCAAGTTTTATATTTAATATGGATTTAACTTACAGTTGTATACACTTTTATATCTTAATAATATTTAGATTTAAATATATATATATATATATATATATATATATATATTGTATTTTCTTCTTGTACTCGTGGCTTTACAGTATAGCATTGTTATTGGAAGGAAAGCTATTAATAGTTATAAATAATCGGACAAATTATTTATATTATTATTAGTTAAAAATAAATAGGCGTACTTGTCTGTACTCCATGCCATGTGTAGAGTAGGAATCCTAAATTCTCAAACTTGGTCTTTTAAAATTCAATTTTCAGTAATTAATCTAAATCACCTTCACTAGAGTTTCCACTCGCACTATCCTCACTCGACTCCGACTCATTTACATTTACTGTCATGGGTTCCACCGCAATGTCAACTAAAATTTCGCGCTTTGAACATATTGATTTTCTATTTTACTGACATGTTCGACACAGTTTTTCCACAAATTTTTTGGCACATTATCCATAATGTCTGAGGCTAACTGACATACTTCTTCTACCTTATAACTTTTATTTCCTTTTGCTACATCATTTTTAACATAAGCCCAAATAGGTTCAGTTACATTTAATTCATAATGGGCCACAGGCAGCCAAAGCATTTGAGTGTCTTTATTGATTTTTTTCACTATTTTGTCCAGTAATATTTCTTTATATTGAAGTGTGGCTTTGTTATTAATAGTAGCACTGGTTTGGTAAGATCTACCCACTATGACACTCCTTCCGATAATGGCATGTTTTTTTTTCTTAATAGCCATTTTCTTGCTTTGGTACTAAGTAAAAAGAAATGAAAAATATGAAAGCTTATTAATTGTGTCACCACTATCTCAACACTCACACACACAAACTTTAGAAACACAAAAAAAAAAAATCTAACAACGAACTCTTCTAAGCCGACACGAATTAAATACTGTCAACTAACTCAGAGACAGCCAGAGACCTCACAGCTTATTTACACACAGCCTGCAATGCTTAGATAAATTTTGATAAGTCCAAAAGTAGGCCTTGGCGTTGGGAACCTTTTGTTTGATTGTTAAAGATAGTGGCAGCGATTGCAGTGATTGATGGACGAGTGGACAATAAATTAAAAACTAAAGTAACGACTATAAATATTGACACATGATGAGAAAACGTTGACAAAACGTGATTATAAATTAAACATACTTTATTTATGGAAATAAATTAAAAACTACAAAATGCAATCTGTGTAAACCAAATTTATAGAAGAAAGCTATTATTGCTGCTATAATAAGTGAGAGTGTGCTCTATTTGTATTGGGCCCAGAGTATCACTCGCTGCACAAGTAGCAGAACGATTACATCACTTTTAACCTTTTAAAAACACATTAAAGAAAATAATTAAATTACATTTCTATACGTTGATTTTTTTTTTTATTGAGTTCTACATAATTATTAAGTTAGTTCCATAAAAACCTTTTTCCATTATTCTTACCCAAAATTAAGATATTAGTAAATCACAAAAACTTTAATAACAATTGTTGTAGTGATTATTTTATTACGAAACTTGAGCATGTTGTTAACAATATTACTGTTAATAAATCTCTAACATTAAAATTTGCTAGCACCCTTAGTTTGTACACTGCGCAAATTCAAAGATGCGTATTTATGAAAAACGGCTGCAAAACCATGTTCTTTTTCCTTCCATCGTTATTTTTGTATTTAACCAAATGTTTTAAACATATAAACTATATATGGTTATACAGGGAATGTAATAAGGAACACGATAATATGCTCATTTAATTTTTAGCATTACTTTTGTCAGTACAGCAACGCCGCTTTGTGAGGGGCCTATAATAAAAAATCCTATTAGTAAACTCTTATGCATCGTATCGTTTTATCGAACTTCCAATAACTGTAGAGGCCGTTTGGTATGTAGTGGCGCTTAACCTTCATCGGGAAAACAGTTACTCCGTCACTTTTTAGTGGTGGGGGAAGTGAGTGAGTCAGTGTTCCGCTTTCCTTTCATCAGTGCGTTTCTAGACAGTGTCTTACGAACAAAGTGTAATCAATTATGTGTCGTACATCGGATATTGTTTAGTAGTGTTGGGACTATCGAATACTTCTTAGTATTCGAATTTCGAATAGGATATCAACTATTCGAATAAGTATTCATTTAAAACTATTTGAATAGTTTTCTGTACAATAGGACAAGATCGGAATAAATAAAGGCGGCAATTTAGTCATTTTGAAAATTTATATCTTTTTTTAGAATATATATATCTTTAGGTTTTTTTTTCATTTTTTGTATTAGTGCAATGAACATAATACTTTAAATATATATTTCTTTAGTAATAGACAAGGAATGTTGTGGAAAAAACAAAGAACAATTGTAATAAAAAAGTTTTAAGTGACTGAATTATATTAGTATTAGTATTATGAAAGTATTTGTCGTTTAAATGTAAACGAAATAACCTAAAACTACTTGTGATCTCTCTATTGAATAGTAATCTAGGGAATAGTTAATAACGCAGTGGTAAAAATTATTCACTATTTAGATAAAGTATTCGTGAGTACCGCTAGGAATAGAAATTGATTCCATATGTGCAAAAGTTGTAGGATCGTACCAGCTTGCCAGAAAAAAACTATTCATTACAAAGTATTCGAATACTTTTCTTACTATTCAAATAAAAGTGAACTATTCGAATATATGATTTTTTTTCTATTCGAATAACCCATTACTATTATTTAGTTAGTACTATAGTGATTTGTTAATGCCTTGTGTAGTCTTGTTGCTTTTGTTATTAATATGAAATTGAACAAAAATTGGCAGAAAGAAAATTATTCATTGCATGGGAGCTCATAAGCAATATTTTTAACTTTATGAAAAGGGAGGCGTAAGAAGGTCCAATATTATTGACAAATATGCAAGAAATAGTGTCCTAGGCCCCAGGGGTGTCCCGCAGGAGTATTCAATGAATAATTAAAGAACATAAAACTAATACAGAAACTTGGCAACCTTCCTCGACCCCTCCGACCGTCCGAGGAAAAATTTAAATCTGGATTAGATGATTTTGACACGTAATTGAAGTGTGTTGTTCGTAGGTGTATAAATGAATTTCATCTTACTAACAAGCAACATCCAACGCTAAAAAATATACTGCCGGTTTTTAAAGAGAAAATTGGATTCAAAGTGGGCTTATGGTATCTTTGGAAAGTTATCCAGGAATTGGGCTTTAAGTGGAAAAAAAACTTGTGACAATAGAAAAATCTTAATAGAAAAAACTGATATAAGGGAAGAAGAATCAATTTTCTGAGAGCAATAAAGCAGTGCAGATGGGGGAAAAGGATAATTGTTTACACTGACGAAACCTATGTACATTCATCACAGACAAAACCTCATTCATGGTCCAACAACTCTAAAGCAGGTCTTCATATTCCGATATCTAAAGGTCAATGTGACATTATTGCTCATGCAGGAAGTGAGAAAGGGTTTGTTTCAAATGCGTTGTTAATTTTTAAATTTGGACAGAAGAGTGGTGATTACCATGAAGCAATGAACTAAAAAAACTATGACAAATGGTTAAGAGAGAAATTAATATTTAACGTTCCCCCCAACTCTGTTATAGTAATAGACAACTCATCATACCATAACACACAATTAAATCAATCACGAATTCCTCCACTAAAAAATACGACATGATCACCTGACACCGAGAAAAAGGCATACCGTTGCATTAAAAAATACTCAAACCAGAACTCTACCAACTTATAAAACTTAATAAAAACAAAACAAAAATGTATAAAATTGACTCATTATTTGCAGAACAAGGGCATAGTGTCATTAGACTTCCCCCCATACATCCAGAGAGATGATCTAGGGAGTGATCAATATTCATGTTGCTCAACACAACACAACATTTAAAACTGATGGCTGTAATAAATTGGTTAGAGAAAAGATTGATGCGATATCTGTTGATCATTGGTCAAAGCATTGTAAACATGCAGAGGAAATCGAGTACCTTGTTCAAGCCACTCTTTGAATATGGTAGGTAGCAGCGCTGCTGAGTGCTGTATCTTTGCGTGATCCTTCTTCAGTTTTATTCAGAAGATGTAGAAATTATTTGCTGCCTCTATGTATTCATGAGATGTATATACACCACACCTCCAACCGAAACAACAACTGCTGAAAAAGTCTAGTGATACTAAGTTGTCAACAAAAGCTCATGATGTGTCAGCTTCATGAAAGTGTACAATGAAGTTCAAAGTGCTCTTTTGAATTATTTGAAAATGAAATAGCAAAACCTGTGGCTAAAGTAGAAACAATCAGATGGGCCAAGAAATTTGACTCTTTCGAAATCGCTATTATGACAGTCATGCGTAATTTTTTTTCTTTTCTTTTCTTTTTTTTTTTTTTTTTTTTTTCAAAGGATGAACAAAGTTAGCAAAAATTCGCAGAAAGAAGAAGAAATGTGAAGATTACAGGAGATATGTTGCAGTCTTTGAAATAATACGTACTTGAAGACTGCTCTACAACTGCCTTACTCTTGAGATGGATCACCATTCCAGTCACCTTTGTTTGGATCAAGGGTCATGTAAACACTTCTCTAAAGTTAGAATCTCACAGATTATGAATAACCACAAGACCTATGCCTTTTGAGTGATTCCACCTGTTAATGTAATACCTTCCTGGGATTGGACGGTTTCAAAAATTAACACAGACATTATTGGCAATATAAAAAAGCATTATAACACAGTAGATCTAGAACATGCTACAATGAAGAGAATAGCCATAAGATGTGACGACAAGCTTTACTTTTACACAGTTGGATCGTAAATAATGATAACCAAAACTCCGGCTCTAGTGTTTTTGTCCCAAAGCTAAACTCTGAATTTTGCACTTTGTCATCAACTACATTCAGCACGAAAGGAGAGTTTCTTCTTATATTTACTGCACTGTTTTTTGTGGCATCATATTTTAAATTTTATTTTCTTATGGTTTTATACAAGTAATGTATTTAAGTTATATCTTATATTTAACATTGTAACATATTTGTATCGTTTCATTCCTATCATATATGATTTATTATTTTATCCATATCTCTTCATCTTCATGGTGCATGCATCCAGCCTCAGGTAATGCCGACCGCACGGTGTCTCTCATACACATAGCTAGTCAGTCTCCAGTAGGTGGGATCAGTTAGAATTCGTCCAAGAGTGCAATTATGTTGGAGTCTTCTCCTCAGCTCATCTCTGACATCTGATCTGATGATACAATCAAGGAGGATGTGTTGTAGGGTTTCTTCTTCTATCTGACATACAAGACACAGGGGCGACTCAGCAAGTTGGAAACGAAAAAGATAGGACTGTGTTACAATATGTCCTGATCTAGCTCTTGAGGCGAATGTTGACACGGACCTGGGCAAGTTCTTGTAGATGACAGTGTTGTTTGGTTCTATGAGGAGTCCGTAAAGATGGCGACCCGTCAGTTCATCCTTTCACTGCTCCACCCACCTGTGTCTCAGGATTCTGTGAGATGCAGCCATGCAGCCTGCAAGAGGTAGTTCTTTAGATGGTATAGGATGCATATTGGTGGCTGCCTTTGCTATTTCATCAGCTTTCTCATTTCCCTGAAGTCCGCAATGACTCGGTATCCATTGAAAGAAAATCTCCTTTTCCGTGGACAGATTCAGGAGTTCTAAAATCTCTTGGACTCTGTGGTAGTAACTTGAGGGCCTATACTGTTGGAGGAGTTGTAATGCGCTTTTGGAGTTGCTGAGTATGCATATCTTTTTACTTTTTACAGTTATGCAATGGGCAACCGCCGCGTTGATGGCCAGTAGTTCAGTGTCTGTACTGGAGCTTGAATTTGCTAGGACAAAGAAGGACTAGCCTGAATGTTCCGCAAAGTAACCGGCTCCAGATTTTGATTCTGTGGAGTTCAATGACCCATCAGTGTAAATCCTATAATGACTTTCATATCTTGAGTGTATAACTTCACGGGCGGCAGCTCTTTGCATTTCTATAGGGTAGTTTTTAGATATCAGTCCAGGGAGGTCTAATTCGACCTTTGGTGGTTGAAAATTCCATGGTGGGATGCAGTTGACAGTAGGGTAGGGCACTGGGGTCATGTCCGATGCGTTTATCATCACAGTTGCTGTCCGGTAATTAAAGGAAAACTTGTGATGAGCCTCCCGTGGGTCTGGTCTGAGGGCTGGAAATGATTTAGGGTCCGCAGATATGTGAAGAAATTTGTGCCATACTACTTTCTGAATGTATATTTCCAGAGGCTCCACATTGAGCTCAATTTTCATGGCTCGTATTGGAGTTGTTTTTGGGCATCCTAGGCATATTCTAAGGGCTGAGTTTTGGATTGTATTTAATTTCTTTAGATGTGTTTTTGCAGCAGAGCTCCAAATTTCTGCTCATTACATCATTTTTGATCGGATGAATGATACAAAGAACTGTCTAAGCATAAGAGTATCTGCTCCCCATGCTCTACTAGCAACAGCCTTAAATAGATTTAATCTTTTTGTGCATTGTATTGAGATCTGTTGGATATGGTTCTTCCACAAAAGTTTGGGGTTGAGAGTGATTCCAAGTAGCACAGGGTTTGGGTTGTATGGTATTGGTTTTCTTCTGCATTGTAGTTCTGGTACAAAATGCTTGAATGAGTATTTTCCTGAGAAAAAAGTGCATTCTGTCTTTGTTGAGGAGATTGACATGTTCCACTTCTTTGTCCATACATTGAGAGCATTTAAGGCAACTTGCATCTGCCGTGTGGCTTGTATTGGGTCCTTGTTAGAGCTCCATATTGTTATATCGTCGGTGTAGACACAGCTGTCTGTTGTGTTAGGCAGAGTCACCAGCATATCACAGAGTGCAATGTTGAACAGGGCCGC
Organism: Aphrophora alni; assembly: GCA_963513935.1. Taxonomy (NCBI): domain Eukaryota; kingdom Metazoa; phylum Arthropoda; class Insecta; order Hemiptera; family Aphrophoridae; genus Aphrophora; species Aphrophora alni. The sequence continues at coordinate 19,602,127 of OY740765.1, read as the reverse complement.
ACTTAGAACTGATCCTTGTGGGACTCCACTATTGATTGCAAGTTCATCTGAGAGTATGGTATTAACTTTTGTTTTGATTTTACGGAGTTTTAGAAAGTTCTGAAGATACTTTAGCATCTTATCTAATTCCAATGAGTAGACAATGCAGTAGGACTGTGGAATGGGGTACTATGTCAAATGCGGCTTCCAGATCCACCATTACAGCTACTGTTGTGCTGTTGTCCGAGAAACTTCTATAGATTGACTCTGTGAAATGTAGAAGAGCGTCTGTTGTTCCTCTTCTTGGTCTGAACCCGAACTGCCTTGAGTGTAGCTTATTTCCGCTTTCCAATCTTCACACCAGCCTTTTGCTGACCAACCTCTCCACAATTTTCCCAGACAAGATGTTAAAGAGATTGGTCTGTACGATTCAGGTACGTCTGGATCTTTTGTTGGTTTCAGAATAGGTATGATGATGGCTTGCTTCCATTTTTGTGGAATGTTACCTGTATTCCAGATGTTATTGAACAGGATGAGTATTTCTTCAAGAGATTGTTTGGACAGGTTCTATTTTGTTCGCCCGGTGCACTATTTTGTATGTCTGCTATACATTCCCGGAGTTCGTTCATTGTAAAAGGGGCATCAGCCATGTCATCATGGAATGTGAGGAGGTCCAGATTACATGATAGGTATTGTTCTACAGGGGTTAGTGTTTTGGGAAGGAGATTGCCTTTGCAGATTTTTTGGCATAGTCTGTATTAAGTAAGTTAGCTATGTCTTTTCCTTCTGTCAAAATCCTATCGTTCTTGTCTTTGATGCGTTTGATTGTTTTGATATTCTGTCCCTCAATTCTCTTAAATCTTTTACATGCAGCCGATGCTGGGGTGTTTGAGTTGATAGAGGAGACAAACTCCCTCCAGCTGGATCGTTTTGCTTTCAACACTTCTCTTTGAAAAATTGCGTTAGTACGATTGTACTCAGCTCTACTTCTTGTATCTCTTTGTTTCATCCATCTTCTCCTGGTTTTTTGTCTCCTTTTTCCGTAAGGGTAGGTGTCCACCAGATGTTTGCTGGACAGGACTTCCTGCATCTGATTTTAGGTATGCTAGCTTCAGCTGCCAGACTGATAGCGTTTTATATGTCTGTTAATATGTCGTCATAGGTGGAAAGATGCTTGTCTACTTTTTGTCTGAAAGTGTCCCACTTACCTTTACTAATTTTATATTTGGTTTGTGGTATTGGATTTTGTTCCCCAATCTTCTCGGAAAAAATCAGTGTGAAGTGGACTGGCAGATGATCGCTTCCCTGGTCGAATCCTACTCTCTAGTTTTCTATTTGCAGGATTAAATTTGCTGACACTATGGATAGGTCCATGGTGCTAAGTGAGCCAGAGCTGGGTGATTGGTAAGTCAGTTGATCGCTTAAATTGCACAGAATAATATTTTAATATTTCCATTGGTAGACCACTTGGCCATTTGGATTGGTGTCATTGTCCCAGCTTGGGTGTCTTGCATTGAAATCACCAGTAATTATGTAATTTTTGGTCTTAGGTCTAATACTGTCGAGTTCTTGCAGGGTTATTCCTTGACTAGGTATATACACATTTACAATAGTCAACTTGCATGATCTGTGTACCTGTATGTCTACAGCCATTGCTTCTATATGTGTTGTTGAGAACGTAGCTATGTTGCTTATCGGCAATGAGTCATGCAGAAGAAACGCCACTTCTCCCCCTCTTCTGTTTTGTCGGGAGTGACTAAGCAAAGTATAGCCTTGAAACCTTGGATGGAATTTTTCATCTCGTGATAGGGAAGACTCCTGAATGCACACCACCTTTGCTTTTGTTTTATTTATTTCTTGTTTGAGGTCTTCAGCTTTATTCTTGAGAGATTTCGCATTCCAATGTAGGATGTTAATTTGACCGTTGTTAGGTGTATTCTTGTCAGTGTTTGGACTTGTTCTTTTTATTTTTTCCTTGGGGACATCTTTTCCCAGTGGTACATGGAACCCGAGTTTCTCCTTTGCCCTACCCTTGACAGTCTCACAAATTTCCAAAGCAGTTTCTCTGTTAGGGAACCAAATTAATTTTCTTGTATAGTTGCCCATACCTCTCTCTCTCTCTCTCTCTCTCTCTCTCTCTCTCTCTCTCTCTCTCTCTCTCTCTCTCTCTCTCTCTCATTTTAGGTTTTTGTTAATATCTAGTTGAGCCCTTAGTTGTTTAACGTTGTCTTGGCTACACCATAAAAGTACCTTAAATCTATTTGGATGTTTGCGATTACTTTTCCTACAATCTTGTCTTGAGTTCTCAAAAGAACTGTTAGAAATATAACTGGCCATAATGTTTGAGAGGGCTGTACTCAAAAGAGCAGCTACTGCTGGCGTTCATTTCACTGTATTTGACGAATACAGCTATCCAGGGTCAGGACGAGGACCAACCAGCTCACCCCCATTTTATCCATATTACAATAATTGTTTATTTATTGACCTTATTGAGAGATGTGCTTTAATAGAATTAATAACTAAATGAAATAAATGTTTTAAACTTGATAGAGTGAACGGACACTCACAATATGTTGCTTGGATAAAATTGTAAAATTACTTTGCATACAATTATTTTATTTCTGTATCGTTTCTTGTACAAGATATGGATCAATATCTTGCAAAGAGGCTTAACAAATATTTTTGGGTGTTAAGCTACTGTCAAAATATATTTATGTAATTGTACACAATCGGTTCTAGAAACAATTACACATTTATTATCAAAATTCAAATTTTTAATGTAAGTTTTGTTATAATAGCTTGTACCCTTAGGAGTTCATATATAGCTTATTGAGTACGGGAAAGGCAATCCCGAGGAATCCTACTCGGATCTGTAGTCTTTCTAAAATGAAATCCTCATTTGGATCTACATTTCTTTTTATGTAGTCTTGGGATAGATCCCGCTCTTTCATTTACCTATTAGATATTTTCTCTTGACCTCTTCCGACCCTGACGCTATTAGAGGACTAGGCGGGGAGGGGGGTTTACTTTCAGTTTCAACCTTTTTCATAAGGCTATGATGACCAAGAAATATTTCGCCTTCAAATCGTAGATAGAACAATACTAAAATGAAATTGAATCTGTGAATAGCGTATTCTGTAGTGTATGTATCTATGGTTAAAATGTATCAATTACACAAATAGTGGTGAAACTGGTGAAAGTGTAGTAAGGTTATGAAAATATAAACTATGGAATGTGCGTTATGATAACACGTTTGATAAGAGGTAATAATGTGTTCTTACTTTCAATTTCCCATTTATGATAAACCATTTTTTATATTTGAAAACCTAGTGAACTAAAGTATGGCTTTCTGTTTTGATTAATAACATAAGGCTATTACTTTGTGTTTTTGTGCAGTCATTATTTTATTGCAGAGTGCAATTATTTATTTCTTGTTTTCTAGTTGAATCGACCTTCTAATATTGTGGGAAAATATAATTCAGTTCCAGACAATCTCGTTTCTTGACATTTTGCTGGCGAACATTTTTGCATGTGCTAGTTGGAAAATGTAACATTAAAATTCATATCTGAGGCGGCCTTTTCGAAAATGGGTAAATATCGGTTGTATCTGGTCCTATAATTTTTCTATAAAAAAATTAAGAAAATATAAAGTACTTACCTTGTAATCAAAGGATCAGATCATATTATGTGTCAGAATAAACATTTCAAGTCCTAAAATGCATTAGTTTAATATAAAATGAGATTTATAAAAGTACAAAATCCAGCTACGTAGGTTAGGAATGCCTACATTAATATAGTACTAATAACTACGTTCATCAAGTCACTACATCTATGATCGCTTGTTCTCAAATCAGGTAGCTATATATATATATAGCCGCCTGAAGACCTCGCCTATGTAATTTACGTCTTTATTAGGTCGTCCCAAAATTAGTAAAAAAAAGATATATATCATATATATATATAAATCTAACCAGACCTAGTAAATGAACTGAAGGTCTGGTAAGATAACTATCCAGACCTTATATAATAAGGTAACTATATATAGTGACCTTCCCAGACTTTTAGTTTCTTAACTAGGTCTGGTTAGATAATCGTATATATATATATATTTGTTACCTTACCAGACCTGTAGTTCCTTTATTATATCTCAAAGAGCGATGTGATATTCAACAAGCGATCACACATTGACTGACATGACGAACGTAGTTATCAAGTAACCTAAACTGGATTTTGTACCTTTATATTTCTTATTTTCTATTAAAATAATGTATTTTGTGACTTGAAAAGTGTCTTCCGACAAAAAATGTGAACTGATTGTTTAAATACAAGGTAAATAGTAACGATTTCATAATTTTTAATGATAAATTCCGATGATAATGCACAATAGATATTTATCGAAAGATGATATTTGAAATTTCATGTACAGTACCAGAATGATAAATATATAGTGTTCCTTTCGTTGCTATTTACTAGCTAAATGTAAGCAATTCGCGTTCTTCCTACCTCGTTTTGCAAGAATCATATCATCCTTTTACAGAGAATTTCACTTTTGAATTACCGAAATCCATTATTTTTATCGGAAACAAGCTATTTAAAATGACAATCTACTGGCCTTTACGAGGTTAGTAAGTGATTACAATTTGCGTAAACTATGAAACCTAGATGCATAGCGCGATTGTGAGGTTTAGAATGTCAAGAAGTCCTCAATTTTGATGATTTTGAAATGAAATAAGGTATAGTGAAACATATAAAGTGTGTGGTGTAATAAAGAATGATGTAATTGTCAACAGAAGGTATTTAGAACACGAATTGGATAAATTTAGCGAGAAAATAGCAATGACAGTAATACTACATATTTACCATCAGAACATCCACATTGCTGAGCTTCTTGACACTACCATTGATATTAAAAACTCTACCTAATGTACTCTAACCTAACATTGATGCTATTTTAGGATGTTTGATAGTTTATCTTTGATCTCACAGCATATGATGTGAGTTTGGTTCAAACAAATAAGCTGAGGGATGATGTCTTATACCTTATGTAGGCCTATTTATGTTCACTAAAATTAAAAACATTAAATAGTGTTCTGGTAGTTATTTAAAGCATATGGTGCAATACCCTATATAAGGTCTAGTGTTTTCCCCTCTGTATTGTCACTTATATCACAAGCTTTTATTTTTGTAGTTAGGATCCTTCTTTATTCACACTTTAACAATCTTACTAAATATGTCTGAAGTTTTATATAGGCCTACTCATAGTTTAGGTGAAGTTTTACTTATTCATATATTTTATTTGAGTTAGCTTGGTTTTATTTGTATAAATTAATACAATTTATTTATATTTATAAACTCTCTTTCATGTTTAAATAATAATTAAAAGCAAGCTAACCTAACTTGTAGTAGGGCCTAGATGCTAAATATTTGTTGTGTAAGTTATAAACCTATAATACTGACATGTTCTAAAACTATATTGATATATACAACTATGTGCATGTACAGTCTACTAATTATGTAAATAAAGGTAATTCTGCGCAATTACTTGGTCAACCCCAAATTTTTTCATATTTTACTACGGTCATAAGGATGTTCTCAGAAAGCAAGAAACATATAATTTAAGGCCCGCAAGGCCATCTGCCGAGCGATAAGAAGGTTCAAAGTCCACGCGATAACAGTGGCTTGCGGGAGACGTGCGGAAGGCCAGTTGTGACAGTACCGTTATATAATTATATATAATGACAGGTTTGGCCAGGTAGCTATATATATAGGCCTATATATATAGCTACCTGGCCAAACCTGTCATTATAGGCCTTCCGCGCGTCTCCCGCAAGCCACTGTTATCGCGTGGACTTTGAACCTTCTTATCGCTCGGCAACCTGTACGATGGCCTTGCGGGCCTTGAATTATATGTTTCTTGCTTTCTGAGAACATCCTTATGACCGTAGTAAAATATGAAAAAGTTTGGGGTTGACCAAGTAATTGCGCAGAATTACCTAAATAAATAAGCTAGCCACAAAATATCTATGTATTAGATTTGTAAATATGACTCAAGTTTGTAGATGGTTTATCTATAGAGATAGTACTATCGTGAGATTAAATTAAAATATTTACAAAAGTAAGGTTTGTACTAAATTTGTGTTTGTATTTCATTTGTCTTTTAGAACAATATGTAGATAGTTGTTTAAGACACATCAAAGATGAAGACAAAACCAGAAAACATTTAGGCTAGAACTCATTTTAACATTAAAACTCTTAATAATTATTTCAAAGAAATCCTAACACATTCATGTCTATACCTAGACACAGAAATATATCATGAGTATTTTTGGCTGATGAACTTCTCCACTGAATAAAAGGATCTGGACAACAAAAATCATCTTAAGATGCATCCAGATATGCAACAATGTATCGTAACACAACACCATCACATATCATATTTAGATGGCACACTGCAACCATAACATTGTAACGTCGAACCGCGACATTGGGGCGTTCTGTTGCTTGTCTGTTTTCCAACGTTGCATCAAAGAATGTTACAACACTGGTATTTGCATGCTCTTAGCATGTCTGGGCAGGACTGCAAGAACAGTACTTTACTAGTTAGCAACATGGAGTGGACTGAAGAACTTGCAATGTAATTTATTGAAATGTATCACAGTAATATTGTGATATTCTAAATATAAATACAATTATTGTGGATTACAAAATGTCCCAGCTACCTACTATAACAAAATAATTAAAAATTATGCTAGATATGAACTTGTGGAATATTTTAAAACTACAAAGGATGAATGTAAGAGAAAAGTTAATAGTGTCTTGTCAGCGTTAAGATAAGAAAAGGCTAAAATGAAAAAGACTAGGGTAAGTGTATATAAATAATAATAATTATTATTAATATTTATTATTCTCCTTTAGATACATTAAACAATTACAATAAAAGAAACAATTAGGCCTTAACAATTTTAGGTAAATATGGAGTATACATGTCGTTGAGATTTAGTAGTTTAAATTATGCAAAATCGTGTTGTACATACCTCCTATTGTGACCATTAGATCATCCTTACAATCTGTAAACCCTTTTAAATGACCAAAATCTATTATTTTTGTCTAAGATAAGCTGTTAAATAATGCAAATTCCTGGCCGTGTGAGGTTAAGGCAACTGTCTACATTAAAACATATGACAATGTTAGTCAATATATTGAATCTAGAGATGTGCCGAAAAGAACAGAACTACTATTTCGGAACAGTTCTTTGACCGGAACTGTTCTTTAAAAGAACAGCTCCACAAAAACTATAGTTTTGCAGAGGCAAGCTATGTTCTTTGCAGTACACACTACTCACTGGCTCGCTCCATGTTTTATAACTCATAACTAACAATAAAGGCTAGGTTTCCCTTCCTAACCTTTTGTCATATTTAACGATATATTTTATACGTTGTACCCCTCTAAACACATTGTATATTTATTGTTCACTAGTTCCATGTTTCATCGTCTTTAGACTTTAATCTTTATTTGGAGATTTGGTGAAACTGAATCTCACATCGCTCGATGAGACAGTAAAGGAACTACAGGTCTGGGAAGCTAACTATTTATATTATGAACTCATACAGGATAATGATATTAACCAGTCCAACGACGTGATATTATCAGTGCATAATTTTCACTACCTAAATCGCAGCGACATGTATACTGCATATTTACAAAATTTTTAAACTTAAGTATTTTTTTTTCTTTCTTGCATTTATGAAAACTTTAAAGATACAAGGAAAATAAAATTTAAATAAGTCAACAAAATTAATCGTTTGTTTCAATATAGCCTATAAACTAATTTAATATAGTAAACTAAGAAGTATATACCCCTACATATTACAAGTGTAAGAAAAAAAATAAATACCTACACAATAATTTAAATTTAATTATAAATATTTTACGCAATAAGTGTGCTAAAACTAATTTATATAATTTACCCTACAAATATAAATTTTTGAAATGTTTGTTTTTTTACAATGGTGTTTTGTTTTTTCACTGCAGGACGCTATAATGTGTATGAAAGGAGTTGGTTCACATTTAAAAGTTGCTATACGCTCTGCGACAAAAATAATGTAGAAACGTAAAGCACTGTAAGTAGTACTTTTTATACATATTTGCCTTATCATAAAATCTTGCCTTCTTTTTGAGAAACTAACAAAGCCAATTCGTCTTTAATTTCTTTGGCGTGTGTACATGAACTGGGAATATGTCTCAGAGGAAGTAAGGAAAGCGTTGAATCATTAGTTGTAGATTATGTGCTCCTGGTGTAGGGCATACTTTTATTTTTTGTATCAAATGTTTCTTTTGAAGTATATAATGGGTTGTAGAACTGTTTCATACGAAATTATATAAGTAATAAAGTACTGCCGTTACGAGTTGAGCTTTCTCAGGTTCTACAATATTGGTCTATAAAGTACTCAAAAAATTGCTGAGGCAATGTCAAAAGGCATTTTCAATAGTCTATGGGGGGGGGGGGGTTGACATATTCTATAATTAAGTGATGATCCTTTGGAAAACATTCCCAAAAAGGGTTTCGTTAATGTCAAAGTGAAATTATCATCTCCAATAATTAAAAATATGAGGAACCTTCTGTCAACCATCATAGGTTCTGTTTGTGATACATTTAAATTATTTTCCTTTATTTTCTTATGAAGAGAACAGTTTGTAGATATGCCACTATCAGAAATCCGTTCCTAACCACCAGTATTGACATACAAGAAATTGTAATGAACATCTACTAATGCAAAGAGAACAATGCTAAATGTTGGTTTGCTATGGAAAACGTTAATTGTTATTTATATTGAGTATGTGTCTACAATAAAGATCAGTGGTTCATTCTAATATGCTTTTAATACCATCACAATATTATTTTACAGTTTCTAATATTATCAGTGACTGAGCTATCTAGACTAATATGGAAGAGTTATATGGTGGACCCAGAGTGAAAAAAATGTTGCAACATGAATTACAATTAATCTAATCTTTCTCCTATACAGGTTAGGTTTCTATAATAATATGAGCTTAACCCTACAAATGGCAATGCTAATGCTGGGCCATTTTTAATCCTTTTTTAAAAAATCACAAAAAATTGTAATATTATCTGAAACTTAACTTGTAAAACACAATATTTTTCAAAAAGATATATAGAATGCATATATGTTATAAAAATTGTGTTTTGTAAAATTTGTGGAGTCAGTATGTCAGGAATCAAAAAGTCGCTGTTACCTGAACTAAAATTTCTACATAAATGCCTATATATTTCATACAAATACATTTTTCTAATTTTTCCCATAGATGTAAAAAAAGTTTTATCATTTAGTTGTCAATAACCAATCTGTAAAAAACACAAAAAATAAAAATTAAAAAAATGTTAATTTAGAAAATGATATTAGAAAAATCAGTTTTATGAAAAAACTACAAAATAGCTAAAAAAAAATACATTAAAAAATTCCCCAAAAATATAAATACAGTATTAATAAATTAAACTTATAAAATATCATTTTTTTCAGAAAGATGTACAGAATGCACATATGTTATGAAAAAATATTTTTTGTAACATTTGTGGAGTTAGTATGTCAGGAATCAAAATAGTCGCTGTTAGCCCAGTTAAAATGTCTACATAAACGCCATATAAGGCCTATCGTAGGCTACAAATACATTTTTGTAATTATTCTCAAGATATAAAAGAGTTTTACCATTTAGTTGTCAATAAAATCCTGTAAAAAAATTGTTCGATTTATCAAATCGTTATTAGAAAAAATAAGTTTTTATGAAAAAACTGCAAAATAGCTAAAAAATTAGACTTATTTAAAAATATTCCCCCAAAATATAAATATTATTTAAATCCAAGTTATAAAATACCATTTTTTTTTTTTTTTCACAAGGATGTATAGAATACATATAGGCATATGTTATGAAAAATGTTTTTTTAACATTTTTGGAGTTAGTTTGTTAGGAATCAAAAAAATCTGTTAGCGGAGCTAAAATTTTTACATAAAAACCATATACATCGTACAAATACATTTTGTAATTATTCTCAAGATATAAAAAACTTTGATCACTTATCTGTCAGTAACATTCTGTAAAAAAAATTCTAAATTTAGTAAATTGATATTAGATAAAATCAGTTATTCAATATATAAATACAAAATAATAGGCTACGCCTAACCTAAAACAAAACAGAAAAGTAACGAAATAATTTTCACTTGAAACAATAAACTATGTATTATAAATTTAATTTACTATATATTTTCACAAATATATATGTATTGACTTGTATTCACTAACTAAATTCACAAATATATATTTACAAAAGAAAAACTAAAATAACATGCCCTTGCTCAATGCAATGTCTATTGTACAATGCATGTCTAGCCTGTCCTGGTCCTGTCTCGGTTTCTTCTCAGAAGTTGATATTCATGTGGTAATTTACTGGTTTTAAACCTGTCAAACGTAGACAAATAATATACTATTGGAAATAGCAGAATCCCTACTATACTAATGTATAAAAGTTCTTCCAAAAATACACAACTGTATAATATATATTTCACGATTCGTTGAGTGTCATAAAAGTTTGGGAAAATGTTAAGTAATTGTACTTTCGTAGATAAATCTATATTTCTCCCTGTTCATAGATGCTACAAAATTTTTAAAAACAGATGAAATGAAGAATAATTTATCTATCAGATTCAAGGTTTATCTATCAAGGTTTAGTAGACTAAACTAAAATAAGAACTTGTAAAAACATCAACAAATGTGACATATGTTTGAGACAAAATGTCGACTCACCCAGCTCTGCCCAAGTTAAGCAGCTTGTAACACTAACTTCATCCAATTTAATCATATGACATATATACATATTTTTTATAGAAGTTTGGCAAAATGCTATTATGCACTCATCCCAAGAGGACTTATGAGTCGGACTCTCAGAATGGCCTACCGACTAAAACCTTCCTCTTTCCCAGGCATTATTCCACTCCGGTACCGCTCTCGCATTTCATCAGAGTGGTGCCTGCTTTTGTCCTGTTTAGGTCTCCTCTGCTGCTATTGTTATGGCTCTAGCCAACCTTCCTCCTTCTTACATCGCAATACAACCTCGATATACCTTGATATTGCTTCCCATTTCTCTCTGGATGTTAACATCATCTGCATAATGGACTCGGTTGTTAGGTCTCCTACCTTGTTCTTGATATCTTTCCTCTGTTGAGAAAAACGCTCACAATCAAAAAGCGTATGTTTCACGTCATCTCTGACGTCTCTACACCTTATGTAGTTAGCTGATGTAACCTTTCCTATCTTTTCCAGGTACGAGCGAAAGTATTCGTAACCTGTCAGAAATGAGTGGTGAAAAATGTCACCTCGCCATGTCTTCGATTTAACCACTCTTTAATATCTTTTATAAGGGTTGCTGTCCACCGGCCCCGTGATTCCTTGTCCCAGCGGTGCTGCCACCTGGTCAAAGTGTTCTCCCTTGCTCTTGTGCGAGCCTCTTGCTAGCTCATCATTCTATTGAGCTCATAAATGGTCTTCCGCTCCTGCGCTAGCAGATCTATTGGGATGAGACTAGCCACCACCAGGATTGCCGGTTCGGACACTGTACGGTAAGCACTGGTAATTCTCAGCGCTCCAATTCTCTGTATCGAGGTCAGCCTACATCGGTATTTCTTAGTTCTGATGGTGTCAGCCCATATTTCCGCCCTGTAGAGCATTATGGACTGTGCTGTCATCCATAGGAGTTGCCGTTTTCACTCCCTTGGCGCCCCCAATATTTTCCATTAGCTTCCCCAACAAAGAGGTCACCGCCGTTGCTCTATCACAGGTCTTCCGCAGATGTTCCCCAAAGTTCAATTTGTTGTCAAGTATAACACCTAGATATTTTGCCGATCTCTTGGCTCTAATAGTTTCTCGTTCAACTACCATAGGGATGAGAGTTGGAATCCGCCTTCTGGTCAGCAGGACAATTTCCGTTTTTGCAATGGCCAGTTGTAGGCCATGTTCCTCAATCCAGGTTTTAATACGGCGCATTACCTGATTTAATCGTATCTGTGTGCTAACTCGACGTTCCTGGCTGTTATCACCGCCGCCATGTCATCAGCATACCCCACCACGTTCACTCCATCTGGCATCTCTAGTCGCAGCAGATTGTCATATGAGATGTTCCACAATTCGGGGCTCAGTATCGATCCTTGTGCCACCCCAGCAGTTACTTCCTTAACCCACCATCCTTCTTCTGTTTCACACCGTAACCATCGATTCCTGAGATAATTCCTCATAACCGACAAGAGGTAGTTAGGCACCGCAAAATCGACAGAGTTAAATGCGTTTCTTACATCCAGCGTCACAAGTAGAACTACTGGCCTTGCAGTGTGACAAGCCTTATCTGCCTCATGGACCACACCTATCATCTGTCGGATTGCACTTATTGTGGAGTGGTTCTGCCGAAAACCATGCTGGCGGTCAGAGAGGCCGCCCGCTTCTCGTATCGCTTGCTGTAGTCTTGGTTTTAACAACTTCTCCATAACTTTGCCCGCTACGTTCAGCATACACAAAGGTCTGTATGCTGCTGGAGATACAGGATCACCCTTCCCTTTGTTTATCAATACTAATCGAGCTACCTTCCAAGGATTAGCAAATATCCCCGCTTGTAGGCATTTATTAAACATTTTTAGAAGTAGGCGCGGTTGTGCACCAGCCACTTGTTCATTACTTCTGGCGGAACTCCGTCCGGGCCTGGAGCTCTCCCACTCTTCAGCGACCTTACCGCTCTAGACAGTTCCATCTCACTAAACAAAAGAATCTCTTTATCCACAACTCGTACTTCGCTGTGATTCCTACTCGGATGTGTAGGAAGAGAGTATCCACAATGTTTTTGCTTGCAGCTAGGCTCATTGTATTATTAGCACTTGCGCCACCGAGCTTACGGGTCACTATCCGGTATCCCATTCCCCAAGGTTCTTCATTTAAGTCATCACACAGTGATCTCCAGCACCCTTCTTACCTTCTTTACTTTTACGGATGGCCGTCACTAGTGCTTTCTTGTGCTCGGATGTAAACATATACGCTTCTGATCTACTGCGGGCTCGTTGTGCTCTTATTCTTAGTTTTAAGCATTTCCGTCTCAGCTCAGCTATGTCCTCGGACCACCAGTACGCCTGTTGTCTGTGGTTAAACATTTTTTTCGGGGCATCGCTAGCTGGCAGGCCTGTCGGATAATACGGGCGACACCTTCCACGATCTTTTCCGCATTTCCCGCGCTCGTGGTTCAAGTCTACAGTCTTTGTTGTAGTACGCCCCAAAGTTTTATGCTTCTATTAACAAATCGTGGTCTAGTTTACCCACATTCCATCTCGGTGCGGCTTCTTCTTCTAAGTGCAAGTTTTCCTCTCTTTTTCCACACTGAAAGCAATGTAGTTGTGGTCACTTCCAGTGTAATCCTTCAGCACTCTCCAGCCTTCCATTCTTGATTCCAAACATTCCGAGATAAGGGTCTGTCAGAGATAACTGTTTTTTTTTTGTCATTGCCTGGATCACCACAAAACTTATCAAGATCAAAAAATGGTAAACAGTAATTTGTTTTCAGCAAAATATTTTCTGTTTTTCACAATAGTGATATTTTGTCTTCAAAATTCAGTGTCTCTGTACAAAATTCAACAGTGTCGTAAATGTTTGATTCCTGAAAAGATGAGAGTTTTTTTTGTGGTTTGTGCTACATGTATTTTTACTGACCAATCTTCGAAACTCGTAGAAATATCATCTAGGTTTATACCCAAATCCAAATTGAGTTTATTGAATCTCAAATTTGGTTGTAATAATTCCAAATGTGCTTGTTCCGGAACCTGTAAACCTAAATCTTGCAAGATTGTTGTTGTTCCCTCCTTTTTTAAAGATTTGATATCAATGGTAAATTCATTGACTTAAGGTTTCATAAACAATGGAAGTAAAAAAAAAAAAAAAACTAATTTCACAATTCAACATTCGGAACGTGTAATAGCCATTTCATAAGATAGGTGTCAGCAGTTTTTATGCAAGTCTGTTGTGAACATCTAAACATTCAAACTAAGGCCCATGATTTAACCTCTATGGTACAGAATCTAGGTATCTTCTAAAATACACAACCACTGATGCAAAAATTATTAAAATTTATCCTCAGAATTTATTTTTTAATCCACCCATGTAAAATAAATGTATACTATGTATTCACCTTATGCACTTATATATATATATATATATATATATATATATATATATATATATATATATATATATATATATATAAGCAATATACTAATGAAAACAAGTAGTGTAATACCCTGTAATAATTTTGATTTTAAATTCAAGAATAATAATAATTTTAAATTTTGAAATAATAATTTTTGATATAGGAATAAATTTATAATAATAACTAATAAAGACGGCTGATGCACCATTTATTACGAAAGACCTTAGTCGGTATTTATAATGAGATTAGTGCATACAATAGAGATCACTTGTTCGGTCTAATATGCTTCTAATACCATCACAATATTATTATACAGATTCTAATATCATCGGCGGCAGAGTTATCTAGACTTAATAACCAAGAGTGAAAACAATGTTGTGAGAAGAATTACTATTAATCTAATCTTTCCTCCATACACGCTAATATTTTTTTACGGTTGCCCAGCTCTTCTGGTGATCTACCGTGAAGATTGTCCTTTTTGCCAGCAACTGTTCGTCAATTGCTCCAAGTTGTCAACTCTTGATCATGTCTCCTCCCTACCTCATTTATGCCCCAGTCTTTATATTCTTGTCTCATATATATACACATGTCATGTTGGGTAATTGCAATTCAGCAAGTACCTAACTTTCTGCATCTTGTTACAACTATTGTTTATGGTCTGGCAACTATCGTAGCAATGTAGAATAAAAATGAAAAGTTTCCATCTAATTTAATCCTAACATTAGCTTATATTCTAACAATTTGGTAATTAAAAAAACTCGCTTTGTGTATTGACGGCAGCTTGTAAGACAATGTGCTCCCCATTTAGGAGACCTAGACAATCTGGAATGTTCCAGATATCTTCAAATTGTTTTGCTACTTCCAACCGTTCCTCAGCTGTTTTTGATGTGGTATCTATAAGAACAAATATTTGATTTGAATGATACACATGGTTTTTGTTCACAAATACAAATCTCCTATTACACAAATAATTTCTAATACTTTAATTGTTTTTTTCCTGCTTGCAGATTGAAGATAACAATAAAGTTCAACCATGATTCTTCTATGACATAGTCAACAGTCAAGTGTCTGGTGTTATAGAACTTGAATCACCTGAAATTGACAAAAATCAATAAGAGAAGAATCAACCTAGTATGGAGCAACCTTCTTAAAAATGCAAGGAATAGACAAAATAGACAAAGCTTTTGAAATATTAACAAGAGCATCATAATCGGCTCAGCGGAAAGAAAATGGATGTTAGTTTTTTGGAAATCTTATGGTAAAAATTATAGCCAAACCATTATGTGAATTACAAAGTGTAGTACAGCAAAATCTTGAATTTTTATTTTAAGCAGACAGAATCCATGTAAGTAACAATTTAATTCCCTACCACTCTCACATTCATACTACACTTTCAATTTCATACAGAATTCAAATGGACAAACACTACTAGAATTGCTAATTCTATTCCAATCTTCTCAATTCCCACAATCATTTGCACACTCACCCTGTCTTCACAATTCTTACAGCCATCTTCATTTCCTTCCCAATCTCACGATTTCAGTATGTGTCCTTTTGATTCCAGCAACACAGTTCCAGACAACACAACCTCAACATTCTGGATATGAAGGTTAAAAAGTGACATATTGTATAACTTATTTTTATTTTGTATTAGTTATCTTTCCTTACATATTAAAATACTTTTACTTTGTAATTTTTACTTATTTTTTTAATAAACAAATTTTTCTCAACTGTATTTATTCTTTTATTCCTTCCACAATACCTTCCACACTTCTAAGACTATAATGCTTCTCGATTGTTTAGAAATTTTAAAGAGCTATTGGAAAATTACACAGGAATCATCAGTGGCTAAAAACCGAAATTGTTACTGCTAGACTTTCTAGGATGAAAATAGTTTTTCTCCTCTTACTATTCTGTCTTTCAACTGTTGACCCAATTAAATGAATCAATAATTCAAAAAGTCTGTTGGTGACATTCTGGTAAAAGTTTTCTAATTGCTTGAAATTTCAAATCTAAAAGTAATTGATTACCACTGTATATTGTTCTATTTACAACTAAGTATCCCACCACCGTCTATGACATTTCTTCTTTTTTCCTAAATAGTTCGTGACTGTGTAGGCTGCCCCAGGAATATCCATATTTTTGTCCTGGATACACAATACACCTGTACATGTTTTCATTAAGAACTGACCAATAGAACGGCATAGTGTCGAGAACAACAGTTGTGCAACCATGTCCTGTTGCACGTACAATGTTTTGTTGTGACATTGTGTCATAATGTTGAGTTGGACATCAGTGTTGTGTGTTGTATGTCTGGATACAGCTTTAGGCTACTCTTATTGTATTGTAGTTTTAAATTTTTTGAATGTTGTGTGGGAGTTTATTCACTTGGTTTTATGGTAGCTTTTTGTGCTTTTATTGAACCTGTGTTGACCTAACCATAAGTAGCTTCTGAATTGGATACCATAATCATGAATGCCTTTAATCCGAGTAGTATGACACTTCTATTTAATGTAGAATATTACTCCCAAAATGTACGTACATACTAGGAAGTATCAATACTCAGTTCATGAAAAGCATTTCTACTAGTCACTAGATTATTTATACTTGTCATAAGCCTTATTTTTTAATTTTTATTTATTTTTTTTAGTGTAAGAGCCTTGCTGAACTGATGAATCACTCTATAATGATTCCATAGTTCAAGTGAGGATATATAAGTCCATAGTAGGCTGTTAACATTGTGGAAAGGTTACATTAATTTCTAAAAGTTTTTAGTATAAAAATCCCAGAGCATAGTTTTTTACAAGTACATTCCAAAGTTAGTTTGTTATGAATGATCAAACTTAGGTTTTTAGCATAAATTACCTCATCTATTATATTATCACCTAACATAATGTTAGTTTTGAGTTCAGCACTTCTTTGATTTAAATTAAAGTATTTTCTATAAAGTACTGACTTGCAGCTTTGATTTCAATAAAAGTTTTTTGTTCAAGGATTTGAGCATTTCTTGCTCCTATGGTAATAGTTTCGTTATCTGCATATTGAACTAAATTATCAATACAGACAGATGGATCATAAATCATTTATATATAAAAGAAATAAAACAAGTCCTAAGACTTCAGCCTGTATGACCCCATAGTTAATTGGGATTTTATTTGATAAGTCTTCTTGCAACCATACACATTGAGTCCTGTTGGACAGATAAGTGTCTATCCAACATGAAGGTGTTCCCCTCATTCCAATCTGCTCAAGTTTGTTCAGCATTAATTAAAAATCTACTGTGTCGAAAGACTTGGACAAATCAAGCAAAATACTTATAACTTTTCGCTTTTATCAAGACCTTCAACAATATAGTCAATCAAATTAACCATTGCATCAGTTGTTGATTTCTTCCTTAGTAATTCAAACTGACTGAGACAATCTGAATCTTTTCTAAGAAGCCCATCAGCCTGATTAGGAGAAATTTCCCAAATATTTACTGAACACTCCCAGTAATGAAATCGGTATATAATTATTAACGTTAAGTTTCTCATTGTTTGTAAATAAGGATTGGCTCTTCTAAACATTGGTTAATGAGCCAATTGGAGACTCCATCAATATCACCGAATTTTTGACTTTAATTGTTCTAAAACCTCGCAGTGGTCTTCTTTCCCGACACAAGTGAAAGCATCATGGAAGTTGGCACTCAAATACTCCCCATAACAAGTATTATCTTAGTATTTCTCGATACTGCAATATTGGTAAAGACATTATTAAATGTGTTAGAAACTGTATTGGGATCACAACATATTTTACTGCTTATTTCTAATTCTGTTGGCAATTTATTGAGTTTTTTCCGTAAATGAATTTGATAACTTTTTTTTTTTATATAATCTTTAAATCGTGGTAGTAATCTTGTGGTCAAAAATTTTGGCGACAAAACAAATTTGTGTAGAAGTAGATCTATATCATTGTTAGTGATTAAATCAAAAGCTTAAGGAAATTGAAGGTGGTAAGTACAGAAGAATAAATACTAGCTAGGTTATTTCAATGTTATACCAATAACTTAACTGTAAATGAAATATTATGAATACCATTTTAGGTAGGCTGCATCAGTGTAGAAATGTATCATCTGGATCACCACTTCACTTGGAGCATGCACTCATTATATCTAAAATGACAAGATACGAATTGGAGAAATATCGTCATCCTGGGTTAAATGCATCTCAGTTGGAAAAAGTTATTCGTCATCGAGGATCTGACTATGAGTCCCTTATGATGCATCATCAACTTCACAAAAATTATGAAAGAGAAATGACCCACACCTTCAATCAATTAGGAATTAAAACACGAACTATAAATAGGTATTTATAAGTAATTGTTTTTTAAAATTGTAATTTAAGTGTAATGGGCTATTTTAAATAATTTTACCTACTAATAGACTGTAGTTATTGAATAAAAATTGAAAAAAGTTTTAAATTTAGTTTTCCTAATTGTCGTATTTAAATTTTGGCTTTACCTGAAGGTTAACCTTTTTTATGGCAGCAGATTATTTTTAACCATATGGAAAATACCATAGAAGCTGTATTGTGTCCCCCCACACAATGATCATGAAGAAAATTACAGGAGTCACATTGTACATATTAAAATAAAAGAGGAGTTAAGTAAACTACTTTTTTAGCATAATTGCCCCACGTTGATGCGACAATTGTATATATTAAAATAAAAGGGTTTTGAGTTTTAAAATAATATTGATCTGATTTTATATTAAATTGACGCTATTTAACATTAAGTATTTATTTTTAAAAAATTGCTCAGCTTATGGGCGCCAAGTAGCGTTAGCTTACCAATTTTGAAAAATTAAAAGTTAATTATTATTATATAAGAAATTCTCAAGGTCGTAGATACTTTTAAAAGTGTACTTTTAAGTGGTTTTTCGTAAATAAAGAATCCTTATTTGTTGTGCTGAAACTGAACATGGTTATTTATTATGGTTATGCATATACATATATATTCATGGTGCATTCTTTATTATATTATCTGAAATTCTTTATATCATAAATTTAAAATTATCCTGTCTTGAAGAGACCAAAATTCATTTTAATGATTCTACTTTAATTAGTTGCAACTTTTACTGATTCTACTTATTATGAGCTTCCTTATTCTCATATATTAAAAATTTATATTATTTTATTTAGAAGTTAAATTAAATCCTTTTTTACAATTACTGCTTGCATTACAACTATTCATTTAAACAAATTTTAACATATTTTCTTTTTATCAATGGTCCTTTTATGTACAGAAATTTATATAAAATTGTGTACCATTTTTTGTTACCGCATGTGGTCATTTCCATGGTGAATGTCCTTTGTGATAAGCAGCCCTCGTTCTTGAAATGCAATTTCATTGTAGACGCAATCAGCCCGCCGACAATCTCAAATTATTTTTCAAATTCACAGTACTACTCAAAGTGTTCATCACTCTCCTGCACACTCACAGTCAATTAATTTTAAACTGTCCCTTCTATTTACTTTATACCTTACGTTACTTTGAAACTGTTTTAATAAAACATTTACATTACGTTGTCCGTAAATCTTCTCGAACAGAAAATACGTCTGACAAAGTCAGATGCCGCTGAAAGACTCACTTTAGCATTAACACTACATTGTTCTAAAATTTCTTTTAACGGAAAGTACATCTAGCTAGGTCAGAGACCTCCTTTCAACTCTTCTAAAAACACATCTTACTACATTGAATGTTTCCCTTAGACTGACTCGCTTCTCTAGATCTCACAAAATAAGCGTCCTTTCAAATGTACAAAGTCAGCTAAAAAACTGTTCACATACTTTGCACACGGACACCACTCAAATCATTTACATGGCGACAGGTTCTGTCTGTTATTACAACACAATAACACAATATATCACTTAAACATTTATTACAACTTACAACTAATATTTTATACTTCAAATTAATATTTTGGAAATCTATATTGAATTTTTATTACCCTTGTTTTAATATTTATTTTCAGTCATTCATTTGACTCACTTGGTCTCCCCTAAATCTCCCGGTTTATTTTCATTTTTCAAATCTTAAAACAACCATTTATTTGGTATACAAGTTAAAGTTAAAATTGTAAAGTTAAAATTGTTGTAAAATGGATTACAACATTAACTATTTTACAAACGTTTAAGAAAATATAATCAACCTAAAATATTTTTATATCTGTAAACAAAATGTAATACTATGAAAAAAGGAAGTATTTAGTGTAGAAATACTTTATTTTTAAGTCAGAGTAATTTTATTGCTGTTGAATATGCTACAGCCAGCAGTGTTCGGTTAAACAGCTTTATAATGTGTTTAACAACAGTAAAATTGTACAGACGTAAAATTCAAGGTGTTTATAAAGTGATAATTTTCTACAACTCAAAGGCGAATAAAATTTGTAGGCCCTAATGTGATAAAATATTCATAGCTTTCTTCACAAAAATGCCATTTCATGTAATAACATGGGAAAAAAGAAGATAAATGAACCCAGCAATCCTTTGTAGAATGTTAAATACCTACAAAAATGGGTAAAAGTTAGTTTTATAATTTTGATGAAATAAGAATTTTTATGACCCAAACCAATGTACAAAGTTTGAAAGTATCTGTCATAAGAGAACAAATTTCATATTTTCAGAAGCAGGTCATTTTGGTCAAATTTTGAATAATTATTAGAAATATTAAACTTTTTTTGAATTTTGTATAATTGTTACAAAGTCTATACTTTCCTTGGAATTTTGTATAATTATGGCAAAGTTTATACTTTCCTAAGAATTTTGTATAATTTTAGAAATATTACACGTTCTTTCGAATTTTGTATAATTATTATAAAGTTATTTTTTTGGTCTTTTGTAGGCTATAATTATTACAAATTTTATACTTTCTTAGTCTTTTGTAGACTATAATTATTACAAAGTTTATACTTTCCTTAGAATTTTGTATAATTATTGTTTAGTTTAAACTTTCTTTGAAATTATGTATAATTATTACAAAGTGTACATTTTGTTTGGAATTTTGTAAAAGTATTACATGATTTCTACTTTCCTTGGAATTTTGCATTATTATTATATAGTTTAAACTATCCTTGGAATTTTGTATAATTGTTATAAAGTAATATAAGTTTCTTGGATACTGTAACAATATTTACAAAGTTATTTCTTGCCTTGGAATTTTGGAAAATTATTACTATGTTTAAACTTTTATTGAAATTGTGTATTACAAAGTGCGTATATTCTTTGAATTGTAGTTATAATAGACATATAAATATTATATAATTGCTCATTAGCGATCTTTTTATTTTTCCCAATACAGTACAGTTTTTGCTTAACATCATCAATGGGGTTTAATAATTATAAAATATCTTTCTTGTACAAAACAAAAACATAAAATGCACTAACAAACACAGTTTAGTTATCTAAGAGAATGGTATTTAAATACCTCAGTGACCTTTTTGATAAAAAATGACAACTTCGCTCTTCCTTTACAAGATGTCCTTCTTATATTATCATGTTTATACCTCAAATTTTCTCTTAAACTACCTGTTTTGTATTTTTTTATTGTTCATCACATCTCGTTTTTTTATTGGAATGATTCTTAATCTGTAATCTTAATAATCTATTAAAAACTACCATTTTAAATAAGGTGTTTTATAATCATATTATGATAATCCGGAAGGGTTTTATATTCAGATAACTTAGAATTTTTTATAACTATTACAAACTACAAATTTTCCTTGAAATTTTGTTTATTTAATATAACAAAATGTTATTGTTTCTTTAGAGCATTGTACAAGAAATTCAAAGTACATTCTTTTTAAGAATTTAACATAACAATTAATTAGAAAATCCAAACTTTTGTTGGAATTATCTGTAATAAAAAAGTACATATTTTCCTTGGAAGATTTTAGTGATAATTTTAAAATTCTAAAAAAAACTAATCTTTTTATTTTTCAGTGGTAGATATGTTACAATAATTTAGGTTATTTTTTTTGTAACAATAAAAAAATCATTGCATATTTTATGCAACTATCATGTTAGAATTTCCAAGTGGTTTTGGAATGATGTCGAAAATTTCTCTGTAGTCCATGTAGTGCACTGTAGCTCAAATGAGTGGTTTGACTTTTCCAAATTTAGTATGTGGTCGAATTTGGTTGTATCTCTTAGGTCTTTCTTAATTTTTACCCTTAACCCGAATTATGAATTTTTAGTAAGTACTTAATTAAAAACAACAGTTTATCAGACCGAATGAAGTTTTCTTATTTTTTAGTGTGGTGATTTTTCAGTAGCTACTATGTTAAATTTTGTTTCATAGTGTTTCAAATAATATTTTAAATATTAAAAATATTGGTTTTTTTTATGTATAGCATTTATTTAAATTTTAATGGTCAACAATGAAAGACCAGGTGAGTTAATGCATGTAATGCCCTAAATGATTTTACTAAACAACATTTTAAAACAACTAATAATATTAATCAGAATAATACTAATTATTTACTATATTTATGTCAATAGGAAAACATTAGTATAACGGAATAAATTTATAAGAAATCGTTTAAAATTGGGAGTACTTGCCATAAGATCTAATCACCAAATTTGGCTCTAATGATTTTGATCATATTTTGCTTAAATGTAACATTAAAGGATCTAAACAAAATTAATTGGTTTCCATTTCTCCAAAAGTGCAGGTTCAAGTATTTTTGGTTAAAAAAATTAACCCTAGATACTGTCTTTGAAAGTTGAATATCTCAAAATTCCCCCCAAAAGATTTTGTTATTATTATTATTTTTTTACAGTGAAGGCCCTAAACTTTGTTGAGCCAGACGTACAAGAAAAATTAAATTTGCAAGTAAATTGGAAAAAAAAAAAACTGTAAGTAAACCCTGACTACCATCAAGATTATTTACTCGCAAACATTAACTTTCTTTTACATGTTGGTTTGGGTCATAAACCTTCATGTTATAACCAAAATTGATTAATGTCATTTGGGCCCATTTTGAAATAATCAACTTTCTAAGTTGGTGTTCATGGTTCATTTTTGTTTTTACTCCCGAGATGACTTCTTGGGGAGACGGCGATACACTTTTGTTGTTAGCTTATTGTTTTTTTTTTTTTTTGTATGATTGTGTGAGAAAGTTAGTGTGATGTTTGTGGATCATTTATTTTATTTTTTGTTATTAAGTATATTTTAATGAAAACAATGATTTATATCAATTAACAATTACTTTGCTACATTATGAAAATGTAAATAAATATGAGACGTGTCTATTAAATAACGAGAAACAGTAACTCACTTTCATTTATATGTGTCTTACAGTTTTAATACTGCTCTCCTTCAATACAGTCCTTATTTGTAAATACACACCGAAGCAGATTTTCAATGATCAAAAGTGCAGAGCAGATATGTTTTTGTCAATTCTTTTAACTCTGTAACCACCGACTATAAATTTGACCCATTTGCTCCTTTTTTAAATTTTTTTTTTTAAATTCATAAATAGTAGTAATATTATGCAAAACACAACTTGTTATATACCATTTTTCTCAGAAAGGTGTTTGAAATGTATCTGTGTAATGAACAAATGTTAGATGTAAAGTTTTTGAAGTTAGTATGTTAGGAATCAAACAATGAAGTGAAAATGCCACAGCAAAGCTTATAACAAATATTTTAAAATTTTGTTTAAGTTATACAAAAGTTTTGTAATGTAGTTGTGAATAAATCTTGACACAAAAATAAATCAATTTATAAAATGTAAATGTTGAAAAAATCAATTTTTATGATGAAAAGAAAGACTTGCTGAAAAATTAGACTTATTTTGAAAAATTCACTAAAAATATTTAGTTATTCTATAGAAAACTCAACTTAATATATTATTTGTTAGACACAGGCAAATAGAATTTACGTATGTAATAAAAAGAATTGCACATAGAAATTTTGGAGTTACTATGTCAGGAATTTTAAAAAATCTTGCAGTAATCGAAGCCTAAACACCACAAAAAGCGTATGTATAACATACAAAAAAATGTTTTAATTATTTTCAAAACATACAATATTTAGTTTTGTAGTATAATTGTGAATAAAAGTGTGTAAAATATATATCAATTTAGAAAACTTTCATTAGAAAAATTATTTTTTTATGAATAAAGTACAAAAAGCTACAAAGTTACGCCTATTTTAAAAATTCACCAAAATATTTATTTAATGCAAAATCCAACTTGTTATGTACATGGTTTAGAGAAGTAATATTGAACTGTGAATTTATAAATTTTCTAAAATGAAGTTTCAAGAATGAGAAAAGCTGTCTTCATGTCACACAAATTTTAACCTAAAAATCATCAACAAACTTGTATAAAAATTTGTTTAGACTATTCAAACATTTACAATAGTTGTAGAATATAGTTGTGAAGACAAATTTGTATCAATACATATTTACATAACCGACAGAATGAGGTCACCAGACAGGTTTGTTATGAGGCATTGGCTTGTACAGTCCAGTTCAATTAATTAGTAGAACAGAGGAATGGAATAAAACATTCGACAGATCTGAAATTCTTCTTTCCGATGATATAAAGATTGCCAAAAAATCGAAATATTACTAATCGATATTTGACATTTCTCAAAAGTATTAAAAAGAAAAAGTGAGTGGTTAATTTCAGTTAGGACTTCGTAGAATGTATATATCTCAAAAACTGACACCTACGATAATTTCGTATACATAGTTTGAAAGAGAAAGAAAAATACTATAAAATATTCTCAACTTGTGGTATTTGGACAAGTATTAACATTTAGAAAAACTATGAATAATGTGGTTATATTTTCTTGTATTGGAATGTTCCATTACATGCTACTCCCTAGCGGCAAAGCACACCAAATTCATCTAATTATTAAATTTTTATGTTTCGTCATATGGCATTTAGGTTATATAACTAAGCAAGGTTGAAACCATGAGCTTTACAATGATATATAAATTATTCCGATATGATCTTTTTCACTAGACTTTAAGTTGAATTTTTAAAAATATGATTTTTTTAGGGTGAAAAAACTTGTTATGAATTCTTGATTTTGTATAATTTTTATAGATCTTAATTATAACAGTTAGAATGATTTAGAAAGAACAGATCAAAAGATGAAGAAGTCTTCTATACAATATTGTTTCTGTAGATTAGTTGAACAGAAATATGGACTTGTGTAAATTAGATGAAGAATGACATATTTTATGTTTTACTGTACAAATGTTGTACAAAATACAGAAACTTTACCAATTAATTAAATATTATTTATAACATTCTATGGACTTTTTGGTTGTATGGATATTAATGTTTGGAAGATTAGCTTTACAATCGTATATAAATTATTGCAAATCAATGATTTTTACTGGGGCTGAATTAAAAAAGTTATTACCACTGCACAGGACAGGAATTTGTGTACTACTGTGTTGTGTACAAACCAGTTGGAGGGTTAATACATCTGTCGTTTTTTTCTTACTGCATCATCTGACGAGTATGATTGTTCTAAACTTATATTAATACTAAACTTATTACCCTACAGAGAAATAGAGAATGGTTCTCAAACTTCCTTGATACAATGCCCCTTGATACCTTCAAAATTCCTCGATACCAGCACGCCCAATGATATCTTCAGATATGGTTTAATTGTTAGATAATTAACCTTGAGATTATGGTTAACATTTAAGATAAACTGTAAATTTCCAGGTGCTATGACATTATTGAAATATATAGTTTTTGAGAATAAAATTGTACACTTTTGGCTACTTATATGAGCTGTGTATACCATAATATAATGATTTTGTGATTAAATAATTATTTCAAGTGAAAAATATACGACCTAGACCGGGAATCGAACCCAGGACCTTTGGCTTTACGCGCCAACGCTCTACCAACTGAGCTATCCTTGATCGCTTCCCAGCATAGGGCATACACTTCTCACTTGAATTTGTTTTTGGCTTGCAATTTTTGAGTTATGACAGATAAGTTACCTCGTTACAAACGACATTGAAACTAATCTGTATACTCGGCTTGCAGCCTTTACGTATGTATTTAATTTTATTAATTTATTGATTTTAACGCATATACATTATTTTACCAAGCTAGTATTATTGATTAAATAATTATTTCAAGTGAAAAATATACGACCTAGACCGGGAATCGAACCCAGACCTTTGCGCGTAAAGCCAAAGGTCCTGGGTTCGATTCCCGGTCTAGGTCGTATATTTTTCACTTGAAATAATTATTTAATCAATAATACTAGCTTGGTAAAATAATGTATATGCGTTAAAATCATCAATAAATTAAATGATTTTGTGAGTTCTACTTGTCTAAAATTTTCCTTAAAGTTTTGGACACTTGCATGAACTGCATGGTATACTCACAAATTGGATTATAAAAAATACCCGATGATGTTGTTTTAGTGCTGAAACTTTCTCATTTTTTGTCAATACCTTTACCAAGAATAGACTAAAATTTGATGACTCTAGAATAATTGTAGGAGAGTTTAAGGGGCCCATGGAAGTGTGGGAATTTTGAATTCATTCTGTTAATATGTAGGTAGGAGTTTAGTCTACAATGTATGATTGTTCTAAACTTATATTAATTAATACTAAACTTATTATAGACTAAACACCTACTTACAGAAAAATAGAGAATGATTCTCAAACTTCCTTGATTTCTTCAAAATTTCTCGATACCAGCACGCCCCATATCTTCATATTATTATGTGACTTGTATTATAGAGATATATTGTAATCATGAGATAATTTGACAATGTTCCTTCGCTTATTGTATTTTCATTACTGCTAAGATTTTCTAATACAGTTGTCATTGCTCCAGTTTACAGTAATGTGTAAACCATTCAACAGTTACAGGATTTAGTTCTTACAGTAATTATTGTTATATTTTACAATGTCACAGCTTTTCCTATTGAAATGAAGGAAACAAGGTGAACTTACATTAACTGAAGGTTTCTATAATACTCACCATTCCAATCAACTAAATTGTATTAAGCTTGTTAAATAGACTGTACAAAATCAATTTGGGGTTCTCATCCCTCTAATATTCTATACTACTTTACCGACTTCTGTACTATTAAATTAAAAATTATGGCCAAAGTATAGGTTTTGCAGAACATTAGTAAAGGACATTTCAATGTTTTGTGTAATTTAAACTTATAAGAAATTAAAAGTTCTATTATAAAACATAAATAATGCATAGTCAGCATGTTACTATGTTAACATTTTTGAGATTTTTAGTTTACTAATGGTTTTTAAGTGGTTTTAAATAGTTAATATTTATTAAACAATTACAATACATGTTTTAAAAGGACTTTTGGAGAATAAATTTCCTAATTTATTATAGAATGTGGGTTTTTGTATTAAGGCTTTTTCAAACGTTCAATATTAGGATTTTTAATGTTCTATTTTAAAGTAAACCAATAGATCAACATTTTATGAGTCTTGATAATAATCAAAAAACCTCATATTTTGGGCAGAATTTCAACATTTACAATGTATGTTAAAAAAACTACATATTTAGCCTTTTTTCATGTATTTTATATAAAATCTTAAACACAACAATTAGTGTCCCTTGAAGAAAACCGCTAATATGTTATATTTGGCTAATAATAGGACTTTTATAATTCAAGTTATAGATCAAAACCGTGTTTGTGTATTTAACATTTAGTAAAGGCTAACAAATCTACTTGGTCAGCAGATATTTGAACTTGTCGACAACTGTATTACCTAGTGCAATGAATTTTAAAAGGAACCAAATTAATCACAATATTTCAATAGGATGTCACGTAAAACTAATCTTATGTCTGTAAAAATGTCTAACTACTCCATTTTGAGTTAATCAAGACCATTCAAAAACAATATTGTTTTAAAAAAGATGTCATAAACAAGACAGATACAGTCAAAACTTTCCTCTTGTTCTTAATAACATCAATGCTTAAAATTTGGTTATATTTAGTTTTGTAATTATCCAGGTTCACAAAATTAAATAGTTTAATAGTATCTTAATAGCCAGTCATGTTTAACCCGTATGGTTTAAAATGGTGCTTTAGTAAATGACATGATATCTAAGTTCTGGTTTTCCAAAATAACTGAATTCTGGTCACAGTTATCTCTCTGTATTGAACAAAAATCAATTGTAAAGTAAAGTATAAATTAAAAATTTTCACTTTTAAGAATTTAAGGTTACTTTCATTTAGAAAAACTATATATTAGGATATAGAGACCTCATTTAAGTTAATTAAATCGTACAATTTTAGGCAAGTTTCATTCAGAAAACTTAATAAAACAGCCTAAAATTTATCATATTGTATTTTCTTGGTGGAGGTGGTTCAACTGGGCCTCAGAATAACCCCAATAAAATATAATTTGTTCATAAGAATAAGAAATTTAGAAATTCATTTGCTTCTGATAGCTTGCCTACACTTGATAATGTTATATCTACATCATGTAATGATTTATGTTTAATAAACAATTTTATTTGTATAAACGTGTTATTACATTAAAAGTTTCATTTCTTTGTTACCTCAATGTTATTTTTACCTAAAGATTAACCCACTCAACCTAGATATCTGCCAAATATATCTCATAAGCTTAGAAGCCTTGCCAAATTGTCTCATGATTAAAATATATCACTATAATACAAGTCACGTAATAATCGGAAGATATCATTGGACGTATGGGTATCAATTTTGACGATATCAAGGGGAGTGGTTTCAAGGAAGTATGAGAACCATTATCTGTCTCTCTATAGGTAGGTGTTTAGTCTATAATAAGTTTAGTATTAATTATTATAAGTTTAGAGCAATCATACATTATAGACTAAACACTTACCTACATATTAACAGAAGAAGGAGAGTGGCCAACAAATTAGTTAATTTTTTTAACATTTTCTAGAGTTCTTAAAGTGGAAGGGTTCTTGTCCTTCACTGAATCTTTATTGCTACTCAAACACACGTGCATCTACCCTGTAAGTCCCAGAAAGCATATGAAAACTTTATATTTTTACTAAAAATTTCAAATTAACAAGCCGCTCAACTTTTAAACTTAGTATTATTTAATGACTCAACAGAAAACATAACTGCACTAAACGATGACTCACAAACAACTAAACGGCTGAGAATGTTGTTATTTGCCATGCAGGTTCAGACATATTAAAGATTTCAGCCAATGAGTTCACTCTCAGTTCTCAGTTCATTATCAAATAAATGATAAATTTAGGTGTTTTCGTGGTTTATTTTTCATTTACACTTTATTAGTGGTGTACAACAATTTTTGAATTAATTGACGAATGAAACAAAAATTTTCCAATTAAAAATGTAAACACTTACTAGGTTGGATTACTCAAAGGGCTCAATAGAATGGTGTGATGCTGTGTTCCCAGTTGGAGGAGATGGTACATTTCTCCTAGCAGCCAGTCGGGTGAAGAACAATACTTTACCAGTTATTGGTTTCAACTCTGATCCTCTCCGTTCTGAAGGTTTTCTCTGTCTGCCAAAGAAATATTCATGTGATATAAAAGAAGCCATCACAAAACTAATAAATGTAAGTCACAGACAAATTATGTTTATAACTTAACTATATATTTATTGATTTAATTTGAGTAAATTCTTCTGCCACTCCTCGTATTGTCTTAACTTTTGCTGATTAACTCCATTTTCAAAAGTTGTTACATACGGCTTCGTCCCATAAGAGTTGTTTTACCTAAGTAACCTCCTTTCTTAAAAAAAAAAACCTTCCTTCCCACTACCTATAGGCTCCGTCCTCTTCTCTATTTAGTTGATACCCTGCTAATTATAAGGTAGTTTCTTTAATTCGATGTTTCACATAATTTTAACGAATAATGTTACATTTTTTAATTTTATATCTGACTGATTATTTATTTGCTCATATTGTTCTTTTAATTTTACTTTAATTAATTCTAAATTTCCTTTATGTTTAACCATCTACTCTTGCTACAGTAATATAATAATTTCATACTATCTTTAATTTCTTCTGAGGTGTGTTCTTCCACAGAGGTGTGTTGCAACAGATGGGATTCAAAATTTGAATCCTTCCTTTCATATTTATAAGATGTAATGTGTTCCCTAAGTCATGTTTTACGTTTATGCCCCATTTGGCTTGTATATGTTTTGTTGCAACCACATTTGATTTCATGTACTCCATTTTTGTTGTAACTTTAATTTTCTTTGATTGTATTGATTAATCTATTCTTATGTGTATTATGAGCTCAGTCTTTATTTCACTTACGTTTTGAAATAAAAAACCCAAATGAAAAGAAACATTTTGTATTATATACATTTGAAAGCCACACTCTTAAATTATATTACAACATAGTCTTCATTCAAATTGAGACACTTTTCATAACTGTAGACCAGGTTTCCATCGTCATAGACTTTTGCTCCCCGAGACTTCAACTACTCATTCTCGCCTGCCTGCATTTCTGCATCATCGTTGAAGTGATGCGTTGTAAGGAAGCTCTTTATGTGTGTAAGCAAGTGTTAATTGCTCAGTGCATGATCCGGACTAGAGCGGATGATTAAAAACCACCCAAAACCGTTCAAGAGCAGAGTTTGCCTAGTTTGAGTGGCCTATTGCAGACAGACATTGTCATGAAAAAAACAAAATGATGGAACTCTTCTAGTGAAAAACTAATCACTGACCACACTTAAGAACTTATGGGATTTTTGCAGAACACTTAAAAAAATTCACAGTGAACAAAGCAGAACTAACACGAACCGCACGCTACCATGGCTGGAGGCATACAGAGCATCCACAAGAAGGGGATCTAAATGGTGGAATAAAGAGTTAGATAGTCAAATGAAAATTACAAGGCTATTGTTTAATATAGCTAAAAAAACAGGTCAGTGGGTCATTTATCATAAATCCTTAACTGAATACAATACTCTATTAAGAAGAGATAAAAGATATTCTTGGAGAAACTTTTGCCAAGAGATTGACTCAACTAAAGCCGTCTCTAAAATACACAAAATAATCTCGAAGGAACCGATTCATAGCTCTGACATCAGGATGGTGGCACTAACCCCGCATCTCGCCTTGTTACACTAAAATGTAAGTTACTGTCTGGATTGCCCTTCTATTTGTGGTCATAGCTGCCTTTATATTATATTTCTTAGAAAGCCGTTTCATTTGATGCATCTTGTTTCATGTGAACATAAATTTAGCCCACACACTTTTTATTCTTCTACAACCTTTCTTGTGCCATCAGTTTGACTTTCTGAAGAGCTTTCTTATTCCGTCTTTTCTATAGTTATTGTTTTCTGTCATTTGATATACTGTATAGTATTAAGTTCTTTAATCTAATAATATATCAGAAGGCAACTAATTTAAATTTATGTTCCACTGGATGACTGCGAGTATAGCCGTTATTCGCTCTGTAGAAGCTATAGAATGCGTGCACCGCCGGGCAATTCCAGCAAAATAGCATCCCCCTCCACTGCCTCGAGGCGTAGAACTTTCAACAAAACATTTTTTCTATTCCTGAATAGACAGCGGAGATGCCTCTGCATTCTACCGGAACTTTGGTGAACGAAACCTAACTAACCATAGGCTAAAATATATTTTTGCGACTTTAATCGTAATTCGTGTTTGGATCAAAGTCTACCATTGCGGCTATACTCGTTTGCCGCGTGGGAAGGGTTAATAATATTCGGTAAATGTTTACTCTAAGGTGGCATTGTATTTTCCGTATTTTATTTTTTTATCGTTTACTACATACCTTACTTCATAAGAATAAATAATGTTTTCCTTGTGCCGATCACTGTTTTTCACTGAAAAATCACAATTTAAAAACTATCAAATAAACATGTTGATGAAAGAAATAAAGAATTTTCGTGACCAATCAATGAACAAAAAAATAATTAAAAATAAATAAAAGTCAAAAGTAATGTTTTTAAGAGAAAATGATTTTGAAGTTATAATTGCTGTTAACTTTCCCTAAATAAACAAATATAGGAGGCTCACTGTAAGGTTAATTTGAGTATGCTCCAAATTATTTTTTGTTAATAATCCCAAACCTCAATTTTTGTTTAATTGACCATCGGTTTAGTGATATTAATCTCCATATTTCATGAATGCTTATTGAAATGTGTAGTTAAAATTTGAGAAATTAGGTATTTGAGAAAAACTAGAAACATCTCCATAGACGATTTTAATACCAATAACTCCCAAATCAATATTTTTTGAGATATGGTAACCAATACATTTTGTTTGTAACCTTTGGGAGTTTATTTAAGTAAATGGAATATTTTAGTATATATATATATATATATATATATATATATATATTAT
Source organism: Aphrophora alni (assembly GCA_963513935.1). Lineage (NCBI taxonomy): Eukaryota > Metazoa > Arthropoda > Insecta > Hemiptera > Aphrophoridae > Aphrophora > Aphrophora alni. The sequence continues at coordinate 19,569,548 of OY740765.1, read as the reverse complement.
GGCAGTTTTTCCCAAAACCAATCCTTACCTATAAAATTAATCAGAGCCATTTTTTTCATTGATAGGAGGATTACTGCAATTGAACATTTCGATGGCTAGATATGCATACATTTGTTTCTGTAAATTTGTCAATAAAGAGTGAAAAAACAAAGAAGAAACTTCCTCACACAACTGTACGAAATAGTAAACAAATAAAAGGTATCTGTCGCTAGCCCTATGTATAACAATTTGGGAAAAAGTGAAAATCAACTGTAAACATTATCATAGTCAAATATTTCAATTTTAGCTCAAGCTATTATGATAAATTTGATGAAATGTGAAGATCCAAACTAATGCATATAAAAGAAATTGTGACGAGACGAAATAGATCTTTTTTTAGAATTATATTAGAGAATTCAAGCCATAATCGTGAAGACTTGCATTATTGGTTTAAGAATTATTAATTTTATAGAGTTTTTCCGTATAAATATTGGCAAGTAATCACACTTCGTCTTCATTTTTGATGCAGATACATTAAATCTGATTTACAAAATAATAGTTTCAACATATGTTTCATATTAACATTCTATAAATACAATTTTACTGTTTAACATAACGCCTAAGTGTTTTTAGAACATAACAGCTTTTATTTATGTTGTAAAAGAGTCATTATTGCAGGGTGACTTTTCGTGGCAGTTCAGAAGACGAATTCGTGTTACTTTAAGTGGGAAGAAAATAATGGAACCTCCGGTGCAGTTACATGAACAACAGTTGAGAGGTGCACTGAGGTACTGTACTATGGTAATAGCATTTTCATATTTATAACGATCTTTTGGCTGTTAAAAACTTTTTTGTACAGTAATGAAAAGAAAGAGTCTAAAGGAAATGATAAACCCTTATCACATGATGATTCCTTATGTGCCAGGAGTTATATGTAATAGTTATATGTGTTACTAAGAGTATAAAATATCGACCACTTTCAATAATCAAAACAATATTAGGCAACATCTTGTCAAAACCAAACCTAATATTGACACTAAAAACTGTATTTACTGTATTAAATGTGAATTGATAGGTGTTACATTTGTGCGACAAAAAGACCTCTAAACATAAGAATTAGTAAACACAAAAGAACATGCTATTATGCCTAATAGTCAAATAAAAAATTACCAATCATATTTAGTCTGTAAATCACAAATTCATTGTCTGTTTGCTGACCAATTTTGTTCAAATGTACTCCTCCAGGTCCTAAACAAAACACAAAAATGTATTGGTCTCCCTTCTCAAAAATTCTGTTTGAGATTTAGCAGTAAAACATGAAAAAGCTATCTACGGAGAGCTGTTATATAAGATACGTAAATTTCAATAGAATTACAAATATTTTATCAAAATCTTTGTAATTCTATTGAAATTTACGAAAATTGAGAATAATAATAACCAAATCCCAGGTACAAAAATATTAGGGTTTGGAAATATTTGCCAAATGATTTTAATGAATTTTCATAGCCGTTATTAAAAGTTAATTTCTATTACTTATGAGATGTGCTTAGCATGAGTTTATGGCACAAGTGAAGCAAGTGCAGACCCTGTTTCAATATACCTCGGGGTTTACTAGGGCAGTGTTGCTGATGCAAACAAAGTGAGTGGAAATTTTATTAAGGAAGGGGTAGTGTTCTCCTGTACTAAGTACTAAATGAATTTTGATTTGAATATGAAGAGTTGTAAAGCCGACAAGAGCCAAGTGGGTCTATTGTTATAAACATAATAACTAAATATTTTGTTGGATTTCTGAATAAATGTTAAGTTAGAATGATTGTGTAATATTTATTTTCTTAATTTAAAAGTATGTTTTTGAATTGTTTGTCTTTGGTAATGGTAATGACAATTGCTCTTATAATGTCTTAATTGTATAGTTTACACTTGCATGAGCAATATTGAGTGATCTTATCAATTGTTATTGTACAGCTGTCATCTATTTTTCAGGGATCATTATAAAAAAAAATTAACACAAAAAATTACATATAGTTTAAAACACAAATTACAAACAAAAAGTGTTTTACAGTGTTTTTTAAGTGTTTTAAACTGCATGCAATTTATTTATGTTTAACATTGTTTCTGATGATGCCTATAAAATAAGTTAAATGGCTACAAAAGTAACAATTCATAAGATCAATCAAGATTGCTCAGGCAAGTACTTCAATATCATTTTATACTTTCACACTGGCTGCTGAGACTTTGGACAGTATTCACCCTTTGTTGATCTACCATGCTGTTACACTGTGTGAATCACAATTTCATTCACTGTTTATTCCATTATAACAGCATGATATATACCTTAAGTTAATCGGAAGAATTAGGCTTTCAAGCATTAAAGTTTTTTTTAATCGGTTCAGTATTTTCTAAAATTAGCCTGGACAAACAAACATTTCCTTCTTGGTATAATTTATTAGAACGTTTGTCATCATTTTTTTATATAAAATGAATACATGAGGAGAATGGGTCAACTCTACTTATCAAGTGATAATCATGTACTGATAAATAAAAAGTGCTGACTTAGCATGCTAGCTTAGGATTGTAATAGTAACCTAAAAAAAGAACCCACGGCTAAAACATTAATACAATTTCCTATGGTTAATGCCCAGTTCATCTCTTTTTTTTATGTGTTTTATCCATCTCAATTTCACATGAAGTGTCATACCTAAAGCTAGACCTAGGAAGTAAAACAACTAAGACAAATATTATCAGGAAAACCTGTATATAGTTTTGGTTATTTTGACCTTTCTTCGTTTATAGTTTTAGTTTCCAACAGTGCTGGGCTGCTAGGCTTTGTTGGCCTTTTTAATGTTTCATATGTTCTAGGTTTATCAATTGATAATGAGGGTTGATCTATACTTTCGAAACATTGTGTGTTAATTTTATATACATAAATTGTATCAATGATATAAACCATCCATCATTATTCAATAACTACCTCTTTATAAAAGGTTTAGTCAAAAAGTAGTGAAATCAAAAATTTTTTTTTTTTTATTTGCATTTACATAAATGAAATTTTCTTGTTTTTCAACTTAATCCCATTTTACTTCTATGGACTTAGAATTTAACAAGCTTTTGAATTACTTTCTAAAAGAAATTTGTGGGTCTGGTCAGAATAAAGTGATTCCCTTACAGATCTTTCAATGGGTAAAAAAAACATTTAAATCATTTTGAATAAAGTCAGGACTGTATGGCAAGTGGTCCAGCAGCTTATAATCGAGACCTCAAAATCAACGGATTATCTTGTTGGCCGCATGAGGTCGAGTGTTATCTTGAGCAAAATCAAACTTTTTGAAAGTTTACTATGCCTTTTGGACTTAATTTTGCCTTCAGTGATTACAGTAACTTACAGTAGTTTTCACTATTCACCATTTTAGGTGAAATGAATAAAAATTGGACATTCCATATCACAAAATATCATCGTCATCAAATTCCTGCAGCCTTGTGAGTTTTAATTTTTTTGGTGTAGGATAGAAATTGTTTCAAGACTAAACTTTGTCACTTATTCTCAGGATTCAAAGTGATGGATCCATGTCTCATTAATGGTTATTACACGGGTCAGAAATTAGTCTTCTTCATCTTTTCACATTTCAGAAGCCTCGGGGAAATTTTCAATCTATTACTTTTATTAATAAAAATACAAGGATTCCCCGAACCACAAAAACAAGAAACATAACTAAGATTATAATCAATCTAGTATGTTTATTATAATACCCTTATGAACTTATTATAATACCTGTATGTACTTATTATAATAAACATTCTAGATTTATTATAATCTTAGTTTTGTTTATTGTTTTTGTGGTTCGGGGAATCCTTGTTTTCCTTATTATAAATATCGCCAGAGTGCTCCTTGGACATTTAAACTTTTATTAATGTCTATTAGTTGATGTGGAACCTAGTTGCAAGCACAGACATTTTGAAAGTTGAAAGAATAGTAGTAGGTGATTGAAAATCCCAAACCATAATTTACATCCAACTTATAACTTTATAAAAAAAATCATTCACACTTCAATAAACTTTTTCAGTTATTGAGAATCATTTGTGTAATAGCTTTGATATTGCCTTATTCTTTGAAGTGGAAAGCCTACTTTTCAATTATTCATTGTAGAGAGAAATTCTGACTTTTTTATAAGTGATCAGTCCATTCATAGATTTTGCTTCCACTTAAATAACTCTCCATACTGTCTCTGCATTCTACAAATAATTTTTGCTGATTTCACATCTACATAATTCACCATATACACTGCGTCCATTCTTCCGAGGTTCAACAAACTGTTAACAATGAAACAATATATCAAATGAACAGATGGTATGAGGTTATTGCAGAACAGTCATTGTTGTGTAATAAGTAATTGACAGAATGAAAAAAAAAATCTTATTATTTTGTTACTTTCCTCGTACATTAATATAAAATAACTTTTGTAAACATTTCTAAACTTAAATTAATCCATTTATGTTCAATAAACCTTGCATTATTATAAAGAGGTTCAATGAAGTGAAATTGTTTATGTTATAATTCAGTAAAATTGATGTATTAAATACTAAATTAATTATGTAGGCATTACAATTACTAATTGAAAATAAACAGTCATATAAAGCATTATGAATCATATAAATTTGAAATGTATTATATATGCAAAAACAACATGAATAAATAACAATTAACTATTGTTATTAACATACAATTTACATGTTTAGGAAATCTGAAGAAAACGCACATTGGAGTGAGAGCGAGAGAGGTTGTGTCATAAATGGGACCAAAACGTTACCAGTCCTTGCATTAAATGAGGTAACAATAATCTGTTATAATTTTGTTAATAATTATATGTGTATAAAAAAAATTTTTTAATGGGTTTTTATATTACTCTTAATGTTATATTAATGTTAGCGATATTGTCTTTGATGATATAATCTTATGCCTAGAATTACTGCCGGAGGACTTTCTCTGTGAACTCTTAGAACTAGTCAAAGGCCCAGGTATTAAGTAACTCCATTCCAGGACTGGGTTGGAGGACTGATGCAAAACTTTCAGGATACAGATGTATATTAGGAAATTAAATCTCCTCTCCCTCCCCTAAATGATTGTAATGACTTAGTAGGAATGAATTTAGAAAAACATAGTAAAAAAACTAGTGCACAAACATTGTAATAACTTTCTCAAACACTTTGCAAAGTATACTATCAATAAAGATACATAATTGTAGAATTTTAAAATTAATAACAGTTATAGTTGTAGACTTTTGTATGATTTACATAAAATCATTGCAACTCCATCCACAAGAGATTGACGGATGTATGCGACAGAGATGAACATCCAGGAATGAACAAAGATTTATGTCATTACCACGTACAAATAGGTTAACAATCAGTGACAGAACTTCTTGATGACCACTTCTTCTCTTGCTCTGTCTGTCTGTCAGAGTCAAAGTATATCTGTGGCCACTTCAACCCTAAGCTCTGTCTATTTGTTGACAATCACTACGCTTTGCCTCTGAGAGACAGACAGACAGGGCGAGTGGAGGAGTTCAGTCGAATCTATTGGTGTGTGTTAATAAACCCTCTGTGTATCGTTCTAAGGATGTTCTTTGCTAGTAATAAGGATTGGGTTATATAGTTAAGCTTTGAATTATTCTAAGTCCCCAGAGTAGTTAACAGAGAGTAAACATTTGTTGTGAAAAGTTGTAAAAAGTTAATAAACCCCTGTGTTTGCAATCATCAAACGTGTCATCAATTACTCATAGATATATAACCCAAGGCTTTGAGGAAATCGAAGTCACTCGATTAGCGGGCAGTGTCTGAACATAGGCAGTGAGGCTGCCGAAAGAAAGCGAGACAATCGAATGTTGCCAAAGTGCCGTCGATGTCATTGAGTTATTCAGGAAAATAGTCCAGGGAACCACGATCACAAGGACCACAGTCCGGGCACGGTTAAGCTCTAATAACAGAAGTGATGGTAGTAAACAATTGTATTAATTAAAATAATTGAACCAACATTGTATGTAAAACCATTGTATTAATTAAACCACTGTTGTACTAAAAAGATATTAGATTGTGTCAACAGAGATTGGAGAAATTATATTAAAAGCATATTGAACTGAATCAATCGATCTATTTATTATATACACAAGCCTCAATATAAATAAATAGCTGTGTTTTTGTTTTTACTAAAAATTTGTTACTTTGTAAGAAGAAAACAGGAATTTACTTTGTACCTTTTGCGAACACCCTAAATTTTGATATAAATAGTGTGAAAATGTAGTATTTTAAAAAAAAGGCCAGATAGTTTCTCAAAAGTTTTCTTCAAAAAAAGTTTTTTCTAGTTTTGTTTATTTCATTTAGCCTTGTTTTATTTTAACCTTCCATCGGGCGCATCATTAAAGCTACCTCCAGGTTATATCTTTTTTTCATATTAAAATGATTATTTGTCATAGTCGGCAGTCTTGCCACTCACCTTACATTACGAGCCCCATTCTAGGAAAAGATTGTTACATTGTTTACAGAAAATTTTGTCGTAGTTTCAGTGAGAATTCAGCTGTTGTTACTGACTGGAGGTAATGTCCGTGAAGGCCTTACCGTATAACATGAAACAGGAGTTTAGTTCTGTGAACCCTATATAATATGGTGTTATATGAAAATAATGTTTTTAATCTTATACAAACTGTTTTTGTTAGTGTTTTGCATTTTTATTTCTTAGCTCATTTTTTGTTTTTTGTTTAGTTTTATTTATTTTTCATCTTTTTACAAATTGTATTTCCTTGAATATATACTATTGTGACTATCGAATAATTAAAATTAATTTTTATATTTTTATGTAATATAAACATTTATTTCTTTGTGTTTTGTTATATATATCTTTTATTTTTATTGATTGTGAAATGTGTGAATTAGAGGACAGAATTGCAATACTTATGCCACGTGTTGAAAGGGAAGAAATAGAAGTAGCTGAAATACAGACGACTTTGTTTATAAGACAATAATTGAAGAAAGTGACAAAGAAGAGAGTTTAGCAAATGATGAAGAAAACAGCCAAGAAAAATTTGTTAATTCGATTTAATAACAGGGTTCAATTGGGTGTTATTATAAAGTATTGGACAGACATTGAGCTTTTGTGTGAACAGTTGGATATTAATATGCCAGAACAAAAACTTTGTGTGGTTACATATTGAAGGATCTTAATCCACCACTCTTACAAAAGATATTGTTGTTGGACAAGTCTAATTTGCCAAAATTAGAGGTGAATATACAAGCTTATGAAAGAGTGAATTACCTGATAGGGGAGCATTTAGGTATAAATTCATTTTTAAACATGTCTGACAATCATATTGATGGGACGGAAAGGATATTGAACAAGGTTATGAGTGTAATAGACGACTTAAGAGTTACTAGATTTGCACAAGAATAATGAAATTTGGCACAAAAGTCCTTGTTACAATATTGAAAGAGAAAACAGTCATGAAAGCCGTTAAATAAATAGTGATAGGATACCATGAAAGACTGAATCTCGGGACAGATATAGAACGCCCAATAATACTTCAACAGTTAATTTTCAATATTCAGAAGGTCGGGAAAGGCCACACGAAATTAAATTTTGGGAATCTAGATGTTGGGAATGTGGTAAGAATGGTCACTTTGCCAAAGATTGTAGGAGTAGATATTCGAAAAACTAATTACCCTGAGAGTGTGTGAAACATATACTGTAACATGCCTATACAGCCTCGGGAACACCATATATTTTTTGCAACAAAAAAAATCACAAAATACAAAATGAGATATTGCTAATATATGACAGCATGTCACTCAACACATTGAACAGAAAAAAACATACAATTAAAGACAAATTTTTCCATATTAATCAGAAAAACATTCTTCATGTGACTGTTACTATTGCTGAAACTTTGGACAGTATTCACCCTTTGTGAATACTTTTTACAAAACATAATTCCATCTACAGATTGTGGAAAGTCTTGAAAAGAATTTCTTATGATGCAATGTTAATAGTACGAAATCACCATTACCTCGAATGAATGACACTGCTACGGTTTACGACGTTAAACACGTACATAACTCAACTGTTTCAAATACTATTTTGGAGAAACCGAATTTGGGTTCATATAGTAAAGCAGTATATTTGGTTAAAGACTTAGCATGTGACCTATTGTTAGGAAACAATTTTCTTTCGTGTAATAACATAATAATCAACTTTAATCAAAGCAGTGTTCAATTTAGAATGAAAAAATGTCATATAGAGGGCCGATGTTTGAAAAAGAGGGTCACATATAGAGAGTCTCTAATTATATGGAAAATACAGAACAGGAAGTTTGTTCAGAGACATGTTATATTGAAACCACAAAACATTAGAATAGAGTTGAAAATGTTATTTCCAGATGGTTTAAAGTATTAATTTCTGATAAAAAAAAGGAACGCTAACACAACACGGTGTGCATGTGTGCACGGTTACTCAGCATATGTCTCTACAATTCCGAATAATCAATTACACATCACTATCTTCACAAGTTTTAAATTCTACTGTTTTAGGGCAACTATCAGTACACACAAAGATGTTCAGGAAAACATAAGTTCTTCCATAACATTGAGTAATGCTTACATCATTTGCGACAATTCAAAATGGAAATTTTTTTGCAACTTGGAGATAGAACGACTTATAAGCAAATTTTAGATGACTTAGGGGATGTCACAGTGGACATTAACCAGAGGTAATAAATTGAGAAATGAAACGAACTTTGATAAAAAAATATATTCATTCTCTTGCGTGTGGGCCAGATGACCTGCAGGAGCAAAACATGCTTGCATACTTGATATGAATAAAGAGTGATGAACCTATAGTTATGCTATCATACTGATTGAGTCTTGTAGAAAAGACAGAGTTGGATTGGCAAGTGGAGCAACTGAAAATTACAGAAGTTGTGAAGGATTCTCAGGATGCTTTTGCAGCATCGGCTGTCCTAGTGAAGAAGCCGGGGAACCAGTGATAAATGATTTTGGACTACATATAGTTAAATGAAAATGTAGAACCAGATAGATTTCCTTAACGTAGTGCAGATCCTATTTTAATTACTTTGGGGACTGCAACATATTTCTCTTCTATGGATATCAACCCTGCATTCCAACAGCCTATAGTTCCAGAGGATAAAGTATATATATAGCATTTGTGATGCACAAAAGAATTTTACCAGTTTAGAAGCTTAACGGTGGGGATATACATTTCTTCAAATTCATTTCAAAGGAGTGTGAACAGATTGTTTGCAGGTTTATTATATCAAGGGATGGTTATATATGTGGATGAGTTAGTAGCATATGTCTTGATTTTTCAAGAACAGTTAGTGTCATTGGAAAAAAATTTTCAACAGTTGCAGTCTGCAAAATTAAAATTTAAACTTCAAAGTGGCATATCTTCTACCAAAATATTGACGCACTGTAACACAATATCTCAGCAAAGGGTGTTTAGCCTTTGGACAAAAATTTAAAAGGTATCCTAATTTAAAGGATGTATAGAATTTCTTGGGAATTATAGAAATTTTATTATAGAAATTTCATCCACAAGTTTAGTGACATTGCTAAGCCTTTGACGGATTTCACAAGTGAAGTGAATGCAGACAGTAAGCAGTTAAAATTGACAAATGAACATCAAGAGACATGTCAGCAGTTAAAAGATGCTTTGACAACACCACTTGTGTTAGCAAAAATCGTTGAGAAAAGAGAGATGGTTGGTGCGTGTCATGTTAGCAGACATGACATAGTTGAAGTTTTGTCTTAATATTAAGAAGATGGTACACTTAGGCCAATCACTTATGTGAGTAGACAATTGAGAGATGCAGAGGGAAGATGGAGCATTTTCGGAAATTGAGTTGTTTAGTATTGTTTATACTGTTATTTATTTATTTCGGACTACATTCAAAAGGGTGGTGGTATTGTTAGGAATTAAGCTAGTATTAAGAATTAGTTTATATAGTTAAGCTTGAACTATTCCAAGTCCCTACAGTAGTTAACAAAGAGTAAACCGTTGTTGCGACAAGGTATAAAAAGTTTAGAAACCGCTGTGCTTGCAACTATCTAACACATCACGAATCATTCAAAGATACGTAAGTCAAGGCTTGGAGGAAATCGAGGTCAATCGATCAGCGGGTAGATTGGACGTAGGTGGTGAGGTTGCTGAAAGAAGGCAATACAGTCGAATATTACCAGGGTGCAGTCGACGTCATTGATTTTGTCAGGAGAATAGTCCAGGGAACCTAGAATCACAAAGGACCACTGTTAAGCTCCAGTAACAGGGGTGAACAATCTTCATGTGTACTCTGTTCTTGTATTAACTTAAATCATATATAGATCAGTCTATACGAAGATAGATTAATTTAACTAAATTTCTTGTCGTAACATTGCTCCTTTTCTGGGTTAAAGATAGTAAAACCAGTGCAATCATTTAAGTAATTGAACCACCATTGTAGTCGTTGAACCACTATTTTACTAAAAACGTATTAGATTGTTGTAACAGTAATTGAATTAGTTATATTAAAAGTTATTGAATTGAATCATTTATTATTTATTATTTGCATGAACCTCAATGTAAATTTCAATTAGCAAATTGGTAACATCTTCCAGATTGGAGGTTAATCTACCCCATGTTTATTTTCCTATAGACATGTTTATTTTCTAGATTACAGCTTTTATAAATTGTCCATCCTTTGTACACTCAGTTCCATTTGGCTCTAAATAAAGTAACCCTGGGCTTTGGGTATAAATAGTATAATAGCGATTCCATCACATTTAGTTGTTTGCACATCATGGCAAAAGTACCTGAAACGTATGATCGTTAAGAATATGTGTTCACACTGTATGCATCGAGTTCAGGTTGCAGAGCAGAGCATGCATGCAGTTCATCAACATGGTTGCAGAGCAGAGCTCACATGATTTTACCCTCTGTATTTGTGGATTGGACTGCTCGTATGGCAGTAGTTTTTTAGCTAGCGATCTCTACCGGCTATATTTGGGACTAATACAAGAAACTAAAAGAACATGTAGATAAGCTATTTTTATTATTATCAATAGTTTGTCTAAACCAGTGTATTTGATTAGTTTGAAATAAATTCTGAAATCAAGTGTTTGTTTGTTAATCAGCTGTCTCAGCCTCAGCTGTAAGGTGCTATTGTGATAAACACAAAGAAGTTTCTGTCTTGTACATAGTGTTTTTGATTTTATAGTGTTATTGTTTTGAAAGATAAAAGTGAACTGTTGGGTTTAAATTATGTGTAGATTGTTTTTTCATTTTGTTGGTGTTTTTTATAGTTTTTTAAAGATAAGTGAGTGTGTATTTATCGGCTAATATCTTAATAGGTTAGTTCTCTGATTACTTTTATAATTCATTTAATAATTTTTTTAGTAAATTTGAGTGTTTTTAGTGGTGGAGTCTTATAATGGCTCATGTTATAAATTAATATCTATATTTTAATGAAATGTTCTAGCAAGTGCTTACTAAAACATTATTCCATACCTTACTAAAATCTCCCATGTTGAAGGGTTAATGTTAAAAAAAAGAAAGAAAATCTAGTTGTGTTGAAATCATCAATAAAAGAGACTATGTCTTTTACAAAGAGAATGAAAGTGAATTTTTATTTTGAAAATAATAATTTACCCTCAACGTCATCCCATACCCCGGACCCACCTGATGCAACTGGTGCAAATACAAATGCTGGGACAAGTAAGACTGTAATTGGCTGTAATACATTATGGTACAAAAACATACATCAGCCTTTCAAGACATGATAGTTTTAAACATAATTCTAGATTAAACCTGTTAGAGATAACATAGACTATGTAAGGTCCATTCCATGCTTATATAATCATATTTATTGTGGTAATGGCAAAATAGTAATTGCTGATAATATTTAAATCAAAAATAACAATTTTAAAATTGAAACTTGTAGATCATTGGTTATTATCAAATATGCAAATTTAACAATTGATTGTAAAACTTATTTTATTTTAACTAATAAACTGAGCACTACTTTAACTATATCTTTGCTTGAGTTTGATGTTACGTTATAATTTGAAAATACACAACCAATATCACACTTTTAATGAGTTTACCAATTAAATAACATTGTAAAATGAAACTTAAATTCTTGCTCAATAGATTTAATAAAATATTGCTACGATTGGTTGTATAGTATAGGAGGATTGGACTGAAGAGGAGAATAGATTTGCCTTGAGCTGACCATTTATATCAGAAGGCTTAACATTGTGGTCTGCATCTAAAGAAGAGAAAGATTATAATATATTTTTGTTTTGTTTGTTTTTAATGAAGGTGTTCGTTGGAGAAAGTCTGTCTGCTCAAGTATCTTATTTTGAAGTACGTCTTGGCCTAGATGATTTGAAAACTAAAGTGAAAAGCTCAGGATTATGTATCAGCACAGGAACTGGTTCAACTTCATGGCATCTTTCTATGAACAGAATAACCAGCCAGGATGTATCACAGATTCTAAAATGTGCCAATGTACAGATTGAGAATTGTATTGATGTTGCTAGTAAATACAACCAATCTTTAGTTTTTAGTCCTGGTAAGTAACACTGAAATGGAAAAAGAAAAATTATAACTTAGGATATATCTATTGATTTATGTGTTATGATAAACGCTGTTACAAAACAAAACAATTTTTTAATGTAAATCAACTAAATATGTAGTCAGGGTCGGCCTGAGAGCAAAATGCTGTGTGTGCAAGGATGAACTTTGGCGCCCCTTACAATGAGAGTTGTTAAGTAAAACATATTGTTCCTGATTTTGTTAAGCCTTAATAGGTGTGATGTACTAAATTTTGTAAATAGCAACTCCTAACTGATTCTTGTAGTTTATTTATTGGTTTGATAGGTAAAAAATAAAAACCAGTTTTTTAATTATACAAAAATCTTTGTTTGGTTTAATACTCAGTAAAAGTATTTAAGTTACATTAAAAACACATTAAAGTATATACATACATTGTATAAGGTACGTCACATTACATACATACACTTACAAATTAATCTTCGTAGCTTTGGCAGCCGAAAATGTGCTTATTAAGTCATTATAATCTAAAGAAGATGAAATATCATTTTCAATTGACAAAATTGCAAGGTTGTTGAGTCTTTCTTGTGAAAGGGTAGACCTTAGATAGGTTTTTATTAGTTTTAATTTTGAAAAACTTTGCTCCGCCGACGCTACCGACATTGGCGTAGTCAGGAGTACTCGCAAAGCAACCAACACATTTACATAGGCGTCTGTAGTTCCAGTTTCCAAAAGAAAGTTCAGCACATGCACAGGCATTTTCCGGCCTAAAACAAAGAAAAGAACTAATTGACTGATTTTTAAAGCTTGAAAACAAAATTCGAATAATTTTTATTCTTCTTATAACTGTTATAATTTAACTCAGCAAACGATTAATAAATATAATAATTTTTCAATAACTAAAAAGTAAAGTTAAAACCTACTTTTGTTTGGCATGAGGTCTTTCATAGATATCAGCTCCTCACATAACTCCGCTCCTTTGATGTCACTGCCATTCTCATCTGAATGTAGGTCTTCTAGTTCTTTGCATTTAACAATCAAGTCCTCTCTCTTGGGCAACTTATCAATTTCAAAAAGAAACTCGACTTTTGATATTTTGGCTTTAAGCTGTTCAAACCTCTCCTGCAAAGCCATATTGGCAGTATCAACTATTGGAATAAAAAATTCAACTTTAAAACGCTCTTGGAGGTCAATTATTGTTTCATCATTGGCTTCGTAATTAAATTGCTTTTTATTCCTTCTAACACGTGGTGTTTTAAAGCTTGCTTCAACTTCTAACTCTTCAGCCAGCTCTTTGGCTTTCACTAAACAGCTTATAAAACCATTTTCACGGAAATCTTTCAAAAAATTCCCAAATGACTCCAAAATAACTACAGCTTGAGGGAAGTTGACAGTCTTTGATTGCAATAGCTTACTAGCAATGTTTATTTGAAATAAGACATCATACCACGCAATCAACAACACTAAAAAACCAAAATCTTCAATTGCTTCGGACAAGGAATTTCCTTCATTTCTAACCTCGTCTTCAAATGATTTATCTTCATGAAGGTCCCAGAGTGCTTGTCGGATTTGCACAATCTGGTATCTTACTGCTTTCAGTGATTCGATTCGTGCTTCCCAGCGAGTCACATAAAGCTCTTTTAACGTGAGGGAAGGCCCAAATGCTGAAGACACTTCACATGATTGTGACAAACTCTCCAACAATTTACTCCAACGTTTTGTTGATGAGCTGAAAAACACAAACAGCCGTTGAATTGTTCCAAAAAGGGTCACTGTTGACACTGATTTTTTTGCGGCATCACTTAGTACCAAGTTTAGGCTATGACAACCACATGGTACAAAAAAAAGCTCCCTTGTTTTTTTCTAAAATTTGTTTTTGTAGACCAGAGTGTTTTCCTTTCATATTTGCCCCGTTGTCATATCCCTGACCCCTGCAATTAGAAATGTCCAGGTCGTACTCTTGAAGTATTTTAAAGACAGTTTCTGACATTCCCTTCCCTGAAGTGTCTGTTATTTCAATGAAACCGAGGAAATTTTCACAAATATCAATGTTTTTCTCCTTTATTTCGTGCACATACCTCAAAATAACAGAGAGCTGTTCTTTCATACTTAAATCGGGCGTGCAGTCAAGAATCAATGCATAGTACTTTACTCTTTTAATTCTGTTTATTATTTCTTCCCTTACTTTGTCTCCCATCAGAGTTAATAACTCGTTTTAGATGTTTTTGCCCAAGTAAGAGACACACCTTTGCTTTTCATTATCCAATACTCTAGAAATATGTTCTTTCAATACAGGATCAAATTGAGCTATCAACTCAACAAGCCCCAAATAATTCCGTTGTCCTTTTTGTAAAAGGGTTTCATTTGTTCCTCGGAAAGCCATTTGGTGCTGGGTAAGAAATTGTGTTATGGCAATAAGTCATTTAATAACATTATGCCATCGTTATTTTTCTTTGGCAATTAATTTTTGTTTTTGATCGTCAATTGTTTTACCTGTGCTCAGTCTTCTTTCTGCTTCCACCCATCTTTCATAGCACTTTAGATTGTTTGGGGAAGTTTCATGACGTGTTAGTATAGTTCCAATGTGCCTCCAATCACAGTTTCCGCTCTTATCTGACAGTGAAAAAGTTGTATTGGGACGTGCAGTCAGTCGGTGCAGTTGCAGTACTAAATAGCTTACAACAAAAACAGTAAACACTATTGTTTTGTTGAGAATACAATAGGCAATGTCTCCTTACTTTTTCAACATTTGGCGTTAGTCGATAGTAAAACAGATTTGAAAATGAGCTCTTTGTTCTATCCTTGGGATATCTTTCTAAATACGGTGAATGCGGCCCTTCAGTTATTATAATACAGTCACAGTAATTTTGATTAAGATGTGTAGGCCATGTTGCTGGGTCTTTCAATAGGAACGGAACTGTTGCATTTGCCGAGCTGGTGCCACCACTTCCTTGCTCTTCCAATGAACGATTTACATATACTGTACAGTTAGAGAATCTTGACCTTGAACATTTTCATCTGATGGTAATGTTCCACTATCTTCACAATTTGGTGGTTGTAGTTCTTGTCCGTTAGTGTTATCATCTTTTTCGGGTTTATCAGTTATGGATACGTCTGTCGTAGCTACAATTTCTGTACAAGAGCTCGGGTTTTGTGGTATCGATAAATACTTGACTAATAATTTATCACTGGCTTCCGCTTCTTTCAAGGATTTCGCTTTCCGCTTCCTAACACACACACATACACAAAATTAAGTATTTTTATGTTTCAAATGGATTGACTTAACACTTGTCACTACTCACGCTGATAAACGACTGAAGACTGAACCTGTCTGTAGTTGCGCGCGGCACAATAGGGAAGATGTGTAGACAGCAGACGTGCACACCCGTTATTCACGAATAGAGGGAGTGGTGAGAGACAGTCCGAGGTGCCGACGCGACACAGACGAAACATCCTGTGAGTTTTGTAACTCATTTATCTGCAACTACCAACTGTTCATTTGTCAAAACAACAAAGAAGAGTGATTGAAGCATATATATATATATATATATATATATATATATATATATATATATATATATATATTGTTCACTCAAGCAACATTTTTTATTTGTTAAACAAAAGTTATACAAATTTAATTTCCATTGAAAAGTCCATAATACTTAAATTTTTACTATGTAAGAATGTAAGGTTTTTATTATTTTTCCCTTTTTCGGCGCCCCCCAGAAAACCGCACGTGTGCCACCGCACACGTTGCACACGCCTTAGGCCAGCCATGTATGTAGTGCACCGTTTGTAGACAATGCTCCAACACCAACTAATATTAATTAGTAATGTATAGTTTTACACATTAATTTACTGTCTGAAATAAAAGAAGGAAATTATAAATTAGTAAGTAGCCATCGAGTATTTGCTAGGAATAAGACGATTCAGAGCTTACCAATTACAATTATTTTTAATAATCGGGGATTACCGATTATGATTAATAATGATTAGTGCTCATTAAATCATTTTACAGTGTTTGTTTTGTAGAATGAGGAATGAAATTGTAATAATTTAATAAATGACTGAAGTTAATTTTTTATTCTTGATAGTGAAGCTATCTAGAAATATAAAAGTTATATTTTTGTGAACTTGAGGAGTTCCACTAAGTATTTATTTATTAATTTGCTCGACTTAAGGGCGCCAGATGTGTTAACATCAATTTTGAAAAAAGAAAAGAAGTTAATTTTCGTTATTAAAATTTCTCAGGGGTCGTAAGCTCTTTTTACGGTGTACTTACAGTGATTCTGGTTTTAGCAATGAAAACACTTGCAGCTGAAATTTTGACATAAACATTTATTAGACATAAAACGCATTAAATTCATGTAACAGAAATCAAAAGAAAAGTTCATATAAAATATCTTACATCCTATCCATATTATTATCATTACTTTAACCCTCCACTGGCATGTGTTAAATTTCTTCGTTTGTTAAAAAATTAATTAAATATATTATTTCTATACAAAACCTAACTTATAAGATATCATTTTTCTCAGAAAGATGCATAGAATCCATCTATGCAATAAAAAAAAAATTTTTTGAAACGGTTTTGGAGTAAGTATGTTACATGTCAAAAACGAAGTTACCAATTTTCAGGAAAAAGCTGTATATTCCAAAATCAATAGCTTACTACCTTTTTCTAAGATATACAAAAGTTTTGTGTAATATTTTTGAATATATTTAGGGGGAAAAAAAATAAAATTTGTTATATTATCAAAAAAACAAAAAATAGTTTACGAAAAAATGTAAAATAATAATTTTTTTTTCAAAAAATCACAAAAAATAGTAATATTTATCTTATACAAAAGTTCTATATCTCATTATGTTCAGAAAGGTGCATAGAATGTAGGTGTGTAGTGAAAAAAAATGTTAGATGTATCACATTTGGTGTTTTTTGGTCAAATACCAAAAAATCGAAGAGTAACGGAGCAGAAATTTCACAGAAATGGTAATGAATAACATACTAATAGATTTTTAGGATTTTTTTCAACCATTTCTTGAGATTTGTCATATATTTGTGAATATATTTAGGGGGAAAAAATAATAATATGTTACATTTTCTAAATAAAAATACCGATTTTCCCTAAAAAGGTAACTTTTACAAGTGAGGTTAGGTTTGTAACCTCCACAGTTTAGACTCACTAGTACCAATTTGAAGATAGATCAAAGACAAAAGTTATAGATTTAACTAAGAAAATATATACTTTACAAAGAATAACACACATATTCACTTTTATAATCATATAAAACACTATATATAAGACAATTTGCATATAGCCTAAACTTACCGTTTCGGCCTAGGTTATCGCAAATAAGAACGTTCAAAAACTAAACTATCACGCAAAAACATAAGCTTTAGATATAAAAACACATATATTGTAACTTTTATACACAATTTATATACAATTTGTATACACAAACCTTCAAAATAACAAATATCTAACCCCAAAACAATATGTGCCACGCCTTTTATTACAGTATTTACGTCACACAATTTGCGTCTGTTGAGAGTTCAAACCAATACCTTCTAAGTATGTATTGCCAACATCAAGTGGTACCAACTTGTAGAATGGAATTTCCCCTACAACTTAGTGTAAAGAAATATAAGAAATATAATAATAGAAAACAAAGAGAAATGCAAACCTAATGCCAACAAAATTTCGTCTCGTCAAGTTTGTTCTACGTTCAAGTAGGAATATCTCTGGATCTATGAGACGCAGAAAAATTTGTAATCTATGGTTGGAAAGAGAAACATGTGATCTATAGAACAGTGTTTTAGTTGACTTCAATGACAGATAAATAGAGTTGGAATAATATCGGGAAAAATGGCGTCGCGCTAACGATTAGGCGCAGAGTTCAAATCTACGATTTTACGCATCAAAAATATGCGAACTTCACCAATTTTTGGAATATTATTTATAACGTTTTGTGGTATTTTTTTTGCATGATTATGCATCTACGGAACATTAGCTTTCCAACGGTATTTTATTTATTGCGATCGGATAATTTTAAGTGGGCGTAACGTTGAATGGCAAAATACGTGTTTTATAGAATGCAGACTAGTTATGCACCAAGCGCTGAGGTCGATTCGGGGTCGAATGACCGTCGGTGGGTTAATTTCCAAAGAAAAAGAATTTAGTCAAATTATATAAATAAATTAGTATTATTTAGTTGCAACTCTAAAAATGAAAAGGATTCTACTTTTTATTTTCTTTTGATAAATTTCTTAATTAGAAAAAATATAATTTTTACTGAAATTAAAAATTAATTGATTAATTATAAGAAAAAAAACTTTATTTTATCATATTGTTATACTTTAAGACTCCACATAAAAAATTTGCATCTTATTGATGAAATACATAATTTTACAATATCAAAAATATATCTTGAAAGTACAAAAAAATGTCTAAATTGTTCAAAATACATACATATGGTTTAATAATGAAAGTCTAAACGTGTTATACCAAATCACGTTATATTCTTTATTTAAAAAGCACTTTCCCTCGAAGGATGATTCGTCTCCTCCCATGTGACTGCGTGCTAATACTGCAGAGATGCTTGTCCATTGTCCTAAGAATTGTCTTTAGTTCATATATCGCAAGATTTATTCTTATTTTGTTGTACCTGTATTAAAACCAATTATTAATGTCTTATAATAACTTTAATAGTTCCATTTTTCTTATAGAAAAGTTCTTTGTCCAGAATTCGAAAATCACGTGGCAATGATTGCACAACATAACTAAAAATTGCGAGTTCTCACGCTTTTTCATAAAAAAGTTTATTTATGGAAAACAATATTGTCTTAGCACTTTTAAAATTGTTAATACACCATGTCTTTTATAGATTTAAAACTTTCTGACACATTTTATATTGTTCGAACAGAACTTTGGAGAACTACCTCTCGTAGGTCCTAGAGCAACAAGCCCCAATTGATAACTGATCTAACCACCTTTAACGCTGTACTCTGACCGACTGTTGCCATGAGGCAAAATCCTACATTTTGCTGCCTTCCTTCCGGCGCTGTTTGCTAATTTCACACACTCCCCACAAAACACAAACAATTTACATATTCTATTTATAAAAAACAAATTATACTAAAATTGACATGATTACATATTTTGTTTTCTTGAAAATCTATTTTTCTTTTATTTATGAAGTTACTAAATAAATTTATGATTTGAAAAGCCTGCTTCCGGCGCTAAACCGCGGATTTTGAACCTATTATAAATTATGATTTTTCACATTACCACAAAGTAAGAAATTTAATAGTTTATTGTACAGTTTCAAATTAACTAAACTTTATAGTATAAAATATATTAGTTTATTATATATCAAATAAACATTACGATTATTGGCAACTAGTGATTACTTACATATACAGCTTCACAAGAGTCTTCACAAAGTTTCAAAACAAATATCGGAATTTCAGCCCAACAAGTTGGGTAACAAACATATACATAAATATTTTGATCCAGAGAAAAAATATATGTTCTATCGGCTTATAAGCTTTTTATAATCATAAATAATTAATGCTTGGCATTACAAATTAGAATAACAGATGTTTAAATAAAGTATTAAACTTATGGCCGGCGTGCGTGTGTGTGACACTTATCAAAAGATATACTTCAGTGTCCTGTCATTTAGAGTAAAAGAACAAACCTAAAAAAATGTTATGGCGGTAGGGGATTATAGTATGTATGAAGTAACCTGTCTCCTGACCCTTCGACTACCTGGGACAGGCCCAGGTCATTCACTTGCACTCTGCGACATCCACAGCTGTTTTCCTAAATAGTCACCTTTTAGTTTCTCCACTAGCTTAAGTAACTTTTTTAGCCGAATCTTAATTTCCGAAATTTTATCAAAAATTTGAGAAGTACATAAAAAAATAAGATCAACGATACTAAACAAGGGCAAATTTGATAAAAAACAAACAATAGATTATAGAGGGAATAAGAAATATAGAAGTAGTCTGTTTAAAGCTTTTAATAATAAAGTTATTGTTAGTTTTTATCAAATTTGCCCTTGTTTAGTATCGTTGATCTTATTTTTTTATGTACTTTTCAAATATTTGATAACATTTCGGAAATTATGATTTAGGTAAAAAAGTTACTTAAGCTAGTGGGGAAGCTTATAGGCGACTAATTAGGTAAACAACTGCGGGCGACGCCGAGTGCCGGTGAATGGCCCGGGCCTGTCCCAGGTAGCTGGAGGGTCAGGAGACAGGTTACTTCATACAGACTTTAGTTGTCCTTGAACTTGTTTACAGTTGCATTTCCTTCAGTCCGACAGGTCATTTATTCTCTCACATCAAAAAAACTTGTCATTTATTAATGCATTACTATTTAGCTTATGTGTAGTATAAAGTAATTTATTTATATTTTATACTACAGAGTTATCATAAAAGATTGGTGGGGTTTTGAACATGATTTAAATGAAAACAGAATTACTTACAGCTGATGTTGTTTATTTATCTAAATCGTCGTCTGAAACAGGTTTTTTACATAGCTAATAAATTTTGATATGTGCACCATTAGTCGCTCAGCAAATGTCCAATCGATAATCAAGTTTTGCCCAAACGTTAGTTAACATGTCTTTGTTAACGGTTGTCATTGCTTCATTAATCCTGTTCAAAAGTGATTTAGATTACAAATTTTTTCTTGATAAACAATGTTTCTGATGTACCCCCACAAGAAGAAATCGCAAGGTGTCAAGTCTGGACTCCTTGGAGGCCAGCGTATAGGTCCTTGTTGGCCTATCCATTGATGTCCAAATTTTTCATTCAAAGTGTCTGTGACAAATGCACTAAAGTGTGGGATGCATCATCTTGTTGGAAATGAAGTTGTTGAATGTTTTCCAGTTCATCCAGCTGAGGAAAACCATAATTGATTAACATATCGAGATACACAATTCCATTAATTGTCTTTTCAGCAAAGAAGAAAGCCCTATCAGATGATTTTTCATCACACCACACCAAACATTAACTTTAGGCGAGTCGTGTATTTTCTCAAAAATTGTATTTGGGTTTTCAGATGGATTTGGGATTCATCCCCATATGCGTGAATTGTGTCTGTTAACAAACCCATTGATATAGAATGTAGCTTCGTCTAAAAAAATTATATCATCTAAAATTGATTGGTTTTCATCAATCTTGTTCAACATTTCAACAGCGAATTAAAACGTTTTGCACCACCATCAGGTTTCAATTCCTGCAATAGCTGGATTTTATATGCGTGTAATTTCAGTTTTTTGTATAAAGCTGTGTGGATTGTTGTTTTTGGAATACCTAACTCTAGGCTTCGCCGAGGTATTGACTTCTTAGGACTTCTGATTGCAGATTGTCTAATAAGTTCATCTTTTTCATCTGATATACTTGGCCTGCCAGATGATTACTGCTTTTGAACTGATCCAGTTTCTTCGAATTGTTTGAACCAACGTCGTTTTGTTATTTTCATGTAGTGGATCTTTTCTGCATTTGTGTTGAAATGCACATTGCACTGAAATTACAGACTTTCAGCAACAAAACACACTTTGCTTTTTCTTTATTAGAGAACATAATAATACACTCCACACAGAATACTCCAGAAAACACAAACACACTATCACAGCAATACAAGAAGTAATTTTGATATTACAACAACTGTTACACAAACTTTTGGGTTATAGGCTATCAGTGATACTAATACAACACCACATAATTTCTCTACTGTCTTCGTATGAATTAATGAAACCCCACCATTCTTTTATGATATCCCTGTATAATGAGTGTAAATTGCTTGGCTTTTGTTTGATAAGACTCCATGACTGAAGTAAATGAAATTGTTTTCATAATTGGTGTAATATTATAAAAAAATTAAAAAAGATTTCATTCTCAAAACATTTCCTTTTCAAGTGAAAAGTTTGTTTCAATTCTGTGAATCTAACAAAAGGAAAAGATAAAATAATTTGATAAAGGAAATGAAGTTTTGACTTTGATTCATCATTCATAATAAACAAGCCAGAAACTTTTGCCTGCTGGATATTACTATGTATGTGTTCAGCGTCTTTGTAACATTTTACTGTAATGACAGGCACTACTGAATATCAAGTTCATTGATATCACCAATCACTCCCCCCCCCCCATTCATTAGCCTGTTAGGAAAATATGAGAATTGAGGGAGGAAAGAACTTGTGCTGCATAGTAACAGAAATATTGTCCATCATCTAGAGACTTTAACATGCTACGAGTGTGACACTCCATATTGGAAGCATTTAACTAGGCCCACACAAGGAACACACATGTCAAAATCAATCATTTATATATGATTTTTAACAAAGCTTACCAGTTCAATGAAACCTCTCTAGATAGCCTCCTACTATCCTAAAGTCTATGTCTCAAACTTGATGAGCTAATCACAACAATGCTCAAATAAACTGTATTAAGTTCTTCAGTAATTTAAGTAAATTTTCTTTATACACAATTTTAGAAAAGTATATATTTAATTATGGAGATTGACATTTTATAAAAAACATAAATTATGTAATTAAATTTATTTTGTTAAAACAAATTTTAAAGACATTCAATTTAATATTATACATTTTATGGTATTTTTTCCCCCATGATTATGGATCTATGGAACATTAGCTTTTCAACAGTATTTTATTTATTACGATAGGACCAAGTAGGCAAAATTTTGATTTGCAAAAGTGTTGATTTCCGGCACTGATGTGGCACTAACAAAGCTGTTTGGAACACTTAGTGTTCAGAAGGCGGTTTAAGGGTTAAGCAAACTAGAGAAATTGTTCAAAGTGACAATCCACATTTAGAACAAAAACATGTACAAAACGCCTTCTCATGAATTGCCACACTCTTTCTAAAACTCCAGGCATATGCCGAATGTTCGCAATCCCATTCTAAATGCATTATCTGAGATCTTGAATTTCATCAAGGGGATTTTGTCAGGTGACCTTGCTGTCCATGGCATTGGGCCTTAACAGCTAATTCAGTTCTCTTTGTAAATATTATCAATATGGTTTTGAGTAATCAAAGTAAAATAGGCTGGTGCTCCATTCATCATGAACCATGAATCTTAATGCTCATTGAGTGACATATTCTCTAATAAGTGCAGGTCAGTTGTGAAGATGAAGTGCAGGTAACGCTTGCCATTAAACGTCTGAGGCAGGAAACGAAAAACAAGTGGTTGCCAAGAATACTTGTCAAAACATTTAATGAAAATTGATGTTGTTGATGGGTATTGGATTATGGGATGTGGGTTCTCATCTACACAAATGTGTGAATTGTGTAAGTTTTTTATTCTGGTTAGCGTGAACTTCGCCTCGTTTGTAAATAGCACTTTAGCTGAAAAGTTAGGGTCAACACATTTCTAAATTAAAAACTGGCACAACTGTACTCGATGAAGGATATTTTCTGCAAATGGGATTGAAATCTGCTATGTTGTCGGGTTGAGATGCTGCTCCGGGCCCTGACAAATTAGTTTATTCTATGTTTAAACACCTCCCAACTTTGGGGAAACTTACTCTTCTTAAAATATACAATCGTATATTGGTTGAAGACTGATGCTTTGTCGATGGCTACAGTAATTCCTCTTCCAAAACCAGGTATAGAAAAAACTGAACAAGGAAGTTACCGTCCCATTTCTCCCACTAGTGTCCTTTGCAAGTTGGTAGAGAGAATGATCAATCAACGCCTTGTTTGGTATCTCAAAAGTAACTGGTTGATTTGTAATGAACAATGCAGCTTTAGACAGGGGATTAGATTTACTAATCAATCTGGTGTCAATAGAGTCTGCCTTACAAAATGTTTTTTTCTTATCTCAGACATTGTTTGCAGTGTTTTTTGACCTGAAAAGGCCTATGATATGGCTTAGTGAAGAGGAATTCTGAATACTTTCAATCATGAGGTATAAATAACAATATTCTTGTATTTATACAAAACTTCCTTAGCAACAGATATTTCAGAATGGGTGTTGGAGCTAAGTTGTCAGATCGTTACTACTTAGAGAATGGTGTCCCTCAGGGTAGTGTGCTGAACGTGACCGTATTTGCTGTGGCAATCACCAGTATTACTGCTAATGTGCAGCGCTCTATCAGCTCTTTTCTATTTATACACGATTTTCCTATATATATATACATGGCTACTCGAGGTATGGAAACTGCCGAAAGAGCCCTTCAATTTGTTATAAATAGATCGTTGCATGCGAGACTGTAATACCATAGTAACAAAACATTATGGCTTACTCAAGAAATCAGCAGTTTTATTTCACGTTGCAAGATTTGTGAACATCTGTTCAACAAGCAATGATGTATGAAATGAAGCACAGATTATTTTATTTGAAATCTTTGGATTGTTAGATCCGTAATATATTTAGTATAATTTACCTTTGTCTATACATTTGGAATGTAGCTATGGCCGTTTCATCTACAAGAGACATCTTTTCAGTCTTTGCACATTGTTACAAATTGTCGCAATTATAAATCAACAATAATAGGTTGTTCTAATAATAATAAAATAAAATGAAAATAGATTATATTTGATGCTGAAATATTATTAAATGTTAATTAAATATCAATATGGAAATAAAAAATAATTCTACATAGCATATAAAGAACAGGAAGTCACACAATTGATTTTCAAAAATGTCTATAATCTAATTCAAAATCATTAAGAAACAATAAAGTGGCTTATGGGATGTTTATGATACCATGTCTATTGTAGGAATGAGCAAATCATGTTTGAACCGACAAGATCACTGCCTGCAAATAGAAATTCTTATCAACTGTGTATGTAAAAAACCTGTAAAACGTGGAAGTATGAAATAAATATATATTATTGCTCCTTATACACATGTAGAAGTAAGATAGAAGTGAAAAAAAAAGGGGGGGTTGCAAGCCTTATTCTCTTTATAACGCTTGCTCATAACGTACTGTACGTTTGTGAAAACTTGCTCGCTTCATACACTTTATAAACACACACATAACACATATTCAAAACTGAAATGTTTTTTGTTTTGTTTTTTTCCTTTGTCACTTCTTGTGAAACCAGAAAGATTAATTTCCCTTGTTATATTATACTACATTCAAAGTGGTAATTTTTTGAAATATTTCCAACCTCCGTAAGAGAAATCGAATATTTAAATAACAAAAATGGTAAAATGTAGAAAATAAATCAATATAGCCAAATTATATAATTTGTATTTAACCATCCTCTAATATCCTCTTTGTTCTTGAAATTTGTTTATACAGTTGAATAATTAAAAGTTTATCAAGTTTATGTTCTCTTCCTTGCTTTTAACCAAAAGCAATAAAATTATTTACAATACTGTAACTATTACACATATATGATTTTTGAATTTCTGTGAGAAAGTTTATTTATATTGTTTTTTCTTATTTTCTTTTAGAAGATTCAAGACTTAGCTACACTATAAGAGACCTTATTTCAGCTGGTGTTTGGCCAAATCCACCCGGTTTATCTCCTCGAGGATTTGTTACTTCACTTTGGTTAAAATCACGCTGTCAAGATGCTGGTCTTGTTATCGATGGTGGTGTGTCTTATCCTTTCAATGATGGTGCAATAGCCTTAATGGAAACATATCCAGAAGATAGTTTACGGACAGTGGTTTTTTAATACAAACAAGATAAGAGAAAACATAATTTTTATGTACAGTCAAGCAAGTCATTGTCTTCTTGATTTTTATCTTGCATAAGAATAGAAATTTTGGAAAATTTATTGGTGATATGTGTGGCTTTCTTAAGTGATAGGTTTTTCAACTGTTTACTCATGTATTTAAAACAAATCAGTAAAATGAAAAACAATCATAACTAATTTATATAATTTTACTCAGAAAATTGTCAATAACATGTCTCTGTATTGTGAAAAAAATTATCTTTTGAGGAACATGCAAATATCTTCTTTTTTAATTTTTTTTTTAATGTTTTCAACTTTAACTGCACATAAAATATTACAATTGTTTTTTATTACCCAAAAATATTTAAAAAAATATTACTAATAATTTTAGTTGAAATATATTAAAAGTTTTTACAATATTTACATTAGAGTTGTTTAAATTCAAAACAAAACATATGAAAATAGTATCATAGTACTGCATATCAGTTGTTTTCAAAACAGCAATATGCAGAGAATAGCTGATATAGAAAAACATGTAAACTACCAATTGAAGCCTGAAATTTTAGCTATTGATTAGTATTACACTCGACTCAGATTGAACCAGTATCTTTCAGTCATGTATTGTGAGTGTTGTATTGACACCATTTTCCAGCGACTTCATTTCTACTTTTCGGAAATGTTGTGGTACTTGATCCCTATTTACAGTACATTAATTTTATCAACTTCACCCTCAGCTTCTTTTCGATCAATAAATAACCTAACAATTAAAAATTTCTATCCTTATCTTGAAAAATTGAATGGGGAAGGAGGGCAAAATATTTTAGGAATGTATACAAAGTAGGGCATTTAAGTTGACACATGTTAACATTTTTTTTAAACCAAGAATTTTAGTGATCAAAAAGAATGTTTCAGATAAAAGTTTTGTGAGACATTCTTTTTTATTTTGTGGATGTTTTCAAGCTCAACCTGAGGTTTTTTAACAGAGGACATCAATATTTTTTTCCGGACTATCTTATTATGAGCAAGAAGGAAAAAAGAACCTTTAAAATGTTGACCATATCTATAAATAATGATGTTCTATTGTCCCCTTGAAAATTTACAACTTTTACCTGAAACCTTTTTTATTCTAAAATGTTTGGTTTTCAAGGTTTTAATACCAATTTAATGCCTCATCTAGTTACACAAACATATTATCTCTCTCTCTCAAACACACACACGCACACTCATGCGTACACACACACACACAAGCATTTATAATTATAAACATGAAGACAATTATTAATCCACATTTAATATATGTATATAATGGTTAATCATTTATTAAAAATTGATATTTTTATAAATGTGTGTGTGTTTTACTATTTCAAATTATGTTTACCTTAAACTGTATTATAAATGTAATTTATATGATGTCACTTTTTGAATTTTTACTGTTTTTTATTCATCCAATGAAGACTGTTGTAAATGCGTTCCAAAATGTCTGCTTGCAAATAACTTCTTACCTGATATATCTTATTTTTACAGTTTGACATTCTACATCATATGATACCACAATTTATCATCTTCGTCAATAAAATGGAAATTATCTGTATAAGAAAAAAAATTTAACCTTATAACCTACTATTAAGTACTAATTCGTAATACTCGAGTAGTGAAAAAAAAGTCTGATTTCACTTAAATTTAACATGCATGGAGAACCATAAATGAGATACTCTGTTTCTATTTGAATAGCAAATGGAGATACAGGTTTCTGGGATCCATACCTTCTGACATGATGCTGTAAGCTATTAGCATTCCATCTATACGCTTGGATCAGCTTTTGTATAAATTTTGAATTAAACCTGAATTAATGGAAACCCTATAACAACTGTGCTCTCCTCCTCCGCTGAAGTAATAATAAAATTGGTACCTACAATTTCAATAATAATGTTACTACTTGTAGGCCAATAATCCAAGAGTATTTCAGTGCCTAACATCGACATTTGTTACTAGATTTTAAGTATTTCTTAGAACAAAGAAATAAAAAACATGTATTTAGATTGAAAACATGTTTTAAAAATCAGTTCTACAATCAACTAATCATTGGATGAATATTACAATAAATGTACAGATACGTCTGTGAAAATATTAAAACATTTTAAAAAGAAAAACAATATACAGTTATATTAAAAATAGCCAGACCCCTCAAGGGCTCACTTATACAGGTGTGACAATTCCAAGGCACCTACACCTTCCTTCATCTAGTCTTAGGGTGGGTCCATAGTGCATCGCTTCCCGCTTTATCGCAGCGGGCGAGTGGGGGGGAAATATTGGTGAAAACTTACTGAGGCGGTCATAGTGCACCTGCCTATCTGCTTAAACCGACTCAAACCGCTTTAACCAGAATGAATTATTGTTTCGTTTACTCACTTGAACCGCTTACCGCTTCCGATCAGTTTCTTGTTATCTTCCGACTGTGCACATTGATATTACTCTTTTTTTAAAATATAAAATGGAAGTGGATAAAGGCATTTTAATCTTGAAAGTATTATTTATGAAAAGTGTCATTTGGAACAAAGGGTTGAAGGACCATGCTAATTGCAACGTTGTTGACAAGGCAGGTAGTTGCTGAAATGAGTGTTGAAGACGGTAAGTGAGAAATAAACAATTTTTATTAAAATTATTTGTCATTAACACAACTTAGGTCAACATTACTATATCAAACAACCAAAGTAGTATTTACTCAACATAACCTACTCGCTTCATTTCATAGTAATGTGTGGTTAGACTTTTCATAATTGCTGAATAGTTTTTCATGGAACTTTAGATGATTAGCTCGTTTTTAATAGTATGAAATTAAGTAATATCCAAGTAAAATAATTCAGTATTTACTTTATAATATAGTTATGTAGGTATGTATTATGTTATATAAAACAAATGTTTCTTTTTCAAATTTAAATGGTCATATTATATGTTTCGTAAATAGATGATTATATGTTTTATACTGATGACTGACGGTACTTGATAGAATTCCATGTTATACAAATAAAATGCAAACAAATTCTTTAGTTAAATTCTACAATTTATTGTACTAGCTTCTTTAATATTGTTTATACTGATGACCGACGGTACTTAATAGAATTCCATTTAAAAAAATTTTTTTTTTTATTTAGTCTGTATAAGCCTTGTCAATGCTGTAATTGGTGAAACCATGGTCGGCTAGACCAATAAATTGTAGAATTTAAACAAAGAATTTGTGTGTTTTTTATTTGTATAATTGATTATTATTTTTATGTATTTGTGTATGTATTTACTTTTCATTCTATTCGTACATAACTCAAAGGGGTACTAACAGGAAGGAAGGTGGTTTTTAGTGAGTAAGATTCTCAAGCTATTGGGAAGAACGGATGTAACCCTTTGTCTTTTGCAGATTTTTCCACCTTTCCTACAAAATTTAAAAAATACATCTATATATAATA
Source organism: Aphrophora alni (assembly GCA_963513935.1). NCBI lineage: Eukaryota > Metazoa > Arthropoda > Insecta > Hemiptera > Aphrophoridae > Aphrophora > Aphrophora alni. Next base: position 19,539,859 of record OY740765.1, on the reverse strand, counting down.
TATAATGTATCTGGGATATTATATTACTGATCATCATGCTATCTAGCTGCTATACCATCAAGTGTTAGGAATACTTTCTTGTCCAAAAACAGGCCTATTTCTTTCATGTAAACATTAAAGTTCATAAATAAAATATAATAAATATGTTAAATAAAAGAAACTAAATAAAAAAAACTAATCAAATAACTATTTACAGTTGATAGTGATACTATTTCTATGCATTAAGCAAAGACACAAAACAACAACAGTCAATCTGACTTTAACCTAACATAAAATATTTCCCAACATCTGCTGCGTCTCATTTAGTGTTTCAAAGATCATTATTTTTGTTACAAACATTACGGATGCTAAAAAATGATAGTCACTCCGGGACTCTATTATAGTGAGTACTGCTATGGCGAAACCAATGAACCCTAGCTGGATCTACACCTTATTTCATATAGTCTTGGGTTAGATGTCTCTCTTTCATCTTTCCCATCACGTCTCCTTTGGGCAACTATTGCTCACTTACGACATGACGTTATTAAAGTAAATCGAGAGGTAGGGGTATTTATTTTATAAGGGATGATGATGATGACTGATAGGTTTTTCGTTGTAAAATATATATATATATATATATAAACGTATTTATTATTTAATTTCTGAAACAGTAGATTTGAACTAGTTTTTATCTATGGCACAAAATATAGTTTAATGATGATAATAAATAGAATAAATACCCTCAGAGGCTCACTTATAGTGAGTGAAGATGTGGCGGACCCGAGGACGCTAGCTGGATCTACATCTTTCTTCATGTAGTCTTAGAGTAGGTCCTTCTCTTTAATCTTCTCTATCAGGTCTCTCTTGACTAACTCTTGTTCTCTTCTGACCTTAATGCTATTAGAGTATTCGAGGGCTAAGGGTCTTTATTTTATGCTTTTTTTAATTTTTTATAAGTCAATGATGACGGAAAGGTTTTTTGCCTTTAAACACAAAGGATGAAATAGAGTAACGAAGGACTGGAATTAATTTCCTGTGTTAATAAATATGTAAATACTATTGTTTAGGATCTCCAGTAAAAAACATTTTACAAACAATGTTAACTTAGGACATTTCTCGTTACATCTTTTGGATTGTTTTGCCCATTTCATACCCACTTTTCTTAAACTAAACTGATTTCAAACTAGTCCTTTTTTTTTCTAGTCAGTTATAACATTTCCTATCTAGGCCAAAAGATACATTTTGCGTTTATGTAACAGTGGTATCGACTGAGTCAATTATATATGTGTGTATTTATTTTTAGCTTTATATTATTTCAATGAGTTCTTCCAGAGTTCCAGCCTCTACAGAGCAATGGAGCACTAAATAATTATTATAGATCTTAAAAAATAACTTCAAAAAAATATTAATATTATGTTCCAAAACGAAATTAACTGACATTTTGAAATACAAAGTCTATAGCAGATCAATTACTCATCACTAACTCAGCTACATGTTTCGCCTTATACAAATGGCATCATTAGGTTTGCGTATATATAAAATCATTAACATTCACATCAAGTTATAATTATAGTACACAGTACTCTTCATAATATTTAAAGTTCTGTTGTCAGACAGAGGCCACATGTCTAGCTGCCGGCTTAAATATATTTTGATCCCATATTCTCGCCTTCTAATTAATTGTGAATGAAATAAATGAAGTAAAATAGTCATTTCAAATATTAGAACAGCCACCAATTTAGATAGGAGCAAGATATCGACATCAAGTTTGCGCAGTTGTTTCTACTAAATAAGCCTTTTAACATGAGGGGGTCACTTGATGAGGGTTTCCATTTAAGATTATCGATTTGCAAATGAGACTTACCTGTCCCCCAAAAATGGAGGTTTTAGAGGACAGGGTCTGATTTGCTAAAAAGTAGTTTTTTTATCATTAGAAGGTACAGTTGAGTCTCGCAAACTCGGCACTCGATAACCCGGCAGTCCGGATTACTCGGCGACCCCGACGGGAAAAAAATATATTGCTAAAAACAGCGATGTTCGTAATAGTTCGGCAGATCCCAAAGCGGGCATTAACTTCGATCGCTCGAATCGTTGATGGTACTTTTCCCACGTTAAACTCGTCACAAAGCTTTTTTACAGATTCCCCTCTGTCAAGTCTTTTTAACACATTTAACCGCGTCTCAAACGAAACCAACACACACTTCCGTTTTCGTAACTCGCTCATTTTTATTTACTGTATATACTGTGCGTAGATCATAACCAGTCAAAGAAGACTGAAAAGAAATGTTATATTTTCCATAATGTATACTAAATTGATTCGTGGAAAAAAAGCGGCCCATCAAACGTTTTTTGCAGGTGTATGTCTGCTATACCGACGGGTGCCAATGCCGCGGTGTTTTTACGCTGCTGACAATGGGATACCGCTATCGACAAAGTCGTTTGACTCGCCGCTTTAGTGCCGTGGTGTTTTTACACCGCCAACAAAGGGATATCGTTATCGACAAAGTTGTTTGATATCGCTGCCGCTTTGGTGTTTCATTTACAATTTATTTTTTGTCCTTATTCCCGATAACCCGGAATTTCACAAACTAGGCACACTTCTGGTCCACATTACGCTGAGTTTGCGGGACTCTACTGTACATGTAAAATATCTTTTTTCTACCTTTTTTGGTTTTCAAGTTATTGTTCCGGTCAGGGACTTTTGGGACAAACGGTATATATCTCACCAATGTTCCATTATATATGATAACTGGAAAAAATGTAAACTTAATAATGAGACGTGAGTTTTCGTGACCATGACGATTGCTATCAAGAAATAATTATAATCAATATTGAAATGCCCAGTAAAACCATGGTATCTACCACAAGATCTGAAAAAGGTTTCCTACAACTGATTTGGTCGCAGTGAATTTAGAAATTTTAAATGTAGGGAATAAGTACACACAAAAATACATAAATAAATGAGCATGAAAACAATCGTGTCCAAAATGTCAGCTGATTAAATTTTATGACACAACCTGTTTTCTCAACTACACGAATTCTAAATATAAATGTTAAAAACTCTTGGCTTCAATGAGAGTTGATTCATAGTTGAAAATTTGTGTTTATATCAATAGAATAAATTCGTTTCCAATGTTGAAAATGAATTTAATTTTTTATATGTCAAAATATACTAATCTTCATGAATAGGCCTATAAAAATCTAACCCCATTATTTTAAAAGTTAATAATACTAATTCTATTTCTCATGCATTTATCCTCCAATGAATAAAGTTTTAATGAAACTATGTACATATGTATAAAAATGATAATGTGCTGAATGTAACTAGAACAAAATTATTATAATTTCTTTTTTACCCAATAGGAATACAAAAGATTATGATCGACACTGAATATATGATTCTTGTGAATATATTAATTTATAAGGAGAAAATAAAATTAGAATGAATATGATGCTTTAAAAAATAAATAATAGGTAATTTCTTGAGGAAAAAGTAGTGTACATAATGCCAAATTTATCTTCCACTTGCCACCATTTTGGATGAAATGATAAAATATAAATTCCGTTTTAGTTGTTAAAGAGACCTTCCAAACAAAATATCAATTTATCATCTAATAATTAGCATTGTTATGTCAATGTCAATAGGATTAAACTAAACTATCGGACAAAAAATCTAATTTAACCTACATAATGTGGTTGTTCTTAAAAAAAACTTCAAGTTTACATCTCAGTTTGCTCTTTTTAATCAAGAAAACTTAAGAGAAAGTTTTTGTTGGTCTGCCTCAAAAAGGGGTGGGGGAATAAGTCCAATATTTTAGTAGCACCCCTAGCATTCGCAGAGTGCATATGTGCCACTGCAAATACTTTTTTGTTTCTATGAAATAATAAGTAAACAATCATAGTTGACGCAATCCAGTTTTTACAATTAAATGAATATTACTAATAAAAAAAATAAAACAATAAAATGTGTTGTTTGGTTTCCATATTATGTATAAGTTTTGTTTCATTATTAATGCATACAAGTAATCAAATAAATCTACTTCTAAAGTGTGTATAATTGATACATGAAATGATTTATTCTGCTTGTGTAACGATACATAATGGCAGAAGTGACGAACAATACATCTAATTAATTTCTATGAATGAAAATCGGGTTCAACAATACTAGCAGATCTAAAATCCATATTGTTTTATTCAAATCTTTCTTTTATAATATTATTGTTTTCACAAATGACAATTGTTATTGTTACTAATATTAAACCATAGATAATCCATTTAAGTCAGTAGATTTCTTTGTATAATTTAAACCATTTCATTATTTGCTCTTAATATTTGGGCCAAATTTTGTTTACTCATGCATTCAGCACCTATGGGACATAATTATTTACAACTAAATTAATATCAAGCTTTTAGGTTTAAACAGAACTGGTTTTAATCCCCAGGACCAAAATGGCGGCAAATATTTTGGACTAAGTAGTGGTTGTTTTGAAAGCCGCAATTTTGTTGAGAGTTGAGTTATTCAATAACGAAATATGCCATTAGTTTTAATTTAATAAGGCCTTCAAAATGATGTAACACAAGTGCTGATTTAACAATTTTTATTTTTAAAGTTAAAAATTAGAGATAAAATAAGCACAAAATTGTTGTTTTTCAAATATGCACTTGTGGTTTAGAATTCCAGTCAAACCCAAACTTATTGTAAAATCCGTCTTTGGTTCATTATAACTGTAACAAAAATGGAGGGCGTAAGTTATGCAATGTAACTTTTTATAACAATTAGGCATACTTCAATGTAGGTTTTTTTATGTAATAAAACACCTAATTAAAATTATTTGTAAGTTTAAAACAATTTAATCCTGATTTTAAACTAAATGAGAACACTATCCTGGCTAGAATAAATATATCATTATACTTGATATATATATATATATATATATATATATTCTATTTCATAAATTAAAACGAACTCTTCACTTTTATGTAAAAATAAATCTTACTGGTATGAACTGTGTGAAACTTCGTGTGGGAAAAAACAGTATTTTGGTAATATGTGAAAACATTTTATTTAAGCAAGTTAAAAGGAAAATTTAACTAATTAAATTTTATAACAAATGTTGAAAGTGGAGACCAGTTGTAGCGGAACAAAACGTCAACCGTTCATAAAAGCTCTGCAGAACATTTCTTGGTATCTCTGCAGCCTTCTACAATCTTTTCTATCAACTCTTGAATTTTTTGTGGCTTTTCCAAATTAAAATATTTGGTTCTACAAGTAAACCCAAAAGAAAAGTCCATAGGGTTAAGTTCTGGAGACCATCGACATGATCCTCGTTGCACAATACTAGGTTAGCAGCTGATTATAGGAATAAAACCTTTCAACTATGGATTGTAAAATTTATTATTTAATTTATGATAAATATCTCGATCTAAATCTAGGGAATTGATGAATAAAATTATCTACATACAAATAATTTTAATTAGGTGTTAAATTTTTATTATTTATTTAAATAAAATAAATTCAAGATTCATTTTTATGTCTCCAATTGCAATAGTTTAACAACTAAAAACCGGTGCAACGTTAACATGGCATAAAGCCAACTGTTTTAAAAAATTTATACCGGTACTTTGTTTTTTGTTTTAATTATAATATGTGCAATAATTCGTGTTTGGTTTGTGTGTATGTGTGTGTTTGTGTTAGACTATGACGTGCTCACATGTGAGTAAAAATTGTATATAAAACCTGGAGATTGGAACTTGTTCATGAAACGCGCGTAGTATTACACTACAAAAAAAAATTGCAAGACAGAAACAAGGTATATATATATATATATATATTAATATTATAAATATACATTATTTAGTTAAATAAATTCAGTTTCGTAGAAGATGAGGCAATGTTCACGATTTTTCGATGATGTCATTTAATTAAAGCGGATCGACAATTACGTTAATTCTATCTAACGATGATGAATAATATCAATGGAAATCTTTCAATGTAGATTTGACACAGCATTACCTGCTGCAAGCTAGGTTGTAATATGGAAATTTGTCATACGAATACCGTTGACAAAAATCAAATCGCAATCAAAAATTATGTTAATACCAAAATTGACCGATATGAAAACTATTTCATTTCATAACAAATTATGAATGAAGGAGTGAATTTGTTATATTTCGATATAATGAACATTTATAGGACCGCGTAAAATCCTTTCTGATAAGTTTCCATGGAACATCTAACACTCCACAATTAATTAGTAGATTTCCTTTTTTCAACTCAGCTGGACTGAGAAATATTAATATAAGAATTTAATGAAGAAAACTATCCCGATGAGATGATAAATTTAGGTATTGAGCCTGGAAATTATCCAATGAAATCTACAAAGATTTCAAACGTGTTCATGCTGAAGAAACGCTTTTTTTCATCTCTTGAGATAACTTGTATTTATGTTATCATCACGACTAAACAAAAGGATAATATTTGAAGATCGAGAAATGATATTATCCTCAAGGTGATATTCAAAGATGTAATTGTATTACGTAAAATTATAAACAACACTCTAAAAGAATTTGTAAAAGAACTTGAGGGTAGTTTTTTCCCTTAAAAAATGGTTAAAATATATATCCAAACTTGTTTTTTTATGTGTAGTAAACTTAGATGTGTTTTAACCCCTAGAGAGGGTGTAGTTTTTATTTTTTAAGGTATGAAAATATTATTTTTAATTGGAAAATGACTCTTTATTATTTTAAATTATCAAACCTACTACAAAAAGTAACAAAAATTTATTTATCATCGATTTTTCTATTAAGGGTGTAGTTTTCAACCCCTATGATTTACCCTAAGAATAAATTTCGGCTCAATTTAATGCTATCTCACTAAAATACAAATTATTATTAAAATAAGGTCATTTCATAAAGTTATTTAAGATTTTATTTAGATTATTTGCAAAAAAAATCCTTAAAAAGGGGTATTTTTTGCATTTTTAATGGTGACGTCAAAACTTTTGGGTTTCGCGACCTCAATTTTCGGAATCAGCAACCCAAAAAAGTTTAATTAAAGTAGTCTCCATTCGTGACATGAATTGAACAATGTCACCCCGCGTTTTGAATGGACTAATCAGCACTGATTTCTTCGTTCTTGTATGCGTCATGGACTCATTCTGTTTGAATGTTTATTTTTTTATAGATATAATATTTATTTTGATTATTTTACATTTCTGTTATTTTTGTGTATTTGTAAATCTGCTTTTTTATGAATATTAAAGATTTATAATTATTTTTTGAACAGTACAAATAAAATCAAATAATTTTGCCATTGTGTGAGATTGACGATTATTTAAAAACTGAAATATTTATTTTATTTCTTAATTCTTAAAACAGAAAGATTAAAATATTTCCGGTTATAATTTAGATAGAAACATGATATAAAGAGAATTTTATTTTAAATCGACTTCCTTTATCTACAGAATGAGCCAAAAAATAGGTAAAAATATATAGGATATCCCAAAAAATGTATAAATATTTTTTTGGTATTGTCTTAAGGAACCAAGAAAAATAAGTTTGTGCTTACTTAAAGTAGATAAAAAAATAAACAATTATATTTTGGTTTAATTTAATTACTTGTTAATGAGTTAGAGTGGTTTAAAGTTGTTAAGAGAAAAATGTTGAGTCTAACAAAATGGATGGCCATTTTATTGATTATGCCGTACATTACGTCCTGATTACACAATCTTTGGATGAAATTTTTCAAGACGGTGGATAGGTCGGAGAGGGTCAATTGAATGGCACCTTGGCTGTCCTCTTTAGATATCTTATAAAACAAGATAAATATAACTAGGCTAAATGACATCAATCACCTAATACAGCGTATATTACAATGGCAGAAATATGGTCACTGCCAAACTGCAGCAAAGCAACAGTTCCTCAATTTATTGTAAACAAGAACATGGTTACTACCTTACTTTATCTACAGGGGGTGGGGGGGGATAATTTTAACAATAAAAACATATTTCAATGTTTTGTTTTGTTCTGCATTAATAAAATAGGAAAGTATTTCCATTTTTCCATAAAATAAAGCCGGAAAAATTAATTTGTATGACTTTTGGTACATCATATACAAGTAGTATAGAAAATGTTATGTGGTGGGTCAAAAATCAATGTCAATTTTTTGTAGATATTTATCATTTGTGGTCTCCTGAGTCCAGTTTGTCTGTTCTCTACAACTCAAACATGTGGACAATTTGAATGAAATTGATCACACTGTATATTTTGGCGATAATTATGGAAGTCTTTTATATATTAGTGAGGCGTTTAATTCGATGTACATCTCGACCTATGCTCTCAAGATTTCCTACTTACTCCTTGTGGGCCGCGTCTCCTTGGGAAAGGTAGCGATCCACTGAATACATACTAAAAAGTTTTGGTGTTCATTAACAATGTGCAAAGCTTTGTGGTTCTATCTCTAATGGTTAAAAAAATAATAAGCCGTCCCGAGACTTATTTAACATCCTGTATAACCATATGTCGATTTGGGTGTTACTGTTACACATAAAATAAAAATCTATCGCTTAGAATTCTACTGATTATGATTAAATGTCTTCCATGTGTGATAAATTGCAAGCAAAAAGAAATTAAGTTTTTCGTGTTTATAGAAAGAATCATATTATACAAGCTGCCACGAATTTAGTTCATTGAAGGAGGAGCTCGTAGACAGCCTAACCTTGAAAAAACCAATAGAAAGTGAGCAAGTTTACCAACTTGGTTCCCCACTATGACAGCGCTTGGCACTGCGTTTCTTCTGCAATTACGTTCATTTTAAGGCGCTTGGAGAAATCATAGACACTGCATTTCATTTTCCATCACAATTGTAAAGAGCATAATTTAACGAACAAATAAAAAAAATAATAAAAAAACAACAAAAACTATTTTTTTGCTTAAATAAATAAATGTAAGTTTGGAAAATTTCAATTAAATACTAATATTAAATTTTGTATTGGGTTATTATTATTATTACAGGGGAAATAATTATTACTGTTAAAACAAAAAATGTTTTAAAATAAATATGTCAGTATCACTGATTGACTGATTGGATGGTAAACATTGCCACAGACAAGAGGCAATCTATTCTTTCTACTACTAATGTTAATACTGAGAAATTTGAGAATTAAATAAAAATAACAAATGATATGAAAATATTTATTACTCGGAAACTCTCTCTTGTGTTGTTGCCTCTTTGTTTACTTCCAGATTGTGTCACATTTAATTTCCTCAAACTCTTATCTCTATTCTTTCTGGGAAGGTGCAAAATATTATCTCTATCACTTCTGGAAGGTGATAAACAATATCAGTGCATCCAAGTCATGTAACCTGTTCTATTTGTGCCGATTTTATAGTTAGTTTCATTCACTTTTGTTCCTTTGTCGGTGTTATTGATTAAAATAGTGCTTTATATAATTTTTTTTAACCAAGATGATAATTTATATTATTAAGAAATTTTATTAGATTTCACAGCAGTACATTCATCCAGACAAAGGACTTATTCGTAATATAAAATGTGAGATAAGTTTATTATTTTCAACCAAATTTGTTATACATTTTTTTTATAGGTTCATGGTTAATTATGATAAGTTACACTGGCTCCGTTAAAACATGGATGGAGGAACATGGTCTACAACTGGCTATTGCTAAGACAGAAATGGTGCTGCTAACAAGAAAGTGAATTCCCATCATATGGTTGTAGAAAGGGAAACGATTAAAACTACTAGATCTATAAGATATTTAGGAGTTATGCTGGACAACAAGCTGAACTCTTGTAAACATTCGTGGAAGGCTTGTGATAAAGCACCGGCGGTGACCTCTTCGTTGAGGAGGTTGATGGCCAACATTAGGGGACCAAGTGAGAGCAAGTGGCGACTCTTATTGACAACAGTACAGTCCATATTGGTGGAAATTTAGGCAGACTTAGTAAAAAACTGAAGATACCGATCACGACTGTCTTCGATTATGAATTGGGGTCATGAGAATTTCTAGTGCCTACCGTATGGTGTTGGAGCCGGCAGTGCTTGTGGTTGCTGGCGTCATCCCAATAGATCTATTGGCACAGGAGCAGAAGATCTTGTGGAAGGATGGGTAGACAAGCGGCTAGGGAGGACACCATGACTAGATGGCAAAACCACTGGGACAGTGAAACCAGAGGTCAATGGACGGTAACACTCATACCGAACCTCCAAGACTGGATAAAATGAAGACATGATGAGGTAAATTTCTTTACCACTGAGTTCTTGACAGGTCATGGATACTGTCGGTCATACCTCAGGAAGATGGGGAAGGTTACATCCACGAACTGTTGAGTGTGTAAAAACGTCAGAGATGATGCAAAGCACATGTTCTTTGATGGTGAACGCTTTGTAGAACAGCGACAAAGCATTAGTGCCACGGTGGGAGACCTAACCACTTGGAGCATTGTTAGAGAGATGTTGACATCTAGAGAACACTGGGAAGCGGTAACGAAGTACATTGAATTGATAATACAGTGCAAAAAAAGAGGAGGTCTGGCTAGATCCATGACAGCAGGAGAGGAGGTGCCACGGAAAGGCTAAAAGCAGGCACCACTCTGAAGTAATGCACGAGCGGTCCCCGAGTGGAATAGCGCCTAGGAAAGAGGAAGATTTTTTTAGTCGGTATTCTTTTGGGAGTCTGACACATGGGTTCTTAAGGGACAAGTGCGTAAAAGCAGTTTTTGGCAAACCTCTATAAAAAAAAGTAAGCAAGTTACACTGAACATGTTTAAATTATTAAAACAAAAAACTATCGTTTAACTCATAAAAAACCTACACAAACATTAGAAAACTACTCATTTAAACAACTCTATTAGCATTGCAAGATGTTGGTTGCCTCGATCCCTGGCTAGCCTTGTGCAGGGTGATGTTCGAATTAACAACAGCTTGCTACTCTTGCTCCCCTATTGGCTATTGCCCAATTGACTATATATATATATATATAGTGTTTCCAAAAATCGTTCCGCAACTTCAGGAGCTTATTCCTCAATTCAAAACCAATGAAAATTTTTTTAAATTCATATTTTCTACATTGCTTTGTTTTCTATCTAGCCACATTTTGGGTTAACAAATAATTGCTATAACACTGCTTAGTGTTATAAAGATTCAGCTTCAGAAAATGATAAACCAATTTTCTTAAACTCACATTTCGAAATGTGTGTACTGTAGTTATTATAACTATACTATACTAGGGATTGTGAGATGTTTTGGTTTTCGAAATGTTACTTATCGAGAGGTTTTCATTTTCGATTGCCTCAATATTCGAGAGGTATCTTTCTCAATTGTTGTATTCATTTCAAATAGCCACAATTTGAGCCGAGCCTTCATTCAATTGCTCTTATTCGTTAACAAAGTCTTGTATTATGATTAGTTATGGAAACACACAATTCGGTAGTCAGTCGTGTTGTTTTGAAAATGATTCCTGGAAAAGATAACAGGAAAATTTACAAATTTATTGTTTATCTATTTAGAAAAATAATTATTGTATCTTGTACTCTACGTCTTATTTTTTACTTGAATCAAATTTTCAGTTCTTAAACTACCTTAGAAATGTTCATATTTTGATATTGCTCTACACTACATTGCCTCACTATCTGGATGATAGGTTTATTTTTAGTTCTAATAATATTAACTCTATTGAGGGTTGACTTTTTTAGTTATTTCAAGATACAGGACTGGCATTTTCAATATATTGTTTTCTGTGACAGATTGTAGGCTTTGGAACTCGTTGTCCGAAAATATTAAAAGCATCAATGATCATACTTAGTTCAAGATGGCATTGATTTATTGGTTTTGTGGTTGTTTTCGGGGGAATCTGGGTGGTTTGAGATAAATTGTAGACTTGGAAGTTAGTTTTGTGTTTTTACTTTGAAGAGGTTAAATGGAAGAGATGACCTTGTGGTCCTTACTTTGCCTCTGAAAAAAGTCAATAAATAAACACTTCCTAAGCGTAATTTATATTTCATTAAAATTGAGCTTTTAATGATTGTGGTCAAGGTTCATTTTTGTTTTAGCTAATTATTCCTGAATGGTAATGTTTTTAACTTGTTATCTTATACAAGGGTTTGGGTTTTAACTTCACATGTAAATCAATTTCGAATGAAATTGGTAGTGCCGATTTTGAGAAATTAACCTATGTCTTCTATAACAGCCTCATTGTTATTGAACGATAGGCTTCCACGGTCACAAACATCATTATGATCTTATGGCTCGCTTCACTTGACATTTGTTAAGCCTTGAGAATGGACATCTGTAAAGTGCCCAAAACGTCGGCTGTACTCAACGTGCAGACAATATTGACGCGGTCGATCCCCGAAGAACAAGATCATAATGGAGCCTGATTGTTTGTTGTTTTTTTTTTTTTTACCAACAACTCAATGAACCAGTAATTCTGGAGAGATATGTTTGGGTCCTTAGAGGCAACACTTGAGCAACATTTTATCAAAATCGTTACAGTCGATTTTGAGAAATTGTAAATTTATGTTGTAGTTTTTATAACAGCTACTCCCAAAATTTGAGTCATAGAAAAAAGGAAGAATAAAAAATGTCTCGAGATATTGTCAAAATATGTTCACATATTAAATTTGATCAAAATTAGTTCACAAGTTTGGGTAGTAGAGACAGGCGACAGGCACCAGACAGATTGTCAGCCGACAGACAGATATGATTTAAAAAATGGTTTTTAGATTCAGAGGGTTCTAAAATGAATATATATCTACAAAAAACTTTAAATATATTTCATGACCCATACATATATGTGAAAAGGTTTTTCATATATCATAACTACTTGTTTTTTTAGAGCCAAATAAAAGAACAAGGGTGAAAAGTTTTAAAGTACATACAACTAGTTTTTTCCCTTTCATATTCTGACCACCATTTATTTATTTAGAATTAAATACAGTACACTTAACATGCAATTATTGTTATAATGCCTTTGTGTGAAACATGCACTGAAGATTTTTAAGCTTTAATTGCAATACCAGTTGAAAATCGGAGTGCACATATTACCGTGCTCTAGTTTTAATAATGATGTTCACAAACTCCTTTTTTGAAAAAAACATATTCTGAAAAATAATTAACAAATATCTTAAATGTGATAAATTATAATAATTAGTTATTAATTGACACACTGTTATACTGGACATCAAAAAATATTAGAACAAAGGTACATTTTTTGTTGCACATTTCAATCAAGTTTAGTTTTGACTTTAGCGCTGAAAACAAAAAATGAGGTACCTTATCTTCTAATCAGATGAATATCTTTTTTCTAAAGCTTCAATGAACAAAAATTAAGTTTAATAAAATACAAATTTAATATGGTGAATTGAAAATCTCGAACAAAATGTTGAAACTCTCTAATTTATTTAGTTCATTTATAATAAAGACATTTTAGCTATGGAGTTCTATCTCAAGGAATTTTCAGAGTATAAAAAATATATATATATTTTATGCTTAAAACACTGTATAAGTTTTATTATTTTTGTATAATCTAAAGGATACATGTTCAAAATCTAAAAAAACAAATGTTTAATTTCATATTGTAGAACATATATACTGCCAAAAGTGCAGGGTGGCGAGGGCGACTACCACATTTTGAGTTTGAGCTACAGAAGAATTCCACACTCTAAAAGTTAGCAACAATGCATAAATTAAATAACCATAATTTGATGACATTGTTGTTAGTAACAATGGAGCACTGGTCAAATTACACATTGAATTGCAGAAATTCATTTTTTTATATGAAAGCAAATCTGTTAAGACAACGTAAAGGAGATTTTGTATTGATTTCAATATTCCAAGACATGGCGCTGTTCCTTGAAGAACAACAATTGAAGTAAGTCTGAGAACTATGGTAGTGTCACAGATGTGAAACACGGACTGCCAGTAAAAGTGACAACACACGTGAACGAGATTAGAGTGAGAGAAGCTTTGTCGATCAGCTCATAAGCAAGTCAGAGTACAGGGACTTTCTGGTAGATCTTTGGAATGAATTTTAAATAAATTAAATTTCACCCTTACAAAATAAAGATCACCCAGAAATTAATACCTAGAGATGAACAAGCAAGAGTTAATTTTTGCAACACTTTGCTTGGCATGATCACCAAAGACTCCAAAGTCCACCATTTTCTACTTATGAGTGACAAAACCCATTGCATTTGGACAGTACTGTAAATAAACACAACATGAGATATTGGGCACCTACTAATCCCAAGGAAATTGTTCAGAAAACTTTGCATTCACTCAGGATAACAGTGTGGTGTGGTGTTGGTTGAATTTGGAATTGTTTTTTTCTTTGAAAACTATCAAGGAGAAACTAACACTAAATTCATCATAATGTATAGCAATAGTGCAATCATTCGTGGTGGATGTCCTCAGAAGACTTTGGAAGGATCACAACACAACTGTTTTTCAACATAACGGAACCACTGCTCAAAACAGTATGTCTTGTGCTATAAATGTGTTTAATTATGTTAATTCATGGTTTGGTAATGTTGCGTGGCCAGCCTGCTCTCCAGATCTTTCTATTCCAGATTTTGTTCTATGAGGCTACTGTTAGGAATTAGGATAGTTTTAGTTAGAATTTAGTCTAAGTTCTTTTTATGAAGCCAGAATGACAACAATTATTGTGACAAACCTGGAAAACTGACAAAATTCCTTACCTTACAAGCAAGGCCGATGTCATTGATGCTACAATGATATATAAACCCTAGGGTGGGAGAAAACGTGGTCAGTGGGCAAAGATTGATAAAGTAGAGGTGCTGGAGGAGTTCTTGAAGAAGCAAGATAGACTTGGCGAGTAAAAGCTTCCTGGGAGTATTGAGACTTCGAATGAGCATCCACAAGAATTGCAAACAGGGTGAGCAAACTTCGTGTATTAAAAGAAACGTGTAATTTTTTCAGTCAGATAATTAAACTATAATGTATAATCAGATCTGTGAGTCACAACAATTAGAGTTATTCTGGATTTATGATAACAATAAAAACACTGTAACATTGTAATAAGATAGGAGATAATTATTTTAGTTAATAAAGGATAATTCAGTACTGAACCATTCGATTATATTGAAAATAAAGAACCCAGGCAGTTTAAAAAAACGAATCCTAAGACTACCTTTAAGAGATAGTGTACAAAGGATGGGCTACAACCCTCGTAGAGTTAAAAGAAGTCATAATTGAAGAAATCTTTGCAATCGATGGAGCTTTACAGCACTGACTATTTGATAAATTTGAAAAACGTCACCAACAATGCATTGAATTTAATGGTGATTATCTTAAAAACGTTGTGTATAAAAATAATGTCCATGTTCACAGTAAAGAAGGGGCAAGATTATCACTTTTAACTGGTCTATGTTAATATTTTTGTTTTAGTTCTAGTAAGTAAATTTTCAATGTTCAAAATGTGGTAGTCATTTACATGCTACTCTGTAGTAATAAAATGTAAATTAGACGACAAAGTTAGAATTTTCCAAGTGTAAAAGACATTAAATAAGAATATATGTGAAACGGGATGAACGAGGTGTTTACAGTGTACGTGGTAGTGTCTTTACTCATATAAATTGTTTTTATTACTCCCAAAAGGATAAATTCTGAAAGGCAGAATCTATGGGGAAAAATTAAATAAGTCAATTAATGGTAACATATAACTCATTGAAAAAATACTATGAAATAAGAGTAACAAAACTCGCATGGTGGCTCAGGTTCGATAACAAACAGGATAGTTGGATTTCAAGCATAATGCATATCAAAAGCTCATCAGATAAGCTCTGTATGAAAAACTTTGATGTTTTTGCAGGAACTGAATCAACAATGAGATATCCCAACTCTTTATTTCCAAACATTGTTCAATTTATAGTATGTAGCCCGTTAAACCAGAGAGATTAATGCATAATAAAATCGCTTTTTAATCTAAATGGAAATTCACCAATGTGTCTAAGCATTTTTCAAATTCTTGTATCAGCTAAAGTACAAGTTTTTGGAAAGCATACTGAGAAATACCAAAGAAAAATGTTAATTAGCTTTTACTGACAAAGGAAGTGTCATTGGTCTTGGTGAAGTAGATTTGAATTCGATAATAATAATTGTTGATGACATAACAACCTGCAAGAAACCATGACAGTATATGTAAATGTTTCACTATAAAGCAATACAATAATGAATATAGTTAGGTAAGATGATATCAATTTACTATATATTTGTAATGATCACAGTAACACTGATATGACATTCAGTGCATTTGAAGATATTTGTACTACTATGTGGAAAGACAAAAACGGATTTGTTGTAATAGATAAGGATAGTGATCCAGAAAATGGAAAGTTACCAAGTTGGTTTTGATCGGTTTGTAACGGTAAAATGGGTAAAGAGTATGTTCAAGCATTCACTTTCCAAAAATATATGCTCAAAAAGCTGAAATACAACTGCGAAAATTGACCTATACATTACTGTTACTACCAAAAAGAGGAAACAAATCTCTAATAATAGGGCATAATTCGCTTCATATATAAGAAGATTATGATATTATAATTGGCAATGTACATTATAAAAGGATACTTGGAATGTACAAGTTATTGTTCAAACGTTTACCGGATGATGAAATATATACAGAGTCTGATTGAAATAAGTACAAATATATTAATTTCAGAATAAATGGGAACAAAATATTACATGATCCGAATGGGCAAATGAATCTCTGAAAAATAAAAACATTATAGACAAGTTGTTCCCTCCTAAAACAGTTAGCGGAAAAGTTTATTAATACTAAAAAGGGAATAAGATAGCAGATGTGTTACAATGTAGGAGGGGTATAGGAAGTCACATGGGCAATATGGCAGGTAACAGCGAAAAAAGTGATGGAACTTAAATGAGCAGGGTGGAGAAACAAGATGGTGGATGGCAGGATAAAGGAAGTAACATAGACAGAGTGTGGAACAAGATGACAGATTTTGGGGTGAAGGTAATCATATGGTTAGGGTGGGGAGATAAAGGTGGGAGATGGCAGGGTGAAGAAATTCACATTGGTAGGGAACATGATGGGTAATGTGGTAGAGAGGCAGATGGCATAAGGGTAATATGGGAAAAATAAAATGGCTGAGGGTTCATATGTCATTGGTGCAGTTTACATCGTCCCATAAGCACCAATGTTGGAGCTCAATTAGAGTAATGTCATTCAATGTATAATGTATATGAAATATATAACTACACACAGTAAAATAAATATTAACATAACAAATTCTAACTGAATAACAATAAATAATATCATTTAGATGTAAAATATTGCAATTATAATTCAAATAACAAAGCAACATTTATCAGACACAGTGAGAGCATTGTTCTCAATATACAGCATTCATGGAAAAAACTCACACTCAACACACTAATCCTCAGCAACAACAAAAATGTTTCAATTTAGCTTTAATTTTTAAAAAAATCTCTTTTGTCATTTATAGGCTTTGGAGGTCCATTATACAGAATAATTATAACTTGAAAAGAGAGTGCTTTTTGTAGATGTTCAATCTATGCTGATCATATTTGATTCCCCCCCCTCCATCTTCTTCTGTCATAAAAATGAAAATGAATATTATGAGCTGTATGGCTCTTAACTCGACAATTTAATAATACTTCAAGGATATATATGTGGGACTGTTAGAATATTTTAATCCTCAAAAGCATGACTCTAACAACTTTAATTTTGAAAAAATTTTAATTGCGTTTTTCTGTAAAGTATATTAACCATGGTAAATTTTGTTTATTAGAATTACCCTATAAAATAATTCTATTATTTATATTGAAATGTATTAGGTCATAAAAATACATGAGATTTACAGTATTTGGACAAATTCCAGAGCAAAATCACTTCTAAAGTTATTTTATGATACAGGTTATCTATATGATCTGTCCATATGTCCACTGTCATTGACTCCTCTAGTAATACACTATCCAAATACATTTTAGGACATACACTGAGAGATCTGAGGCTCCTATCAAAGAAAATGTAATTGGTATTTTTGGGGTTGATTTTTAGATTAATTCCATCCAAAGTACCCACTATACTGATAAGAGATATGTTTTGTAGGCAATACAAAGATTGTACAAATTGTTTTGTATAAACTTTTCTTCAAATGGCTTTTAAACATAACTATTAATATTGTTGCTCACTACCTTCTGTCCAAGTTTATGCCATTTTGGCATATTTTATCATTTATACAGATAAAATGAGTATTTAATAAATTTTAGTTTGAGCTATTATCGGACAGCATATAATAGATTTTTTGTTGTCAATCCTAATCCTTATATCAAAGGTAAAAGAATTGCATATCCTAATTTTAGTTTAAAAATAACAAACAGTTAGGTTAGTAGTTTTTCGTATGGTTAGATCCACAACTTTTCCTAATAAATATAATCTTATCTTAATATTACTATATAATTATTTTACATTAAATATATAACAACAATTCCTATAGGCATTTCCTAACTAATTTATAGACAAATCTGCTTGTAAAAATCGGTTGCAATAATAATTTATTTACTGATATTTTGTTATAACATTTGAAATTTACAAATGAAAATGATTTCTATCAACCGTTATGACATGCTTAATCATTGAACAAGGTTAATAATTTCTAAAACATTTTCATATGCAGTTGACAAAATGAATTATCTCAATCATTTGAATAATAATGTTTGACTTACTCTTCAGAAAGTTCAACTGATGATCCGATACTTTCTTGTTGTTTAACGTCAAAAAACTTCTGTCATCATCGCCTCATAAAAAAAAGGAGAACATAAAATAAAGACCACTAACCATTGAATACTCTTTAAATTGATGGATCTAATCCAACACTACATGAATAAAAGTTGTAAATCCACCCTTGGGATTGCTATGCCCGTACTCATTATAAGTGAGCTCCTGAAGGTCAGAACATTACTTCATTGTGCATTAAACAGTGTCTTGTTTGTAAACTTGCATTTTTATTGTTTTGAAATACATGGATCAATGTAAAGAAATATGAATGAAAAAACGACAAATAGAATTATTCAAAAATGTTACTTCTTCTACTATTTAACATATCATCTGATTATGATAGTGGAACAAGTGTGTGTACCTTACTTGTGAGGCCATGTTTGGGCATTTGCACGAAACTATGGACCATACACAAGGCTCCAAGCTTTTTAACTGTAGTTGAATTAGGTTATATATTGAGTAATGGACACAACTTACCGTAAAATGCACAACTGAGTTTTATGCACAATTGTATGTGGGGGGAGTGTTTATACCATTAAATGTACTCAATCAATACTTACTACGTTCGTTCCAACACTGATGTATCCTGAGCTCGCATTTAGTTGCGAATGTTTTGTATTGAGGATCCAAATACTTATTAAAGGCACACACAGCAATATCAGTACAATCTGTCGCACCAACACATTTTAGATACCGGTAATTCAAAACTTTGGAACGACGATTATATCCGAAAAACATTGAAACTCCTAAAATACATATTGAATTTTAGTAACAACAATAATTTTATTATTTTTTTACTTTCTCACTAATACAAAGTACAAAGTATGCATTTCCTCACCTACACGTATTATAGAGAAAGTTATATGATGGGTAAAAAAACTGATATTTAGTTTTTCAGGGATAGTCTATATTAGTTTTAAAGTCCCCCTGAGCCCCAAAAAGTAGTTTGGAGAATGATCTCTGTCTGATCTGTGTAGTGCTCTACAGTCCTAAAGAGTGGACCGATTTTTATCAAATTTGGTATAAGAACATATTTTGGGCGCCAATGATACCTAAATGTGTGTTTTATAATACAAAAAATATAAGAGAAATTTCAAACCAACAAAATCGTTAAGAAAGAATGAACAATAAAATTATAAAACAAGTTAATTGACACCATCACGATA
This sequence comes from Aphrophora alni, assembly GCA_963513935.1. Classification (NCBI taxonomy): domain Eukaryota; kingdom Metazoa; phylum Arthropoda; class Insecta; order Hemiptera; family Aphrophoridae; genus Aphrophora; species Aphrophora alni. The sequence goes on along the minus strand of OY740765.1, from coordinate 19,519,919 downwards.
TATATATACCCAGTCCGATCATACATTGTAATACAACAAATCTTTCAAATATAACGCCCAAAATTTCGTTTCTTGGGCTTTGTAGGAAATGTTAAATTGTATTGAAAGATCAAGGGTTATTACTTAGTACTATTATTTAGTTTGTTAACACTTGTTATACAGATTTTTTGAACTTCATAATTATGTAAAACACTACTGTCTTTGTGTTGGGTTGACTTTATGTTGGGTTGACTTTATGTTGGGTTATAACGGGACTTTGATGTGTATATATTAAAAAATCTCCACTAGCTTGCTCGTATTTGTGTCTTAGTCCTACCGGGCCTCAACACTGTAATGAGGCTCCACTTGTTACATTTATGTTGGTGATTCGGCAGTGTAGGATCTTGTAACTATACGAATATTACATTTTCTTAGGAGATCAGGGTCAAAAATTAAATTGGCTAGTTGTCATTGTAGAAAGGCAGGGTTGGTACCATTACGTGCAGAATTGAAATCTACACACTTTTATATAATTTAGTGAATTAAAAATTGAAGAACACAAGAGATATAAACCAGATATTGTCACCATTTTGAGATTTTAAATTTGATTTTGAATAGGGTTCTATATAAGGACACTATAACAAATTTCATGTTCGTATCTTAATTTTTGTAGCCGCTATTGTGCTTACAAACAGATGACAACTTTCTAGACTAGGTACTTAAAATCAGAAATACTAACTTTACTAGCCGGAATTTTGGTTCATTTTTTGTAAAATTTACCTTCTAAACTTTGTTTAATATTAGTTGAAATGTAAATTTTATTCAACATTTTAATTGGAGGCTGTTTAAAATGGGTTTTCAATATTTTTGTAAATTTTAAAAACCTATGTAAGATGATAAAAGTACATTTTATAGTGCTTTATGATTTCCATATATTATACAAAGATCTCAGTTGGCAAACATTCGGATTTCTGCTACAAAAAAAAAAAAAAAAAAAAAAAAATACTTTCCATCATGTCAGTGAATAAGACATATTTTATAAAGATTATTTAATTTTAAAATTCTTTTGCAATGTTCAATGAGCACTGTTGTGAAATTCACACAATAATAATAATTGTTAATTATAACCAAAATTAAATGAACAATAACTACAATAAAATAATTCTAATAAACGTTTTTTAAACTAACACATACTAATCACGCAAAAGAACAGAATTAACTTAACGACCATGATGGTCAAATACAAAATTTATTTGTCAGAGGTTTACTATCTATGGATATCTTGTAGTACTTTTTTTAAATACTAAGTGTCTTAAACTTTAGTGAAGCATAATAAAGCATACTCCTTGTGCCATAATAAAATTATTCCATTGAGAATGAGTTAATATAAAATTATTTTTCCAAATCATACAATAAAAGTAATTTAACATGCCTGCAAAACATCTTTTGTTTACAAAGACAAATAATTATGGAATAATAAAGCGTTGTTACTTATAGCAATTACTTTTTTAATAGAACTAACTAAATAACTTAAGAAAGTTAAGATTTTTACAAGAACCATTGAATAGAAAAAGAATTTTAATCGCTTTGAATTTCAATAATTAAACATATTATAAAGGAAGGCATGTGATGTGTCATTGAACCGATGTTGTGGTTTTCTCGTAAATATTAGTTTTCAGGCCTTTTGATTTCAAAGGAAGTTGTTTTTAAAAATCAACTATCATTATGTAATTACTTAAATATATTCCGTAAAATTTGTAGAAAATTTCCAATTAACAAAGGAAATACTCTAATTTCCATGACAAGATATTACACCAAGATAACGTTTTCATGACCAAGTCATCATCCTCAGTTGTTACTCATGCACAAACGTTGAATCATCATCCTTATTTGTTATTTATATACAAATCTTGAGTTATCATCTACAGTTGTTATTCATGTACAAACCTTGAGTTAGTCTCAGTTGTTATTCATGCACAAAGCTTGAATCATCATCCTCAGTTGTTATTTATGTACAAACCTTGAGTTATTCTCAGTTGTTATTAATGCACAAAGCTTGAATCATCATCCTCAGTTGTTATTTATGTACAAACCTTGAGTTATTCTCAGTTGTTATTCATGCACAAAGCTTGAATCATCATCCTCAGTTGTTATTTAAGCTCCATTTTAAATTACCATTCTCAATTGATATTCATGCACAAATCTTGAGTCTTCATCCTCATATTATTCATGCACTAACTTTTAGTTATCATTTTCATTTGTTATTCATTCACAAACCATGAGAATATGTTGGTCAAGAAAACGTCATCTTGTTGGTGTAATCTTGTCATGGAAATTAGAGTGTTTCCTTTATTGTCAATTGGAGATTTTCTACAAGTTTTAGGCAATATATTTAAGTAATTATATACCGTACTGACACATAAATTACCCACTCGTAACACTTGTTAATAATTTAGACATAAGTGATTTTAAACAGCTGCATGAATTTGTTAGAAACAATAAATATATCGAGGATGATGAAAATGAATTGTTTGATCTTCTCAGAAGGTGTGTTTCCCTATGATTTCATCAACAGTTTGTCAGAAATGGAAACCACTAGAATCCTTTCACGAGAAGTTTTCTATAACGAATTGAATTAAAATTTGAGTCAGGTTGATTACGAACATTACTTGAAAGTTTGAAGCAAACTCAAAGTGAAAACTTTAAGCTTTTACTCAGATTTATACAATGCTCTTGATGTAGTGTTGTTTGCTGTTGCGTTTAAAACATTTGAAAACGTTTGTCTACCCAGATTCAAACTTGATCTGGTATATTATCTCACAATACCAGGTTTGGCTTGGGACACTATGTTGAAATTAACTGGAGTGGAATTTGAGCTGCTGACAGAGTATATATGTATTTAATGGTAGAAAAGGGAATTCGAGGTGGAATTTTATAGTGTGTTAAACGATATGCTAAGGCTAATAATAAACATGTTGAAGGATATAATCCAGCAAATAAAGATGGTTATTTGTGGTATATATAGATTGTGTATGTTATGAAAAGAATAGGAACGAAGATAAATAGTGTGTTAATAAATCTACTGGGGGGGGGGTCTCAAATTTGTGTTATAAACGTTGTAATTTGCCTTTGATTGAATTTATGTTTGTGTATAACTAATTCAATTTCTTGTGTGTTTTTATTTCAACATAGTTTTTAATATATTTTGAAAGTGTAATAGTTTTTGTAATTGTTCTGTTTTCAATTATACTTGATTCATATTGTTTTGATATTAGTTTGATTGATAGTGTATATTATAAAGATTTTTATTTAACTTCAAATAACATTTGATATTTTTTAACTTAATCTTTAAAAGAGATTTAATTGAATAATTTTTATTTTAATGAATTAAATTTATTATATTTAAATTTCTGTGTGTTTTATTTTAATAACATATAAATACTATATGCTTTTCAAGTTGTGTAATTAATATTGTATAGAAATATTACTGCTCATATTTCACATTGTTCATATAGATATTGCAAACAGCTTTTTCAAATAGACACACCTCGAGAAAGAGGTCTAATTGAAAGAGAAAGTAAAGCTAGTCAGAAATTAAACAAAAGGAAGTTAAACTTAACTTAAAATATTGCTCCAAACAAGTGAGTGAGATTTATTCTTGCAATCGAGCCATAATCCCATAATCAGAAATAAGAGTAAGTAAGTGAAGGGTGAGCTCGTTACAGTATGTACAATCATTTTTAGCGATGAACAATATTTATGATGGTAGTGAATTAATATAGATTTGTTTAAGTGATTATATATATATATATATATATATATATATATATATATATATATATATAGCCACCTGGCCAGACCTTATTAGCAGTGGTAGTGAATTATCGGAAAAGATCCAAAACTATTTCTCGCTCCATAGTAGGGACAGTAACAGAAAAAGAAGATGGTTTTTACTGAGTAAGAATCTTACATTACTGGGAACAAGGGTCTTTTAAAAATTACCCACCTTCTGGGAAAAAAAAGATTGTATTTACTGATTGCAATTGAGGATAACAACTCAGTTATTGATTACCCCCCTTAGCAAGTGTATGACGGGATTTCACGTAACCCTCAACTTGACTGGTAAGGCGTGACGGGATATCTCGATTCAACACTATTTGACTTCTGCAGGTATTTTTAATTCGTTTAAAGTCCAATAGAGTGCAGGGAAATGTCCTGTTAATGTAACGTGACACTTTGTTCTCAATCACCCGTCGTTGGACTTTATTTGGTTGTTATAGCAACCAGGCTTCATTTTGTGTTCTGTCCCAGCGCGTATAACGTGATTTCTCGTTCTAGTAAGCTACGACTGTCAGTTGTGAAATGTTTTGTGTCAGCGTTATGACTGCTATAGCTGTTCATTGTTGATTTGTTTAGGCCTTATTATTTATATTTTAGGTTATAGTATACATTTTTATTTTGTGTAAAATAGGCTAGTTATAAAAATGGCAAACCCTGACAACCATGGATTTGATCAATTTATCGATGAAATAATGAATGCAGCTTTTTCAACTACAGAATACATTTTGAAATATAGACAGTTTCTATGGACACGATATTATCGTCAAATATTGTTTGTGAGTTTATATATATATTTAGTCTATATTATCAGTAATTTTTTTGATGTCCTGAATGTAGGTAATTATTATGAGCAGTAGAAAGATATTTTTGATACAGTATGTTGATTTTTCTCAAAATCTTTTTTTAGTAAAATTTATTTATATTATATTAAATGTGAGTACTCACGTCTGTTGATCCTTTTTGTTTTCTCTCAATAAAACAATTGCAATTTCGGGCATGAAGTACCCATCATCAGGTTTTTATAATCATATCACATACACAAGAACGCAAAAACACATATATATTTCACTCCGTGTGGAGATCGTTAGAGTCAAAACACGCACTTTTTTATACGAACATTGGTGTGCACACCGCATCAGTTGTACTTGATGGGTACTTCATGCCCGAAATTGCAATTGTTTTATTGAGAGAAAACAAAAAGGATCAACAGACGTGAGTACTCACATTTAATATAATATAATTATATAATTGATCCGTGGCTAATATGATTGATTCAAAAAAATTTATTTGTTTGATGAAATTCAGGTTATTTTGAATTAAATAGTAGGCCTACTTTTATATTAAAAAAATTAATATGATTTGTTTGTAAATATAAAAAATAAATAAATAATCTGTTCCATAGGGCGGTCAAAAATGTGAAATTAAGTATTTTTTCTTGTTTTAATCTGTAAAAAAAAAAAATAAAAAAATAATTTTAAAGCCAATCTACATTTTTTTTTTACCAAATATATCTGTAAGAACCCAAAATCAAATAGAACTTTAAACAATTACAAAAAAAATTTGTTTCCTAATAGCACGTTATGAGTAAATAGCCTAAATTGTTATTCAGTGTGCTAAGGGTTAAAAGTCTATTGTGCAACTAAACCCCTAGATTATAATCTAGCAAATTAGCCTCCCTGACTAGTTTTAATAATTACTGATTAGCTAATCTTACAAGAGTTCAGTAGGTGCTTGTGCTCCAAACAATCTTAGCCCCTCTTACCTTCCAACCCATCTCAAGAGTTTTTTTATAGGGATTTGGTTCTCAATATTTTCAAATGAACATAAAGTTTGAGTCACGATTCATATTAAAGTCACGACCTATGCACTTAAACCAGGAGGTAATCTGTGCCCCTTGAAGCAGCCAGCAGTTCACATCAAATCTGCCCTCTTAGTGAAATGTAGAATGTCTTAAAGACCTATTCATTTCGTATATAGCTAATGTCCCGATAACCCTCACCTAAACACTGGTGTGTCAGTGAGGTATCAGACTCACAAATATTGTGAAAAGATGACTCCACATTCTATCGACACATTTGGCAGTGCAGATCATCCACCAACTCCATACAATGAAACTGCTTTTTGATAGTCATACCCAGTCAGAAGGCCAACTAATAACTTCACTTCTGCCCCATCAAGGTTCAGCACTTTTATCTGTTGAGATCTTTCTAGGGTCTCAATGAAATCATGCACTTGTCTCTGACTCCTCACCATCTCTAAAGTATTAAAGATATCAGAAAAACAAACAAATTTTTATACAAATTTTGTACTATTTATTTGGTGCAATCAACATGTACAGGAATTTCAAGTACCATATGGCCAGTCAGTAGAATAAAATTAATACTATTTTACAATTTAAAACACATTATTAACATACTTCTTTTAGAATTTCCAGATTAAACAATTTTTTTTATACACATATACAACTTTAAAATAAACTCCTTTTATTTCCCTCCGAATTCAACATATTGTTGTTATATACACATACACAACCTACAACCTACACATTACAAAACTAAAAACCTATTACTCAACATATTGTTTACGATTTCCAGAGGTTAAAGTATTTTACACACACACACACACACACACACACACACACATATATATATATATATATATATATATATATATATATATATATATATATACAATTTCAATGTTATATAAAAAGTTCAGAAAAATCACATTCAGATAAAATCTATTCTTGGAAGCTTTTAGTTACGACTATTAAATACAAACATATCACCTACAAATAATTATACATCAAGCAAAGATAGCAAATATAGGGATATTAGGTGACCTGGATAAATTCATCAACTGAATAAAAACAATTATCAAGAAGGTAAGACTTATATTTCGTTGCACAGGCTAGTATTTTTATATCTCCAGGAAGTTTATTAAATAGTCTAATACCATTTATAATAAGATGAACTCTCAAATGCAGTTGTTCTATGGACAGGATAGTTTATTAAGCCTTTACATTGAGTCGGGTAACTGTGATTTGGTTTTGAATAAATAAACTCAGATAAATTCTATATGATAAAACAAAGTGTACTCGGAAAATATATAAGGCAGTGGTAATATGTTATCCAATTTAAAAACAGGTTTAAAGGATTCATAAGTCTTTAGATAAAATATAATTCTAAGAATTTCTTTTCTGCACAACAAAAACCTAGTTAGCATTAACAGAATTTTCCCAAAACATATGTAATACCTGTAATATAGTAATGAATACACATAAGCGTAATACACCATCATGGTAATGTTAGTGTCACCAACTCTTTTAATGGTCAGAATCATAAAATATGCTTTATTAAATTTACTAATGAAGTCTAAAATATGTTTTTGCCATCTAAGTGTATTATCAACTTTAATTCCAAGAAATTTTACACAACTTGAAGGTACTTTAACACTATGTAGATATATAGTCGTCATTATTTATTTTGAACAGATTTTTATATTTGGAATGAAAATTAATTAGATGAGTCTTATCTAATTCAGAAGAAGACCACTTACTTTAAACCATTTATTCATGGCTTGGGAATAAATATTACAAAAAAAACCTTCATAAAAAAAATTTGATGAATTTTGTCACCTTTAGTAATTGAAAAAAAAAAAAAAATGTTGGAGACGCATTCAAACAGTGTGTATTCTAACTTTTCCCTGTATGTATATTTTAGAATTTATTTTATATTAAAATTTTAAGAGCTCAATGGTTCGATATAATGTAAATACATATAACCAAGGTAAATATGATTTCCGAGGACGACAGTATAGTTTAGTTGGCTTTTGAAAAATTTCCATCTGAAACTGGTGTTCTTTTTTATGAACAAACTTCCCAATGAGTTTAAATACTTCCACTTCGGTTATTTTGCTTAAATAACTTTTCAGAATGACACCCGGTTTTGCTCCTTTTTTAATAGGTTTTTAAAATATTCACACAAAAATAATAATATTATCCAAAACCCAATTTGTTATATATTATTTTTCATAGAAAGGTCTATGTAATGAAAACAAATTTTAAAAGTATAAATTTTGGAGACATTATGTCAGGAATGAAAAACTCGCAGTAAAGGGAGTTAAAAAAACAAAAACGTTCATATATATATATATATATATATATATATATATATATATATAATACTACAACATTTTTGTAATTTTTTCAAGATATACATAAGTTTTGGAATTTATTTGTGAATAAAAGTTGGTAAAAAATGAAAAAATAGGTTAGGCCTATATTGAAAAATTTACTAAAACTAGTAATATTATTCAAAACCCATCTTGTAATATATATTTTTTTTACCGGAATGTACAAAGAATTCAACTTTGTAATAAAAGAAAATGTTAGATGTACAAATTTTGGCAAAAAAATGAGGAGTAACTAAAGTCAAAATGCCACAAAAAAAACATATATATATATAACACACAACAAAAAATTTTCTAATTTTTTCAAGATATACAAAAGTTCTTTATATATGATGTAATTGTGAATAACAGTGTGTAAAAAAAATCAATTAATTTAGAAAAAACTTTATTAGAATAAAGAAAATTTATGCAGTTGACACAAATGGTTAATTTTTGTCATGATATTTTAAAATACCTCCATCTCACTAACTATGAGAGCAATGATAATTTGGAAGGCACTGATGGAAAGAGAAAGAAAAATACTATAAAATAGTATATCTTTGGAGTAGTGTAACAGAAATGTGGACTGGTGAAAAATAGACAAATATGATGTAATTTTGCCTTCTGCTTTAACAACCATTGCCACGTATTTCTATAGCGACACAATACAGTAACTTTAGCAATTTATTACATATCTTTTATTATATTTTATAGACTTTTGGTTATATGAATATGTATGTACGCATCATTAGCTTCACAATGGTACCTAAATGATTGCAATAGGATGATTGTTAGTTGACGAAATGTTGAATTGCAAAAAAGTGATCTTTGCAACAATGTGTTGTCGAATGCTATTGCAAAAACAAATTTTTCCAACAACCTTTAATCAAATAGCAGTTGGAGGGTTAAAACTAAATTAAAGGAGTTTCTGAAAGCTAATGATCCTACTAAATCGAGGGGGTTTCTTGAGCACACATGATAATCTTTTAATTGTTATAAATAAATATATATAGTGTTGTCATTGTTTTATTGTTAGTTCATTTTATATTGTCGATTATTTTAACATGTCCTATTTATTAATGAATGGGTTGTATGTATTTGGTTACTGACACTTGGTATATAAATTTGTATTTGTCAAAGGCAACAAGAAATATAAATTAAATATCCGACGTTGGAGAAATAGGAGTTAAATTCATTTCTTACACTGTTTAAATATGTCATGGTTTAGGTTTGATTGGGAACTTAACAGAAATTGGTTAATCGGAATACAATCTTTATTAATACCCCTTCCAATTAATTTCTTTATTACTTGCTATAGATGCTTTGGATTATTTTCACCTAATTCATTGTCTCTATAATAATCCCATTTTGCTATATCTGTACCATTATTCAATCAATTTCTATAAGATTTAATGTAAGTGATACGATCTGAATAAAATGTTTCGTTACTAGTTTGCAAGTTTATCTCTTTTTCTAAGAAACTGAATAAGACCTTGAGTGGAAGGTTTTAATTATGTATCGTGAGTTGAATAATGAAATAATATTCGTTGAACAATGTATTAGATAATCAACAGAGTTAAATATTAAAGAGCAACCTTGGATATCGTCTGAGCAGGTCTCAGAATCACAGTTTCATACCATCAATATTCTTGTCTGAACAAAAATATTCTTTTATACAAAATCAATTATTTTATAAATATTGTTGAACTTTGAAATGAGTTCTAAGCTTTCTCTATGCATTTATATCATAAATGTTGTTATCTTAATGTACTAAATTCTAGGATTGAGAAGTGTCCAAATTACCTTACAGTTTCCTTCTTATAAATGTAACATACTTTTTATAATCTGAAACATAAGTTTAAATAAGCAATAAGGAATGATTAGGAAATGTCTTATTTAAAACAATATTTAATCGGCCTAAGTGTCCTATATTTTCTTAATTGACTCTTTTTTAACTTATTTAAAAAAAAAATAAATTAAATTAATTTAGATAGAAAAATAAACTCAAACACAAGATCTCACAAAAATTATGTTTATTTAATCAAACACGTTTCAATGACAAAGTCGTCATCCTCAGTGATACATGAGCTACAATACTATAAGTAAACTAAGGTATTGTAGCTCATGTATCACTGAGGATGACGACTTTCTCGTTGAAACACGTTTGATTAAGTAAACATAATTTTTGTAAGATCTTGTGTTCAAGTTTTTTTTCCTATCTAATATTATTTCATAAATTAAACTCAAAATTTATTTATATTTTAAATTAATTTAGCAAAAAAACAGTCTAATCAAAAGATATTTCTTAATAGGCTTCAAGGTCCGAGTCATCTAAATGATCTTGATTTGCATTCACAAGTTCCTTATCAGAAATAGAGTGTTATTGGAAGGCTCCCTTCTAAAATAACCACTTGAAATGAAAAAATTTGTATTAGGTCCTTGAATAAGTTGTATTCCTTCAGTAGCTAGTTTGTTATTTGGATCCAATCTAAAAAACATAAAATAATTAAATTTAATAATAAAATTCTAAATTCTTTAACATTGTTTAATTGTTAAAACAGATAAAATAATATAATACACGATTGTTAACTACAAAAACTTTCTGTAGCAGCCGACATCATCACAATGTATAACATTGATTTTCAAGTGACTTAAATTACACAATCATTATTTTCAACCAAAAAGTAAAAATGAACAATCAATAGTGTCTTTAAAAAACTAATTATATATTAAATAAACTTGCGGCTCAGCGTAAATTGTATTTAATTCAAATCAGGCTTTTAACAATGAAGGTTAGGGTTCATTTTTCTTTTTTTGCCAATTAATTCTCAACTGTGATTTTTTATTATTTTTTTAGTTGCTATTTTGCATACAGATTTGAATGATTAATCAAAATTCAATAAAACTGGAACGAAATCAGTAGATCCAATTTTGAGAAATTATATTATTTGTAACAGCCACATGCCAGATATTTTACATTTGAGCAAAATTTTATCAAAATCATTGAGCCAATTTTGAAAAAAATCATAATTTTGTGTTTTTTTCTTATAGCAGCTACTCCAAAAACGAAATTATATTAGATAAATACTGAAAAATATGCACCAATTATTAAAATCGGACTGCATGTTTGGGCTATACAGCACTGCTCATATGGCAAATGATGGACAGACGAAAGATGGACATAATTTCATAAACCAAATTTCTGGACACAGGGAAACTCATCAAATTGGATTTATCTACTAAAAACTACTTCAATGTTCTGACCCACCAAAAAACTTTCTCTTCACTAATTTATATCCTATGTGAGAAATTAAAACAAACATAAAAACCCTAGGCCTATGTTAGAAATTAATGCAATAAATCCTTAGCTTTGATGATTACGTGAAGAGATTATTGGAAAAAGTTGATAGAAAATATATATTAGTACAACTTTAAAAAATTTAAACACTTCCAAGCTAATTTTAAATTTTGTTGTCCAAAGCTAAGTTAAAAATGTAACTGAAGGTATTTATAGAATTGAATGTGAATGTGATCATCAGTTCACTAGAGAGAAAAAAAGAGCTCTTAAAATGAGAATAACATATAACACATGATTAGTCGACATTATAAATGTAAAAGGAGGAAGAATTAGAACAAAATCTCCCGGGCTGGTTTTACTTGCCCAGACTAGGCTAATAAAAAGTATAATAAGTTAAGTTTGGTAAACAAACAAAAATTCAATCTTTGTTTTTACTAATCTTCACATTTGATAGCCTCAGGAAACAAAAAAAAGTTATTTTCGACATGCCATCTATCTGTCGTCGTTGTCCTCTGTATGTAAGCACTATAGCGGCTACAAAAATTACAATTTAATCTTGAAGTTGTGCATAATTGAAGAATGTAATTTGAAGCACCCAAGGACAGAACCAAAAGAGCCAAAATGTTTGTTTCTTACTCCTAAGGGACTCACTCATAGTGAGTATGGGTATTACAAGCCTGAGGGACTCTAGCTGGATCTACATCTTGGGATACATCCCTCTCTTTCATTCTCTTGTAATCCTCAAATTTTAACTTTAGCTTTGATACTAAAGAAATAGTTGCTTTGAGATTTGAAATATGAAAATAAACAGGGAAATTTATAATTGGTCTAAAGAGAAGACAACGTGAGTCAAATTAATGACTGTAAATAATATTAAAACAAGGGCAATAAAAAAAAAAAAAAATTTTAAATAGGTTTCCAAAATATAAATTTAAGACAGAAATGTTAGTTATAAGGTATAATAAATTTTAAAGTGAGATATTGTATTGTGAAAATAGACAAAGCTTGTTGTCAAGCGAATGATTTGAGCAATGTCCGTGGGACCAGAAATGTGAACGTATTGAGTTTTGCTGAATAAGAAAAATCTAAAAAAGGACGTTTAGTTGTAAGGTCTGGAGGGAGTTGGCAGTTGTAAGTTGGCGTATTTTCTGATAGGAAATAGTTGAGAACAATGTAGTTATGTTTGAGTGATTTTTGAAATGGAGAACAATTTAATTAATGTTTAATAGTTGTGAGAGGGAGTTTTGAGGTGATTGGACGTATTTTTGAGTCTAGAGACGATGTTCGGGGTAAACGGACATAACTTTCAGTAGAAATCGGACAATGTGCTTGTGCTGAAAGAGACGCTTTCAAAAAAGTGAAAACGGGTAATTTTGACAAAGACCATTGTTGGGAATGTTGTTGAATGGTGATTTTGAGAGACAGACAAAGTTTTCATTTTGAACATTATGCAAACAGTGACGGAGTTGTCATCAGATAACTACTTTGTTATTTAAAAAATTTAGAGATGCCTATAAATAGGAATAATTTTTGTTGAAATAAATTAATTCAAAACATATTTAAAAAGAAAAGTCTATTTAACTCATATTGATGATTAATTTTTTAGAAGTTGCAACTCAATATTTAAATTAAAGTTTTAAGATTTTGAAAGTAATAAAAAAGTAAAAATAAATATAAAAAATAAAGGTAGGATGTTTAAAATAATAAATTGATAATAAATTTATGTATTTGTTTAATAGTAAGTTAATAAAGAATGTTTAGTTTCAGGAAAACAAATAAGGATTTTTATTTACTGAAAACCACTGACAAGTACACTTTAAAAAGAAACACGACCCTGAGAGTATTTTAATTAAAAGTAAATTTTTATTTTTCTAAATTGGTAAGCTATAAGCTTCCTGGCGCCCTTAGCTGAGCAAATTTTTCATAAAGTCTGTAATGGTACAAAGTGTCAATTTTAAAATCTATCAAATCAGTAGAATTAACCCCTTTTTTATTTAATATTTACAATTGTCGCATCAACGTGGGGCAATTATGTTACAAAATTAGTTTTCCCCACTACTTTTTTATTTAATATATTTACACTCTCCTATCAGGTCTCTCTTATTTTTTTCTGAATTTGTTGCTATTAGAGTATTCAAAGGCTATGGATCTCTATTTTATCTACTTTTCTTCTTCTTTTTAAGGTGATGATGACTGAAAGGATTTTTAGCTTTAAAAAAGAAAAAATATGTTTGTTTCGTGTACAAAATAGGGACTTCCTATACCTCAAATACTCTAGTAACATCACATTTGAAAATTGGAAAGAAAATATATCTCGGAATTATCACACCTGTACTCGCCATAAGTGAGCCCCTGAGAAGAGGAATGTTTAAAGGATTCTGTTTTAATTAACTGTGCAACTTAGAGTGCATTAAACAATTTTTGTAGTAAGCAATTCCAATTATATAACATAATTTTCAAAATAATTTAATATAGTTTTGAAAAGACAAACAATTATAAAACAAAATAAAAAATTTACATTTTGACAACAGGATATATATATATATTTTTTTTAAAGTTTAGAGTGATTGTAGAAATAAATAATCATTAAGCAACATAAAAACCAAGTTTAGGAGAACGTTAAGAGTTTAATTTACTTCCAAAACATCAAAAATGGATTTCAAAAAGAAAAATCCACAATTGATGCAATGGTCAGCTTGATTGACTTCATCGTGGAAAGCCTCCAAAGTAAAAATAGGTTATGAGTATATTTCTTGACCTAGCCAAGGTTTTTGACTGTGTAAGTTTTGAAACCTTGTTTATTTAATTAAAAATATTAGGGGTCAAAGGCCAACTACTTTCTTGGATAAAATTTTTCTCATGTGGTAGGATTCAAACAGTTCAGTTAGCAAGGAGGCTGTCAAAACAGGTTCTAGTAAAATGTGTGGTTCCTCTAAGATCTGTCCTTGGAACTATTTTATTCATTTTATATATTCAGGATTTATCAACATATGTAAATATAAACCATTTGGTATAATATCCTGATGATACAACAGTTACTGTACAGGCCGAATCCACATTATTACTGGAGCAAATTGCATTTTTAAAGGTGATGAAACAAGTCAGTACTTTTCAGGAAATAGCCCTCAGGGGCTCTTTCATAGTAAGTGCGGATTTGATGGACCCAAGGACGCAACACCTTTCTTCATGTAGTCTTGGGTTAGATCCCCCTCTTTCATCAAGTCTCTCTAGACCAACTCTTGTTCTCTTTAGGTCATCATGGTTGTAATTAGACTATTCAAAGGATAGGAGTTTTTATTATGATGTTCCTTTCTCTTTTGTTTATAAGCCGGTGATGACTGAAAGGTTTATCGCCTTTTAACAACAACAATTTTTTTTCTGGAAATAACTTGTTGATAAATCCAGACAAATCTGTTGCTATGGGATTGAAACAACATTAACATCAGTTAATACCAGAATTATGCTGGGTGATGATGTCATTAAAGAGGTAAAAAGTATCAAGATTTTAGGTCTGGTGATAGATATGGAATAACCAATAAATTTTACTGTATCAAAATTTGCTCCAGAATTTTTGTTTTTTAAAGAACCTTAGAAAACATTAGACAAATATTTCTTATGTCCTACTACATATGGAATTATACACATATATCTGAAATATGGAGTAAAGTAATCATGTGGGGTGACTCTTTGAGAATACAATGGTTTTATGTTTGAAAAAAAAAGCAGTTAGGATTATAGCTGGTTTAAAAAAATGGAATCCAAGTTGTTATGCAAGGCTTTCAACAACTTGACAATATTAACTGTTAAACGTCTAAATATTTTTGAGATTTTTACATATAATTGGATCAAATGTAAACCAGTTTATAACAAAGATTTTTATGATTATAACACCAGAGGAGAAAACCATTTAAGGTATCAGTCTCACAATATAATGTTTACGGAAACCTTCCCTCACAGGCTGGTGTAACATTTATTAATAAACTTCCAGTCCACATAAAACGGGAAGAAATTTTATTTTTTATTCTAAAACTGCACAGACAACTTTATAGTCTGAATCCTTTTGGTGAGTGAATTCGGTAGCCATTTGTGTCATCCATAAATATTTTAATCACTCAGTGCAGTCTAATTTTAATTTGACATTCATTTATGTTTATTTTTGTAAATTCAATTAATATTTTTAATGTTTTGTGTTATTGTTCTTGTAATCACTAATTTTATTGTACATTATAATATTGTATGTATTTAATTAATTGTAATAATTTATTGAAATGTGAAGTGACTATAGCCATACAGATGCAGTTTTGTCCTGGGCTGCAACAAGTAGAACGAAATGAAACACTGATCTGTTTTGTTATTTATTTTAAAATTTTGTTAGTATTTATAAGGTCCAATGAGTATGAGGGTTTTATAGAATGTGGTTTTTATTACTATATTTTAATTGATTATTATTGTTTCTTTGTTATAAGGTCTACTGTGTATGTTATATTACATATTTTATCTCAATTGCAATATTTTTTTATCTTGACTAAACCATACAGATGTATTTTTGTCCACAGTGGAAAAAATAAATAAAATAATATATATAAATATATTTTAAAATTGTATCCAACTGTTGAATTAATAAATATCTAAAAAGATAATACCATTAAACAAATTAAAAATTATTGTGTCCAACAGTTGGATTAATAAGTATTTAAAATTGACCCTCCAACTATCCAATCACACTTCTCATACTTCTTTTTAAACGATAAAATATTTACTTTCTCAAAATTTTAAATGGCTCATCTAATCTAAAAATAAAAATTTAGCTTTATTTTATAATATACGAATTAATAAACAGCTGAATTTATTACAGGTAATGTCATAAAATAGTATGTATTCAAAATTTTATACAGGAATTGGATTAATAATAATATTTCAAAATAATATCCATTACTTATATCAATACAAATTAATCAGCTAAACAAATTATAATATGCAACAAGTTGGTATAAAAGATAATCTCATAAAAAATAATACTTTAAAATGGTTAACAAGGGTAACCAAACATGTTTTTCTTACTTTAAAGCAGAGTGGTAATGATCCAAAGCTGTTGTATATTCCCAATGATTAACATAAATGTCACCAAGTATATTATATAACATGGGCGTTGGGTTTAGTGCTACGTGTTTTTTCAGAAGATCTACTAGAGAAACCACGTTCTGTTTCTGTAAGCAACATATACAATATACGTAACTTAATACTAGAAAGTTCCATTTGTAGTAGAGATACATCATTAAATTTTAACCTAATACTCTAAACTGGTAAATACTGAAAGTGAAATGCATGGTCTGTATCACTTTAACTACCATATGATGAGTGTTAAACAAAAATAATAAGAACAACTTAATGTCTCTGGTTCTAATTTAGATACAAATATGAAAAACATTATTTTTTTAGAAAATAACCTCATCTATCTACAGAGTGAACCAAAAATTAGGTATCAGATACAGGATGGCCATTACACATACTACAAACAGACACCAGATGAATAATTGTTTTTCCAACTACCTCAAAACAGATATTGTATTAGGAAAAAACTTGACATCAATTTTTTGACCCATCATATAGTCTACCTTTCTTGTACTATGTATATGTGAGAAAGTAAAAACTGTACATCATGCAAAGAAATAGTTATTTGTGGATTAATGGTGGAAAGCACGACTTTGTCCCCCAGAGATAGAAATTTTGACAAAGTCATTTTTCATCCGTAATACACACAAGATTTTTCCTACAGCCACAATTTATTTTAAATTACTACACTAATATTGTAATAAACAACTTTATTGAATAGGTTAACAGGTTCTACTTATCAGGGTACAAACATATAACTTTTGAGTTATTTAAAGTAGTCCTATACAAATTAAGTTTTGGTAGTATTATTTACGGTGATAGTGCAGTTTCATAGTTTTGAATGATAATTCCTTCTCCTGATGAAAGCTGTGGAGAAACTTTGGTGTTGTAGTTGTTTGTCATTACTGTTTAATTGACAACACGTGAAGTTTGTCTCGAAATCTTAATTTTGTTTCTAAGGAACTTATAGATAAAGCCTTCTTCTGCAACTCTTGTACTTCTCCAACTGCCGTGATATTTAAGTTGAGGTATGTCACCATCTCCATCAACTAAAAGTGTGGCAGATGTCCGCCAGAAGCAGTCATCGGTCTATAAACTAGTTTGCTGTAATTTTAAGTAATCTGCTATTTCTTTTGGTATTTTTCCTAGTGTTTTTTGCCAATAACTTGACTAAAGCATTTTCCATTCCTGTATTTAATGTTTTGGTCTCAAAGCAATATATTCCTTATACAAGGACAAATAATCCACATTCTGTGTGCTACTAGCTCATGTGAAGCTCGGACCTTGGTTTGATTTAGAGTTTGATATTCTAAGAATAAGGATGGAATTCTTAGGCTATCTTCAAGATCTTCTACAGTCATGTTTATTAACTTGTCCTTCGACAAGCACAGAGAATTCCAAAAATAAAAACTACTTTTTTCAATAAATGATGTTCACTCGGAGTTTTCTTAACCCTAGAAGTGGCTATTGACAAAGCTTTGTCGCATCTTTGTATTTCTGCAGTGGCTATAGACAAAATCGACAAAGTATAATCATGTTTTTAACAAATCAACATTTCCACTAAAAATTGTAATATCACAATAATCTAAATACCATTGTAAAGCTAACAATCTGTACTTACAAATTCTTATAACCAAAACTTCCTAAATCTTAACAAAAATAATTTAATAAACTGCTAAATTTACTGATTATTAGTCGCTAGCAAAACACACGACAATGGGTGTTGTGGTAGAAGACAAAAATTATTTTATATTTGTCTATTTATCACAAGTCCAGATTTCTGTCAAACTACTCCATACCTACACTATTTTATAGTATTTTTCTTTCTCTTTCGAAGATGCCTTCCAAATGATCATCGCTCTCATAGTTAGTGAGATACAGACATTTTAAAATATCATGATTAAATCGATTAGCTCAATGCGATTTGCAACAAAGGTAATCAATCTAAGTCAAATATTGATTAATAATATTTCGATTTTTTGACGACCACTTGAAAGACGGAGATTAGAACTTTCTACTTTATTTTCTCTTTAAGGGTTCGTTAGGTTCTTTGATGACTATAATTTACATATTATAAAATAGAATTTGGTGGTAGTTTATTTAATTGAGATTGTCCATTAATTTGTACTTATCGGCTTGGAAGTTTTATTACAGCTCCAATGTTCCTGGTTCCCGTGTAGACTGCCAGTAGATGGATTGATTTGCCTTAATCTTTTCGACGAATCTTCTTTTCTTCTTACACTTGTATGACAACAATTACTTTTTAATTATTCCTGTTCAAACACTTTTATAACGACGCTATTACTCACACACTTTTATGACGGCGACTCTTTTAAACTTATAAACGACGATTATCTTTTAACTATTCTTCGGAGATTATTATTAAATACTTGTATAAAACGACGCAGTTATTATTTAATTTTGACCGTTGATTTCGGCTAAATCTTTCACAACGATTTTCTTTTCTACTAAAGAAACACTTGCTCCGGAACTCCCGCCTTCAATCAGTTAACAACCAAAAAGAACCTCATGCACTTCTCTTCCACCCCTATTTATAATGTTTATTTTCAAATGCTTTATTCCGATCCTCTTCCTTCATTGGATTATTTTAAATCTTGTAAGTTATTTCAGAACTGACGCAATTCCTTTCATTGGTCCTTTTCAAATATTTTCGGTTGAAGGCATTGACTTTTAGAATGGTTTATTTGACTCCTTGAGATCCATGACTGATGTTAGAATAGTTTTTCTAGCTGTCAACCCTTTCAACTCTCTACAATTTTTGGCCTGCCGAGCACTGACCTTTTGGGAGCCCTCTATTTCGTTACAATATATATATATTATGTTTTTGTGACTAGGCTTTGGTTACTGCACAGAATTTTGATATTTGACATAGAACTCCACAATATTTACTTTTATTTTTATTTTTCATTATACAGATGAATTTTTTGTATGTATGTTTCTAAAAAATGGTATATATCAAGTTATTTTTTGGATAATATTACTATTTTTGTTAATTTTTCAAAATAAGCCTAACTTTTCACCTACATTTTACTTTCTTCAAAAAATCTTTTTTCTCAAATGTGACTTTTCAAAAATGATATTTGTTTTTAACAATTTTTACTCAGAATTTAATTCCAAAACTTTTGTACATCTTAGAAAAATTTGCTTATATGGTGGTCATAGACACATTTTTTGAGTTTCCACTTTTTTACTGCACAAGTTTTGATTCTTGATATACTAACTCCAAATGTTTACTTCCAAATGATTTTTGTCATTTCATAAATGAATTCTATGAACCTTTTCTATAAAAAATGATATATAACAAGTTGAATTTTGGATAATATTACTACGTTTTGTGATTTTTAAAAAAAGTATTAAAAAATGGCCAGCCTCTTTAGGAATTTGAATGGGCGCTTGTAGGGTTAACAAACTTTCTTATATCTTTGTTT
Source organism: Aphrophora alni (assembly GCA_963513935.1). Classification (NCBI taxonomy): domain Eukaryota; kingdom Metazoa; phylum Arthropoda; class Insecta; order Hemiptera; family Aphrophoridae; genus Aphrophora; species Aphrophora alni. The sequence goes on along the minus strand of OY740765.1, from coordinate 19,500,071 downwards.
GTCAGACTTTATACACTGGTACCCTATGTTCTTGCATTTCAAAAACGTTACTAACTTGTTGAAGTTGCTTATATTTAATTTTATTTGAATAGTACTTTTTAGCATTTGAGTATATACTCTATAAAGTGTTAGGGTTGCAATTTTAAAATTTATGATGATAAAAATGTGGTAGCATTACATTCTCTAAAATTTTACTAGTGCCCGTGCTATTACACAAGACATCAATTATTTGTAAGTTTTTTCATATCTCTTGATTTTTCTGGCAAGAGATTAGCAGTTGCATAATGAACTGTTACTAACAGTATCCATAACATTTTAAAGTAACAAAGTATCAAAATGTTTTGTATAATTGATAAATTAAGTTGTAACAGTGGCAAAATTAACTGAAGCTTGCATTTTAAGAATGTAAATAATGATTTCTTGTCATCTGTTGCCATTATAACAACTCATCCTCATTTAATTTAACACAAACAATTGATTTATCAAAGCTCAATGGAAAAGAGAAAATCAAAGTAACGGCGGAAAAGTAAAACCAAAGCTTTTCTTATGGATACTTCCTCCCCCCCCCCATATGGCGGAAAAGTATATTACGTTCTGTTAATTTGATTGTAACTGATTGTTGTGTATATTGTTAGTGTATCAGTAACATTTCAGTATTTTTAACCTTTAAAAATTTTCACCCTTGTCCTTGTCTGCATTTATTTCAAAGGTAAAAGTCTATGAACATTAGTTATGTATTATTGATATTTTAAAAAAAACTATCTTCCTCATGGGTTTGATCCTCCAATATTTCAAGTCTATCAAATCAAACGTTATATCTAGTCAGGAGAAAATTTAACATATTTGTTGCCATTGGCAGTAGTCACATTACCTCTCTATAATTTTCATTTTCAGTTTGTTGAGGGCAGTAGGAGGATAGATTGTTTTGTGTAGTATTTTTAATGTTTTTCCCCAAAAACCTCTTTGGAGTCAGTGTACCTGACTGAGAGGATTAAAAAGCTCAATTCTTAAACTTCTGTTTTCAAATAATAATGTATGTTTTTAATAAATAAAAACCATAACAGTCTTGAAACAATGTTTTCTATCTATATTTACTTTTTGTTTATGAGAAACAAATAGTGAAAACTTAAAATAACATTTTTGTTTTTCTGCAACATCGTAAAAAGAGTTTATTAATAAAATTAAAATTAAAACTAAATCCTAACTGGAAAATTCATCTGTTTCCAGAAACGCCAAAATTAATTACCATCGACCTAGTGGGGCTCAACAAAGAAAAATGAAAAAAGGGATCAAACAATGTCTGGATCAATTTTGAGATTTGTGACACATTCAATCTCAAATATGCAAGAAGATGGCATTCAAAGTATTCTACCTGTTGAATCTGAAGAGCAAATTCTATAAAAATCACACACAAAAGTCAACAAGAATTGAAGGATAGTAATGAAAAAATGTCTTTCCAACACTGTATTGAAAAAGAAAAAGGAGGTGAAAACTACAGCTCAAGAATAAAACTGTGATGTTGAAGAAGAGATAAACTTAAATATGTATTCTGATATAGGTGATCAAACTAACCTTTGCTAGATAAATTGTGTGTTGATTTAATAAAGAAAGGCCATCTCTTCAAAATAATAATGGCCCATTTAGTTCAGTACAAAAATCGGGAGAAAAGACAAAAGGAAAGTGTCGCTAGTTAAACTCAGCCAAATGTCGAAAAAATTGTGAGAACATGGATACTTTATTCTCCATTAAAAGAAAGTTTATTTTGTTTTTATTGCAGGCTTTTTGCTGCTAGCACTAACGAAAACTGAGTTAGATTGGGACATCTAAGTTCATCAATGGATTATGGATTGGTGAAAATTAAATCAAAAGTTGTCTGATCATGAAGGTTCTGCACAACACCTTACTTGCTTCGAGAAATGGAAGACATTACAAGCATGGTTGATGCTCCAGAAAACCACTGATCACGCTTATCAAGAAACAGAAGAGAAGGAGAGAAAAAAGTGGAGAAATATATTACATCGACTATTGGATCCAACATTATTTTTAGCAAAGTGAAATCTTCCTTTTCTTGGGCACAGAGAAAATATACTTGCAGAAAACAAAGGGAATTTCTTGGAATTATAGATTGCTGTCAAATTATGACCCTGTTTTAAAAGAACATTTACTTAAAGATAAACAATCTGTTCCATCTGGTTAAAAGTATGACTTCTTATTTATCTGAACAACTTCAAAATGAAATTAAGATGTAGATACATCTCTTCCATTTTCAATGTTCTTCAGACAATCAATTTAGTTTGTACATCAGATGAAGAACTACAAAAGTTTGTTCCAAATCTCATGCAAACTTTCGATGAATTTGCCAAAAAAGACAAAATTGTAGAGATTGGTCGATTGAGAAGACATTTACAGCAACTGACATCAGCCAAGAAGTGACTAAACAACGTTCATCGTTGAGATTTTTGGAGTTTATTGTAGAATTAGACTTTTCTAATTCAGTATCAAACCTATCTTTAGCAGTTTTTATTTGACATTTGTCTATCAATTGCTTTGTGTGAACAATACTCCCAATCGAGCACGAAGTAGCTAAAAAAAATTTTGTTTGATGATTAATTAACAAATTTGCAAACATTAAGACTCATAAACAGACATTTTGAATATTTCTAAAGTTATTATTTTGTTAAGATTTTTAAGTGTTTAGCAGTATTATTTTATATAACATAATTTGTATTATACATTTCCTAAAATTATATTATGGTATTTAATTTGTATATAGTTTTTAAAACAGCATGCATGTTTTTACCTTAAACAAATGATTTTTATTTTTTTATTTAATGATTTTCATTATGGACCAATGGCGGGTTGCAAGGTTGCACAACCCCTATCCCATATAATATATAAAAAACAATAAAAATGTATTTAAAATTTAAACATTTTTTGAAAATATTAATATGATTTCAAGTTTTATCTACATCCTTTTAAATGAAAAAGAGATAAAAAAGTATAGTGTAGAGCTGGTGATAACTAACGCCTTCTTAGTACTTTCTACAGTACTAAGAAAGAAAAAATAGTACTGTAGATCGCAGTTCTCTATTTAACTATAAAAATGAAAAGTAACAGTTACACAAAGATATAGTTTATGTAAAGTCTATAAAATTGCTTATCACTTATGACTTAGAGATATTGTACAATAAACACAGTATCAACTAGTATTGATCATTGATCAGACCAATGACATTCAATGCACATGCATCAAATGATAAGCAAAACATCTTGATATTACATCTTAACTAATTAATTATTTTGATGTTTGTAATTAATATCAAAACATATAACCTTACTTAACTAAACTTGTCTTTTTCGTCAAAGACAGGCTATTTATGGTTAGATCTATTATTATAACATAATTCAACTATTATTTACATGAAATAAAGTTTACATACAATATTAATACTAATAAAATCATCATATTTTAAGTACTATAATGACCCATATGACATTCAATGAGCATGCATCATACAATATTTTAATCTTAATATTTGATGTTTACATCGATGATTAAAAATTAAAATGTAGTCTTATAAAATACCTTGACAATGCTGTAACTAGCGAAACCATGGTCGGCAAGATTCATTAAATTTATGGTTATACTAAAAAATAAAAGTGTTTTATTTATTAAAATGTAGTCTGTTTATTAACGCAATTTTATGTTCGAGTTTAATGGTTAAAAATTATATTCTTTCATATTTTTTATGTTGTAATTTTACGATTAAATATTACTTAAATTTAAAATAGGCTTTAAAAGTACCATTTGAAAAATGCACTGAACTTCTGAATTCCAATTATTACACATACATAACCTACGTATAAGTAAATTTCATTATGTTTGCTTATAGCCCAACTGGATTGTTAATAATTAATTACTATTTAATTACCTTGTTTGAGGTGTTACCGTCGAACAATCCTTAATTGGCTTATTAAGGATTGTTCGACGGTAACACCTCAAACAAGGTAATTAAATAGTAATTAAGTAAATTTGGTGCTTTTCATTTTCTTTTTACAGTGAAAAAGTGAATAAAATGCTTTTTTACCTTTTCAAAGTAAAATTTGATCTGAATGAATTTCACCAAATTTTTTAATTTATTTTCATGATAAGCTTTTTCATATCTTGACCTTATTTTATACATTTATTATTATTATATGAGGGTGGATGAGTACCTGTTCTAATATTTCACATAGAAGGTATACAGCAGGAAGGTGTGTTTCATCCAATTCCAATGCTTTCTCAAGTAGGGATTTTGCTTTATCCACTGTCACAGGATCTTCCATCAGAGCAGATGCGTATAACTGTCAAAAAATAAGAAACACTTTTAACTTATCAACCTGTAATATTCTTGAAGACATTTATTCCAAAAGCATTTAGGATTATCTGTACTTTTAGTGACACGATTACTTCATCTCTATATAAATACATTATAACACATTATATTTGAAGAGTACATATTGAATTAAATTATTTAAAATATGCATTTAGATTTTTACATTAATTTGATATACAAATAACAAATTCTGTATGAGTACTCCAAGCTAACAACTTCCTTGTATCTTCACCCAGTTCAAACTGATTATAAGCGTTCAAGGTTTTGGCCTTTCCAGTCACAGTTTAGTGTCAGAAGTTGTGTGCATGTAGCAACAGAGGATGGTGGCTTGGTCATTGAAATGTTGTCTTCTATTTGTACTACATACAGTTGTTATTGTGAAAAAATTGTGTTTTCATTTGTTTTAGAAACAAGTTGATGGTACACAGCCCAATCATACGATATCTTACAGTATCTAATTTACCATGTTATAACTTGAATAATACACAATATATAAACAAAACACTGTTTAGAATGGCCGGGATTTTGACATTTAAAATTTGATTTAAAAAAATTTCAATAGAGTTTTATATAAGCACAATATACTCTCATATTCCAAATTTCATGTTTCTATCTTAATTTTTGGGTAAATGTCCAGTTGAGATCTCATTGTAATTTAATGAAATCATGTTTTACATACCTCATTATTAAACAATTGGATCATCCTTTAGCTGGGTAAACTCTTTTCAAGTATCAAAATCCATTATTTATGTCTAAAATAAGTAATTTAAAAATAAGAAATCCTAGCCTTATGAGGTTAGGCATCGGTCTACATTAACTCCTAAGGCAAATAGAGTGTCTCTTTTCTTGATATTTATGTTCATCTGTGCAAATAGATAGATAGGTAGGTAGGTAGGTAGGTAGGTAGGTAGGTAGGTAGGTAGGTAGGTAGGTAGGTAGGTAGGTAGGTAGGTAGGTAGGTAGGTAGGTAGGTAGGTAGGTAGGTAGGTAGGTAGGTAGGTAGGTAGGTAGGTAGGTAGGTAGGTAGGTAGGTAGGTAGGTAGGTAGGTAGGTAGGTAGGTAGGTAGGTAGGTAGGTAGGTAGGTAGGTAGGTAGGTAGGTAGGTAGGTAGGTAGGTAGGTAGGTAGGTAGGTAGGTAGGTAGGTAGGTAGGTAGGTAGGTAGGTAGGTAGGTAGGTAGGTAGGTAGGTAGGTAGGTAGGTAGGTAGGTAGGTAGGTAGGTAGGTAGGTAGGTAGGTAGGTAGGTAGGTAGGTAGGTAGGTAGGTAGGTAGGTAGGTAGGTAGGTAGGTAGGTAGGTAGGTAGGTAGGTAGGTAGGTAGGTAGGTAGGTAGGTAGGTAGGTAGGTAGGTAGGTAGGTAGGTAGGTAGGTAGGTAGGTAGGTAGGTAGGTAGGTAGGTAGGTAGGTAGATAGATAGATATTCGACGACCTGTTAAGAGGTCATCAGTATCCATTTATTAGTGGTTTTATAAATAATGTGGAGTACTCATAATGTGGATTATATATAACAAAAAAATGAAGTTCAGTGATGCCAACCTTCTGTTGGGAAATTTAAATACCCTTCAGTTTATTACCACAGAATTTAACTTTTCTTGTCAATAGATTTTTTACCTGGTAAATTACAAATTATAATTAAATATAGTATAAAATATTAATACATTTACTATATTTAAATGTTCTTACAATAAATACAAAACAATTTTACAAAAATGTACAAAACTTTATAATTGCAAAATAATTACTACAATTTTATAATATAGTGATATTTATTATAAATCATCTATACATTTTATTTTAAGGTTATTAACTCTATTGCTCTAATTTATTTTAAAATTTAAATAGACGAACTAGAAATGGAATTTTTTAAATTACTATAGCATTACTATAAATACAATGTTTGCATATTGATCTTTTTTCAGGATGTTATACGAGTAATCGGTTTTTTTATTGAACTGTGTAGTTTGAACTCTTTTAAATACTGTAGTAGTAAAAACCTTCCCACTTTGGCATAGAAAAAGTTCTCTTTTTTTCATTTAACAATTTATATTTCGGAAACGGTTGAAACATATTCTGTTCCAAACATGAATCCCTATGAATTCGAATCATGAATAATGACAATCCCTATGAATTCGAATCGATATATTTGTAAATAGTCGAGATATTAGCTTAGACTGGAGACGAAAAAATTGTATTTTCACCAATTTTCAATTTTTCTTCCATAATCGAACGAAAATGTATTAAAGTCAGCCATATTTTATTAATAATTTCCTTCTTTACAAGTCATAGGTATAAACAATACAGACATTTAACTGGGAACATTTATTTACGTTTTTCTCAGAAAATACTCATTTTAAAGAGAAAGTTGTAGATGTCAAAGTTGTTTCCCATGAAATTTTTTACATCGATATAGGTAATTTATATATGTGTGTGTGTGTATGCGTGCGCGAGCACGCCTATATGCGGTTATTAGTAGAACGCAAGTATATTTGTGTCGTTATATACGTATTTTTACAAACATTTGCTCATTTCTGACGTTTAAAGATAAATATACCATTCCTATACACGTGTGTATAGGCGTGAGAGCGTGCGTTCATTTGTTTTCCAAATACTTTGGGAAACTGTTTTTTTTTTTTTTTTTAGTTTTTCTCGGAAAATACTCATTTTAGCGAAACAATTGTGGACGACAAGGATATTCGTCATGAAATTTAGATGGATATATTATATACAAATATTTTTATGTCTGTATGCCCGCGTAGATTAATTTTCCAAATATGCTAGGGAAAAGTTTTTTGCGTTTATCCCAGAAAATACGTATTTTTTTTCGAAAAAATTATAGAAGGACAAAAATGTTATCCGTGAAATTTTACATAAACATAGGTGCTTCATACAATACATGCGCGGGTTTATACGCCCTCGAGCGCAATTTTTACTTTTTTCTCGGAAATAAGCATGTTATCAAAATATTTATAGGAAAAAAGTTGTTCGTTATGAAAATTTACATCGATATTAGGTAGTTTAAATACTTGTGTGTGTGTGTGTGTGTGTGTGTGTGTGTGTGTGTGTGTGTGTGTGTGTTTGTGTGTGTGTGTGCGCGCGTTTTACACATGACCACATATAGAACTCGCGTTCGTTCGCACACACGTACACCCATCTTTGCTCTTCTTTCATCTTTCTTATCGGATTATAATTATAATAGAAGCTATATTAAAATAGAGAATAAATTTGTAAAATGGAAAATAGAAAGCATAACCTTACAATTTTTGTTGTTGTGAATTAGCTAACGAAACAATAAACACTTTTTCACAACAAAACCACTCTATTCACGTTTAGAAGTGTGTCTTTAAACCTCATTATTTTTAGGATGGTTTTGTTCACGTAACAAACATCCCAATATTCTCAATAATAATCTTACTCTTATACGATATTTTAATTATATGTTATGTAGTTATATTTCGTATAAAATAATATACCACAATTCACGCTCGGTAGTTTAACATTTCTACGAACAATTTACGTTGTTTTTTTTTGTAAAAGTAAGGTCCGAGTTTTGTTTGGTTAACTTTTTTTTACCAGACAGTGAGGAATCAGTAATGTTCATTTCCTGCCTATTTAGTCTATCACCTCGCCTACACATCTACACTATACACTCCATTCCAGTCGTACAGAATGACTTTATTGAAGGATATCGTCTGTCATATTCTTTGACAAGAAGAATTTTCATCTACTATAGGATTTTTTATTATAGGCCCCTCACTTTGCGGCGCAGCTGTACTGACAAAAGTAATGCTAAAAATTAAATGCGCATATCATCGTGTTCCTTATTAAATTCCCCGTATAACCATATACTGTATAATGTATATTTTTAAAACTTTTTTTAATGCAAAAATAACGATTGAAGATAAAAAAAAAAAAAAAAGTTTTGCAGCCGTTTTTCATAAACACGCGTCTTTCAATTTGCGCAGTGTAAAAACTAAGGGTGCTAAAAAAATTTCCTGTTAGGGGTTTATTAACAGTATTATTGTTAACAACATACACACAAGTTTCGTAATAAAATAATCACTACAACAATTTTATTGTTATGAACGTTTTTGTGAACTATTGATATCTCCGTAACGGATTGTTATAGATAATTACAACTTTCTCTGGCATGTTTAAAATATGTAAATAAACTCCAATGAAGGAGTTGACATTGTAATTTGGATTACAAATATTTAATTGTACAATTTTAAACAAAGCATGTTTTTGATCAGCCGGCTACGGTTAACAGTGATGGATGTACAGTCAGGTTATACTGGGTTCATTTTTTCCGAGCGTCAACAGATTCAAGTTTTATATCTAATATGGATTTAACTTGCAGCTGTATAATTTTTTATATCCTAATAATGGATTATATACAAAATACTAGGTTTGAACCTTTGCAACTCGTGTTAGATATTCGAAATGTATGAGATTAAGTGACGGAACTTACCATTGAGCCCTGCACTAATTCCTTATTATAAAAAAAATAAGACATACTCAGTAATAATAATGTACTAATTTACATTATGCTAAAAGCTTTTCTCTTACGGAATTCTTCATGTTGTCATTGACCAATAGTTTGGTCGTTATTTTTAGAACCCCGGTATTTCCCCCTTAACCTTCTTTTTTATTAAGAACCAAAAACAGCATACCGTATTTATCTTCATAAATGAAAATATTTAAATTAACCTAACTATTACTTAAATGTAGTATAACAGCACACGTGTATCATAAATGACTATATTTCTTGATACACGCTGTTGGAACAGATAAATATAAACTAAATACCTTAACATGATTAAAGCATTTCAAAATGTATCCCACCCTTGAAAATGTTTTACAAATATAAAGAAAATATTTTAATTTTTATCCGACTTAAAACCAAATTTCATTATTTATTTTAAACTCTTTCAAATCTAAAATATTTTAACCTGTTTATTACTGAATACATACAGTTAAACAATAGTGCTAAAAAAAAAAAAAAAATTACATATATTTGTTGAATTATCAGCAGAAAATAGTTGGCTCCTGAATTATTCTTTATAATCTGAGATAATTTATTTCGCAGTTTACAAAATTATCTTAACCAATCTAACTGTATTTATCCCCCTTGTAACTTTTCTTTACATAAAGATAGAGATGAAAGAGTTCTGCGCACATTGTTAAGATAGGCTAATGTAATAATTTCATATTTCTATCTTAAATAGTCTTAGAGGTCTGTACTTCTAACGATTAGGCCTATAGTTGAAACAGTCGTCAATATTACAGGCTACTTTTAGATAAGTAGAAAACTTGAAAGTTGAGGAATAGGCTTACGCGTATTCTACCAATAAAATAACAAGACGATCTCAAAATAAAATATTCAAAATAGTTTCCGAGTTATAGAAGTATAGAAGTAGGAATTTATATCCAGAATCCTATTGTTTGGAAAGGTTTAATTTAAAACTAATTACCAGATTTCTTTAAAAGGTTACATATTTTAAATTTAAAAAAGTCTGTAAATTATGAATCTATCTACTGTGTTTATTTTACAATAAGTTTTGGATCTTAATTCATGAACAAATAAGTATTGGAGGAAACACGGACATCTACGTCTGTACTTAGATTTAGGCGAAGAGACATTTTTATGACAGCATTTTAACGTACAAAAATGTTAGGGATTATACTTTTATAATGTAGTTATTATGTTACATTTTTACAACTAAACTATGTTAAGAACTATTTTTAAAAAAATACAGAAAGAGACCGCGACAGTCAATTACGCACTTATACAACCTATTGTGGATGAATAATAGACTTTCTAAGAGGAAAAGAATGCTAGAAAAACCTATTAAAGAAAATCTAATAAATAACTTTAATTACGAAATATCTTTTTTGTGAAAACAGTATTATAATTATTTTATTTTATTTATTTTTTTTTTTTTAAGCATTGACGTATCAGCAAACATTTTAATGAGTGAAAAATATAATAGACCTCCTATAAAATAGACCAACAAAAATTAGATCCGGAAATAGCGCAATTTTAAAAGAAAGTATATTTTGTATTGTTTTGCGCTATAAGTACCGGAAACTCGCTACTGAGAAGTAAACAATTCCCCATCCTCCCCTAACTCCCAAACATCGCAGTCGGCGTACCTTGGTGTAATGACATAGACGTCGTATGTTTTCTAGATTAGCTGTGTTATATATATTCTAGATATCTTACACCGTGAATAAAGATCATTAATTTGGAAGCTTTGTTTATAAATACACAAATATTGTTAAAAGACCCTTCTTTACCAAAATCTGGTTTCCTTAACTTCAAAACATATAAAATGATACCCCATAATGTGTTTTCAAATAGTTTTCTAAAAATCGTGACCCTTAAACGATATGATTCTTTCTTTATTAATACCGGGTTTCCTATACCAAAAAACAAAACAAAACAAAAAAAAACCATACCCCACAATGTATTTTCAAATAGTTTTCCAAAAATCGTGACCCTTAAACGATACGACACTTTCTTTATCAAAATAAGGATTCCCGTACAAAAAAACATATAAAACGATACCCCACAATGTATATTCAAAATTTTGATCCAAAATGTGAACTTTAAGCGCTACGACCCTATTTTTGTACAAATCGTGTTATCTGTACCAAAAAACATATCTCCTAAAACGATACCCCACAAAGTATTTTCAAATAGTTTTCCAAAAATCGTGACTATTAACGATACGACCCCTTCTTTATAAAAATCGGGTTTCCTGTAACATATAAAACGATACTCCACAATGTATATTCAACATTTTAAACCAAAACCTTGACTCTTAAGATCAATGAGCCTTTCTTTACCAATATCGGATTTCCCATACCCAAAAACATATAAAACGGTGCCCCACAAGGTATTTTCAAAATTTTGATTCTTAAGCGCTACAACCCTTTCTTTATAAAAATCGTGTTTCCAGTACCCGGAAACAAATAAAATAATAATCCACAAGTTATTTTCAAAATGTTTGACCCAAAAATCGCTATCCTTAAACCCTACAACCTTTAATTTATCAAAATCAAGTATTCTGTACCAACAATCATACAAAACGTTACCCCACAAGATATTTTTTTAATATTTCACCAATCTTGTGACACTTAAGTGCTAAGACTCTTAATTTGTTCTTTGTACCATTGTATGGCTACAAATTAGCTTTATTAATAGGCTACTTTTTTATCACAAAAACTTAAAATGTTAACAATAGAATATCGGAACCCATTCAAAATTCTAAAATTCTTACAACATTTTAGAAAAGTACAAAACAAATATAAATAAAATTAAAATTATAAAAACTAAAAAGGTTTGCTTTCATTTCTCCCTATAGAATTGTGTATTCTGAACATCAAATGTAAACTTGTAAATTGTTTATTTTTGACAGAAATATTGGAGTTTGATACACGAAAAGGGTCTTCCCAGCTAAAGGATGATCCAAATGTTTAATAATAAAGTATATAAAATACTATTTCATTAAATTTCAATATTAAATCGCAACGGAATCTCAACTGGACATTTACCAATTTTTGTAGCAGCTATCGTGGTTACGTACAGACGACAATGACGAATGGACGGCATGTTGAAAATTATTTTTTGGCTTCTTGAGGCCATGAAACATGAAGATCAGTCAAAAACCGGAAGTCAAAATTTTGTACAATTACCAAACTTATATTCTTCTTCTTATAGGTATGTAAAGGTCGTACCTCTTTGCAAAATGTAAAGCCTGTACAATTTCTTCAATTTGAGGTAAGAGATAGATCACATTATCAATAACCTTAATAACCATCATTTTATAATCAGCACATAGTCTAATTTGTTAGGCTTTAAAAATTACAACTCTCATGTCCACTGTTAGCCGATATCACTGTTTTCCAATTCCTACTCGAGTTGGTCGAGAGCCTATTATAACATTCTATATTATGTTATTTCGACTTTGTTTCACACTGTTGTGTAAAGGTGGGCGTTTCTGTTGTTTTTACAAAACACCAACGAACTGTTATATATATATATATATATATATATATATATATATATATATATATATATATATATATATATATTCAACTGTAAACTGTTTGGAGAAAAAAATGACGTTTTACATAGCTTTACTTTTGCTTAACGGTTTCCAATTTTAATGGTAGTTTGGAGTATTGAGATAATAAGAGGGAGAAATCTAGAAATATGTATTTTGTAGGTGTCATTGGCATTACACATTGTATTACACAATATCAAAGAAAATTAATACAAATTAAAAATGTTGTTAGTTGTCCAAAATTGTTCAATAAACAAATGTTTTATTTACATACAAACTTTTATCTTTAAAAAAATATGACAAATTAAAATTTGTGGTAATCTACAAATTAACTTTAAAATTATATTTCAATAAACAACTTTTGTTTAATAAATTACATAATAACTTTCATAATTATTAGTTATGACAGTACATTAACATTCCTACTGTTTTTGAATTCAAACTTGTTCTTCGGTCACTAATTATGTCATTGGCACAAACAACACAATATCATTAAAAAATAATTCAAATTAAAAATGTTGTAAGTTGTCCAAAATTGTTCAATAAACAAATTTTTTATTTAAATACAAAATATTGTCTTTAAAAAAATACCGCATAAATTAAAATTTGTGATAATCTACAAATTAACTTAAAAAAATAATTTTTCAATAAACAACATTTGGATGAGGACTAAGGGTTGGGGGAGGGGGGTGAACAATGAATGTGAGTTGTGAGTCAGCTGCAGCTCTCAGCTGTGTTCTAAATTGAGGTGATGCTTTCTTTGTCAAGTGTACAAATCATAAACAACCGTTTTGTTTTTTTTTCGTTTTGAAAGAACAGTTTGCTACGTTGTTTTTAGAAAACGTTTTTTAAACAGTTTGGACTTTTTGTGCCCACTACTACTGTTGTGTACTCTCTGTTCTGTACTAAACTTTGAAATTGTGAAAAGTTGGTTAAGTGATTTTATTTCTAGGATATTTGGATGGTGTTTATAGGTTCTCAGACGAAATTTCAGGTAATAAGTCTATATTTAGTGGGGAAAATAAATACATAATTGATTATGGTCAAACTGAAAATGTAAATATAACTGAATGTAATTTAGATAGGTCTAGTGTAATTACTATAGTAGCTATTAGTACACGTCAGGTTAGGCCTATAAACATGTCTTCAAAATCTATATTGTAACCTAGTAGAACTAGGCCAGTCCCAGTATTCTGTTGCTAATAAACAAAATCATGATAAAAATAGAGGAAATTTATGTTTCAACAACTTAGGGTAAGTTTTTGAGTCTTTTAAAGATGTAACCATAGAAACTAATAAAAAAACAATAACTGAATACCCATTGTTTACATTAGATAAAAGATATACAAACCATAAGCCTTAAATTGATATAGGCCCTATCCTTGGTAAAATATGAGATCTGGGGCTTCCAGTCATCATTAAATGGGAGTTGTTATTAATTTTTTAGGTTTTGTGGTAAGGAACAAAATTAATACAACTAGTTAGTTAAGATTGAGCCTCACACAGCCATGAGCTCAGGTTTAAAATTATGACTAAAACAATGGAAAGTGGATCGTTGATTTATGTGGTTTGGGTTCAACAAAAAAGTTTTAATTAACAACGATTCCTTGGATTTAATTTGTTATTTATTACTTTTTTTGTATATTGTATCCAGCAGATTAAATAATTCCCATACATTTCGCGACTTTCTTACACATCCTGAATATCTCCAATTATATGGACCGGAGAGGAGATTGGGGTGTAATGCTTACAAAAAAATTCAATTTTTACTTTGAAAAATGTAACACTACAGAAATCATAATTTTATAGTAGGGGCGTACTTATAAATTATTGTTATTTGATTACATTATTATACTAGTAAGCTATGATTTATATTGAAATACTATAACCACGTGTATAATTATAATCTAGAAATAATTTTGTACCTAAAAAGTTTTAATAGAAAAGTTGTGAGAATTTTTGTAAGGTTTTAAATTTGCTTATTAAGAAAATAATAATTTTGAAACAAATGAAGGTGTAGTGGTCAGCGATGTTTTAATTAAAGTTGTAAAATTGCTAGGTCAGAATATTATTATTAATGTTTTTTTTTTTTTTTTTTTTTTTTTTAAAGTAATAAATGAAGATTTTTAGTGGTAATGAAGAAATAGGGAATTATGAAGTTTTAAAAAGGATTGGAATTTTGTAAAACATGAGATGTTTAAATTCAAAGTAATTGTTGAATGAAAGAACGAGAAAAAAAGTATTTGTGAGAAATTGGTTTGTAAAATGATGAAGGAAACTATAGTATTAAGGGAGAAGTTTATAAGGTTTTTTATAAGATGAAATAATTAGTTTGTGTTATGGAGTTTATTTTTACGACGAAATAAGAAGTTTTAAGATTTTTACGATGAATTATTGTGTCTATGATTTTTTATGGTGAAAAAAAATGTTCTACGATTTTACAACGTAATGATGTTCTGCAATTTTATGACGAAATAATGTTTTACGATTTTATGGCGAAATAATCATATTTACAATGAATTTTAGGATGAAGTTGAAGATAGTACAAATTTTTATAAAAGACTGAAAAGAGTAGATTCAGAGATAAAGATGCTATAATTTCATAGTTTGAGTATAAGTAGTTTTAGGGAAAAAATAGTTTTTCTGGAATTTTGAAATATTTGTAATTATTAAAGTTTTGATGAAATAAATAAATAAATGTCATGACCTAGGAATAATTTTTTTTTTTCGATAATAATAAAAATAATAATAATAGGAAATAATTTTTTTTCAAAGAGAAAGTAATTTAGAATTTATAGTTATCGATCAGTTTTCCTAAAATAAACATTATGAAAATATATATATAACAAACAAAAATGTATACTGTAACTTCAATCCAGAACCATGATGACATAACCTAAATACTTATTTTGTTAAAATTTTATGTATCAAAACATACAATCGCACATGATGTATGCTGAATTTGAGCAAGAACACAGATCAGCAACAGTTATCTTTGGACAAAAATTATTCTTTGTACAAGTTTTCCAGAGTAGCAAGTATGTATGTCAAGCAGAAAAAACAACACAGCTTTAATACATAGTACAAGGCGGTTTCTAAACACGATTGAGCAACAACTACAGGAGCCAAGTTCCAAAAGGCCAGCTCAACAAGGTGCAACAGATCCTACATGGTAATCATGCATACCTCGCGAACACGGCAGTAACACTTGACGACTATAGCCATAACGGTTCCACAGTACCCCACAAGGTGCTCGATGAGACACTGGAAGTCTTCCAAAACATTATTCAACAGTCATGCAACATAAGTATCGCATATATTTATAAGACTATAGTAGCATATACGCACCAACAACAAAGACTTGTATATTATAATTCATTGATGTTACTCAAAGTGTAGAAACCAAATTATCCCAGAAAAACATGCTTCCAACCGTTACCAAAGAGGACCTTCATCTCTACTACCATCTCCCTCTAACAAAATGTTAATCACTCCCCAATCTATGATCTTAACAATTAAGGTTCCCTTACATCGAAAGACAGCTTCATGGAACATTTATGAATATGTCCCAATTCCTCTGAGATGGGAGAGCTACACGTGTACATTGTCACAAGATTACACTATAGTGGCCACAGATGGCCAGTCAGTAAGTACAATGTCTGACAAACAGCTTAACGACCTGTCTGCTAAAGAAAATAGGCATGTGTTTCATCCTTCTTCAAAGGATATCGAGGACGATATCTAAGGGCTGTGCGCCACAGCTGGTAACAGGAAGGAATCTACAGGACATAGCTCAGCACTGCACATTCCAAGCAAACAAGGACTTTTTATAACAAAGTTAATGGGTGACGTAACCATTACAAATCCTACTTATCAAACCCTTATGAGATGTGATGATCTTCATAGAAACAACACCATAAATATACCATACCATTCCATGAAACAACACCATACCACAAAACACACCAGGAACAGTGGAAATAACCTTACACTGCCACTGTTCCTTAAACAAAGGTGACACTTTCTGATACACAAGCAGTTTCTATGTGATACCAAAACATAGTTGGAATCAATCCTACACCACATCATTTGTCTCTCTTGGACGATGCTAACCTCCCTAATCATAAAAGCCTTCTCTATACAAAGCCATTCCTAATTAATTCATAAACCCCCTCCATCATCTATATAAAGAGCTGGAGTATTTCTACCCCCACCATATTCATACACAACTGTATTGAAGGGGACGAACTAACATTCGTATCCATACCAAAATCCTTGTCAGATGTGGTGAAGACAATATCCCTACTACATCAAATATTCATTGTTTGGGCATCCATTTTAACATTGTTTAACATATACATATTAATAAAAATATACATTATAAGAAAACCCATGTGCATTAGTGCACCAGAGAGAGATTATCCTCAGTTAAAAGATTAGGCTAGATGTCGGGACAACGTTGTCAAAGGCGTCGATGTTGTTAGGATTTAGGATAAGAAAATATTTATTATTAGTTTAGAAAATATTTTATTAACAATAAATAGTCAAATGTTAGCACCAGTTCAATCTTCAATATCAGACTTGTGGTAGACGTTGGGAAATAATTAAAAAAGTGTCGCAACTGCCTAGCTTGCAGGTCATTAACATGACATGGATAGTGAAGCTCTATATAAACAGTTAGTGACCTAGAAAGAAGGTCAGTTGGTGGATCCAAGACTTTGGCTAGGATGAGGAAACACTGCTGTTCACCAGAGAGATGTATGTGGTCCAGAGACGTAGTTGCAAAAGGAGACTACCTGGGAGTTTATAGATATTCACGGTATATGTTGAGAAGGTGAGCAGATAATGTGTTTAGAAAACAAAAGTTATTAAATTCAATAATTTGGCATTGCTCTGGATTGAAGATTTAAAGGTCTGATTAGGACAGATTATGTTTTACATTGCATTTGAATAATTAAATATTAGAAAGGGTTATAATATGTCAAACTGATGTAGAACAATAATCATAGAATTATTTAAAGACTTATAGAAATTGTAATAACTATAGGGAAATAAATAATAAATCACCATTAACAATTTGAACCACTGAATTTGTTATTGATCCATGTTTTTGATTATACAATGAACCCATAAAAATTAGATATAAGAAAAACTTATTCCTAATAAATGATGCTTCTGTCTTGGACGAGTGATAGAGCTGTTTATTTTTGTAGAAAATTATACACCTTGAAGAGTGTCTTAGTTATTGTTTCTTTTTGATATGTTATTTTCAAAGTTTCCTTTTGAGGGAGTATTGCTAAATATTGGTTCATTTCTCTATCCATTGAATTAGATTGTCTATGAGCACCAAATGTTTATGAGCAGTGTATTTACAATTGTCTCTTGTGCTCTGCCGAACAATAAATGTTTAACAGTTGAGTTCAGTATGGGGAATTTGTTCCAATGAGCACAAAAATTTCAATTCAATTTTATTGCTACACACTTATTATCCAAGCCTAAAATTCTAAATTTATTAAATTATTTTTTGATACTAACAAATATTTTACTGTGGGGATTATAGTTACATAACCTGATTCATATTTAGTGGGTACAGAATACAAGTTGTAAGTATTGAAATCTGCTTCTTCTACAATTGGTAAGTTAAGAGAATATACAATTTCATTTTTGATAATTTCACAACTTACTTCTAACAAATTTTCGAATTCCCAAATATTTTCTGATTATTAAAGTATTTGTGAATTTTCTTTATTTCATAAAATAATTCTTTTGTGGAAATTATACTTGGTTTACGTTCCTAGTTTACATAATTTTAGTGAGTTGTATATACAGTAGAGTCTCGATTATCCGACCTAAACCGGCCGCGGCAAGGTCGGATAAGAGAAAAGGTCGGATAACATGGAAAATGATAAAAATAATGTTGAAAATGTGTTAATTTTATTTGCACATCGAAAACTTTTCAAATACAAGTAACATAACTGAATGTAACGTACTAAAACATCAAAATGCACTTACGGTAAAGTAATAAAACATGTTTTACAGTAGGTACATACTCCATACAATGCAGTGAACTACGAAACTAAACTTAATCTTGGGTAAAAAAATTCGTGATTGTCTTTTGTTTGCCCGCTGTTTGTCGTTTTCTGGTCGCCAAATCTCGCAGTGTCCTCAGAAGTAAAAGCTTGGTAGACGATGTTTCCTCCAGCTGCTCTGTATACTTTAACGCTATTTCTAGAGCTTTGTGTCCTTCGCTGTGTGAAACTTTAGCTGTGCATTTTCCTCCAACACCATATCCTCTTCATCATCGTCTTCTCCTTTTCCGTTTGCCATGTTCACTATTTTTTCATCTGTCACTTCATATTGTTCATCTTGGGCAATCCACTCATTCACATCCTCTTCTGTTTCGTCTGCGCAACCCGGCACTTGTTGTAACAATGGAAGTAGGCTGGTGTTGTCCAGTTCAGTCTCCTGTACATTTTCACCACCCGGAGATTCTTCATTTTCTTGGAGCAAAACTTTCCAAGATTTAGAAATGGTGTTTGCTCCAACACTCTCCCATGATTGGGCCACGTAGTAAGCCACGTCTTTCAAATTAAGATGACGCAATTTGTTCACCATGACTTCTCCCTGGTCCATAGCGTCAATTAAAGAAGAAAGCAGGTTTCTTCGATAATTCCTCTTCATTGTCTCTAAGGTCCCCTGATCCATTGGTTGACATAAGGAAGTCACATTTGGAGGCAAAAACATGGCCTTTATTTCCTTATCTTTAAGTTCGTCCTCGTCAGGATGGCACGTAGCATTGTCAAGAAGCAATATTGCTTTCCGTGGCAAGTTTTTGGATTTCAAAAACTGTTCAGGTTGTGGCACAAATTCTTTAAAAAACCATTCTTTTAAAATGTCTGAGCTCATCCAAGCATTTTTTTTTATTGTAATATTTCACTGTTAAAGCATTTTTGGAAACATTTTAAAACGCTCTCGGATTTTTCGACTTGCCTATCATAGCCAGTTTCGTTTTCATATTTGCCGTGGCATTACTGCATGCAAGAACTGTCACTCTTTCTTTGCCACGTTTGTAACCTGGCGCTGCCACTTCAGCCTTTGACGCTAGTGTTTTCGCCGGTAACAATTTGTAATTGAGACCAGTCTCATCACAGTTGAATATCTGATCACCTGATAGGCTTTCCTTGTCCAATAGTGTATGAAGTTTATCCTTCAACGATTGAATGGCTTCAGAGTTTGCTGAAAGCTTCTCGTCACAGATATTAAGCTGCCAAATTCCATATCTTTTTTTCCATCTATCGAGCCAAGCTACACTAGCTGTGAAATCAGGTCACCTTCTTTCAGTTCATTTCGAAACTTTAAGGCTTTTTCTTGTAAGATTGGTCCTGATATCGGTACACCTTTATCTCTATGTTGAGTAAACCACAGGTACAAAGCTTCGCTTACTTTTTCATACTCAGTTTTTCATCATCTTCCGATCTTCCAAAGCAGTTGCCGTGACTCGCTGAGAACACCATTTTTCAATTTCATTGTGATTCCTCTTCCAGTCTCCTACCGTTGTTTTTCTTACGTTATAATCTTGCGCCACTTTTAATAAAGTTTCATCATTGTCTAATCTCTTCAAGGCTTTCAGTTTTTCTTCCATTGACACAACCACCTTTTTACGTTTTGAAGCCAACACCACAATTTTTGGAGACGACAAAATCAAAACATAACAGTCTAACAAAACGGCAGAAACGAAACAAGGAATCAATGCGCAACACGTCCTCTCAGCGAAAGAGCTATGTAAGCAATAAGGACTGAGAGGTACTAGTGGCAGGTAGCAGATGAGATGGGGTTGATTTGGGTGGTATGCAGCGCCAAAACAAAGAGAAAGTACGGTCACCGACCTGTCGCCTGGCGCACGAATATAATGCGTACAATCAGGTAAAGGAAAGAGGCTACCTCGTGCAGGAATCTGCTGCGCACAGTCAGGTATGATGAAAGGGGCTGCCTCGCGCGACCACTTACTGCGTAAAATCATGTTACATGACATTGCCCCGATAGGTCGGATAACTCGGAAGGTCAGATAACCGAAGGTCGGATAACCGAGAGACTACTGTATCTTGTATTGAACTTAACAATATATTACATAAAATATTTATTTGATTTAGTAGATCTCTAAATTTTTCTAATTCTAGATAATCATCTAACTTCTTATTCCTTAATTCGCTAAAGTTTTCTTCAATTATATTTACAGTTTTGTTAAATTCTACAATAATGTCTATACTAACAGAATATTGAGATGCAATTTGGTTTTTTATATTCAACTGATTGTTCTTAATATTTTCTATCAGTTTTCTATAATATCTTTGGCCATTATAAGCGTCCAAATTTCCAGTGAAAAATTTCACTATTGAGCCTAGACCATCACCTCTTTTTCTTTTCATTTTATGCTTATTTCCTACAGAAACTATTTCTAATTTATCTTTGAGTGTTTCTCTGATATGGTTAATAAACTTAAAGTAATTAACAACATCTCTTATCTGTTACAAATTCAATATTTCCATCTAGACTTGCTAAACAATTACCACAATTCTGATTAAAACAATTAACACAATTCTATAACAAAACTCTAAATTATTTACTTGCTTAAATATTCCTTCTAAACTAAAGTAATGTATAAAAGTATGGTATGATGACTAGTTTCGCCTGACCTAGATCAATTGGGATTACTCCCAAATTTTGGGTAATATCTCTTATTTAAGTTGTTTCTAAGGCGGCTCCTTTGATGAACAGGAGGGCTCTGGAAAGGGATTTACAGAGGGATTAGATTGTAGAATTATAATGATTTTTCTTGGTCTTTTTGACCCATGAATTTTTTGATTAGTGTTGTGATGTCTTGCTTCAATTTTACCTGTCTTCCTTTCTGGGTTTACCGAGATCATCTGTTCTTTATTATATTTATTTCTGGGTTTACTTTGTTTTTTTTTTACAGTTTAATATAAACCTCGGTTGTAATTTCAGGAAGTGGTTCCTTGTTGATGTTCCTTTTGGTTTGGATATTTTCTTTTGTTATTTGATAAATTTCGCTAATAGTCATAGAGTTTTCTCGTTTTTCCTTTGTGGGTTGTAATTTGTAATATAATCGCTTGTAAATTGTCTTTCTATCTCAATGTCTAAAAGTGAATTTGAGTCAATGTGTCCGTACAATACTTCAAATGGATTGAATTGTGTAACTGAATGTATACTATTGTTGTAGGCAATGATTGAATATTGTACTTTATTTTCAATTAAGTTGTTCTTGAATTCCGGTTGATTGTTTAATAGCGTAATTGCTCAATAAATGTGGAATGCAATCTTTCTCCCATTCCGTTGGAAGCTGGATGTTGTGTGCTTATAAAATGAATTTTTACTTTATGTAGTCCATCAATTCTTTCACTAGCTTGTTATTAAATTCTGTTCCATTGTCTGAAACGATAACTTGTGGTATATCATGGTGAGCAAAGTAGTTTAACAGTTTATCAACTATTTCTCCTGCTTGTGCACCTGAAATACGAAATACCTTGAGTGTATCTTGAAAAGCTGTCAACTATACTTAGAAACTTTTGCTTGTCATCACATAAATATCTACATGAATTGTTTGAAGCGGTTTTGAAACTGTAGGCGTTTAATGCCATCACTTATCTTAGAGCGGTTCTTTCGTATTTTGTTTTCAAACATATTTCACAGTTATTTACAAAATGTTGAACATAATTTTTTATATTTGACCAATAATAGGCCTATTTCCTTTTTATTTTTTCATGTTTCCTGAACTCCATGATGATTAGTTTTTCCTGCATGATAATTGTTGATTATTTCTTGGATCTCATTCTCATTATCGATATCTAATAATTTAGTTGTGAATTTAACTAACCATAGTTTTGAACTTTTACAGCACCTAGCTAAACATGTTGCAAACTTCTCGTAAAAATAACTTTGAAAGTATAGACTATTTTATATTTGGTTCTAAATATTCTTTTATGAATTTTATTATATCGTTATCAAAATTATTTTCGAATATCCCTACAATTAATCTTGTTTTGCTGTTTTAAAATAATTTTAGTATTTTAAATTTTTGGAATTCATACTTTACTAGGGACAATATGATCTGGGTTTTTCCAAAATTTACAGGTTCATCTAAAATTGGTATTTCGGTTACTATGTTTTCTTCATAATTCGAATGTATATTTTGGTCACTATCTTCCATTGTTTCTGTGTCTGAAACAATCTCCTCACTTTCATCTAGGTTGGCGATCATTGATCGGTTTTCTTCTAATTCCGGGAAGTATTTGGAAATTTTGTCCACTGAGTCTGATATTGTATCAAGGCTGTCTTTATTAATTGTCGTGTCAGTAATTTTTGTATTATTATCAGTAATGTTCAGTTGTATTCTTGAGAATGTATCAGCGTTTTGATGTAATTTACTCCTTTATACACTATTTGATAGTCGTATTTTTTAAGTCTACACCGA
This sequence comes from Aphrophora alni, assembly GCA_963513935.1. Lineage (NCBI taxonomy): Eukaryota > Metazoa > Arthropoda > Insecta > Hemiptera > Aphrophoridae > Aphrophora > Aphrophora alni. Next base: position 19,477,139 of record OY740765.1, on the reverse strand, counting down.
AAAGGTTTTTAATTGGGTTGTTTTACAGAAAATAGCCATTGCAGCGGTTTGTGGTCAGAAAAGATTTTGATTTTTTTGTGTACAAATAGGGTCAAAAATATTTCGTCACCCAAACTATTGGATGTAATTCCTTTTCTATAGCCGAATAATTAACTTCGCCGTCATTCAATGTTAAACTTGTATATGCAACAGGTAAATCAGCATCATTCTTTTTTTTGGCTGAGTATTGCTCTGATTGCGAAATTACTGGCATCAATAGGTAAATTACATTCTTTTTCGAAGTTTGGATATTGTAACAAGGGTTCATTTGATAATCTGGTATATGATGAATTATTTCAGAGTATATGTCAATTTTGGCACCCCTTTTAAACAGTTGGTGAATGGTTTTGTTATATTAGCAAAGCTTTGATTAAATTTCCTATTCTATCCTAGTATGCCCAAAAATCCATTAATTCTTTAGTCGTTTTAGGAATCGGGTAACATTTTATAGCTTTAACTTTATCTGGATTAGGTTTAACGCATTCTGTGGTTTCTATGTGTCCTACATACGCCACTACTTTTCTAAGAAATTCTGTTTTGTATAGTTGAATTATAAAGTTTAGATTCCGTAACCTGTCAAAAACTTCTCTAAGTCTTCTGTGTGTTCTTGAAGACTGGTTGAATATATTATGATGTCTTTTAAATATTCTAGGCATGTTTTGCTTTGAATTCCTCTTAAAATATTATTCATAATTGTTTGGAACGTAGGGGAATTATTCTTGTGACCAAACACCATGCGTAAATATTTGTAATGTCCTGTTTCCATCGAAAATGCATTTTTTCACCACTTGAAGGATCCATTTCTTCCTAGTGAAATCCTGAAGTAAAGTATAATGTTATAAAGTAGTGAGATCAACACAATTTGTCTAGAATATTTGGTAACGGAAACCTGTCGTCTATGATTTTATAATTTAGACACCTAAAATCTATTACAAGTCAAAATTTTTGTTTTCCAGCGGCATCTTGTTTTTTGGGTATGATCCTAACTGGAGAATTCCATGGGGAATGGGAAGGTTGGATGATTTTTTAAACATATCTTCGATTTGATTATTTATTTCATTTTTATAAATTTCCGGATATCGATTATTTCTGGAATAAACAGGAATGTCATGTGTGATCCTAATTACATGTTTAATTTAGTTGGTGAAGGTCAGATTATCTCTTTAAACATGAAATACATCAGCATATTCTTCTACTAGTTTAATTATTGTTTTTCTTTCTTCTGAGTTCATATGGTCTACCCTAATTTTGGATGGATAAAGTCTATGTTTTTATGAAAGTATTTGTTTTGGAAAATATTGTAATTATTTAAAGGTTCTAGTTCAAGTGGTTTTAGTGTCAATCTCTTGTTTTCTGTTGTATTGTTTATTATAGGACAATAGATTTCACCTTCGCATACTGTGACTATACCGGGTGTTTCAGACCACATGGACACTATCTGTAGCGCCTAAACGAAACCAGATAAAAATTTCCTTCCAATTAGAACCCCCCTTTTCGACCCCAAAGAATTCAGGAAAATATTTTCGACGCTCAATGACCCAAAAGGGCACTTTTGGGGGGCAGGGTGGTGTTTTTGGAAAATTTTCAAATAGAAACATAGGTCGTGTGATACCTCATTTTAAAGGTCTCTCTTTTCTGAAAATTTAGGAGCAAAATAAATTTGTTATCTTTTCATTACTGGTATACATAGTATAATCGTCATTATTTTCCATACTTCGTTCCGTCATCTGATAAAGTTTAGGATTTTGCCTAGATACTCTATCTATTTGTGTGGTTGACAGACATTCATAGGAGTGGGTTGATACGGTTGCTTTTGATTTAATTGAGGTCTTGAATTGTTGTTGTTATTAAACTGTCCATGTTGAAGTTGACCAAATGTAGTAGGAGAAGGATTATAGTACGAGTTTGGTTGTTGGTACATTATTCTGTAATTTTGGTTAAATGGTCTCCTAACAAAATTATTTTCACCTTTAGGAATAACATTTTGAATATGTCATCATTTGATTATTTTTAAATTGAAAATCATTAGTTAACATGCTAAAGGCTTCCCCAAGAGTTGCGGGATTTTTCGTTCTCATGAGAGAACCAAGCGGTTCATGTAGCCCTCTTAACAAAACTCGTAAAGCTAAATTTTCTACATAGCCTCATAATACACCTTGTGCCCCTGGTTCTTTGTTAACAAAATATTCTATCTGTAAATTTAATAATTTTTTGATTCTTTCATAAAATTTAAATGGCGTTTCGCCAGCTTCTTGTTTTAGTTCTGACATTTCAAGATTTAATCTATAGCAACTCTTTTGTCCTGATAACTTAATTAAAGTGTTTTCCTAACATCTAGCCAAGATTAACTATTTGAGGTTATAATTAATTCTAAAGTTGTTGAATTAATTACCTTTTAATGTTGTCAATATGGTAGAAAGCAAATACTTATTTTGAAAATCATCTGGATTAGGAGATACATAAAATTTAGTAGTCACAAATCGAGATAAACCTTTAATCATTGTGGGTTTATTCGAAAATTTTGGGATCATATCTTAGTACTCCTTCTTTAAGACTGGAGTCTTCATTTTGATGAATCGAAGCTTCAATAATCTAATACAAATCTAATAACTAAATAAATAGCAGCTAATGTTTTGCAAATTAGAGTATTGGTTTAACAATATATTTTTACAAATTATCTTATTTATATTACTCACAAAATCAAAAATTTTATGTTCATTGCATTGTATTCACTACATTATTTTAATCCACTTTATACAATTAATTTTTTTTTAAATTGTTGTTTAATGATGTTCACTCACTAAGCTCACAGTTTCTTTTCTTAATAATATCTGTTTATTAAGTTGTGTTTGTACTCCATTAACGGTTAAAAGCAAAGATAATTATATTCACTAATTTCTTGATGAGTCTTACTGACTACGCCAGTTACAGTAAAAATCTCTTTTATTAAAAAAAAAACAACAACTTTATTTTATTATAATAACTTTATTTAAATGAATTAAAATGTATTACAATAATTTATGGAAAGTACTACTCTTATTCACAGAGAGAATTGTCCTGAGCGACTGTTAAAAGAACACTGGCTACTTGTGGCTTACAGACCTAAGAAATACAAAATGCATACTCTATCTTATTCTAGGAAAACTATTTCTATTGTGTTTAGTTATGCTAAATGTTGTTCATATAACTTACATGGATATTAGTTTTTAAATTTTGAATTTCTTAAAAAAAGGTTTACAGTACTGATTAAAATTTAAATGAAATATTATTCTTAATATACGTTTTTTAATATGAAAAATTTGCAAAGCTTCAACAGAGTTTTCCCAAAAAAAAACTACCCCAAATTTTAGCCTTGAACAGACATAGGCAAAGTAAACAGTTTTGATGATTCCAAAGTAAAAACCATCGAAAGAACAAAGCAAAATAATATACTCCCTGCAAGATTTGAAATTTGACATTTTCCATTTAGATTTTCATCCAAAACAACACCAAGAAACTTAACATTACTTGTGTTTTGGATTTATTCTTCTACTTTAATACTTATCAAGATTACATTAGATTTAAAAAAAATATATTATTATTTCAGTTTTAGCCAGATTTAAATCAAATTATTTATCATAAAACAATCATTGGTCACAGACATTGCTAACATTCCGTAGTATCATATTTTGTTCAAGGCGCTCTACACAATGTCCCTTACTAGGTCGAATCTCACTATTACATGAAGAAATATCTTTCCAGTTGTCATGGAATTTTTTCAAAAATTGTATAGCCTATGTCTGTCGTTCACTTCATTGAGTGGCACATTGTCATATATTAGCAAGGTCATATTTAGTAGTTGCCAAAAACATATTGTATATCCGAGGCTGAAAAGTTACGCCAGAGCCAACTAGTTTCATGCACTCATGACCCAACTAGTTTTTTTTAATTTCTGCCTCTACAATTTTTGGCAAAGTGGCCATTCTTACCATACCGCCTACATTTAACTTCCGGAAAATGAACCAGGTGGTGTCTATATCTTTAGAAATAGTTCATGAAGTAGTGCTTCTCTGTGCCCCATGTCTGTCACGAGATTCACCACTTTGTGGCATCCAATCATTATTTATTCGACCTCTCTCACGACTGTTATTCCTTTCCCATTGTAAAGAGGATTTTTTGAAAAAAAATCTTATTTTCATGTTTGTAATTTTTATATTGTTTACCATACATATTACTCTGTTCAACTTTTTCTTCATTCCATCAATTATGATTTTTGGAAACTTTGAAAGATGAATTAATGCCTAAACGCTTCTGTATAAGGTAACTAACTCTTTCAAAAGCTTCTAATTTTTCCAAAGTGGAATTGTCTAACATCGCTATTTGTTGAAGGAGAGCTGGATTAAGTCCCTTTAAAATGTAACCACAAAGTTTCCGTTCTGTCATTTTATTATCTAACTGTGTGCATAAAAGCTCAATGTCCATCTAATACTTCATGATAGACTCCCCTGGCAATTGCATTTTGTTGTTTAATTGTAACAATAACATTTCTTTCTCTTGCACTGGTGTAAAAACTATGGAACAACTATTTTTAACTTTTGCCCAAGTTAGATTCTTGTGGTTTCACTCGAAATTTTCATAAGTCAAAGCTAGATCTTCAAATTACATAGAAAAATAAATAACTTTTTTTTTTTCAACAGACCAACTATTGCCCAAGGTAGCTCATTCAAAACGAGGTATATGGCTCCAAATATCATCCCCTGGTGCACCACAAAACTTACCACGATCAAAAAACGGTAAATGCTCTCATAATTTTCAGCAAAATATGTTTCTCGTCTTTTATATATTGTTTACATTATTACAATGTTTATTATTATATTTTTTTTTAAATTCAGCACCTCTGTTCAAAATTCAAAGTAGTAAATTCAAAATTCGTAATGTGTGGTTCCCGAAAAGATACCTTTTTTTGTGTGTTTTGTGCTATGTGATTTTGTACTAACTCATACAAAAATCTAAGCTCATACCCGAAACCAAATTAAGACAATTAATATCAGTCCAGTTAATATCAATCTCAAATTTGACAATAAAAATTCCAAATCCACATGTTCCGTAATCCATAAACCTAAATCTTGCAAGACCTTAGTTGCTTCCTCTTTTTTTTTTTTTTAAGATTTAATGACAGTCAAAGACAGATTCATCAATTTAAAGGTTTTAAAACAATCAAAGCAAGAAGTTGAAAATTAATTTCAACACCTAACACTAGAATATGTGCAATAGGTATTACATAACACATACATCAGAACTTTTAATACAAGTCTGCTATGTAACATGTAAACAAACGAAGTAAAACCTATGATTCAATCGCTGTCCATGTTTTACCTAGTTACTCAGTTCACTAGGAATATACACAAATTTCAATCAAACCTTTATAAGCCAATTTCCAAAAAGACAGGAAAACAATTTTGAGGAATAGAGAAATTGCAAAATCCATATTACAGCAGTATCCAAAAATAAAATTCATTATACAATGTGACTCAAATAATTATATCAACAAATAATGATACAAAATCTAAGTTTCTTATAGAATACACAACCACTGATGCAAAAATTATAAAAATTTATCTTCAGAATTTATTTTTAATTCATCCTTATAAAATAACTGTGTACAAGGTATTCACTTCATGTACTATATACAGGATAAACTATTGATCTGTCAAACTATATATGGTGAATCTTCATTACTTATTCTATTTAAAAGTCAATTTTGCAAACTTAAAAAAATAGCGGGCAATTTTAAAATTTCTTAGGAACACCATATATTTTATGGTGTTTTCTGATTTTACATACATTAAGCAATGTACTAACAAAAACAAGCAAAACCCTGTAATAATTTTGATTTTTAATTTAAGAATAATAATAATTTCTAATAGAGGAATAAATTTCTAGTAATAACTAAAAACACGGCCGATGCACCATTTATTATGGAAGACATTAATTGGTATTTAGATTGAGGTCCATGGATACAATAAGATCAGTGGTTCAGTCTAATATGCTGTAGAACAAAAACTCGAACACAAGATCTCACAAAAACTAAACTAGTTTCATTGCTAATATTTTTTTGAGTTTGTTAGAAATAAATGCTAAAAATCTTTTAAAATATTTAATATGAGTGTGGGTGAGGTATGTGGATGATATTTTTGCAGTGTTTGATAAAAATGAAAATCTCAATAGTTTTTTGTGAGATCTTGTGTTCAAGTTTTTGTTCTACATAATATTATCCCACAAGTCAAGCTCAAAATTTATTTATAAGTCTAATATGCGTTTAATAATATCACAATATATACAGATGCCTGTATTATCAGTGCCTGAACTATTTCGATTGATACAGTGGACTTAACCCAGAGCAACAACAATGTTGTGACCAAAATCACAATTAATCTAATCTTTCCTCCATACAGTTTGATCTATATGAACTTAATAAATGAATAGTGTACATATGCTGTTTACTCACTTTATCCCCGAAACTCAAACGTTCAGGTTCTGTAGTCCTCAAGTTCAAGGGCTTCTGCTGCAGTGTCGACTTATTCGGGTTCTTTTGATTTACTTCAGTTGCCCAGCCCTTCCGATGATCTATTGCGAAAACTGTCCTTATGCCAACAACAGGTCATCAATTACTTCCCGCTGACAACTCTTGGTCACGTCTCTTCCCGATCTCATTCATGCCTCAGTCTTTATACTCTTGTCTCTTGCATATACATGTTGGTTAATTCCAATTTAACAGCTACCTAACTTTCTGCATTATGTTGTAACTATTGTGTATACTCTGGCAACTATCTTAGGGACTTAGAATACAAATGAAAAGTTAATCATCTAATTTAATCCTAGAACAGCTTAACATGCTCAGGTAGAGGGAAAGGATCTTGCAGGCTCAATATACCCAGGCAGGATAACAGAAACAGGAGTCTCCAAGCTCAATATTCCTAGGCAGAGAGAAAGGATCCTGTGAGCTCAACATGCCCTGGCAGGATAACAGGAATTTAACTTCATAGCAGGAGTTGATTTATAATCCCGAAATGTTGTGTATTAGTTTTTGTATACACAGATTAAATCATATTAAAATATGAACAATCCATCATTATCAAATAACTTTAAAACCAGAATTATGTACTTACTGTAAGTATACGAGGTATATTTCCAAGCCGATTATGGGCATTAGATGCAATGGTAGCAGCTTCTTTTATTTTGTGCATTGCCATGTAACACATTACTAGTCCTTTACAAGGTTCAAATCTGTGGTTGGCAATCTGTAATAAGTAATAATTACAACATTTTAAGATAAGATTGACTATTGAGTGGTTGCAACTTGTTTGTGGCTTCTGACTTAAGTGGTAGTAAAAGTAGGATGAATTGGATGAAAGTTATACTTAATTGAGAAGTTTTTACAGTGTGCAATTTACTGAATGTGAAAATTAAAATTTTGTTTCCAAACAACTGTGAAAGGTGTAATATTGAAAGTGATCTTGAATAATAAGATTTATTACATAAAATCCTTATCTGCTTTCAATTGGATAGGTAATCAGATTGACCCTGAATCCTGCTCTATTTAAACAAATTGCAGGACTGATTGATTGACTTGTACTGTGTTAATTTATAATATCTTGACAATCTTGCATAATCATAGTAAGTTCAATTTGTTTGTGTGTTTTCACTTATTATACTGTTGTATTAATTTGTTTACTTGTTTGTATTTTCAACATGGGGAAGGGAAAAAAATAATGAATGTCCTTGTGATAAATGTTTTAAAAGTATTACTAAGACCAAACAAGCTATATTGTTTAGGAGTGACTGTCGTTCTTGGTTTCATTTGAATTGTACAGATTGTATCTGGATGAATACAATGACTTTCTTAAAACTAAAAACTATTGGTATTGTGTTATCTATGTTGATAATATCTCTACTAATAGTAATGAATGAATGAATTAATTAGGTAGAGTAAACTCACTCTTGGAAAACCTGAATGTAGATTTTAAACGGGCAAATTTAGAAATAAAACAACTCAAAATACAAAATTCACTACTCGAGAATATGGTTCTAAAATGAGAAGATAAATGGTTTTGTTGGCAAGAAAAATCGAGATACTCTCAACTTCACTTAATATAAATGATTCACCTTTTTTATTTGTAAAAAAAAATCAAAAAACAACTGCATAGACACAGTTAGATACTAATTTTTCAAACAAACGTAGCAAATTCTATATCGGAAAATGTCCATGATCAACACCAGAATAATTATTATAATAATTATAGAGATAACATAGAAAATTATAATAGAAATGTAAAAAGAAGTCTGTAAAAATAAGAGACATAGCCTCTAAATCAGGTAGTATAGAAGTACTGAACATCGCAAATCACAAGTTCTTAGTAAATAAACCTAAGCATAAAATACATGTTTTGGGAGAGTCACGCAAGGGACTTCAGTCATATTATAGAAGATAAATCAGGAAGTGTAATATCTGTTACGAGTGATTTTAAACCTAATGGTAAGATGTGTAATGTTTTAAAGGTATTGATAACAATAAAGAATCAATGACTAAAATCAATTTTTTGGTTATTTTGGGAGGAACAAACGATTTTTGTACTGGATCCTCAGGGGGGGGGGGGCTTGGGATGTGTGGCTAAAGCTTTAGAGGTCACAGAGAACACTAATCTTATTCTCTCAACTATCCCTTGCCATTTTGATGATGGAACAAAATATGATACTATTTATACATATAATGTAAAACTTCACGCCATTGCATCTATTTATAAGCATGTTAATCTAATAGATCTTACGGTTTTACAATGAAATAACTTCACTTCCCATATGTAGTCTTCATTTAAATAAAACCTGCAAAGATATTGTTGGTTCAGCTATAATTAATCTCATACATAATAATAATATTAAGCAGAAACAACCTACCAATGATTTTTTATTTTTAGAGGATCAAGTAACATATACAATGTAAATAAACTAAAATTAGGCAATAATAAAAGGAAATGTAATTCTTATAGTAGTTTAGTGGGAAAAAATTGTAAAAATGAGGATGCCTCTGTTTCCTGTGATATTATGAGATGTTTTCGAATTATCCATCAAAATGTACAGTTTGCTATGAATAAAGTAAATGAGTTAAATATGTTTTGTACTGAATATGAGCTGAGTGTATTTATTGTGACTGAAGATGCTTTCAATGATAATACTATGTGTTGTTTTAATTTACTAAATTATAATTTTATAAATAGCTTTAATAGATCTTTGTTGAAGGGAGATGGTGTTGCTATTTTTGCAAAGGATACTTTAATTTGTAAAACTTTTAAAATGGTGCATAAACTAATCATAGAGAAAGGTTTTGAGATTACATGTGTTAATCAAATAAGGATACTGAGATTATTATAATAGGTCTGTATAGAGCTCCAACTTGTTACTTAAAAACTTTTTTCTTAACTAGGATGTTCTGTTGCAGAATTTATTTAAAAAGCAGCGTGTGTTTGTTATTATCGGTGATTTTAACATTTATTTCCTCAGGCAAACAAGGGCAATGGACACATTAAGTGATACTTTGACCAATTTACCTAAGGAAAGTTTTTCTGTGAGGATTGTTCAGTCTGGGATATTAAACCATTACGCACAGGAGATTGAGTTTTCAACCAATATTCCTTCTATAATAAAACCCTAATATATAGAAAGTAGAGACTATTGAAGAAATAATTTAGAATGATTAAAATATCTTATTTTAAATAAAGATAAATGGAATCATCTGAAGAATACTATAACAATAAATGTTATATGTAATTTTTTAAAGTTAATATAATTTAATCTTGCCACATGTTGTGCGACCAAATATAACATAAGCAACTTCTGCTTTGCTATTTATTTTTAAATTACCTTTAATTATTTAAGCCACACGTTGTCGTGCCAAATATAACAATGAAGTTGCTATATATTTCTTCTTTTTAATTAATATTTAATTTATTCTAAAAGTCACACGTTGGTGAGCCAAATATAACATTTAAGATGTTATCAATTATTTTATTACTGCTCTACTACTACTAAAGGGACTTTCTATAATTATTGTACTCATAGACAAACAACGGTTATTTGGGTAAAACAAACTCTTTCTTTTAATTTTTTAAAAGAATAAAATTACTACATCAATAAACATATACATGAAATTAATACTTACTTATCTAAAGAAACCATTTACTCTTCATTCATTCCTTAAGATTAATTTATTTATCATAGACAATTTTAAAATTACAAAATTTACTTTATTTTAACTCTTGTTAAAATCTTCAAATTATCAGTTCCTTTTAATTTATTATATTTCTTTACAAATTTTATTTAATACTTTAATTTATTATTAACATTGATCATCTTTTTTATTAATCTCGGCTAGCTCAGTTTTTTACAATTAATTTAAAAACAACAAAATCTCTTTATCTCGGGTCTTGGGTTTTTTGAATGGCTCAATTGAAAGTGAAATCAATTCTAAGTGAATTTAATAATTAACAATTGGGTTTGTACTTATCAATTTTGTTGGTCCTTCTGCTCGGTCGGTTAGCACTATACACTACACATGATTTTAATTTACTTTTTTATTAAACAAAAAACAAAACACTGCTTAAACACTTTTCGTTGGTAATTAACGCTGTCTCTCCTTCCCTGATGCCGTTCCAAAATAGGCCTCTCCTTCCCTGAAGTCGTCCCAAAATCTGTCTCTCCTTCCCTGTAGTTGTTCCAAAATTACAGCGCCTGTTCTACGATGATTGGTCTCCTTTACCTCTGGTGAATTTAAACTCCTTTTCCTGATCTGTCTTTTTATTAAGAACTCCACAAACTCCAAATCTAACTTCCTATTCTAATTCAAACTTCCTTTACTTCGATTCTACTTTAATTTAAACTTATCAAAAACTTTTCAATATAAAGAGACTTCTTGTCCCTTACTCGCTGTAAAAAAAACTATTCTTTTGTACACAGCGCACTCTAGCTGTGTACGCGACCTTACGTCTCGGCGACCCTGGTAAGACTCTCTTCAACAAACTATTTTCTAATACTCCTTCTCTAAAACACTGGTTTTCGCGCCCTGTTCGCTGATTTGTGGATTTTTACCAACTTTCTCTGCATACGAACTTTCGCGATTCCTACTGGTTGTTTTGGAATTTTGCCGTTGTGTTTTTTAAGTTTGAAGCGTCTCCGATTGGCCGACCTACTTTCACCTTGCGTTTTTGTGTTTTTCTAAAATACCGTTATGATGCTGCTTTCCCTTGATTTCTCTTTTTTTTTAGTAAAAACTCTGCTACCCCAAGAATTCCGTTATTGTACACGTGTTGGCTTCAAGGTTCTTGAAATCCTAGTGCTATTGTAACCTAGCACGTACAATTTTTATTGCAGGCGGCATCTGCCGTTTCTCTTCATTTGTTTAACATGGTTCTATATTTATTATTTTATTCAAGTTATATTTTAATTAATTTAGTTTTAGATTTCATGATTGATGTTTTTTATTTAGTTTAATTTAATTGGGATCATGATATCGTTACAATACGGATGATAAATTTAACTATTTCTTTGACTCATTTGTTTTCTTTTTGAACTTCGCTTGTCCTATAAAACAAATAAAGATCCGTAATAAGACTAAGTGTCTTAACTGGAATACTAAAGCAATTCTTACATCAAGAAATAGATTTAAAAGTCATTATGAAATTTACAAAATAACCGATAATTAAAAAATTTAAGAATACTATAAAACATATAAAAAATATATAAAAACATGTGATTTTGGCAGCAAAATCAAATGTCAACAAACAAATAGTTTCGGAATAGTTAATTAAAACCACTTGGAATATTATTAATGAACAGAAGAAGCAAATTAAAAAATATTACTCTCTCTATTAAAGGCACAAATTATTCTGAGCCTTCTAAAATTGCTGTTGTTTAATACATTTTTTGGTAGAAATTTGATTGAAGGTTTTGATTTGTCAGGGGAAAATGTTGGTAATAATCAATGTTTCTCTCGCCTGTGTGAGTTGGTGATATGTCCGGAGTGATTAGGTCATTGAAGAACAAAAAAAAAACTACGGGTATTGATGGGCTTAATACGTGGCTCATCAAACAATGTGTTGAGGAACCTTCTGAGCCTCTTACGGTTTTGATCAATTCTTTATTATCTATTCGAATGTTTCCATCAAGATTAAAATTAGCTAAGGTTACACCATTATTAAAAAAGGTAATGCAAATAATATAAATAACTACAGGCCTATATCTGTATTGCCTGTGTTTAGTAAAGTTTTTGAGCAATTATTTTTGAAGATATTGTTAAAACATCTTCAAAAACATAACATTCTGTATGAAGGTTAATTTGGCTTTCAAAAAGGAAAATCTACAACAGATGCTACAGTCCAGTTAATGGATTATATTGTGGAGTGTCTTCATAATAAGCATAAAGTTTTGAGCATATTTTTAGATCTCTCTAAAGTTTTTAATTGTGTGGACTTTATCTCATTACTTGGTAAATGTGAGAAAATAGATATTCGAGGACAGCCATTATAATGGCTAAAATCATACTTAAATAATAGAACTCAACGTCACACTATGGTGGGTGGGTTGTCAGACAAGGCACAGTTGACAAGTGGTGTCCCTCAGGGATCAGTACTTGGTCCAATATTGTTTTTAATTTATGTAATTGGTATGTCGTCAGTACATATGGATAAATTAATTCAGTTTGCTGACGACACGACATTAACACATTCAGTGCGGTATAGATGATGTAAGGTTGATCCAGGATCTGAAAATTTTTATTCACTAAAAACATAGGTTATACATGTAGAAACAATGTTTGAGTGTTAAAAAAAATATTCGGATTTTCCTTACCTGTAATTAGTGCCGATAAATTTTTGGAGTTCATGAACTCTACCCGCAGTTTTGGCTCGGCGCAATAGTAGTAGGCGCCTGCCGCGACGCAACACGACCACAATCCCACGCGACTGAACCGCACTATTCACTCGAACTATGCTCTGTTGAATGTTAGTCTGTTCACTTTAGATAAATATAAGAAAAATGAAATATACACTATTTACAAGTTATCGTGGTATTCATGAAAACATGTTCCCATACATAGACCAGGATGAATGTTGTTTTATTTACAATCTTTTGCTTCTTGTAGCAATTCTTATAGTTCTTTTGCCTTGTTCGGTTGGTTTACTCTTTTTCTAGATTTTTCTCACAATGAATAATAAATGTGTACGAAATGAGAACACAACGTGAACAAGACTCGAAACCAACTAAGGGAACAGACTGAAACATCAACAGACCAATGAGTCACCAAAACAAAAACAAATTTCTTCAGAAACTTCTAAAATAAGCAATTATTTCCTTCTAGAAATGTAAACATTCCTTCTAGATAAGAGACAGAGTGTTGGTAAACAATTTGGCAATGAGCACCATGGAAGCGCCCCTCCCCCCCCCCCCCCCCGAGGGGCGGGAACTGGAAACTGGCCATAGTGTGAGTATTGTAAGGGAATAGACAAACTCGAGACGAAGTTTCATTCATTTATTTCCAGTGGATGAGACACAGTATTCCTTTGAATACAACATTAGACTTTGGAGCTCATGAACTCCACACGATCGGCTGGCAAGGCCAGCTTGGAGTTCATGAGCTCTACCCGCACTGAATGTGTTAAGTATTCCAGGATAATCCTTATATGAGTTAGAGCATAGGGGTTCCTTACAGGTCAATGCTATTTGTCAGTATCTAAGTAACAATGGGTTATTTATAAATACTAGTAAAACTATATATATATATATATATATATATATATATATATATATATATATATTAAATTTAAAAAATCCTTTAATTCAAACTACATATTGGGTTGGGTGATAATGAACTCGATGAAGTGATTTCAACAAAATTCCTTGGTCTCCATTGACAATAAATCCTCATGGAAGGCTCATATAGACTACATCAGTGCTAAAATTAGTAGTAGTCTATTTGCACTGATGAGTCTGAATCAATATTGTAATGCTCGGGTACTTATAACAGCCTACTATGGGTTTATATAGTCTTATTTAAGGTATGGAATTGTATTGTGAGGAGATTCCTCACTTCAGAATGTGTATAGGTTATTTGTTCTTCAAAAGAAGCCATTAGGATAATTGAAGGACTTTCTAGGATTCAATCATACAGAGAAGTTAACAACAATATATTAAAATCCTCAGTCAAATATTTATATATTTGAAACAATTATTTATTTCAGATTTAAATATGAAAAAGTCCAAATTAGGGAATTACACAGTTACCACACTAGAATGGCTTGAAACTATCTTGGGAAACAACACAGATTGAATTTTTTAGTAAGCTGCCTTCGCAAGCTGGGATGCTATTCATGAATAGGCTACCATCTGATTTGGTGGGAATAAATCATCATAAATGTTTTAAAAGCAAACTGAGTCAATTGCCATTTTCTGGATCATGTTACTCTGTGGAGGAGTTTATGAAGCACTGTTGACAGGATTGTAGGGACCCCTCATTGCTTTTAATTGTTATTGTTATTACAGTGAATATGATTTGGTTAAATGTATGTTATAGTGTGTTGTAATTTTTTTACGATCTTTTGATATTGTTGTGAGTACTTTTGTGTTTATTATAGATAATGTATTGTGTGTTATCACAAGTCTTATAGAATGACATTATTGACTTTGAGACGTTTAGTCAAATAAATTAATAAACAATATAGTTGACAGTTAATAAGTAAATCTAGGTTATAAATTTTCTAATTAAGATATAAAATTTAAAGTTTAAATTCCTCTATATAGCTTATTATACATTTATTTAAAGTTAAATTTAATTTTGTTTTTGTTTCTACTTGTTATTTAATTACACTTATACAGATTTTTTTTTCTCTCTCTCTTCTATTTTTATATCTTTATGTATTATTTATGTATTATTTTATTTGATTTACTACCTGTATATTATGTTGACTTGTCTTACACGAATGTAAATTTGTCTAAGGGCTAATAAAGAACAATACAATACAATATAAGTATCTCAGAAACACGGCCATGAATTATTGATTTATTTTGAAGTTTGAAAATTGAAAAATATTTGTTTTTAATCTAAAAGAATACTTTAGATATTCTTGAGTTTAGTAGACTGATATATTGGATGGAAACTCAACAATTTCTAATAATGTTTCCTCTACATAAGAAACAAAATGTATGGTAACTGTATTTAAGTTATTGATAATATATCAGTTAAAAGAGTGTACAAACTTTTTCTCATGAATACAAAAAATCAAATATCAATTAGAGTAGACTAGCGACTATCCTTACTATCTGGACCAGGCTGTGGTATTAATAATATTAGTAAACACCCTACAAATTATATGTCTATACCCATTTTACACATCTTCTGAGTAGTTTGTATATCCCAAGTAAATACAGGCGCTTGCTTTAGGAATTGCTTTATTGACAAAGAGATCACTGAAGCAGCTTGAGTAACACATGCAACTTTTTTCACATCTCTACAAAAAAAATTATGGCTCTATTATTTTACAGTACTCATTTAGCAGAAAGATATCTAACGAGGTTGTTTATTTTGATCAAATGTTGATTCTAAGGAATCAAACTAAACATAATGGCCACAATGTTTTCAAGATGCCGGTTCGTTAGTTATCGGTAAAAAACCAAAAAATCTGTCATAGGACTGTTGTAAAAGACGCAATTTCTTCAAATCAGCTCTACCGATTTTATTTAAATTTTAGGAAAATGTGAAGATCAATAAACCAAATCCATGTGCACAATTGCGAGTTAAAATCAACAGTTCAGTATAATTGTTAAAAACCAAAAAATAACCTTGAATAAAACTTTGATTTTAATCAAATGTAATTTATGTTGAGAACGTTTCATAAAACAAGTAAAGAAAATTTAGGGCTTATGTATTTTATAAAAGACAGCGTCCATGGTATCATTTTCACATTTTGGTTGACAAATATCAAATTTAATTTTTGGTGACGAATAGTTTTGGTTAGTTTTTATATAGTTTTGAGGATGGGTAAGTAAGCAAGTTTATGAATTGTTTTTTTACTGTTTATTTTAAAGTTTTACTTTATTTGGAAGAATAAATTCAATATCCATGCCTTCTTTGTCTAGTTATATTATTTATCATCACTGGGTACTAGTCGATCATATTTAATATACTTCAGTTTTTTTGCTTACCTGGAATGCCTGTCTGAAAATAGGAACTGCATCCTGGTACATTTTTGAATCGTAAAGTAGTCTACCTTTTAAAACTAAAGCTTCAACACTTCCGGAGTTCATAAAACATGCCTAAAATAAACAAATTAATTCAACTTTTATGTCACATACTTACTAAACATATTAAATCTTTATTTATTAATGCATGGTGTTAGAACAAACTTCACATTACATGTTCATTGTTTGGTGTCCAAGTCACTTTGTATAATATAATGAGTAATAAATTATTTTATATTACCTTATAGATCCGTCATGTGACTTTGATTATGTCTTTATTACAAAGACGCGTTTCGGAGACGTATCTCCATTTTCAGTATTTTCACTCCGTAGAGGTCGTTAAAACATTAATATCACCAACACATTGACACTATACACACAATTAAATAAAATAAATACACATATATGTTGATTTTAATTTTTTTTTTTATTCATGCGCACGGTTTCATGGTTCGCGAACTACTGGCATTACGGTGAGGCCAAAGTTATCTGACTATTGGTTGATCATATCAGTTTATCTGTAAATCATTGCCGTCTCATATAATGCATTTGATTGGAAGGACAGTTTTTCATTGAGGATATCGTTTGGTGATTGTTTAAATGATTTGTAAATTTCATATTCTTCAATGGCATTCATCATTGGTCCTTTTTTAATGATATGGAGAGGTGTCAGGTTGGATTCAAAGTTAGTATACGAATGCTTGTTATCGATAATGTGTTGTGCAAAACTTGATCTAATAGTGTACAAGTTATTATTGGGCAAGTGTTCTTTATATCTATCTATGAACGATCTGCCAGTCTGTCCGATGTAAAAACTATAGCAGTCATCACACGTTATTTTATATATGCCTGATTTCATCTCTGTAGGAATTTCATGTTTTTTACGCAAAATTTTTTGTATATTATTATTAGTTCTGTGTATAATAATGATGTTATGTTTTTGGAGAGCATTTTTTAGGATGGAGGGCATTATTTCAGTATAATCGGTAGCAACATATTTCTTTTTGTCTACTTTATTCTGTAAGATGTTATATTTTTTCGTCAATTTTGCCTTCTTATGCCTTTCCAATAATTTGTCAACCATTTGGCTTCTATATCCATTTGCCTGTGCGATATATTTAATGACATTTAATTCCTCTTTGAAATCCGTTTCATCGAGTGGTATGGACATAAGACGGTGTATAAAACTGTTATAGGCCGCCATTTTTTGTGTAAGTGGATGGTATGACTGTGAATGGATAGTTACATCTGATGTAGTTATTTTCCTGAATATTTTGTATTTGCATTTATCGTTGGTTTTTGTTACAGTAACGTCTAGGAAATTAATTTTGTTGTCTACTTCAGTTTCCATTGTAAATTGTATCTTTTGGTTGATGGAGTTCAAATATTTTTTAAGGTTATTTGCTTGTCTTAAGGTGCCATTGAACATAATGAACGTGTCATCAACATATCTTGCGTAAAAAATTATTTCCTTTTTATATTTGTTAGATTTAGATAATAAATATTTGTTTTCAAAGTTATTGAGATAAATATCAGCCAGCAAACCAGACAATGGCGACCCCATGGCTAGGCCTTCGTTCTGTGTGTAAAAATGATTGCAAAAAGTAAAATAGTTTTGTTTCAAAACCACCTTGATTAATAGAAGTAATTCCTGTATTTCCTTATGTCCTAGTTTGTTAGATTCCGTGAGGCATTCTTTTAAAATAGATAATGTCTCCTGTATTGGTACATTGGTGTATAAATTTACAATATCTAAGGATATCATTTTATACTGTGGTAAAAGTTTAATATTGTTAGTTTTGTTAACAAAATCTATGGTGTTTTTAATGCTGTAGTTGTTCTCAATTATAATGTTACTTTTAATAATTCTTTCCAGTTTTTTAGCCACTTTGTAACTTGGGGCGTTACTATAATTTATCAGCGGTCGAACGGGACAGTTTTGTTTATGAATTTTTGGTAATCCATTGAACAGAGGTGCAGAAGCATTTATGGGTTTCAGAGACCGACGCGTTACATCGTTAAAGAGCGTGGTACATTTATTAATAGTGTTATTTAATTTTTTTACATATTGCTTAGTTGGGTCTTTTTTAATCTGTTCAATAATCGTTGTCATGGAAGAATTCATACGCTTTGTGGTTGTATTCGTCAGTTTTCATTACTACTAAGGTATAACCCTTATCGGCCTTTGTTATCATGGCGTTATGTTTTTCTAATTTGTGTTTAATATTTTTCAAATTGCTGATGTCATCTGAGTAACAGGTTCTCACCTTATTATGTCTTTCTTTCTTTTTTAAAGTGTTAATTAGTTTGTTATTAATAAGAATTCTCATTTCATTCTGTAGTTGTGGAGTGGGTAATGTTTTGATGGCAGTTTCAGCATTGACTACTTCCTTCACTAATTGATGTTTGTTGAAAGAAGGTATATTGTACTTAAGACCCTTTTGTAGTAAAGTCAATTCATTGTTATTAAAGCTTATATCGGTTAGATTAGAGACCCTAGTATAAAACTTATGTTTGCATTCTACCTCGATATCAGGATATTGTGTATTGGACAAATATTGAAATTTCTTATTATGTTTATGAATCGTCCGTTTAGAACTGACACCTCTCCATATCATTAAAAAAGGACCAATGATGAATGCCATTGAAGAATATGAAATTTACAAATCATTTAAACAATCACCAAACGATATCCTCAATGAAAAACTGTCCTTCCAATCAAATGCATTATATGAGACAGCAATGAGTTACAGATAAACTGATATGATCAACCAATAGTCAGATAACTTTGGCCTCACCGTAATGCCAGTAGTTCGCGAACCATGAAACCGTGCGCATGTATAAAAAAATTTAAAAAAAAAATTAAAATCAACGTATATGTGTATTTATTTTATTTAATTGTGTGTATAGTGTCAATGTGTTTGTGATATTAATGTTTTAACGACCTCTACGGAGTGAAAATACTGAAGATGGAGATACGTCTCCGAAACGCGTCTTTGTAATAATTAAAGACATAATCAAAGTCACATGACGGATCTATAAGGAAATATAAAATAATTTATTACTCATTATATTCACATTACAATATGTAAAATAACAATGCAATTCACAACAATAATTTAATAAAACAACTGGGGGGGGACTTGAAAATAAATAAATATGAAATGAAAAACTTGATCTCGTTAGCGAGAACAGATAAATTCTTGCGTGTATTTCTCTCTATTCAGTAACAAATTTCCCTTAACTCAATTTTAGAATACCAATTTTTTTTATTTGTATAATTTCATTGTAATTACGAATGTTTTGAAGATAAAGTTCATTCATACTGTATATTCAATACAGTGTATTTCACCTTTTAGATTGATTACAAAGTTAAAACTGTCTTTGTCATATGAGATACAGAGGTACCACAGCCTTCTATAAGAAGACATCTAAGGTGTAATAGAATGAATTAAGAGAAACAAGCATGTTGCAAACGAAAGAACCAGAAATTTTGCAAATAACATAACGTAAAGGTATGTGAGACACCAAACATTCGAAAAAGTTCGGGAGCAGGGCGGAATATTGTACCAAAAACGACCTTTGAGAATGGCAGTTGGTTCTATAGATAAAGCTATAGTTCATAATAAACTCAATAATATCACAATTTTTCCCCTGTAGTTTCAACAAAATTCTCTAAACCAAATTCATGAATCACAAAATTATTTTATGTTAGTGTTTAATAGAGCACATAGCCTATTAGTTTAGATTTTGTATGGATAGGAGACACTAAAGTTCTGAAATATTTTGTAAACACTGTTCACTTTCTTAATCAGTAGAGAATATAAAAAGAAGACTGAATTGTTTAAATCTAGGATGGATTTGTGTTGAGTGTTGAACCACAGAGGATTTTTTCCCCCAGAAGCCTTTTGGGAAAGGATAAAGGATGATCCACAGGTGATCTAAGATTACGGTTAGGAGGTTTTCTAGATTTTGTGACCCATTGATGAGACATTTCCAATCTTCTTATTTCTGAGGTGTTAAATTCAGGAGGTAGTGATTTTATAATTTTTGTCGTGAAGCATTCATCAAAAGTGGCAACGTTGTGGATTGCTGCATGTTATGCAGTTTGTTTCTCAATATCCATGATTTTTATACCATGTGTGGTGATCTGCCCACCACAATTCCCCCTGCACTCGGGGTGGCAGTCACGTGTCCGCATCCGGTGCATTACCAGTTACCCGGTGCCACAAATGCAGGGGCAGCAGATGATGCCTTGCGGGTTCCCCCACCCTGCGAGCTCAGAAGTCGGGTCACGCACGAAAGATGAGTCAGTTGTGCACCACATTCGGAAGGAACTAGACTTGTTGAAAGGCTGCAAGTATCACATTTAACGTGTATTCATCATTGTATTTACCTTTTTGTTCCTAGTTTAAACCCGCCCAAAAATAATGGCTTCATAGTCAAATCGGGTAGGGTCAGTCGACCCCGGGTTAAATGGTGCGCAAATATTTGGCTTTCCGCGATCGCCGGTGCAGTGTAGAATGGCGGCCATCTTAGGCTAGTGTCTACATTTGGACCACTATTTTTGTTAGAGTCAATCCCTAGTATATATTGATAAGTAAGTTAATTATATTATATCTAATTTTAGTAATTATTTAGAGTATTAGTAATAGTCCCTCATCACGTGCTGGCTGACTGAGTGGTATTTAGTTTTAGTCAATAGGTCTGGGCTGTGACCGTTGTGCCAACCAAGTTTAAAAAAAAGATCCACGATCCTCTATTATAAACCTGAATTAATAATAATAATCTTAAATAAGTATACATTTGCCGCAGAATGGTGGAAGCGTGCTGGGCCCATAACCCAGAGGTCCGTGGATCGTAACCACGCTCTGCTACTTTTAATAATAATAATCTTAAATAAGTATATATTTGCCGCAGAATGGTAGCAGAGCGTGGTTACGATCCATATTTATTTCATATTTAAATGCCCTTTCCTCTGTTATTGCTTTAAGTTTATATAGAAGATAGTTGTGTAAGATGACACCACAAACTGCTGGTGGCTTTGAAGTTTGAGAAAGCCTATGTTTTGGTATGGTTAAATTATGTTTTTCTTGTATTGTGTCTATGTATCTGGCTATGGTGTACTTCTGTGCGAAACTTCAAATACATGACAACACTCAGAATGTTGAATTGATTGAAAAGCAATGTTAAATTGATTGAAAAGTTAAAATATCATGGTTTTTTGAAAGAGGGTGGCTAGAATTACAACAATAAACAATTTAATCTTGCCTTTGGACTTATTTAAAAAATTGAGTCAGATAAATCCTATCATCCAAGCTATAGTGATTTAGGAAATCAAATCTGGTGGACCCCAATATCCATAATTCTTACAAGGTAAAAGCCAAGTATAAAAGTAATACAAAAGTTACAAACTTGTTGAACGAAGTGAGCAGCTAGAGTGACATTGCCTTTTGCATAAGTAATATATGAAAGAGCAGTCCATACTTCAGCCCCATACTCTTCATTGCACCAAAACTCAGGAACCAGCCTTTCTAGTTCATTAATACGCTTTTCATTTGCTAATAGTGCTGCTAAAACATCTAAGCCTCGCTGCATAGTGGGATCCCGTAAACGTGCCTGTATAATTATACAATATAAGACTTTAAACAAATTTATTTATTTCATTAATATATACATAATATATATATAATAAAATATATATGAAACAAGTCCCTAAAAAAATCCTTGTCTGAGTTTTAGGACATGTAACATTCAGACAATAAAACAACAGTACCAAATACATACCTAGCAATTGTCATTATCCAAAAGAGAAAGGGAGAAGCGAAAAGAGGGATTAAAATTTTTTAAATATATCAAAGCATATAACTTTGACCAATTATGAAGAATTTAAATAAATACTGCCTTCCGAATGTCCGAAAATGTAGATAAATAGGAAAATCATGTGATGTGAACCTAAGTGTATTGTGAGTATAGCAGTGACTTCACTGCCTTGTCTCCGATGTGAAACAACCGTCGCTAATTTTTCACTTAAAAACAGTGATACTACTATCCTCGGTCTCTAAAATTTCTGTACGAACATCATGATAGACTATGTGTGCACAATAAAATGAGTTACATGTTAATGTATTGTGGCTTAATCTAGGTTTAAAATATCCAAAGTTTTTTTTTTTATATCCATGACAGTTCATTATTATATTATATATTTTGAATCTCACTCTTAACTGGAAATGGGAAGAAGTGACTGAAAGTTAAACTTTCCAAATATAAACCAGTATTTCCAATTGTTGGATTCGATGTAAAATAAACTTTCAAGATAAATTTATTTGTGGAATTTAAAAAATATGCAATCATTTATAATATATCGTTAAATATTTTTGAAAAATCATAATTTCAGCTCTATATTTAAATAATCTTAGAATATGATATTCTATCAAACCTAGTAGTAAAACCAGGAGGGAAGGACAAAAAGGGAATGAATTAATAAATCTCTTTTATTATTTGGGGTGAGGTCCGCCACCTAACTCGAACATAAAATAACAGTACAAATAAACATAAATTGAAAACAATATACAGAATATTTGAAAAGTCTAATAATGGCTTAATATCTCAAAATGTACGAGTCTTATGAGATAGAAATAAATGCAGTTATTCATAGCCATAAAAGGACCACTTTTTGATAAGTTGTTTGCAATCTTTGTCCGCCATCTTAAAATGAACTTCATTTTTTAAATGGGAAGTTAGTCACATGATACATGATTTTAATGTAAAATTTTATGAAAAAAATGATGATCAAATCCGTTTTTGAATATCTAAATCAGTTTTTAAGTTATCGTCAGTGAATTGAGAAAAAACACAAAATCGTGGGCCAAAATAATTTTTTTTAAACTCATCACACATTACTATAATTCTTTTACAACATTAAAAGTATCCTTTTAAACGTGAATAAAAAAATACTAATTATAATTAATGCCCTATACTTTGTTAATTAACCCATTGCGGATCAAAGACGTGGCGTTCACGTCCCACACACATGTGGACTGATAGCTCAACGACGTGACGTTGACGTATTGTTTTCAATGCGTCATCCAAGGTCAATGTTTGCTGTTAAAATGCACTCAGATGTGTCGAGCGCTTATCAGTTTGTTGTCCGCTTATCTTATCTCTGTGACAGTTCCTTCAAAACATTTCTCTGTTATCTCTGTGACAGTTCCTTCAAAACATTTCTCTGTTTCGAACAATAACAATAATTTATTTGTTTGAGACTAGTTAGGGGAGTTCAGTCTTTGCGTTCGGTCGTGTTATTTTTCTTTCTTGTGAATATTAGTGAAATGGCGGATAATTTACGATCGTCTGAATTAGATCGAATACTATTGCGTAGCGAAAGTGAAAGTGAACTTAGTGACTTTGAAAGTGATATAGTGAGTGAAGATGGTTCTGTATTCCGTATTTGTCCTAGATTACAGAATTACTCTGACAGTGACGAACTGACTTCTAATCTAAGGGACATTGATTCCGATTCCGATTTCCGATTTACACCACCGGATGTAGAAAATATTATTTTGCCCTCAACAATCGTTGAACATCAACCTGGCCCTTCGACCGCTCAACCTGGTCTCTCGACCGCTGCCAATCCGTCGATCCTCATCAATGACTCCGACAACAGTCCACCTACTACAACTACTACTACGCCGTTAGCCCAACGTAAGCGTAAAAAAAAGGTCAGTGAAAATGTTTCAAAAAAAAATAAAAAATCACAGAAAAAGAAACCTTTGCCTAGAGCGAAGAAAATAAAAAAACCATCCATATTTGATTGGCAAAATGTGCCAAATATTCCTAAAAATATATCTTTTACAGCAACTCCAGGATTAGATCCTGATATAAGTAGCAGTTTAGAAGACACATTTTGTGAATTAGATTCTTTTTTTCTATTTTGTGGGGAGGAATTTTTTATTATGATACAACAGGAGACCAATGACTATGCAGCTGCACAATTAGGGGATCCTAGGCGAAAGCGGCTAAAAAGCGATGACAAGTGGACCCCTGTTACAGTGGACGAAATGAAGACGTACTTTGCCTTGTATATTTTGATGGGCCAAATAAAAAAGCCTAATATAAGGCTTTACTGGTCTCAAAGAAAAATATTGGAGACCCCTATATTCTCTCAAACAATGCCAATAGCCAGGTTTATGGACATTTCCCGGTTTTTGCACTTTTCAGATGCAGCAGTAGAAAACGACCGAAATGATAAACTAATAAAAATTAGACCAGTTATTCGGTATTTAGAAACTAAATTCCTAAAAACATACCAACCGGAAAAAGAAATATCGCTAGATGAAAGCTTGATGAAAATGAGATCTCGCCTATCTTATATACAATTCAACCCTAAAAAAAGGGCCCGGTTTGGCATTAAAATTTACAAAGTTTGCGAGGTAAACTCAGGATATTGTTCCGTGTTTAAAATTTATGTAGGGGAAGATAAAGTAAGTGCTGATTTTCTCGCTAGTGAATCCGTTGTGTTAGATCTAATACAACCATTTTATCACCTAGGCTACACAGTTTTCCTAGACAATTGGTACGTTTCGCCACTGCTATTTGTTGAATTGTTAAAAAAAGACACACATGCAATTGGCACAGCACTGAAAACAAGGGTCGACATACCAATCGATTTTAAAACCATTATCCTAAAGAAAAATGAAGCGATTTATAGGTCTTCGAATGGTATATTGGCTACCATGTGGCAAGATAACAAAGATGTTATAGTGTTATCAACCTACCACAGTGACGTAACTTTCGAAGAGACTAGGATTCGAATAAGGAAACATGGAGTAAAAGAGCAGGTAAAAAAGCCTAATCTAATTAGTGATTACAATAATGGCATGTTTGGCGTCGATCGGATGGACCAAAGATTGTCTAGTTTCCCCATTATGCGACGCACAATAAAGGCCTACAAAAAAATATTTTTTTATTTGATCGACTTGGCGATATTCAATTCTTTTGCCATATACAACAAAGTAAAAGTTCCAAAGCCAAGGGAAAAACGGCACTATACCGATTTCAGGCTAAACTTAGCTGAGCAATTGCTTGCACGGGTCAATCTACCAGCAAAAGTTTCACCCGGTCGTTTAGCGCTTGGTTTGGACCCTTTGCGCTTACAATCGAAATCATGGGCACATTTTCCGACCCAATTACCTCCTACAGGAAGTAAACAAAAAGTCTACAAAAAGTGCAAAGTCTGCACTTCAAGAGGAGAACGAAGCGAGACCAGGTGGATGTGCAAACGATGCGAAGTGCCACTGCATTTGGACAAAGGTTGCTTCGAAGACTACCATACCAAACTGAACTTCTAAGAAAAAAAGGTGTAAAGACAGTGTAAATATTTTGAAAATATGAGTGTGACATTATTCAAGTGACAGTTTTTTTAATATTTTTTATTATTTTTTTATTTTTTTATATTTTATTTGAGTTTTTTTAAATTTATTTATTTATTTTTTCCTTCTAGAAGTAATTATTTATTGTGAAATACATTCAGTTATTGTGAAACATCAATCAGCTAGTACACGCAAAAAAACGTAAGTAAAATATTATGTATGTAACATTAGTTTTTATATATTTTGCAGTATAATATAATTATGTTGTAGTCTAATATGGTCTGTGTTATGTTTATGTAACGTACATAACAACAAAACATGTAGAATTTGCGAGCGAACGAGGTCGGCCGGTGCCGCGCCGTTTTGTGCAATTAATTCGTACCGTTAGGCCCGGGCGGGCGCTAAGCTTCGCGATCCGCAATGGGTTAACATGATTAGAGCAATGCTGTTTGTAATGCTTCTAACATCCAACAAGGATTATTATCAGTAGTAGAGAGTTGCCAGTCCCACCGGGGGTAGTTTTCTGTAATTACCACCCCCAACCACCCCCTCATATTTTTGACGTCACTATAGTGACGTCATCATCACCATACGTCACTATAGTGACGTCATCACCACCATACGTCACTATAGCGACGTCACCATCCACACGTCATCGGGTGACGTCGTACTGGCATATGTCTTATTGTGACGTTTGATTATGTTTTTACTTGTCTGTAGCGTCACCAGTGACGTGCTATTCTATTAAAACACGAATTACGTATGTTATAATGATGTCACCTCTACATCGTGTAGTGACGTTTATTATGTTTTTACGTATCTGTAGCGTCACCAGCGATGTGCTATTATATTGACAACACGAATTACGTATGTTATAATGATGTCACCTCTACATCGTGTAGTGACGTATCATGACAATATATGTATGAATGTTGACATGTTCAAACATGTCCAAACATGTTCAATCATGAAACATATTGTCAATACCTAGTTGATCTGAAAAAATAAAATGTATTTATTGATCGTTCTTACATTACGGCCAATTGTACCAAGACGTTATAATGATGATATTTATATTTTTATTATTACCCGTTTTTGTTAAAACGGAAAATGATACTTCATTTGTTTTAGAACATTTATCTAATTTTGGTTATTTGAATACTTTAAACAATTCCATTTCTAACGTTGATTCAACAACACTAACAGATGCTTTACTTCTCTTTCAAGAATTCTATAATTTAACTGTTAATGGAGAAATTACCAATGAGACTTTAGAATTAATGAAAACACCGAGGTGTGGTTTGCAGGATGGTGTGTTTGGTTTTTCAACATATACGAGGAAATGGAATAAGAAATAATTAAAATGGTATTACTCTTATGCCAATAAAACTATTATAAATATAACTAAGGAGGCTTTTAATACTTGGGCACAACATACAGATCTAATTTTTTTATATGATAAATACGATCAAGACATTTTAATTTCTAATAAAAGAAGAACGCACAAATTTCAAAAACTATCCGATACTTGTTCCAATAGTTTAGATGGTAAAGTTGCCCACGCATATTTTCCTAAATATGATTATTCAACAGTTGAAATA
The DNA here is from genome assembly GCA_963513935.1 of Aphrophora alni. Taxonomy (NCBI): domain Eukaryota; kingdom Metazoa; phylum Arthropoda; class Insecta; order Hemiptera; family Aphrophoridae; genus Aphrophora; species Aphrophora alni. The sequence continues at coordinate 19,449,865 of OY740765.1, read as the reverse complement.
CATGTTGATTCTGATGAATCTTGGTGTTTAGAAATGGATATTACTAAATGTCACCCAGATACAACTAGTTTATTAGCTGTTTTAATTCATGAAATTGGACATACGTTGGGTATATTACATTCAAATGATGTAACGTCTATAATGTTTCCATATTATAACTATGATAAAATCGATCTAGGAAAGGATGATATATTAGCCATACAAAGTTTATATGGAATGACAACACCCACTTATTTCAGTTCAACTACACCGACTACATATACTACAGCAGAGACAACAGTATCTGTGGTTGAACCAGATTTATGCGATTTGAATAATTTGAAAACATTTTTAATAATTAATCAACAACTATATATATTTTACAAAAAATGGTTTTGGATAGTAAATTTAGAAGATAAACATTATAGCAAACCACAACTTATAACAGACTGGTTACTGTTTCTTCCGCCAGATTATGAAAAAATTGATTTTCTTTACCAAAGACCGTCGGGACAAATTGTACTTTTTATTAAGAACAACATATATATGCTTGAATTTCCCTCCTTAAAACTTGAAGTTGGCTATCCAAAACATATTAGCGTTCTTGGCACTAGATAAAATATGAAAATTAATGGTGTAGTTAATTCATATTCAGGACGTACTTTTCTATTTTTCAACGATGTTTATTTTATGGAATTAGATGAATGTAGTTTTACTGGAAAGAGTTATGGGCTTATATATAAAACATTTAACACTTTACCTTCTAATATGGAATCAATATTTAGATATACAAATGGATTACTATATTTTTTCAACAATAACACAGTCTTAAAATATGACGAGTTTTTAAATTCATTAGTTAAGGTAGAAAAGAATAATTTATCAATTTTTGAAATTGAATGTTTAAAAAAACCTTCAGCTTATACTAACGTATTGCAGCAATTAAAATATCTTGTATCAACATTAGAGCAATGTTAGTCATAGAAACTATTTCATCCAATAGTAAAATAGCTTTTTTTAACCAATAGTATTGCGTTATTTTTTGGCTATAAATAGCTGGTGAACGTAGTCACAGTTAGTGTACTATAATGTCATTGTCGCCAGTGAGTTTATTTCAATTATGTTCGGAAAAAGTTTGCGGTCAAGTGAAACGATTTCAAGATATAGATAAGTTAGAACTACCAGTGACTATTCAAAAATATTTAAAAAAAAATTGTAAGAAAACATGGATGAATTTAAAGTATGATACACAGGATTATTTATATGAAAATATAGACTGGAATAATGTTTCGCATACAGACTTTGTCATGTTAATGAACCATCCTCCAGAGAAACCTAAATTTGGTTACGATAGAAATTACATAATATTTCAAAAGTTTTACTATGAAAATCGCTCATATTTTTTGTGTCGCGAATGTATGAGTGAACTTGTTCTTTTCAAAGACGATTTTGATATAAAAAAAGCATGTTATATATCTTTATCCCAGATGTTGTATATAGGGATGACTTGTTAGTTGATCTTACATGGAAATGCGAAAGTTGGTGTGGTAAATGTATCATATCACCACTATTTAACATTTTTAATATCAAAGAATGTTCTATTGATGACGTACGTAAAGTCTCAATTGATTTAGCAACACTTAATGACAAAAACGCTTGTTTTGATTATATTTTGAAGAAAAGATATTTAAGAGGAGAGTTTTGAGATAAGATGATGTCGGCACAAGAAAAACTCAACAGATTACTTATCCATCCGAATCTTTGTTCATGTGGAAAAACACGAGCGCATTTCTATATAGATAAGGCACAAACTTATATAACTAATTATGGACTGTCCAACTTTGTGCTCGAAACTGGTCATTATACTATGCGTGGTTGGTCGGATCCGTTATGTATAGAAGGACCAGACACCTGTTTATGTGTTCTCTTTGAGAGCTGTATACAATCGGCGTTGAATGAATTGGAGGGGAATCATTTTTGTACAGATAGTATAAAAAGTAGGAGCAGTGATATATAGTTATTAGTATCATAATGGAGTTCCTGGTTGACTTCCAAGGCTTTAAGAACTCAAATAATGAGTTTATTGTTAAAGAATTAGCAATTTTATCTACTAATGATGATGTCTACGAATTGCAGCTTTTTCAACCGCCTTATGGTTTTAGCCAACTACCAACCAGTTTACAAAAGCAAGTGATATGGTTGGAAACACAATATCATGGACTAAGATGGGACTCGGGTGTCAAACCCTATTGCGATTTAAAAGATTTGTTTCGCAACATATCAATAAGTGGTACTGTTTATGTTAAAGGAAGTGAAAAACAAAAATTATTTGTCAACTCTTTATCAGACTTTAATGTAACGGTATTAAATTTAGATGATTTAAATTGTCCCAACTTAAGTGTTTTAAAAAAACAATTTTGGAATAATTTGCTGAAACCGTGTATGTTTGAACATAATTCAAAAATGTGTGCATATGTCAATGCCAATGTTTTACTTCAGTGGTGGAAATTGGAAAAATTAGTTAAAGACCGATTTGAAGCTGTGAATTTAGCAATTAAAGAGTGTATAACTAAAGGATATAAAGACATGCAAGTTGAATTAATCAAATATTTACCAAAAGAATTTATTATAAATCATTTTGAGAAAGTTGAAAATATTTTCAATAAATTGCCATTACAATTAAAAAAAGATATAGACATATTAAACTGTTTACAATGTTCTGATCATAAATTTTTTAATTTGTCTGATATTCCATTTGAGATGAAAAAGAAAGACTGTATTTACTGTATGCAAAATATTCGATAAACTAAACAAGTTCTCTAATAGAGAAGAAAGGTTAACAAGTCTCCGTTGGAAATTTCCACAAGGTTATCATAATCTTTTTCCCCTTTTTTTGAAAAGACTGTATAAAACCGGTTGCAATTAAATACTATTCCATCAGTTATAATGTCGTCATCAAGTGAGAGTGGTACAAGTGTCAACATGTGTTGTAATATATTTAATTGTACCTAAGAAAATTTGGCTGAATCAGGTTTTTATCGAACAAAGTTGTTGGACAATCTTGTGTGTTGCGGTTGTGGCTGGCATTCTGATGAAAAAAAGTTATCGCTTAAACATTTAAATTTTCTGCATGGTGTATTAAATCCGGATTGTGTTCAGAGTAAAAATATACCAATAAATTTTAATGAATATGCAAATTGTAAATCTGCTGTTGTGAATACTGAGAAAATGATGAAAGAGACTTTTACTACATGGCCTAAACTTTATCCGCCAATAGATAAAATGGTGCAAACTGGATTTTATTATACAGGTTCCTATGATGATGTCACCTGCATAGAATGTGGAGTTACACTCGGAGATTGGCAGCTTGACGACGAGCCAAACTTGGAACATAAAAAGGCATCACCCGATTGTATTTTAGCAAATTTGTAATTTATGTAAATAAAATATATTTTTTTTAAAATTAATTTATGTGTAAATCATTTTACTATTACCTGTTGTACTGGAAACATGAATATAAGAAAAGAAATTGCTAAAGAGTTGCATAAACAAGTTCGAAGGAATTTTCCAAGTCGATATGTAGAACTTAAAGGTTTAAATGATCTTTATCAGGCTGACCTTGTGGAAATGATACCATTTTCTAAAGCCAATAAAGGTTTTAAGTATATATTAGTTTTAATAAATTGTTTTACTAAATACGCTTTAGCTGTGCCAATAAAATCTAAAAATGCAATTGAAATTGAAAAATCATTGAAACCTATTTTAGACAAGTATCCTATGAAAACTTTGCAAACTGATAAAGGTACTGAATTTTATAATACAAAAATTCAATCGTTGTTAAAGAAATATAATGTAAATCATTATTCTACTTTTTCTGATAAAAAAGCCTCCATAGTTGAAAGATTGAACAGAACACTAAAGGGTAAAATGTGGCAAAGCTTTAGCGAACAGGGGAATTATAAATGGTTACATTTACTCCCACTTATAGTTGATAAATATAACAATACTGTGCATAGAACAATAGGTATGAAACCAAATGAGGTTAATAAAAACAATGAAAGTTTAGTAATAAAAAGAATTGTTAAAAAGAGAAATCTAAAAGTTGCAGCAGCGCCACGATTTCAAGAAGGTGATAAAGTTAGAATAAGTAGATATAAGAAACCGTTCACTACAGGTTATTTACCAAATTGGAGTAATGAGGTGTACACAGTTTGGAGAATTCAATCAACAGTTCCAGTAACATATATTTTAAAAGATGAAACCGGTACTATAATTAAAGGTGGGTTTTATCAAGAAGAATTGAGTAAAACCAAGGTTGGTGATGTATATTTAATAGAAAAAGTGCTGCGTAAAAAAGGTGACAAATTGTTAGTGCGGTGGTTGGGATTTGATAAATCCAAAGACTCGTGGATAAATGCTAAAGATTTAATATGAAATTTGTAAAACAATTGTCTAGATTACCAATTATAAATCTAGACTCTTTTATAATGTCAAAAATAAAAATGAAACAAAAAAAACATGGAATGTTATTGCCTTGTAATATTAGATCGATTATTTGCGGTCCGTCTAATACAGGCAAAACAAATTTGGTAATAAATTTATTGGTTTCCAAAAATGGGTTATATTTCGAAAACATTTACGTATTTTCTAAATCTCTATATCAACCCAAATATAAATTTTTACAATGTGTCCTAGATGATGTACCGGAAGTTGGCTATTATCCATTCACCGAAAATGAAGAAATTCCAAATCCCAATGATATCAAACCAAATTCAATTATGATATTTGACGATGTGGCTTGTGAAAAACAAAATAATATTAGAAAGTATTTTACAATGGGGCGTCATAATAACATTGATACGTTTTATTTGTGTCAGACATATAGTTACGTTCCAAAACAATTAATCCGTGATAATGCCAATCTTATTATATTGTTTAAACAAGATGAACGAAACTTGCATCATGTCTACAATGATCATGTCAATACAGATATGGATTTTGATACTTTTAAAAACATATGTTCGCGTGGATGGAATAAAGACGGCAACTCGTTTATAGTCATTGATAAAGAGAGCGTAATGAACAAAGGTCGTTATCGATTTGGATTTGATATATTTATCAACATTTAATTTGACGTCATTCTGTTATGAGTGTTCATTATGAACACTAACACACCAGAGAATATTATTATAGAAATAAATAAATTACGAAAAAATATTAAAGACAAACATCGTACTTTAAATCGCGGAATTATGGAGACAGCGGAATTATTAGAAAAACAATTGAAACCTATTGTCGATCCTCTAAAACAATTAGTTGAGGAAAAACAAAATTTAGAAACGGAATCTATAGAGAGGAAGCCTGTAAAACTTAGATTAGAATTAGATGAAGCAGAGAGAGAAGAAGAAGAATTAGATTATATAGATTTTGGCGAGCCTTTAGAGAAAAGAAAATTGTACAATCCTGTACAAGGTCAGAAACGTAAAAAAATAATGAAAATTTAAGTTTAGATTTATATGCCGATGACTATGAAGATTACGATTATGAAGATGTTGCTAGAACTAAAAGCAGGAAAAGACATATGTCTAGACACGAAACGTCTATGGATGCAGAAGATATTGAAGATAATGAAATGGAAGTAGGACCAACACATACCGAATCTGAGGTATACGAATCATCTCCTACAGGTGAAGAAATGATTAATACACCTGAAGGAAGACAAAGTATTACAAATTATATTAATAATTCTTTTACCGGTCATATATCGAAAATTTATTTTAACAAATTTATTAATGCGGGTGGTAAAAAAATTGACATTGTTTTTGGTCCACACATTGTTGGCAACACTTGGATGTTGGGTGATAAAGTGTTAGAACTTAACAAAGACGATTTGGTTATTAATGGTAAACAATATACTGGAACATTGGGATTATATGAATTCATTTTTATGAACGATCCAGATCCTTACGTGTATGCAGAAGAAGATTTAAACACTTATGGAGAAATTTTAAAAGAAACCAATGTGTATAGACAAAATAATTCGGCAATAGGAAAAGTGAAATCTAGTAGAGGTAAAAAATATAAGACTATAATATCAAAATTGATTAATGCAACTGGACACGGGTTAAAAATAAATAATAAATGTCGTAACAAAAAACTCGGTGAAGAAATGATTGTAACTAATTCACAGCCACAATATGTATATTGGAATAGTGTTAACGAATTATGTGAGCGGTTGAAGTTATTGTTATCTTCCCAGCAGGTGGGCAATACAGGTCATATTAACGAAAGTAATTCAATATTAGAAGGGCTAGTTGAAACAGGATTATTAATAAAGGTTTAAAAATGAGTGTAGATAAATTTGGGCGACATTCTAAATTTTCAAGACAGAGGGGGCTTCAGGGTCCAGCTGGTAGAGGCTTTGAAATAACTATAAATGGTGATTATAATATACAAAATAAGAGATTATGTAATGTTCATGAACCATTACTTGATGCAGATGGAGTAAATTTAAAAACAATGAGAAACGAATGTTTGTCATTTAATAGTGAAAATAAAGAAATATATGATGGTAAAAATAGAAAAATATGTAACATCGCACCACCAACAGAGGATAATGATGTTGTAACAAAAAAATATTTCAATCAATATCCAATTCCTATAAAAACTCGAGAAGGTCATTTCTCGTTTGAAATTAAAAAATTGCAGAACATCGCAAGTCCGGAGACGGAAAAAGATGCAATTACTTTGGGTTATTTAACCAATCATGTCTATATGAAGGATGGGGATATTAATTTACATAATTATCGCTTAATGAATATAAAAACATCAGATCTTGGAGATGCGGTATCTTTGCGAAAAGTTTTTAGTTTGTTGTATATGTCGTACGTTAATAGTCTAATTGGTACATCTAAAAGTGTTTTGACATATAATGATTGGTATAAAGCATTATTGCAAAATAGTATATAATTTATTTTTAAAATGTACACTCAACGACAAGGTCGTGGTCTTTTTGGTGATATTGTAAATAAAGCTATTGACATTTTGCCTTTTGAACTACATATTCGGGTTATCAATATTGTGGACCTGGAACAAATTTGAGTAAGCGTTTAAAACACGGCAATATTGGAATTAATAAATTAGACTCCGCATGTAAAATTCACGATATAGCCTATAATAAATATAGTGATAGTAAAAATCGAGCCATTGCTGATAAAGAACTTGCTGAGAGAGCTTGGGAGCGTGTAAACGCTAAAGATAGCAGTTTAGGGGGGGAAAGTTTGGCGTGGGCAGTGACTAATATAATGAAGGCAAAAAATAAATTTGGTGGTGGCTCTAAGAAGAGAAAAATTAAAAACAATTCGACTACAAAAATTAAAAAAATGCTTGAGACTATTAAAAAAAAAGTAACCCACCTAGAAGGAAAAGGTTTATATGTTAGACCATACAGAGGCAGTGGGCAAACAGTTAAAAAAAAAGAAACGCAGTACTTGACGAAAATAATCAATTCTATTGCCAATAAACCATTATCAACATTAGAATTATTAACTTACGCTAATATATTAAAAATACCATACTTTAGAGGTGTGTTTATGCGTGACACGTTATCAGGATTTGTATTAGATAATGAATCAGCTATAATTAATCTTGACAGTTTCAGAGGAGATGGTACACATTGGGTTTGTTACATAAAATGAAAAAATATTGTTCAATATTTTGACAGTTTTGGAAATTTAACACCACCTGTTGAATTGGAAAAATATTTGAATTTAAAAGAACGAGTAATTATTAAATTCAATTATAAAAAAATTCAAAAATTTAAATCTGTAAATTGTGATCATTTGTGTTTGTACTTTCTCGCATCCCAGTCATGATTTGTATATCTGGAAGGAGTTCGGAATTTACATGCGAATTTTTTCCTCCCATCGATTTGTCTTCATCATTAAAATGGGAAATAGGATTGGTCGATCTAATGACCTACAATTCTATCCCAAATATAGAGAAAGGTATTAACGATAAATTTTATTATGGAAACTCTGAAGAAATCGTATTTCCAGAAGGAACATATGAAATTGATGATATAAACGACTTTTTAAAAAATGAACTGCAAAAAAAGAACAAAGAATATCCTAATGAAACACCGACAAAACTTGTTATTAAAGCAAATAATAATACTTTAAAAACTGAAGTTTTTTGTAATAAACGTATTTTTTAAAAAAAAGATAGTATAGCATCTTTATTAGGTTTTGAAGATGTGGATGAAGTGACTGAAAATAAATGGCAAACATCAACCAATCAAGCAGCTATTGTCAAAGTGGATGTAATTAGGGTTGTATGTGATGTAATTAGGGGGTCATATAAGGATGGAATTGAAGGCCACGTATTACACAAATTTTATCCTGTTGTAGAACCTGGATTCAAAATAGTCGAAAAACCTACAAACGTAATTTACTTGCCTATAAACGCCAGAGGACTGTTACATAAAATCAATGTCAGATTAGAAGATCAATATGAAAAGTTAGTAAATTTCAGAGATGAAAATATAATAATCCGTCTACACCTAAGAAGCGCATGACAACATTTTCAATCTTGTCAACCTTGTTTCAACATTCAAAAACCAGTTATAATTTGTTTGCCTGCTTGACATTCAAAGTTAATTAAATTTGTTATTTGCATTAGCTTGTTTTGGCTACTCTCAAGGAAAGAACTTGTTTGTAGTCGACCTTGCCTTGACATTTTAAAAATATTACATCAGCTTGTTTGGCTGCCTCACGGAAAAAGTGGTTCTAGCTAACCTTGTCTCGACATTGCATCTTCCCAGAATAGTGAAGTGTGCAAATTTCCAAGGTTAAAAGACAAGTATAAATACCGACGATTTAGAATTCATATTTATCCAACTTTCAACAATGGCATCTTTAACCATCTGTAACAGAAATAATGTTTTTGTAGAAATTTTGATGGTAAATCAACAAAAGATGTGGGCGTTTGGCGGGTATTTAAAACCCGTCAAATCATATGTTTCGGCTGAGGAGTTCGTCTTTATTTTCAAGAACGATGTGGACGCTAAAAATTCAACAATCATCACAAGTGACAAGAATTTAAAAGAACTTCAAACGCTTTTTGATAAAAATGGAGTAGGAGTCACAATAACACCAGCATCATTTTTCGCATATCGATATGATAGACGATGTGGAGGCTCAAGTGGGCGAATGTTGGGTGCCACAGCTCATGGAAGTCGATTGATATGTATTTTTTATGTAATAAAATATTATAAATGTATTTTTTTGTTTTCATTTATATTCTTAGTCAACCTTGGCTTAACATTCTTAAAGTATTGCATCAGATTGTTTGGTTGCTTCGAGGAAAAAATGTGATTGTAGCTAACCTTGTCTTGACATTACATCACCTTGAAAACTTAAAGGTTAAAGATTGTTGTTTTTTCCAGAATAGTTGGGTGTACAAATTTCCAAGGTTAAAAGATATTTTATAAGTATAAATACCGTTGATTTAGAATTCATTTTTATCCAACTTCTCATCATGGCATCTCTAACAATCTGTTCTAGAAACAACGTCTTCGCTGACATAGTCTATGTCAACAGGGAGAAGATGTGGGCATTTGGCGGGTTTTTGAAACCGTCAAATCATTTGTGACGGTGGGAGAATTTGTTGAATCTTTTAAAAAAGATGTGGAGGAAAAGCAGGCCACAGTAATAACTAGCGACCAGCATTTAGAAGAAATTCAGGCGATTTTTAGACAACATGGCATGCGGATAACAGCAACACCACTGTAATTTTTTGAGCATTTTCAACCGATAGACGTTGTGGAGGCGCAGGTGGGCGAATGCTGTATTTGAAAAAATGTATTTTTTTATAAAATAAAAAACATTATTATAATTGTATTTTTTTGTTTTCATTTATAAGATTATTTTCCTATCATCAGTGTTAAAGTAGACTTCATACAAGTTGAACATGGGTTTTGTATTTACAGCAACTCACATTCCAAAATATAAATTGCAAATAAGTCCAACAAAAATCATTCGCCGACCGAAACTTGAAGAGTTAACATTGAGTAATCAATTATTTCTTAAATCCCTCCCTGGTTATAAATTAAATAGCAATTATGGATCAAATATTAAATATTAATTCACAAATTATTAACAATGATTCTATTATAGATTATGAATGGCATTCACATAATCCATAGTCTTCTAATTCATATGGTAATAGTGATGAAATTAGAATACCTGTACACCAACAGGATGTGTACACATTACCCAGTAAAAGTTTTTTATTAATAGAAGGTAAAATAGTAAAAGGTGATGAAACTATTGATAGTTCTACCGAACTTATTAGCAATGCAATAGCATTTATGTTTGAAGAAATACGTTATGAATTATGCGGAACAGAAATAGACAGAGTTAAAAATGTTGGTATTACAACAACTATGAAAAATATTTTAACATTGCGGCCTGGTGAAGGAAATTTAATCAAGAATTCTGGATGGTCAACAGACACATCGTCTTTATCAGACAAAGGTACTTTTTCTTATTGCATACCACTAAGACTTTGGCTTGGTTTTGCTGAACATTATAAACACGTTATTTTAAATGTTAAACAACAATTAGTTTTATTACGGTCTTCTACAGACAAAAATGCAATTCTTCAAAAAACTACAATAACAACACCTTTTAAAATAAATATATCTAAAACTGTATGGAAAATTCCTTACGTACAAGTTGATGATGAAATAAAATTGTCTTTATTGAAAATGACGGATCAAGATCGACCAATATCGTTACCTTTCAGACGTTGGCAACTACATGATTATCCTGTTCTACCATCGTCAAAAAATCAAACTTGGACTGTTAAAACTTCGTCTATGTTAGAGAAACCGCGATATGTAATTTTTGGATTTCAAACAGGAAGAAAAGATAGCTATACACATATCGCCGGTCATTTTGATTTTTGCAATATTGAGAACATTAAACTCTATTTAAATTCAAAATATTATCCTTATGATAATATAAATGGAAACAAAGCAATTATATATGATTTTTATAGCAAATTTCAGTCATCATATTACCAAGAAAGTGATGATCAACCTTTTCTTGACAAACTTGTTTTTCTCCACAAAACGCCATTATTTGTGATTGACTGTTCGAAGCAGGTGGATAGATTAACAACAGGTTCATTAGATGTAAGACTTGAACTACAAACTACTGAAGATTTTCCAGCCAGCACAGCCTGTTATTGTCTAATTATTCATGATGCTCTTGTCCAATACACACCACTTTCAGGAATTGTTAAAAAAATAATGTAGAAAAATAATTTTAAACTAATAAAAATTTTATTTACATAACATATGTTTCTTTATTTACACTTTAATACAATATATCACATTTAATTCGTTTCATCACTGTCATCATCACCATCATTCATTAAATCTTTTGACATTTGATTTTTGAGCAATTCTTTTAATAAAAAATGACCATAGGCTAATGTTGTAATACCATCGTCACAAATAAATCTCTTATCATCGTCAGCACTAAGAGCCAATTTATCCACTGTTATTGTTTGTACAATGTGTTTTTTTGATCTAAATGTTACAATACTTTTTCTTATATTAATAAAAGATTTCAAAAAATTTTTATAATCCTCAAACTGGATAGTCTTAAGAGCGGCTTTGGTTATCCCTTTGGCTTTTTTTGTAACATCATTTACGGTTTTAAAAGTGTATAATTTAGCTCTTAGCCCGACAAACTCTAATAGACCAACACCTTTACATTCATCTTTAAAACATCCTAATTTTTTTTCATTATCATTAAAGTAACCTTCATGAGTGACAGGAAGGTCTGACATGTCAAAATATTTTCTAACAGTTAAATTTTGTTTTATATCCAAATAAAAATTGTCTGTAAAAATTTTATAAAAAAGTCCATCTGTATCCATATAGAGTAAATTAAGATTAGTTTTGTACATACTTTTCATCACATCATAATGCATTTCATACATACGGGTTTTACTTATTTCCAATACAGTAAAACCTATATATATATATATTGGCTTATTGAAATAGTGACTCTTTTTGTAATTCTACAGCACAGAGCGATTGATCATAAATTATACGATTCAAAAACGATGGTTGACTAATTAATTTATTTAATTTTTTTGTTGTGTTTACAAGTTTTAGGTTTTTTCTTTTTCTAATATTTTCAATAGTTTTACCAAACGTTGCATTTATTACAAATTTATAAAAATCTTTTTCAAAATCATTTTTTGCATTTTGTCTTTTTTGTGTGTTGTATGAAACATATGACGCCAACCAAGGACTTTGTTTGAATCGCATAATTCTATGTATTTTTGTAAGAACTAAACCATGGTTTAACGCTTGTTTTAAATTTACATGACACACATATTTCTTTTTTGGTTCGAGAGTAGTTAGCAATTTAGCTTGCTTACTACCTAAAGGACATTTAATTTCAGGTAGAAAAGGAAGTTCGTTGTGTTGGGAATGAAGTGACGTGGGGTATTCTACATCAACTTCTAGGATATAACCAATTGGTGAATCATCTGGAATGGACATGACATTGAAGGAATGCAAATTTTTTGTTACCCATTTGAAGGATTTTAATGGTAAAAGTCTTATCATACTAAATCCATATAAATTCGTGGCGTCAATGTAAATCAAAAAAGATGAAGGTGTGTCTGATTTATAATTATTTTGTAACGAATTGTTGGCTTCAGCATGTCTAGTTACACATGTAGTTATTCCGCCTCTAATCCCATTTTCAATAAAAAGATATTTGTCATAATCTTGGAATAATTCCAATTTAACTTTAGTGAATTTAAGCATAGCATCAAACGTTAAACCTGGTAATGTGTAATAATATGCACAATCTAAGCCATAATTTTCAATAGATAAACTTCTAAAGTTCTCAAACACATCACACAACAACAAAATATCAATAAGTAAATACAAATCGCTATATTCCCCTAAAGTTGTACATTTAAAATGATTCCATACAGTTACTGCATGTTCATAGTCCGCATCTGATATATCATTTGCTTCAAGGTGATTATAAAATTTATCTTTAGACGGTAGTTCAACTTCTTCCAACTTGTTCCAAGAATCGGTGTAATTATAGGGATATACACCTTTCCTTGTTACAAGTGGCATATCATTTTCAGAAAAATGTTTACTTGTATGATTAAATTTATTACGTGGTAGATTATTAGTCAATTTACTTAAACTGGAACTCATAAATTTAAATGTATCAATAAATCTTAATGTAATTCCATTAATAGTTTTTTGGAAAAAGTTATGTATTTTTTGCTAGTATTAGGAATTACATTAATATCTTGTGAATCACAACCCAGTTGTCGAACAAAAAAATGACTGTCATAATTTGAACTACCGTGTATAAATATTGGGAGAAATTTTTGATTAATTCTTTGTAAATTGCAAGAATTGCATAAAACTGATCTAAAACTACCAGTAACATGGCAGTGATCATGCACTGCTGTATTAAGCATGCTAAATCCACAATCACATGCTTCACAATTAGTAGCCATTCTAAATTTTAACTTTTCAACATCACTCATTTTTTTTATGGGTTTCTTATGCTTATAAATCTCTCCAATTGTATTTGCAATTGATATAAGATGAGTCATAAATGTTTTCGCCGCATCTTTTCCACGATATATAATCGGTTTGTTAGGTAATTCACTCAAAATATATTCGGGTAAATTTCCATCGACAACCAAATATATACCAAAAGACATAGGTTCGTGGATATCATTTAATTTTGTTTTTAAACTTATTTTTTGATCTACATTTCGTAATAAACATTCAAAATCTGCATATATTACAAAAGGTATGTGAAATTTGCTATTAAAATTTTTGAATTTTAAAATATCTTCTCCCTCTGAAGGCATTTTTACTTTTAGAGGTTTATTTTTTTTACAGTGTAATATATGCTTTTTTAACAATTTTCGTTTATTTTTTAAAGTAAAATGACACAAACATCTTATACAAAATGCTGTTTTATGAGCATTTTTACTTATCTGACTATTTACTAATCGGGAAAAATCATTAATATAACAATAATGACTAGAACCTTTATCATCTGTTATAAAAAATAAATCATAATGATTTCTTTTAACTTTACTACATACTCTTAATGGAAACACTTCCCTATCATTATTAATTCCATAAACATTCACACTAACTCTAGAATTATTTTTTCAAATTTTGAAATTTGATTTAATGGTGTTGCAAATTTTATACCTGTAACATTAAATTTGTTAGCTAAATTATAATAGCGTCTATTTACAATGTGTACATTTTTTAAATCAGTTGTTATATATGGAACTAACAATGACCACAAAAAACATTTATTATCATACAAATTTCGTGGATTAATAATTGCATTTTTATTTTTTATAAAAAAGGGGAGTGGAATGAACGAACTTGCACTCAATGGATTATATCTACTAAAACGCAATATAATACCATCAATTCGCTCTAAAGTCCAACCAGAACCCTTACCTTCGTATTCAATTTCTTCGTAGCATATTTTTCTACTTAATTTTCCTAAAATAAATTCAAATTTGAATCCAAATATACTGGCACACTTTTTGTTTTAAAATCGCAACTGTCTTTCTCTTGTCAAAGGTTTTACATACGATGTTTCAACTACAATATTAAATTTTAAAAGAGCATATTCATTTAAGATTTGGCTAATAAGATTTTTCATTTTATCTTTACTATTTTCTAAAAACGTGCAAGTATCTGCCACCCCTAAAATATTACCTAAATAAAAAGTTTTTAGGTTTCCTCTAAAAGCGTGTTCAACTTGTACAAAATGATTCATTTTTCTGAAAAAAAGGAAAAAATAGAAAAGTACACTATAATAAATCTCTTTTTTATTTATATAAACAATATACAATTTTACCATAAATAATAACTAAAATATCTAATTGTGACAAAGAAATCAACTTAATTATAACGACTAAATTTTTCAATGTTTACAACACCAATTGATGCATGTTCAAAACCTTGAAGCTTTGAACCTACATCTACTAATAGATCGTTAATTCTTTTTAATATAGGATCGCTTGATTTCTCTGCAAGAAAATATGCTTTTTTCGAAACTTTCGTCCAGTACTGTTTTTCTGAACAATTTTTAATGTCTTTACAATCAGTTACTTCTATTTTAATGAAATGTGAACCCTGTTCACCGGGAGTTGTAATTTAACTTCTTTTACCATTTTTTACATACTGAACAACCTGTTTGACTACTGGTAATTTACTGGAACGTTTTAATTTTTTATTAGATTTTTTAAACATTTTTTCAAATTTGTCATTGTCGTCATCAAAATCTTTATCATCATCATCATCTAAATTTGATTCTGATTTTGACGATGACGATGAAACATAACTGGACGAAGACATTGAATTGCGTTTTTTATTTTTTTTTTAGTTAATTTGCGTTTTCTAGATTTTTTTTCTTCATCATTTTTAGCGTCAAAATTACTACTTAAAATGGCTCTAATAATATTTATAAAATTTTGTACAGCTTCATGAGGAAAAAGTTTATCTTCGATATTTTTTCTCTTTAAAGGTGTAGATAAAATTTGACAAATTTCTTCAGAGTTCATTTCTTTGTCATTAATCGCAAATATTTTATGTTGGGATTCTATTTGCAATAAAATCCCATTAGATAATTCAATAAATAAAGCCCTTATTATAAAAAAAAATATTACACAATTCCGCATTACTGCATACATCGGAGTTAATTTTTAAATCGTTCACTACAACTTCCCATTTTCCTAGTGTCGTCATTCCAATTAAAATCAATTGTTCTAATAAATTAACTTCATTAATTTTCATCCTATTGTCTTCATAACGGCTGGTGGATGGTGTCTCCAAATTTTGAATTATATTTCTCATTGGAGGACAGTCAACCGTACAGTCGACGTAGACAATGTCAGATGATTGTTGGGATGACATTACTGAAAAAATTTAAAAAACCAATTTTTTATCAGTCGAACCAAAATCCGAATCAACTCTTTCAGTAACAGGTTATTCACAAAAAAATTCTTCTAATTTAGGATATAATATTACTTCACAAATTAGCTGAGCTATTTTATCCCCTCTTTTTACAACAAAATCTTTGCACGAATGATTAAATAAAATTATTTGTATATTTTCTGTATAATCCTTATCAATTACACCAGCGCCAATATTAATAAAATAATTTAATGCTAATCCCGATCTGGGAGCTATTCTTCCATAACAATTTTCGGGTAAACTAATTGCTAAATCGGTTTTAATTAATTTTCTATTTAACTTAGGAACTATATAATCGTAAGCGCTTCTGAGATCAAATCCAGCAGCATTAGCCGTTCCTTTTTCAGGTGTAAATGCATTAGCTGTTAATTTACGGAATCCTAAAATTGGTTGTTGAGTCATAACTGAAAGACCAAACATAACTATTGTTAGGTCAACAAATACTAAAAAAATTTTACTAGAATTACATATGTGATTTTGTATTCTCACAAAAATTAAAAACAATTTTTGGATAAAACAAGTAATGCATTAATTTATGTTAACATGTTTACAATATAAAAAAGTTTTATTTTTAAATTAAAAAATATTAACTCACCTATTAATGGTAGTTGAAGAAGACTAAAACAAAAAGCAGCAGAAATAGTGGTAGCGATTATGATTTGTAAAGTTATGGTGAACCGATGGTGTAACGGTGCAAGCAATGTGGACTGTAGCAGAACTGGTAGACAGATAAAGTATAAAGAAAAATATTTGACTAGTTATATACTTGTCTCAGCCTTCGAGAAGAAAACCTTGAACGCACAATAGCTTAGAAAACAACTTTTTATTTTTTAGCACAGCACTTAAAGTCAAGATAATTAATGGACAAAATATTCAGAGGTCGGTGCCAAGAAATACAATGCAAATTACAAGTTCTTTATTGACTTTAAATGACTAGTCGAGGTTGGATCATTAGCAAACCTTCTTTGGAAATTTCTACAAGGTTATAAGAATCAAGATATCTGATGCAATGGCGAAACAAGGTTATAATCGAGATGTAAGCTGTTGACACAAAAAATAAGGCTGATTTCCATACAAAAAACCTTGTATTATTATATAATTTCTATCGTAGCCAAATTTAGATTTCTCTTAAGGATGATTCATTAACATGACAAAGTCTGTATGCGAAACATTATTCAGGTCTATACTTTCATATAAATAATCCTGTGTATCACACTTTAAATTCATCCATGCTTTCTTATAGATTGTTTTTAAATATTTTTTGAACAGTTGCTGGTAGTTCAAATTTATCAATATCTTTAAATCGTTTAACTCGACTGCAAACTTTTGTCGAACACAATTGAAATAAACTACAACATTATAAAACAGTAAATGTTACTAGTTGTTTATATTGCAATACATATATATTTATTTGCTATCATAGTGTTCATGTTTGGACATGTTTGAACATGTCAACATTCATACATATATTGTCATGATGTAGAGGTGACTTCATTATAACATACTTAATTCGTGTTGTCAATAGAATAGCATGTCGCTGGTGACGCTACAGATACGTAAAAACATAATAAACGTCACTATACAAAATTTGTGACACCAATAGACTAGCACATCACTACACGATGTAGAGGTGACATCATTATAACATACGTAATTCGTGTTGTCAATAGAATAGCACGTCGCTGGTGACGCTACAGACACGTAAATACATAATCAAACGTCACAATAAGACGTATGCCAGTACGACGTCACCCGATGATGTGTGGATGGTGACGTCGCTATAGTGACGTATGTTGGTGATGATGTCACTATAGTGATGTATGGTGATGATGACGTCACTATAGTGACGTCAAAAATATGAGGGGGTGGTTGGGGGTGGTAATTACAGAAAACTACCCCCGGTGGGACTGGCAACTCTCTACTACTATTATCACTCCAATATCGACAATTTGGTCTATTAACATTTCCATTCAACATGAATGTCACTTCATCTGAGAAGATTACAGACTTGTAAAAACTGTGGTCAGTTAAAAAATTGTCCATCATAATCTCATAGTACTCAACCCGATGATCAAAATCATCTTCAATTAGTTCCTAAGAGGGTGATATCTATTGGTTTTTAAAAGTCTGAGGTTGCTTTTTTTTTTAAAGTTATTTCATTGCTCTAATCGTGTTAATTAACCAAGTTAAGGCATTAATTACAATTAGTAGTTTTTAATCACATTTTAAAAGGAAACTTTAAAAGTTGTAAAAGAGTTATAGTAATATGTGATGCGTTTATTATTTAATTATTTTGACCCACGATTTTGTGTTTTCACTCATTTGATTGAAGATAACTTAAAAATGGATTGAAGTATTCAAAAACGGATTTGACCATCTTTTTTTCATCAAATTTTACATTAAAATCATGTATCACATGACTTTCTTCCTATTAAAAAAAAATTCATTTCAAGATGGCGGACTAAAATTTCAATCTCACCAAAAAGTGTTTCTTTTATATCTGTAAATAACTGCATTTCTGTTTATCTCAAGACTTGTACATTTTGATATATTAATCCGTTTCCAGACTTTTCAAACACCCTGTATACAAATAAAATTACAAATTACAATATCAACAATAAAATATATATATATAAAAATAAATATTGCAAAAATATACCACAAACTTTCCCCACCTCCAAGACCATATAAAAATAAGGCAAAACTAATTGTCATCAAAAATGTCAGTTTAGTAGTTATCAATCAAAAAGATAAAATAAACTGTGAACCACCTTTGGAAGAAAATTATATATATATATATATATATATATATATAATGGTTTAAACTTGCTTCACTTTTGCATCAGCATAATATTTGATTCAAATCAAGCTTTAAATAATGTGGGTCATGGTTAATTTTTGTTTTCTTGCCGTAATTCCTGAACCGTAATAATTTTTCAATTCCAAATTTACACACAGGTTTAGTAATTAATTTTCATATTTCACTTAAATTTAAATGAAATCGGTAGAATCGAGTTTGAGAAATTTCATATTTTATAACAGCTCCATGTCTGATTTTTAATTTTATACGAACTCGCATTTGTGCAAAGATGGCAACCAATACGTTTTGTTTGGATCCTTAGCAACATTTCAAAAAGCTGGTTTTTAAAAAAATCATAATTTTTAGTATTTTCTTATGCCAGCTATCCCCAAATTTTGAGTATAAAAAATGAAAACAACAGTCTAATAAAAAATTTGATTAAAATCGGTTCACATGTTTGGGCTGTAGAGCAATGTAAATGAGCGGTCGCAGCCATGGTAATGAAATCATTTCTATATCAATGCCATAATGTATGATTTTGTGTGATCATGGACCATGGAGAGAGACATTGGGCAGCAATCCATATGTCGTATCACAAATACGTTTGTCAACAATCTGTTTGGTCACAAATGTAACATGTATGATTGTCTATGAGTTTTGCACATTCTGCACGTTCTAATACATTCATGGACAAAGCAGTGGCTAACTTTAAACTGTGAAATATGTGTAAAAAATCACTGGATTTGAATATTGTTGTGATCAAATGGTATCTACCTAAACAGCATGGATTATCCGCTTTAGACCATATCAGTACACGTCTAGTGTCACCATGTTTACCTTTATGGAGTTACATCGACTGTGTTACAACGGCATGATTTCTTCCCAATACGAATGACAATAAAACAACGTCTTGGCAAACAATTCAGACATATTCACATTATCTGTCTGTATCTGTGATACAAACGCAAATGTTAGATTTATATCTGTTTAATTCAAGCAGATAGTTTACAGTTAGTTATTGGCCATTATGCGAAATCATAAATATATTTTATAAACAACAACAAGGAAAAATTATAAGTTTTAGGTTATGATTTTATAATTGTTCTGTTTTCTAGGTTTAATTCTATATTGTAGTCTAAAACCTTTGAATATATCTATGAAGTCCTGGATCATTTGATGATGTGAGTTTTCAATATGTAGGTCGAACAGTTGTAGTTTTTTGGGTTCAGTTCAGAATGTGATAGCGTGGGAGGAGTTGGAACATGCTATATGGCATGCTCACCTTCAAGTTACCAGAAGCGGCAGTACTAAAGCCTCAAATGCCAATCTCCATCTAGCTTATCTATTGTGTATGTAAAATTAATGTTATGACTTATGTTTTAATGGCTATCAAGAACAAAAACAGATATTAAAAAACAATTTGCACCATTGTTCTCATTGTTCTTAGCATATAAAAACTATGTTAAATTACGTATCATATCATAAGAGCACATTCTTATTTCAGATTTTAAAGTTTATTCCAAGGTAGGTTTACTCTACGAAAAAATGTAGTTTTATTTTCAATGAACGATTGTTGTTTGAAAAATATTTTTAAAAAAAGAAGAAAAAAAGAGTTTACAACTTATCCATACTGTAAAAATTGATTTAATATCGAAATAGACTAATACTAACTCTCTGAAGTGTTATAATGGCATTGCGTGAGTCTCCAATGTAGTAATAAGCTTCACCTAGATGTATTAAAAGGTTTTGATTCCCACGTAATGTACCATCTTCTTCCAATTGTTTATAAGTTGTTATGGCTTGAGTATAATTTTTCTTATGAGCGTATTCTTGAGCTTTGAGCCATCCAGTAAACCTGTTAAACACAACAATGATCAATGAATTAAGTATTATAATGGTTTCCATAGTTAACGTCCAAGTGTTTAAGAATTGGCAAATTAGATTGTCAGAACTTGAAAAATGGTAGATGATAAAATCTACTTACAGAATAGTCTGAAGTTCATAAAGTCCACATTCTAGAATAACCTTCTTATAGTCAGGGCAAAAAACAGGATTTATTCTGATCCAGAGTGAAACTACACGAAATGACTTGTGTCATAGCTCATTTTATTCGTTAGAGTGTCTAGATCAAAGATATAAACAGTTTTTTTTTCCGGAAACTTAATAATTTGTTTATTTATTAAATATAAACAATAAGAATGATGTCCGATTAAACGTAATATGAAATAAGAGACAGGGTTCATAAATCGATATAATTTTTTTATTTCAATGTTATTTTTATGTATTTGGGGTCGCTCTTTCCAATTATGGTGTCAAAAAAGTGTGCATCCTAGAGGGCGCCACAAGAAAAAATAATATAAGATGCAGGTAAAGACAAATTAAAATTAAATGAAATAACGAATTATTTTGGTCAATTCATATCATTCTTCGATTTCAATGCCATTTTTTAAGTTTTCTGGTTCGCTCGTTCCGATACTGATACCAAAATTGTGCGAAAATCGTAGAGGGCGCCACCGGTTGTGGTTGTGAAGGTCCGTGTAGTTGAAAATTAAACAATTTAAAATTCTCAGTTGCATGTGGGACTTGTAAAGGAGTGAACTGTAAAAATTCTCTCGTTGAGCTAGAACTCGGAAAAAACATTGATAGCCAAAAAGCACAAGAAGAAGATATAGAATTTAACGGTGATTACACTAATGAAAATGAAATGAGTGATGAGCATTTCTATGATTCTGACTGATCTCATGTTTCGTAATATTTTCATGTATTTGTAAATGTATCAAATAAACTTTGTGCTATTCTTTGAATTAATATTCTCCATTTTTATTTCCATCTAATCATATCTCCCCAGAATCCATTTCCACTAGTGAAATAATTAGATTTTATCAAGATTTTTATCTGCCTTTCAGATTTGCTGTTATTTTAGGATGATTCATTATTTTTCCTAGATAGAAATATAATCCGACAATTACTATAAGAAAAGAAATTCACACGGTAATATTTAGCTTGAAATAAGTGAAAAATGATAAAATTGTATTTTGCATTAAATGTGTATATTGTTGTCTAATCAATTGAATAAGGATTTGGATTTTTGATCTTGGAATCGGAATCAGCAGCATCAAAAATTTCGAGGATATTATATTCAAAATTTCTTATCTTAATTTCTCATTATTTTCATTTTGTATTGTTTTTGTCTGTGGCGCCCTCTCAGATCGGCACAGTGTTGACATCAGCATCGGAACAAGCGACCCAAAGACCATAAAAAAATTATATCAATTTATGGAAAAATAGCATCATTTCATATAATGTTAATCTGTCACCATTTTCACCTTGTAATAGTTTTGCCGGTGGCGCCCTCTACGATTTTCGCACAATTTTGGTATCAGTATCGGAACGAGCGAACCAGAAAACTTAAAAAATGGCATTGCAATCGAAGAATGACATGATTTGACCAAAATAATTCCTTATTTCATTTAATTTTAATTTGTCTTTACCTGCATCTTATATTATTTTTTCCTGTGGCGCCCTCTAGGATGCGCACTTTTTTGACACTATAATCGGAAAGAGCGACCCCAAATACATAAAAATAACATTGAAATCAAAAAATTATATCGATTTATGAACCCTGTCTCTTATTTCATATTACGTTTAATCGGACATCATTCTTATTGTTTATATTTAATAAATAAACAAATTATTAAGTTTCCGGAAAAAAAACTGTTTACATCTTCGATCTAGACACTCTAATGAATAAAATGAGCTATGACACAAGTCATTTCGTGCAGTTTCACTCTGGATCAAAGTAAACGCTGTTTTCCCCATTTTTTGCCCTGACTGACTATTAATATAAACTTAATATAAAAGTGGTAAATAACTTTTAAACTTTAAAAGGTAGGAAGTTCAAATTAAAAAAAAGAAGTTTTTTGGTGTAAAAACACCATATTTTGGCACTATAAGGTAAATTCAATCCCACCCCAAAATGTAATTTTTCAGGGCAACTCCAAAATTTTCAAATGGAAAGCCCATCAAGTAATACGTCATTTAATAGGTTTTTTTTAATAGAAAATAACTGTGCAAACTAGGGGTCGCTATTTTACTAGAATCAAAAATGGCGGATTGTCAAATATTTTAAAAATCCAATTTACTTCAGAATCTTTTACTTACTAAAGAAAATAATAAGGAGAAAAAATAATAATAGCAAATAATTTACTGTTATTTTCTTCAATTTTTTAGCAGAAAGTTGCATTACCCTAAAATTTTAATTTATACTCAAAATTAATTTTTAGAACTAAATTTTCGAAGTATAATACCAAATTTGAGTATTTGACCAGTTGTTATTTTGAATTAGAATACAGTAGCGACTTCTAGTTTGTCCAGTTATTTTCTATTAAATAAAACTTTTAAATTGAAGTATTACTCGATGGGGGTTTTACATTTGAAAATTTTAAGTTGCCCTCTAAAAACCCATTTTGGGATGAGATTTAAAGCCAAATAATGGTAATTTACACTAAAAAAATTCTAAAATTTGATCTCTCTACCTTATAAAATTTAAAAGATATTTAATCATCCTGGGACTTTTTAACCATTTGGGGTGCAAAAACATTGCAGAAATTTTCTCACTCGCCCATCTCCAAAACAAAGTAAAATGAAATCAAAATTTGCCACCAAAAATGTCAGTTTGTAATTATCAATGTAAAATGAAAATGAACCATGGACGTAGACTTTGAAAATATATATATATATATATATATATATATATATATATATATATATATATATATTTAAAAAGGCCTAGGCTTGCTTTGTTTGTGCTACAATTAAGTACTTAACATAAAATACTACTTGATTAAAATCAACTTTTTTAAAGACGACAGTCAAGATTCATTTTTGTTTTTTTTTACCAATTACTCTTGAATCATACAAAAGATTTTGCACACAGGTTTGGGTTATTCATTTTCACTCAAATTTAAACGAAATCTATAATTTTGTATTGCAGCTACCCCCACCAAATTTTGACTAAAAAAAAAAAGAAAGAAAAAAAAACTATGTCTAAAATATCGCCAACATACCAAATTTGATTAAAATTGGTCCACAAGTTTGAACTGTATAGTACTGCACATATATACAGACAAATATACAGACAGACATCATTTTAAAAACCACTTTTTTGGACTCAGGGGGAGCTCAACACTTGACATGGATTTTTGATCCATCACAACATTTTCTCCATACTAGGTATATGTGAGAAAGTAATAATAGAAGTATGTAGTACTATTTTAAATTTCTATCGGCTTCTATTTTAGATAAGCGAAATGTAGCAAATTTTGGTTGAATCGTTTTCTGAAATAATTATTTCCAAAAATTATATATTGCTTGATTGAACCATTTAAGATTTTTATTTGATTTCTCAAAAACCTCAGTTTTGGAGGGGAGGGAAGTAGCCTAGATGCAAAAAACTTCTTTTGTTCTATAATTTCTCAAAAATACATTTTTAGTTTTATTATCTCGTTCAAAATTTAAAGTGAGGTTGATTTTTTATATACCTAGTAGATAGTAAATACAACCTTATTTTTGAAATATTTCCAGCTTGTCATGTTCTTCATTATTCAGATTTTTAAAGTTTCATATAAGACTTACCAATCCATTCCTGCAATATCCTTTTTAACAACTAATGAACCAACATCAGCACCAGAAACTCCTAAATTTAACAATCCTTCTGCAGCCTCAACAGCCATGGGACATTCCTTTAACATAAAATATTAAAACAAATTATAGTTTATTAGACCTTACCGTGGAATCAAAAATTAATTAGAGAAATCATACAGTACTGTATACCACCTATTTTGTACTGTGTGTTTTAACCCTATCATACTTCTTCCAACATGAAGCCAATAATATTACTTCCATTGTTTTGTGTGCTTACTGTACAATATTCCTCGATATTGTAGTCTAATCAGTTTTTAGATATGTGCAATCGCGTTAGATATCCCAAAACTATCTCTCTTTGTATTATTTTAAAATTATAATGTTCTTACCCATAAACAGTTTCTAAGCTTTAGTTTACATAATTTTTATGTTTCTTTAGCATCACTATATATATATATATATATATATATATATATATATATATATATATAAAGAATATAAAGCAATACGACACTAAACATTTGAATTCAGTGCCTAACTTAATCGATGCCCTAAAATTGAAATGATACCTATACAAAATCTTTATCCATATTCTACACTGCTTATATTAAATTCACTCTCTATTTATAATAATTTTATGTTTAATGAAATTGACAAAAGAATGCCCTTGTATGATTTCTGCTTAAGTGACTGGTACACATCTCCTAAATTTAACACCCCCCCCCCCCGTCGCTCTCTGCTGTGAAATTAAAAATACACTCCATTCAAATATGTAATCTAAATACTATGATTGTATTGCAAGATGGTCAACAAATGGTATAGGTATCATCTTACCATTATTTTGCCATTTGTATATATATATATATATATATATATATATATATATATATAACATCATGAAAATATTTTACATTAAGAGTGGATGTTTTCTGATCTATAGAACAAAATTGGTTAATGACAATGATTAAGGTACATTTTTGTTTTTTGTCATTTATTCCTGAATCATAATAGTCTTTTACTTGCGATTATGTATATGGGTTTTAGTCATTAATCCTCTATCCGGCTACTATAAAGTCTGGGCATTTGCTCCTTTTTTAATCAGTTTTTAAAAATTCATAAAAAATAGTAATATTATGTAAAACACAACTTGTTATACATAACTTTTCTCAGAAAGGTGCATAGAATATATCTGTGTAATCCAAAAAGTTATATATGTAAAGGTTTTAGAGTTGGTACATCAGGAATCAAAAAATGAAGTGAAAATGCCACAAAAAACCCTATAAATACTATTTTTAATTTTTTTTTCAAGATATATAAAAATTTTGTAATGTAACTATGTTTTGTAAAGTGAATAAATGTTCATAAAAAATAAATCAATTTATATAGTTGTGAAGATAAATCTGTATCAACATATATCAACAAAACATAATAAATAATTCACAATAAATTATAAAGCAAAAAAAAAAAAAAAAAAATCTAACACTAAACTGTACTTGACACTGATAAGCGGAACATTGGTTTTATTGCAAGTAACTGATAGTAGGATATAGGACACCTGGGTTACGACAAACTGGGACACCTGAATACTGGGACACTTGGGTTACAAAAGCCATTAGGCCCCTGACGTCACTTCCAGAGACGTCATAACGACGTCACTGGAGATGACGTCATTAGGGTACTAGAGACTAGGGTAACAGAATGCCCTACGTGAAACAGGTGCCCTAAGTTTAGACGCAAACCAGATGTCCAAAGTACAATGTTAACTTACCCGAGATCTTTCCTCGTCGGCAGCTCGACGAAGACTAACTAAACTTAAGATATAACCGGCCTATAAAGCACAATACTACGTCACAATACTACGTCACATAGAGTTATGGGACACCTGAGCACTGGGACACCTGAGGTACAAAAGCCATTAGGCCCCTGACGTCACTGGAGATGACGTCAGGGGCCTAATGGCTTTTGTACCTCAGGTGTCCCATAGCGTTATGGGACACATGAGTACAGATTGATATCGCATAGCGCTATGGGACACCTGAGTACAGATTGACGTCACATAGCGCTATGGGACACCTGAGCACAGATAGACGTCAGCTCTAGTAACGTCATTATGACGTCTCAAAAAAGACGCCACAACATCGTCACTGGAAATGACGTCAATGGGGAATTACTCTATGTTATTATGCTACGTCACCTAACCCCTACATCACACAATATTACAATACATAATAGTACATCAAACAAAATTGTAACCTACCAGAGATCTTACCCCTTTGAAAGTTCGACGAAGACTAAAATAAAAACGAACGATACAATGATTATATAATAATACACTATAAAACCCATACTGATTGAGGCTGAGAAATAACGTACCATAACACATGTAATAAATATAATAATTAAGCATTTATTAAAATATATACAATTCAAATCCTATAAGCAATAATCCGGGGAGGTCCCTCATCTTCCCCTCCCCAGCATCCCCAATCCAACTCTTCAATCATGAACTCATAACACTCCCTTTGAGGCCTGGGTGGAACCCTAGGAGGATCCTCCTTTTTCGGTTCCTCGTTAATCTGAAATAAAAATTACCGAAACTATAAAGGAATGCTACGATAGTCGATAATACAACTGTAATATTACAAAAAAACATAAAAGAATAACCAACCCTGAATTTATAAATGTTTATAACGAAAATACAGCAGCGATAATAGTAATAACGAAAATAATAAACAACTCCCGAAATCATAAATGTTTGCTACGACAATTGAAAACATAACATGAACAAAAGTAACACCAAATAATAATAATTCCACCTCAGAATCTGTTAATGTTTATAAAGAAAAATAAAAACACTTTTGTAATAATATAACACCAAAAATAATAATTTACTTACGTGGAACAAGGTAGGTAGTTCCGTCCCAATGAAGAGGTCAACGCAATCGCTCATAGTGTCCTGCTGCTCCCTGTAGTTCAGATTAGACTAAGTCTACATATAATGTACATGAGCTAACTCCCACCTCTACAGCTAGCGTCACGCTTCCCCCCCACTGCCAGGTTTTTGAATATGCGAAACATTAACTTGACATTCAGTTACGAGCCTAAACTGAATTAATTCAATCCAATTTTAATTATGAGTGACAACGATTCAGCCTATCATTCTTCGGACGAAGAATATTCCGAAGACGTCGACAATGAAGTTAGATACGATTTGAGTAGAATCTGGAGACGAACAGAAAGGTAAGTTGTTCATAAAAAGAAACATAACTCGTAAAAATACAATATAGAAACAATAATAATAATAAGAAATACGTTTTGCAGGCACATTCAACGGACCGAGAGGTATTTGTACGGGCTTGGATGCCCAAAAATCACCTGGGACTTAAGCGCTAACGTAAGCGCTATCCCCATCCCTTCATATTTGAGTGGACAACCTTGGGACCTTCCAGAAATAATTCACCACGTAGGGCATCAGGAACAGCCTCTGGAGGAGCCGATGGACCTTCAACCCCACCTGGAACCGGAGCCTCAGCATCATGACCAGGATCTGACCTGTAGAGAGACCATGCCGTCGCCTTCCCCAGAGCCTCCTATATTTGACCCTGATATTCCATCAACGTCAGGGTTGACAGACAAATTCCGTCGGGACTCAACATCGAGTAGCGACGAAGAATAACCGTAAGTCCAAACTATAATTTGTTAATATTACCTAAGTTTTACCCCACTTAGATCCAAACATTTGTCAAGGTGTGTAAAAAGTGTAATCAGAATTTCGGATGTAGGATATAAAATCCGCTCACTATAATAATAATAGACTTATTTGGCAAGCTTTATCAAAATTCACAAAAATCTATTTAATAACGGAATGAAAAATATATTTTGAATTGAAGATAAATAAACGGACCTAAATTCAAATATTTCTATTTTAAAAACAAACAAAAAGTACAAAATGGGGAACATCATTTGTAGCATTTTATTACGGTCTATATTAATCCTGAAAATTCCATAAAGACAAGCACAGAAAGGTGCAAAAATATAGTAAAAACCTAGCCTATCTCTAAATTTTACCCGTATTCTAGCTTAAACAATAACTGTAAAAAATTGAAATCAAGTACTCACATTAAATCGTTTGAAACACTGTAAATTACTATTTACAAAATTTACCGTGAATTATTTAGTCTTCAAAAATAACAATATCATTACTTTATTTAATTAATTACGTTGAATTAATTTTTCGCAAATGACGAGATATCGTTAGATGGTCCAAAAAGTTTTAAATCTATATCAGTAACAAGATTTGTTTAAGATACGGTACTTTCGAATCACCCTATACGTAATTAGTCTTACACATGCACCATTCTCACAGTCATATAAATTTTTTTTGCATTAGCAAAGAACATATGGCGTTTGCCAACAGCCACACGCATGCACATATGTTCGTATGCAATAAATCACGACGTGGGGGACATGTGAAAATACATATTCGCATCTTCACATACAAATAACACATGTGGTTACTTGCAGGCGATGTCATAGCATTGGTCTAACAAAAATAACCGTGATATATACAAATTATCACCCCCTAGGCTACATAACTACCCCCACTATAAAAGCCTCAGTCTCGATTCCCAGTTACCATTTCAGTTTCAAGATCGCTGTAAGTGATTACGTAAGTAAAATATTTATTAAGTTATGATTTGATTCGTTACTATAATATTTTAGGATACATTGTTTTGAAACACGACATATTCATACAGGCATGCGTGTCTGCGAACACATGTTAGTCACGGTTCTATAACTTTCAGGTAAACAAAATAATTGACTGTTTGTGAGCACATATTATATTCATGGTTCTATAACTTTTTAGTTGAGCAAAATAAGTGGCAGGATATACGCAATTGCGTGCGTGTAGAAAGTCGTGGATACTAACCTATATAGTGCGCAAGGTTGTCTTTTTGCGAACATGTAGAAATGTCATGTATACATAATTATACAATTAGTTTACATGCCCATGCAACAACAATTTAACTTGACAATGATTAGAGTCGCGTGCATAGGAACGTATTAGATGACCAACAGACGTACGCATGCATAACGTTTAAACCTGAACAATAGATATTTCCTTGTGTATGGTTGGGGGGAAACAGAGTTTTGAATCTCTGTAGCCAGTTCACTTCTAATCCTGATCTGAGTAAGTCCAAATGTTCTCGTATATACTTTTATATATCTATAACAAATATTCATATATATTCAAATCTTTTTGTTTACTCTATGTAAAAATTATTCATACGACTATTGATTTTCATTCATAGTTCGATTGTCTTTACATTTACTATATCATTTATTCAAATTTATTTATTATATAGTTATATAAGATTTATATAATTGATTTATACTGTATTATACGATTATTTATTCACATTTTTAATTTATTATATACATAAGTTTGATATATATCTGTGTGTGTGTGTGTGTGCTATTGGGGGGCAATTACATTTCTATATATTACCATAGTTTACCTACAAGATATAATGGACCCTATAAACCGTATAAGTACAACGACATCCCATGTTCGAAAATATCGACTTACAGGTACAAAAACGCTTTTCAAATTTAATACTCCACCAAAACATGTTAATACCGTCGATTGGTTAAAACTGGGGTTACAAAAACTAGTTAACGAGATGAAACAAAATGGTAATGAAAATGATAGAATCGGTTTCACGTTCCAAAACGAGAGAATTCAAACACCCGGGTATATTGCATTTAGACCATTAACTGAGATTTCAGTAGATACCCTTTGGGCTGTTATCGGTAGTATAATCCAGAGTGGTTCAGTGTCAGGCTCGTGGACTGATACATTTCAATTAACATGCACAAAAGTTAGCCTACCAGTAGGGTTAGGTCGTAGACGAGGTCTTTATTATAATGACTTTACTGAAGAGTGTAAATCTAGGAAGGGTGTTGTAGCTATAAACAATACAGACAATTTATGTCTACCTAGAGCCCTGGTCGTTGGTATTGCGCATGCCAAAAAAGACCCATATTACAATGCTATTAGACAATACAGATGTAAAAGACAAACAACCGAAACTCAAAAACTATTAAACGATGCTAATGTAACTATTCCTGAAAGCGGTGCCGGTATTGCAGAATTGAAAAAATTCCAGGATCACTTAAAAAACTATAAAATTACTGTTTATCAATATGGGGCTAGGGGCCGTGATATACTATTTGAACAACATATACCTAATGCCGAATTTAAAATTAATCTATTGTACAACCAAAATCATTTCAATCTGATAACCAGTCTAACTTCAGCATTTGCGTGTGGGTACTTTTGCGAAAACTGTCACATTCCTTACAACACGATAGGTGATCATGTTTGTTCAAACGTTTGCAGCTCATGTAAGCGTTCACCACCTTGCGAAAAAGATGGTAACGTTTCAACGTGTAACCAATGTAATAGAAATTTCCTTAATCAGACTTGTTTTAATCAGCACAAGACAACGTTGTGTAACATACTAAAATATTGTCTGAATTGTAACCGTAGTTTTAAAAAGACAAGACAACATCCGAAACATATATGTTATGAGGAATACTGTAGTGTTTGTTCAAAATATAGACCCTCCGGACATCAATGTTATATGAAAATAGATATCAAAAAACCTAAAAAGGACGGATATTTATTGATTTTTTTCGATGTAGAAACGACCCAAGATACACCATCAACCTCAAATCCCGAAGTTAGAGTTCATAAAGTCAATCTGTGTGTTTCACAACAATATTGTAATTCGTGTCCTAATAATTGTCCGACAGAGCATGATAAGTTACACATTTTCAATACCAATCCTGTTAATCAGTTTATGGAGTATATCATGAATGTTCGGAAATATTTTACAAATGTATGTATTATATCGCATTACGGTTCAGGTTTTGATATACAATTTATTTTAAAATATATTCTAGAGGAAACTCAATTCACACCTGAATTGATAACTAGAGGTACCAAGATAATATTACTAGAATTAGATAATGTTCGTTTTATCGATTCCATTAATTATATGCCTATGGCATTATCAAAATTACCTAAAGCGTTCGATTTACCTCCTGAAAAAAAGAAGGGGTACTTTCCTCACCTTTTCAATACAAGGGAAAACCAGAACTATGTAGGACCTATGCCGTCTATTGATTTTTACAACCCTGATTCCATGTTTGACGAGAGTCGAAAAGATTTTTTTAAATGGTATAATATACAGATTCAGAACAATTACGTTTTTAATCTTCAAGTAGAACTCGTAGCTTATTGTATATCAGACGTTGATATCTTAGCTCAAGCGTGTCTTAAATTTAGACAAATGTTCTTAGATCAGTGTAATGTGGACCCTTTTTTAGAGGCCGTCACAATAGCTAGTGCATGTAATCTAGCGTTCAGACGTAATTTCTTAAAAAAGGATACAATCGGAATTTTACCTAGAAAGGGATACAGAATGATTGATAATCAGTCATCTATCGCTTTGCAGTGGTTAACATATAAAGAGGACCAAATAGGAACACAGATAGAACACGCAGGTAGAGGTCGCGAGGTCAAAATTAATGGGATGAGTGTCGACGGAATCTCAAATAACACTATATTTGAATTTCACGGGTGTTACTATCACGGATGCCCCGACTGTTTTCCTCTAAATCGGGATGAAGAGTTACATAACGATTCAGCCGATACATTCAATTTAAGATACGAGAGAACGCAATTAAAAACACAAAGACTTGCGTCAATCGGTTACACTGTAGTCGAAATGTGGGAATGTAGATTTAGGCAACTAAAGAAAGACAAACCTCTCGAGACTGCCTACCTAGAAAAACACCCTATACTAAATATGTTACCTCTAAACCCACGTGATGCATTTTTTGGTGGTAGAACTGGGAATACAAAATCATATCATTTATGTAAAGAAGGAGAATCCATACATTATGTGGACGTTTGTTCATTATATCCGTGGGTATGTAAGTATGGTAAATATCCTGTAGGTCACCCTGAGATTTTCATAGGTAACGAGGCTTGTAAGGCCCAAGGTCTAAACGCTGAAGGGCTCCTAAAATGCAAAATACTGCCTCCAAATAATTTATATTTACCGGTTTTACCTGTAAGAATGTACAACAAATTAATGTTTGTGCTGTGTCGAACATGTGGAGAAAATGTTAATGCGAATGAATGTTGTCACGATATTGAAGAACGTGCCCTATCGGGTACTTGGGAAATGAGTGAAATCCGTAAAGCTATACAAAAAGGTTACATTATATTGGACATGTATGAGCTTTGGGTGTACAAGATGGCTACTTTTGACAAGGGAGGCCTGTTTACAGATTTTATAAACACTTTTTTAAAAATAAAACAGGAGGCATCAGGTTTTCCATCGTGGTGCGTGACAGAGCAGGATAAATGTAAATATATCGAAGACTATTTCACACATGAAAGTATTAGACTTGATTCCACTAAAATTGAAAAGAATAGCGGTCTAAGATCGCTTGCAAAATTAATGTTAAATTCATTTTGGGGCAAATTTGGGCAAAAGGAGAATCAATCTAAAGTTAGAATTATAAGGAGATCTAGTGATCTGTTTCAACTATTATGTAGCCCTTCCGTTGTAGTAACAAATGTCCAAGAAATTAATGACGAAACGTTATTTGTATCGTGGGAGTATATTGAAGAATCTGCCGACATATTACCTACAGTAAATGTCGTGTTGGCTGCGTTCACTACTAGTCAGGCGCGGCTTAAACTGTATGAACATCTTGATGCTTTAGGCCAGCAAGTATTATACTTTGACACAGATAGTGTAATATATCTTTTTAAAGAGGGTAAACATAAAGTAGTTACAGGTGACTATTTAGGCGAAATGACCGATGAACTTACAGAATATGGACCAGATTCATATATCAGTGAGTTTGTCTCGGGAGGTCCCAAAACATACGGATACAAAGTCTCTACAAATACAGGTCAGACCGTTACGGTTTGTAAAATTAAAGGTTTCACACTAAATTTTAGAAATTCGCAGATACTAAACTTTGATTGTTTAAAAAGATTAGTTGACACCGAAGACGATGTTGACAGCATTAACGAACCAATTTACATAAGTGGTAATCAAATTAGGAGATCCGTTATTCGTGAAGTTGTTACAATAAATGAAAAGAAAAAATTTAGTATAACAGGTGCTAAAAGAAAGAGATTTGGAGAGTATGATACAGTCCCCTATGGATACAAGACCATGCGTATTTTATAAATAGCTGCTATTCTCTAAATTCTATCATTTTCATAATGAATGTGAGACAGGCTATTGCCGCGGAGTTGCATAAACCAGCCCGTAGGCGTTACCCGACCAGAAATGTAACATTAAAAGGTATAAATGACCTGTATCAGGCTGATTTGGTCGAAATGATCCCTTATGCGAGAGAAAATAAAGGGTTCAAGTATATATTGACAATGATAAACTGTTTAACAAAATATGCTTTTGCTGTGCCGTTAAAAACAAAATCAGGCGTTGAAGTAGCTAAATGTTTAGACCCTATACTTAAAAAACATCGTATGAAACATTTGCAAACCGATCAAGGGAAAGAATTCTTCAACACTCGTGTGAAACAGTTAATGGTAAAATATAACATTAATCATTACCATACATACTCTGACAAAAAAGCTTCCATAGTCGAAAGGTTAAATCGTACGTTAAAAAATCTAATGTGGTGTGAATTTACAGCTCGGGGCAGCTATGAATGGTTAACCCTTTTAAAAGAAATATTAAAATCATATAATAATACAGTGCATAGTACCATAGGAATGAAACCGTCTCACGTATTGAAAAAGCATGAGAAACTATTATTACAAAAACTAGATCGTAAAACCGTAAAAGCTATACCCAAATTTAAACTAGATGAAAAAGTTAGAATTTCCAAATTTAAAAAGACGTTCGTTAAAGGTTATTTACCTAATTGGACAAACGAGGTTTTCTCAGTTTACGCTATTGTACCGTCAAAACCTATAACTTATATTCTACAAGACTCGAAGGGGGAAATTTTAAAAGGCGGGTTTTATGGTGAAGAATTAAATAGATCAAAAATAGGTAATGTATATCTTGTTGAGAAAGTTATAAAGAAAAGAGGTGATAAGATCCTTGTAAAATGGCTAGGGTTTGATCAGACACATAACTCATGGGTAAGTGAAAAGGAAATTGTCAAATAGGTTAGGTTAGGTTACGGTTACTGTAGAGTATTAGAAAAAACTTATATAATGCTCATACAAATCAATTTAACTTCAGTATTACGTCATCATGAGGGTCGAGCACTCGTTACATTCAATGAATATGACGAATTTCGACACTTTTCTCAAGAAAAAGGCTGTAAATAAAAGACACAGCTCATTACTCCCAAACACAATCAGAGCATTACTTTGCGGACCATCAAATTGCGGTAAGACTAACGTTATATTTAACTTGCTTTTTGAACCTAACGGCTTAAAATTTGCTAATGTTTACATATTTTCAAAATCCCTTCACCAACCAAAGTACAAGTTCCTGGAAAAGATTCTTGAAAATTCTGACGTCGGATACTACCCATTCACTGATAATGAATTCGTAATCCCGCCAAACGAGGCCGAACCTAATTCTATAATGATATTTGATGATATCGCTTGTGAAAAACATAACAATATACGTGCTTATTTTACTATGGGGCGTCATAATAACATTGACTCTTTCTATTTAGGTCAATCTTACAGTAATATCCCAAAACACTTGATTCGTGATAATGCAAACCTCTTAATAGTATTTAAACAGGATGATCTGAACTTACGCCACATTTACAAAGATCACGTCAATACAGACGTTTCATTTGACGAGTTTAGAAATATTTGTGCTATTGCTTGGGAGAATAAACACGGTTTTATTGTGATAGATAAAGATAGTGAAAAAGATACTGGTCGTTACAGAATAGGTTTTGACCGTTTTATTAAAGATATATAATGCGTATATTCACGTATAATGATATTCGGCCTTTTGCCAACATTTGTAAATTGCATAATCCGAAATCAAATTTATGTTCATGGTATTATACGGACAGAAAACAGTTTTGTGGAAACTATTGTAGTAGATCTGGTAGATATGGTGATATATTCAATAGAAGATGTTGGAGGCATAAAAGGCGGGGAGGTCACAGTAAAAGCTTACCACCTTTAGTTATACTCATGATTACTTCTGCTGATAGGATTTACAATAGGGAAATATGGTTGAAATTTCTAAGCGAGTGTGAAAAAAACGGTGTGCCTATTGAACTTGTTATATATAACGAACATATGTTGAAAGGCACAGTGAGACACCCTCAAAATATGATTTCGAGGTTTAGACCTTTCCCCGATTTGTTCAATACAACTGTCACCCCCTCCCACGGAGGGGTGGGGTATATGAACGCGTATTTGAATATGTTACAGTATGGAAGCTCCTTACCTTTCACTTCCAAATGTGTAGTTGTCACAGAGAGAACTATACCTATACGCGGGCCTATAGCTCTATATAGAATGGCCTTAAAGGCAAAGTGCTGTATCGACATTAGTTACAATGTAAAGTTCGGCCCTCCCCCGATCATGCCTAAACGAACCAGAGGTAAACAGTTTGAAGCTGTAAACAATAAAGCTCAAGGTTTGTTCACTGTAGAGTTTCTTAAGGAAGCCTTACCTACAGTACCTCAACAATGTGTTCATTTCGGGCTATCCTTTGACGGTATCAATTATACTGTAACTAACCAAAAATTGTTACAGTCTTGGATGAAATATACGGGCTCAAATTTGGACGAATTTTTATTATTAAACTCGTATCTGCTTAGTGAGCAAAGTGTTCAGCCTATAGCTAAACTTAAAAAGTTTATGGAGGACACACCAAAGAATGATTATCTCTTTGTAGCCGAAATAGCTCAATGGCGTGATAATCTAAAACGAACCTTTATATTTAAAAGTACTGACAAAATCGAGCACATTCCTCGTTTTGACAAGGACACGTACGGATACCTGAAAGGGTTGCAGTGGAGTGCTAACATATTGAAAGCATCAGCTGGTGATATAATAAAGTTCCTCCTGACTAGAAAACAATATCCGTGTTTCTTCAGATCTATAGAATTACCATGACGTCATCTAACCTTACAGCGGAGATATCACGGTTAAGGGAGGTTATTAAAAAAAAGTATCGGGCTATACGTCAAGGCGAAGCTTATACAGAGGTGCTGCTCAATAAACAATACAGCCCTATACTTAAAGAGTTGTCAAAAATAAAGGGGTCACCGTCTATACCCTATGTCAAAGACGAGGTTAAGGACGAGGTTAGGGACGTGATCAGCCCTGAGGGGAGGGGAGGGGAGGAGGAGGATGAGGAGATGGAGGAGGGGGATTTATGGGGTTCTCCTAGTTTTATGGATACTGAAATAATTGCCGAGAGTCCGGACCAACCAGGACCTAGTGTAAGGGAACTATTGTCAACACCTGAAGGGCAAAGTACATCTGAAAATTGGGTAAACAGTAATTTCAAACATCCACTGGCACGAAAATATATGCTTATAATGATGAAAGATACCGCCAGAAGTCAAATTATAGATCACAGTTACGGACCGAAAATCAAAGACAACTCTATGACGATCGGTAACAAGACTCTTCAGTTGTCGGACGATGGTGAAATTATAATTGACGGTATACACTATAGTGGGACGCCCGGGTTGTACGAGTTGGTGTTTAAACGTTTACCAGATGATGAAATATATACCGATGCCGATTTACAAGCGTATAGAGATATCTGTTTGAGATCCAGTGCACACAAGAGATCATACAATCCGAACGAAGTAGTTAATCGTAACAGATCTCTCAAATATAGAAACATTATAGAGCCGTTATTCCCTTCTAAAACAATCACAGGGAGAGGATATTCATATTGGGACAACCCTAATGAACTTTGTAACCGACTAAGACTCTTATTGGCCTCTATAGATGCTGGTCATACAGGGCATGCTAACGAAATAGCCTCCATCGTTGAAGAACTACGGGAAGCCGGGATTATAAAAGGTTCTGGAAATAGAAAAATTAGATCATTAATAAAATGAGCGTCGACAAGTTTGGACGATACTCTGAGCTTAGTAAGACTCGTTCAGTGTCTGGGTCTAGAGTTACAGGATATGACCTTACACCTGAGGGAAACTACGACATAAGGGGCAAAATCTTAAGTAATGTAGCCAGCCCTAAAACTAAAAAAGATGCCGTTAACCTAGAAACTCTAGAGAAAAATTGTCTAACTTTTAACAAAAAAATAAAAAAATATCATACAAAGGGTGTACCTTTGGGGGGTCTGGGCGTGACCAAAGACGCTGATGACGCCGTTACAAAAGGTTATCTCGAGTCTCTAATTCCAATCAAACTTATGACCGAGTATTCTGTTAATCATAATAGGATACAAGATGTAGGCAAACCTGTGGGAAATGATGATGCTGTTAACGTTATATACGCGAAGGAAAATTTTATCGTAAAGAACGGAGAGGGCTTATTTGATGCCAGTAACTCTAGAATCATTAATGTAGAAACGCCTAGTGGTAAAGAGGATGCTGTCAACAAACAGTACGTTGACAATAGACTGCCACTAAATGACGGTCAATCATGTAATTTTGCGCAAAAAAGAGTAGCAAAAATCGGCTCTCCATTATTTATGGATGATGCGGTCAATTTAGCTTTTCTTATAAAAAATACAGTGCATTTACTCCCATTTGGAGGGATATTCAGTGCTGACAGTAAGAAAATAAGTGATTTACTTGACGGTACGTCTGATGTAGATGCAGTCAATTTGCGACAGTTGAAAAAATATATTCACGATATGTATGATTGGTTAAATACAAATGTATTACTCAAAAATCAAAAAGAGGACTGTTTTAATGCCGAGGCAAAACGTATTTGTAATGTCGCTCGTGGTACTTCAGCAGAGGATGCTATTACAGTCCAACAATTAACCGAATCAATCGCGCACGCAGGATTCAACTTTGTTCACAGTATTGAACTTACGGAAGCTAGTTTGAAAAAATTTATTAACACGGAATTGATTCAACTTGCACGTGCCATTAAAACAAAATACAGTAAAGAAACTATTCCTAAAGAAGGGGTAAAGAACTGGAGATCGCTATGGGGCGCAGAGGATAAGGATGTAGAATAAATGTCTAAACAATTTGTTGATTAAACTCATTCGTAAATATGACTTTGAACAGAACGTACGCCGTACTATGGGGTATATTTTACTCTTAATAGAATGCAGCTCACCTTTTTGATCAGTATATAAATGGATGCGAAACAAGCAACATCTATTAGACGTCGAAAGTCAAAGAGAAAAGGTTGTGGTCTTGTATCCTCGTTATTAAGTGTAGGTGATAAGGTGTTGAATAAAGCAGTTGATTTATTACCCGTCGAACTACATTTACCGTCTTACAACTATTGCGGCCCAGGTACAAAACTTGCCAAACGTTTAGCTCGTGGAGATAAAGGTGTGAACCCTTTGGACGAAGCTTGTAAGGAACACGATATAGCATATAGTAGATACGGTGACTCAGAAAGACGTAGGGGGGCTGATAAAATACTTGCTGGAAAGGCTTGGGGTAGAGTTAAAGCAGGGGACGCGTCTTTGGGTGAACGTGCCGCCGCTTTGGCTGTAGCAGCTGCAATGAAGGCTAAAACAAAATTAGGGGGTGGAAAGAGGAAAAGGGGGAAACGTACAGTACAACAACTATTGAAACAGTTAAAGGGGAAGGGTCTTTACTTGAAACCATATAAGAAAGGTGGTGGTAAGAAAAAGCGTAGGAGAGGTAAAAAAAAACGTTGTTAGATTCATTACCAAATAGACCGTTAACAAATATTGATTTGGAGAAATATGTCTTGAAACTAAGAATCCCTTATTTTAGAGGTGTCTACATGAGAGACAGTCTTCCCTCGAAGCCTTTGAAGAATGAAAATGCTATTGTAAACCTAGATAGTATCAACGGTGAAGGTACAC
Organism: Aphrophora alni; assembly: GCA_963513935.1. Classification (NCBI taxonomy): domain Eukaryota; kingdom Metazoa; phylum Arthropoda; class Insecta; order Hemiptera; family Aphrophoridae; genus Aphrophora; species Aphrophora alni. Next base: position 19,410,318 of record OY740765.1, on the reverse strand, counting down.
ATTGGGTGTGTTATAAAAAACGAGGTAATAGTGTAGAGTATTTCGACAGTTTTGGAAATCTTAGACCGCCAAACGAGTTGACTAGGTACTTTGGTACGGGTGCTAATATCAACTATAACTATAAAAGACATCAAAGCGATAACTCAGTCGTGTGCGGACATTTGTGTCTAAAGTTTCTATCATGAGTATCGTTTTAAGTGGTAATAGTTCTACAATTTCGTGTGATTTCTTTCCTCCAGTTGAGTTGGATGATGGTGAGTGGGAGGTTGGTCTCATTGACTTTGCCACTTACAATTCAATCCCTAATATAGTGGAGGGTATTAATAATAAATTTTACCTCGGCAAAGATCCAAAAGATAAAGATAGTGTTGAATTGAACATTAGTATACCTACCGGTTCATATGAAATCGAGGATATTGAAAAATATATCAGGTCACAATTGCCAGCGAAGGATGGATTAACCCTAAAACCCAACAATAATACATTGAAAGCAGAGATAAAGTGTTCTAGGCTAATTCGGTTTAAAGAGGACTCTATCGGGAAATTACTCGGTTTTAAGATCGGTGACCTTGCAGCTAATGCTAAACATGAATCCGATTTACCAGTTGATGTAATTAAAGTGAATGTTATTCGTATAGAGTGTAATATTGTGAAGGGGTCATTTCAAAACGGTACAGAGTGTCATGTTATACACAAGTTTTACCCACAAGTACCTCCAGGGTACAAGATTGTGGACATTCCACCAACAATAATATATTTACCTGTCAAAGTAAAAACTATTCATAATATCACAGTAAGTTTAATAGATCAGGTCGGTGCTCCTGTAGATTTCAGAGGGGAGACTGTGTCTGTCAGATTACACTTACGACGGAATGGGTCTCGTATTTAACGACCGTCAGTATAAAAAAGACGTCAGTATAAGTCGACCCCTAGCCGAGTTAACACGGCGGAATATTCTGTTCCTTAGATCGTTAGGATTCAAGGTTAAAAATGGAACTACTGGCAATAGATAGTGCTGCGAATTACGATGACGTCATCACAGGTCTTGAATACCATTCTCACAGACCATATGCGTCCTCTACTTATGGCAATAACGATGAAATTCGTATCCCTATAAATCAACAGGATGTTATTACAGTCCCTTTTGAAAGTTTGTTACATATCAAGGGTAAATTGAGTGGAACGAAGGCTGACGGTACAGCTGCATCTGTAAAGCTTGTTAACAATGCAGTAGCGTTCTTATTCGATGACATTAGATATGAGATAGCTGCTAACGAAGTGGACCGTACGAGAAATGTCGGAATTACAAGTATAATGAAAAATCTATTATCGTTACGTGAACATGAGAAGAATAAGTTAGGTAACGCGGGATGGTTGGGTATTGGTGAAACAAAAGAGGTTGAAGAATTTACTCTCTCTGTACCATTGAAGCTGTTGATGGGGTTCTTTGAGGACTACAAGAGGATAGTAGTGAATGTGAAACAAGAACTCATACTATTACGATCAGCCACTGATTGGAATGCTATCTACAGTGACAATGCTACAGACATAAAGCTTGAGATACTCAGTATACACTGGAGAGTTCCTCACCTAACAGTAACCGATACTTTTAGATTGAAAATTTTGAAAATGATAGAACGTGACAGTCCTGTACACATACCTTTCCGTACTTGGGAAATTTACGAATATCCAACATTGCCCCAATCGACACAAATTTCTTGGACCGTTAAGACAGCTAATCAGCTGGAAAAACCTCGATATGTTATATTGGGGTTCCAAAAAGATAGAAAGAATAAAATAAATGCAGATGCTACTTTGTTTGACAGTTGTAATGTTACAAATGTAAAACTGTATCTCAATTCACAATATTTCCCTTACGACAACTTGCACGGCGACGTTTCGATCATGTATGAGATGTATGCAAGATTTCTAAAATCTTATTATGGAAAGGAACCGTCTCCGTATCTCAGTTTGGACCAATTTCGGGATAAAGCTCCGATTTTTGTAATTGATTGTTCTAAACAGAATGATTCTATTAAATCAGGTCCTGTGGATGTGAGACTGGAAATTGAGGCTTCCGCAAATATACCTGCAAATACTTCAGCCTACTGTCTCATTCTACATGACTCACATATTGTATATACTCTCCTCTCGGGTAACGTTAAAAAAGTTAATGTGTAATTGTTTTATACTGACATCATATATTTGGTTTCTGCACATGCGCGGTCATTGATATATATATAAAACTGTTCATGTTTGATTTCAGTTCAGTTACCTGTCCATTCAGTGAAGAGACATCATGGGTTACCAATCGTTTACAGGGAGTGTTTACGTTTTCTTCAGGGTGCTGCCTGCATATCACTTATATGAATTTGATGAGTTGTATGAGAAACTTCACTCGTATATTGGATATGAACCGAAAGAGATTCGTGAAGAATTGTGTGAAACGTTCGTTTATAAAATACATAAGGATAAAAATTATATAGTTGAATCGGAGCAAATATCTAGCCGTGTTTTTGAAAAATTCACTGACAGGTGTGACAGTTTTTGTCGGGATACTAAGGGTCGTGAATTCGTAATGGTCGGAGGTGTAGGTGTGGTTGATATTTACGAATACTATCCGATTTGTTCCTCTTGTAAAACCTATATAGATCGTAAAATAAAATACTTCCAATTTGATGTTGACGACGCGAGGTTACGCGATTTTCCTCTCATACAATACCATCTTGTTGGTAATGAGAAGGATCATTTATTTATTGAAGAATTTGAGGATATAATTAACGATGGAATTGTATTTGAGGAGGAGGAGGTGGAGGGGGGAAGCGAATAAGGGTGGGGGTAGTACATAGGGTGCGAGTTTCATTCAAAAAGGTTATTTGTAGTCATGGAGTCAACGAGTACGGACGTAAATGTGAACGTCTCCACCGTGGAGGATATTGACGAGCTCGTAAAAATACCTAACTTTCAGCTCGGGGTTTTTTTAAAGACTGTACATTTTCTAAATAAAGAATGTTCAAAATTCATATCAGTTGGTTTGTTTCAACATACAGGATGTGAAATCGGTGTGCTTATACATGGTGGTAAGAATTTTGTGTTTTTTACGCAAGAGTTGTTTAATGAAGTATTACTACTGCTTAAAGGTTCTCACATTACTGCTGCATTAGGTGAAAAAAGTAACCGTAGATTCACCTTGAGCTGCGGCGAGATTGTGGTTAAATCTATTTTTGGTATTCGTTATGTTACATTTAACGACGAGCGACGAACCTTAACCTTGAACGAATCGGAGTGGGGGGCGTTTGAAGACTCTATTCCTGTTGTGACACGTCGTATTTCTGAATTATTTTATTTTGAAAACGAAATGAAAGCATACATCAATGAGAACCTAGCCGTGGACGAGATAGTACCTAGCAGTTTACCTGAGGCTGACAGACTATACGACGAAATTACACTGTTTAAACATGGAGTACGCCGTGGTTGAGTTTCACGCGTTTATGGATAATGATAATAACTATATTATTAAAGAACTTGCAATTGTGAGCAATCACTTTTTTAGTGTTACTGTATTTAAACCTCCGTACAGTTTTGAGGTATTGAATAGTAAAGCTCAAAGGACAGCACGTTGGTTACAAAGACATCACCATTGTATACGGTGGGGAGAAGGAGGCGTGACTTATAATGAAGATTTAATACGTATACTGTGTAAACCTTTCGCTATTTTATATACTAAAGGGTTAGAGAAAGCAAAATTCCTAAGACGGTTCCACAGGAACGTGCTAGAGGTGGATTCGTTGTGTAAAGTCTCTGAGAGAGTAGATTTCAATTGTGTTTTATCAAAGCATAATAAAAAAGATAGTAAATGTGCATTGCGTAGTGCTAAATGTTACTATGATTGTCTAAAGAGTGTGTGTGTCTAACGGTCCCTGGCGTGGAGTTAAGTCTCCCGTAAACCGTTATGGTCCCTGGCGTGGAGTTAAGTCTCCCGTAAACCTTAAGGTCTCTGGCGTGGAGTTAAGTCTCCCGTAAACCTTTGAATGTCATAGTAATACATAGCACGGCTATGCACAAAAAAAAATAAAAAAATTAAATACAAAAAAAATTAAAAAGTAAAAATACAAAAATAATTTGGGGGCCGCATTTTGTAATGGAGTGGCGGTCACAGGAAATAGCGTTGGTTTGGAGCTATTTCCACAAGGGGTAAGCCTTCTGCTTACCCCGGCTTGTAATGTGGGCTCTGATACGGCTTTACTGTACCAGATGACGGTTCCAACCCCGTAGAACACAGAGGACAAGTTGTTTAGTATTTTTATACTAACAAATTACTTTCTGATTTTTCAGATAATGGAGATGTAT